>JAKSZU010000001.1:35227510-35827510 GCA_026018925.1 Tupaia tana | reverse complement strand
AAAGTAACTTGGCATCGTCGTTTAAGTGAGGGACTTGACAATGTGAAAAATCCATATAGACTTTTTGATTTAGTAATGCAATTTCTTTTCAATCTTTTTTTTTTTTAAGGTTTTCACCATGAGGTATGTGTGTTCATTGGAAAAAGACAGAGAGAGACAGTGAGAAAGTGAGAAATCACCCTCTAAGGGGGATGGCCATGCCTCCATCTCTTCTGCTCCATTCTTCTCTTAGGATTTTGGGGATGCATACACACATGTCTAGTGTATTTCAAGCCATCAGGTCCAGGACTTGACCCATGGTTGGCCCAGCACCTTAACCACTAAGCCACCTGTTGGCCCCAGTCATGTAATTTCTAAGACTAATTCACAGGAAGTAATTAAGGATGTGCACAAAAATTAAGCTATAAAGATTTTTGTGGAAGGGATGTCAATAATAATAATGAATGTATGACTCAACAAAAATTAGAGAAACTAACATGTGTGGACCATTTTCTACATGAGCTCCTTTCCCTGAGATGCCAAATGACCTTGCACAAAGGTGTGATTGCTACTTGCAGAAGTAAATGGCTTGGAGAGGTTGGTAACAGCCATGCTGACACAGCTGGAAGGAAGCACACCTGGGAGGGGGCTGAGCCCACGGAGTTACCACACCATGTTTCTGTTGCTCCTTGTAGTGAAAAATCAAAACAACATGGAAGTCTCACAATAGGGAACAGGCTTAATGAATAATGGAGCAACCATGTCATGAAATGTTAGTCAGCAATAAAAAAATAACATAGGCAAAGATTTATCCCTTGGGAAAGGTATTTGAAATACATCACAAAGCTGGTTATCAGTGTTTATAGTATGGCCCCAAAATCAATTCATAAACACATGTTTGCACAGAAACATCCACATGCATGGATACCAAGGATCAGTTAAGCAACTATTCCTGGGTGGAAAGATGAATGTTTAATTCTCCCCCCATCCACTTAATGTTGTTTTTTTTTTTTTTTTTTTGTTTTGCTATAGGGTGCATGCGCTCGCCAGACAGACAGAGAGAGACAGAGAGACAGAAAGCAAGAAATCACCCCCCAGGGGAGATGGCCACGCCGCAATCCCTTCTCCTTCATTCTCCTCTCGGGATCTTGGGCACGCACGCACACGCGCCTGGAATGAGTTTTAAGCCACCGGGTCTGGGACACGAACCGCCATCGACTACATGGGGGTCCAGTGACATAGCCATTACCCTAACTGCTGGTCCCATTTACTGTTTTTCTTATCTATATTTTTTATTTAAATAATCTGTATTCTTTATGTAATAGCCTTTGTATTTACTTTTAAAACTATTATGGCGTTATTGATTGGAATGTTAATTCCAAGTCATTACATGACACTCTTGTCTTTTGCTTCCCTGAATTAATTTTGCTTCTGCTAAGCTGTTATAAAAGTCAGCCTGGATTGAGAGTAGGCAGACCTGGGCTTCAGGTTGAGCTCATCTATTAATGTGTCCAGGATGTGACCTGAGGCAAGTCACTTTGGCTCTCCTGGTCTCCTCATGGTGTGATGGCTGAGTGAGCCGAGGCCCCTGCCAGCTCCAACATGCTGTGCACTCGTATGCATTCATTTTCTCCTTTGGAGACAGCCTGTAACCATTTCCAGTCTAAAGGAAGAGGATTCGAGACTATGAAACCATTTTGCTCTATAAAAAAGCACGGATAAACACCTGTCTAACCCATTTTAAGAAATAATAGCATGACATTTATAAACCACTTTGCACAGTATTTATGAATTCCCTCCCTGGAGGCCCTGGGTTTGACTGTAGTTATTCTAGTTATTTACATGCCTGCATTGGGGCAAAGGATTTGCAGCTGGGAGAGGATAATGCTCTCTCCTGAGTTTATTGTTGATTCGGTGTCTCTTATTATGTTGCTGGCACAAAATGTGTGAAGACCTGTTTCTCTGACACAAAAAATAACCCAGAAAATAATGTGGGGCTTCATTTCAGCCCTATCTTTCTCTCCAGCTGTATCTGTGGATCATCCTGCCTGAAGGCAACTGTACTCGGCTGGAGTTGCCTTTTGGAGTTGTGGCCCCACAAGGGCAGGCGAGAAGAGCAGGGCCCACTATCAGAAAGGCTCTGTGTTTTCTGAGAATTAAGAACTCAAGTGGTGGTTGACATTCCCTGTTCTCTGCAAAATAACTCTTAGGCTGCGGAGCTCAGATTCTACAGTTGGAGGTTTTCATCTTAGTATGTAACAGAATATCTAGTTTGGTATGTTGCACTTCTGAATGAACAGATAAAACAGTAAGATTCCCAATACATACACAGTGCTGGTTAGTTACTTCTAGAATTTATGAATTGCTAGGTGGTCTTTTCCATATCACAGGGGAAGACAAGTACATGGTATACACATGCAATTTTGTTTTTGCGCCTTTCTGCTTAGTCAAGGACTAAAAAGGAATAAAGTCTAAAATATAAAATGGAAATGGATGAATTATTTTCTCTTATTTCAAATTTGGGGCACTGAGGGTCTTTTTTACGTTGTAAAATTTAATTTCATACCAAATCTGTATCATTCATACCTACATAAAAGGCAACTGCACTATAATGAGGATTTTAGTGAGAACAAGGTGACAATCAGAGCACCTTTAGTGATCTAAAGAAAAACAAAATGTTATTGCTTAGAGATATTTCCCCATATGGGCATCACTACTTCCTCCAGAGTATAAACCAGGGAAATCAAAGATCTGCCACCCACCCACTCAAGACCCCAGATGACGTGACTCTGTGTCGAATGGGTGCCTTTCTAGACTCTTCTTCCCCAGCTACTCTCTACTCTGACTCA
Organism: Tupaia tana; assembly: GCA_026018925.1. Classification (NCBI taxonomy): domain Eukaryota; kingdom Metazoa; phylum Chordata; class Mammalia; order Scandentia; family Tupaiidae; genus Tupaia; species Tupaia tana. Next base: position 35,824,682 of record JAKSZU010000001.1, on the reverse strand, counting down.
GTCTGATTTCACTGCTTCCTAAACATTCCCTATTTGCTTATTACTCTGTACTTGGGGAGCATCCTCTCTACCTCTCTAATATCTTCATTGTTCAAGACCCCTGGGCTCAAGTCACTTTCATTCCAGACTAATCACAGTGGTTCACGCCAATGTTACCCAACTCCAACAACACATTTCCAAAACGTATTTGGTCTTATCAGCATGTCATCTTTCTGACATATTGAATAATTCAGCCGAATAATATATTTCCCTAATATGTCAAATTATGTATATCTGTTGTTGTGTAGATCTGTTCATTATAGGATCATAAGAGCTGATAATAAAGCTTTCATATATACTGTGAGCTGGAATAGATAGCTTGAAATCAGTCATGTCAGGCATATTTATACTACAGAGTTGGTGAGTGCTACAAATCCTCCTCCTCCTTCCCCAAAAAGTGTAGGTTGATTCATATATAATAGCATATTTTTGTTTACAGATGATAAAGCTATATGTCTGGAGTCTAGCGGGTGGCATGGTGACTTAGGAGCTGGACTCCCACAAAGCCAACCATGATTTGAGTCCCAGACCTGGCGACTCGAAAAATCACACCGGGCATGTGTGCACACGTGCCCAAAATCCCTAGAGGAGAATGGAGGAGAAGGTATTGTGATATGGCCATCTCCCCACGGGGTGGTTTCTTACTGTCCCTCCCTCTGTCTCTCTCTGGTGAGTGCATACCTCCTATGGAAAAACCTAAAGAAAAAAAAGAAAATAAAGATTAATGCCTGATTTTCTACAGTTGAACACCACTTGACCACTTACTAGCTATGTGACTGGGTGCTAGTTACTAAATCTCTCTAATAAGCTTTGATGACTTTAATTTTCACATGTGGATGTTAAAGGAGACAGTACCGTAGGCAGAAGTGAAAACAAAAGTCAAAAGTCTGTGTAATGTGATTGATAGAATGCCTACATAATGTATCATTCAATGATTTCAACTGTTATCATATAAGTTTTTCTTTTGGATAGTAAGTGAGGAACATAGATACTTAAAACTATAGTCATTGCTAACCAAATGTTCTTTGGTCAGTTTAGATGGATATATATTTTATTTATTTATTTATGTGAATAAATATTATTTATTCATTGTATTGGGTGTCAAGAAAGTCATGGCACCATTTTTGCATAGAAAAATATGTCATGACTTTCCCAATAATGTAATATTTTAAGGTATGTACTATGATGTTATGGAATATAAATAGATAGTAAAAAGTTACAATAATGAAGCAAATTAACTTCCGTCATCTCACATAGTTACCTTTTTTGTTTGATTTTGTGGCAACAGCAGCTAAAATCTACTCATTTAGCATAAATCCCAAATACAGCACAATTTTATTATCTATAGTCTTCATGTTGTACAGTAGATATCTAGCTCTGTTCATCCTACATGCTTGCTCCTTTGTATCCTATGATCTACATCTACCCATTTCCTCCCCCCCAATCCTAACTTCTGGTAACAATTGTTTTTTCTCTATCTCTGTACATTTTTTTTTTTTAATTCACATGTAAGTGAGATCATGCAATATTTTTCTTTCTGTGTCTGGCTTATTTCACTTAGCATAATGTCCACCAGACTCATTCATATAATGGTCACATTTTAGGGATGAATAATAGTTGCCTTATCAGTTCAGCCATCGAGAGATACTTAGGTTGTTGCCTTATCTTGGCTATTAATAATGCTGCAATTAATATGAAATGTAAACATCTATATAAAGTGGTGATTTCACTTCCTGTTGGTATGTGCCTAGAAAAGCGATTTTTGGATCATATGGTGGTTCCATTTTTCATTTCTTTAGAAACCTCCATACTGTTTTTCATAATGGCTATACCAATCTACTTTCCCACCAATGGTGTACATGGGTTGCCTGTTCATACCCTTGCCAACATATGTTTTCTCTTTATTTTTTGATAATAGTTATCCTCACAGGTATGAGGTGAGATATCATAGTGGTTCTGATTTGAGTTTCTCTTTTGACTAATGATATTGAATAACTTTTTATACACCTGTTGGTGATTTTTATGTTATTTTTTTAGAAATGTCTATTTAGGATTTTTGCCCATTTTAGAAATTTTGTTATTTGTTTTTCTGCTAATGAATAATATAAGTTTATAATACATTTTGGATATTAAACCCTTATGAATTTGTGGTTTGCAAATACTTTTATTCTCAATCCATAGGCTGCCATTTTATTTTGCTAATTATTTTCTTTGATGTGAAGAAGCTTTTTAGTTTGATGTAGTTCTACTTATTTATTTTGTTTTTGTGGTCTGAGCTTTTTATCTTCTTTCTTTCTCTCTTTCTTTCTTTCTTTCTTTCTTTCTTTCTTTCTTTCTTTCTTTCTTTCTTTCTTTCTTTCTTTCTTGAGAGGTTTTCACTATAGGGCGCGTGCACTCGCCAGACAGACAGAGACATAGAGACAGAAAGCGAGAAATCACCCCCAGGGGGGATGGTCACGCCGCAATCCCTTCTCCATTCTCCTCTGGTCTGAGCTTTTCGATGTGATATCCAAAGTAATATTGCAAAGATCATTGGAACCAGGAACATTCCTCCTCTATTTTCTTCTGGAAGTTTTGTAGTTTTTTTTTTTTTTTTTTTTTTTTTTTTTTTTTTGAGAGGTTTTCGCTATAGGGCGCGTGCGCTCGCCAGACAGACAGAGAAAGACAGAGGCAGAAAGCGAGAAATCACCCCCCCAGGGGGTATGGCCACACCACAATCCCTTCTCCTCCATTCTCCTCTTGGGATCTTGGGCACGCATGCACACGTGCCCGGCGTGAGTTTTAAGCCACCGGGTCTGGGACACAAACCGCAGTTGACTACGTGGGAGTCCAGCGACATAGCCATTATGCTAACTGCTGGTCCCTGGAAGTTTTGTAGTTTCTGGTCCTACATTTAGGTCTTCTATCCATTTGAGTTGATTTTTGTGTATGGTGTAAGATAGGGTCCAATTTCATTCTTTTGCATGTGAAAGTTCAGTTTTCCCAGCATTATTTATTGAAAAGACTATTCTTTTCCTATTATGCCTTTGGTGTCTTTGTTAAAAAGTAATTGACTAGGTACGTTTGGATTTATTTCTGGGCTTTCTATTCTGTTCCACAGGTCTATATGTCTGTTTTTACATGAGAACCATACTGTTTTAATGACTGTACCTTTGTAATATATTTTAAAACCAGGACAAGTGATGCCTACAACATTTTTTTCTTTCTTTCTTACAATTGTTGTGAGTACTTGGGGTCTTTTATGTTTTGTATAAATTTTAAGTTGTTGTTTTCTGTTTTTATGGAGAATGCCACTGGTATTTTGTTAGGGATTTGCCAAACCTGTGTATTACTTTGGGAAGTATGGACTTTCAAAATTTTAAATTATTTTTATAAAACAAAAATTACCATATTTTTTTCTTTCAACACAGAACTTTATATTCTCCTGTTTGTTAAATATTTTTCCTTTTGCCCTTCTCACTCACCTTCTACCACCCACTCTCAACCACCCACTTCCCTCCCTTATAGTCTCTAGTATCTATTCATATTCTCTCTACTATCTTATCTTCAGATTTTCAATTTCTGTCATAGAGTACAGACACTTGGTACATATCGACTGAGGATATACTTTGTGTACCTTTCAAAGTTTGGCTTGTTTTGCCTATCATTAAGTCTTCATTATTTATCTACTTTGAATCAAATAATAGTATATCATTGTTTCTTATGACTGAGTAATATTCCATAGTACATACGTGGCACAGATTTTCAACCCAGTCATCGGTTTTTGGACATTTGGGTTGATTCCATGCCTTAACAATTGCAAATAATACTGCAATTAACATGGTTGTGCAAGTGTCTTTCTGACCGAGTGTTCCTATCCTTTCGGTAAATAACAAGGAGTGAGAGTACTGGATCATATGGTTGTTTTATGTGTAGATTTTTGAGGAACCTCTGTATTGTTTTCTACAGAGGTTCTACTAATTTACATCCCCACCAACAGTGTAAAAGGATTCCCTTTTTCCACAGCCTGCCAGCTCTTGTTCTTTATTTTTTGGTCCTACCTACTCTAATTGAGGTTAAATGATACCTCATTGTGGTTTTAATTTGTACGTCTCTTATGACAAGAGATACTGAACTTTTTTTCTTTGTATGCCTTTTGATCATTCCTAGATCTTCTTTGGAGAGTTGTCTATTTAGCTCATTTGCTCATTTTTAAAATTGGATTATTCATTTCTCTTTAAATAAGTGAACTTCTCAAGTTTCCTATACATTCTGGTTATCAATCCTTTATCTGAGGAATCAATTTGCAAATATTTTCTCCCATTATGCAGGTTGTATTTTCACTCTAATTGTTGTTTCCTTTGCTGTGAAGAACATTTTTAGCTTCATGTAATTCCACTTGTCTATTTTAACAATATTAGTTATTCTGGTCTATGAGCATGGAATATCCACTTATTTGAGTCTTCTTCAATTTCTTTCATAAATATTTTATAATTTTCAATGTATATCTCTTTTACTTCCTTGGTTAAATTTATTCCGAAGTATTTTTTTAAATGTTATCACAAATAGGAATGTTTACTTTATTCTTTTTCATTCAGGCTATTATTTGTATATAAAAATTATCTGACTTTTTATGTTGATTTTGTATCCTGTGACTTTATTTTCATGTATTAGTTTAACATAATTTCCAGGGAACTTTTTTTCATAATATGATATTGTCTGCAAAAAAAGATAATTTTATTTCTTACTTTCTGACTTGGATGCCTTAAATTATTTTTCCTCATATGATTGCTCTTGCTAGTACTTCCAGTACCATGGTGAATAGAAGTGGTAAGAATGGGCATCTTTGCCTGGTACCAGATTTCAGAAAAAACTTTCAGTTTTACCCATTAATTATAACGTTAGCTGTGAACTTCCTATTAATGACCTTTATTATGTCAAAGAATTTTTCTTCTATACATAAACTGTTGAGAGTTTTTATAAGAAAGCATTCTGTGAGAGGACCAGCAGTTGGTGTAGTGGCTATGGACTCCCATGTAGTCCACCACGGTTGGACCTGGTGGCTTAAACTCATACCAGGCATGTGTGCGTGTGCACCCAAGATCCCAAGCGGAGAATGGAGAAGTGATTGCTGAGTGGCCATCCCCTCCTGGGGGGTGATTTCTTGCTTTCTGTCTCTCTGTCTCTGTCTGTCTTTCTGGTGAGCGCATGTGCCCTATAGCAAACAAAACAAACAAACAAACAAACAAAAAAAACCCAGACAAACAAACAAACAAAACAAAGCAAAAAAACACCAAACCTCTTAAGAAAGCATATTGTGGAGCCAACAGGTGGTTTAGTGGTTAAGTCATTGGACTCCCACATAGCCCATTAAAGTTTGAGTCGCAAACCTGGTGGCTTGAAAAATCATGCTAGGTGCATGTATGTGTGTGCCCCAAATCCCAGGAGGAAAGTGAACAAAAGGCAATTACTGTGTGACCATCTCCCCCCGCCCCGGGGGTATGGCAGATTTTCTCATTTTCCCTCTCTCTGTCTCTCCAGCAAGAACACACACCCAATGGTAAAGATAGAAAGAAAGAAAGAGAGAGAGAGAGAGAGAGGAGAGGGAGGGAGGGAGGGAAGGAAGGAGGAAGGAAGGAAGGAAGGAAGGAAGGAAGGAAGGAAGGAAGGAAGGAAGGAAGGAAGGAAGGAAGGAAGGAAGGAAGGAAGAGAAGGAAGAAAGAAAGAAGAAAGAAGAAAGAGAAAGAAAGAGAAGTAAGAGAGACAGAGACAGAGAGAGAGAGAGAAAGAGGGGACCAGATGGTGACAGCACAGTAAAACATGATGCTCTCTGAGGCTGACTCACATGAAAAGGTTTCAGGTTCACATTCAGAGACTTCCCTGAGTATACTGAGAATGCATATGCCCATGATATGAAGCTGGATGGGTATAGGGGCATATCATAGCATTAAGACCCTGTTGGGAGTATTGTTCCTCTGTCTTTGTCTTTCTACTTCTCTCATTCACGGAAAAAATTTTAAATACACTTAAAAAAACGCATACTGGACTTTGTCAGATGCTTTTCCTCTATCAACTGAGATGATCAGGATAAAGGGAAATTAGAGCTAAACAGCATGAATTCAGAATTTGTCTGACAGTTGTGTGAATGGAAAAAGTGACTTAAACTCTTTGATTATAAGTTTATGGACCTTTAAAATGAAGGTAGTGACACCCATGCCATAATGAGAGAACATTTACAAAATAAGTTGGCAAAACTTACAGTATCTAGAAGATTCTCATTAAATTTTAGTTTTCTGAGATGACTTTATATCTTAGCAGTTAAGTGCTGTGCATAGGAAGCCAGATTCCCACATGATCAACAAAGGTTTGAATTCTGATCCTGGTGACTTGAAAAACATGCTGAGGTGTGTATGCACACACCCCAAAATTCTGATGTAGAAATGGAAGAAAAAGGATTATGGCAGACCACACTCTATTGGGGAGTGCCTTCTTTCCCTCTCTCTCTCTCTTTCTGATGAGCACATGTGCTCTCTGGCAATAAAATTAAATAAAGGCCAAATGTTGGCACTCTATAGCAGAAAATGAAAGATTGGAAGATATAAAAGCATGGAGAGCAATGGTGATACTAGAGATATTGCAGGAGGAGGGTGGGAAATGGAGGAGGTTACGAGGGTGGGGATCAAGGGAAAAAGAAGCAAAACATCTAAGGATCACAACAATGGAGAGTTATCTGTTGGTGATAATGTGCAAGGTAATATCTTTGACTGAACCAATGTACAATGTATTCATGATGGGAAAATTAATTTGGTAGGCTGTAATGATATACAGTGATTGAATATAAAATTTTTTTAAAATAAGTAAATAAATAAAATAAAAATTTTAGTTTTCTCCCAACAGATTGTTCAGACTATTTTGATTAATCCTCCTCCTTTCCCTCTCCACCATGCTGACTAGCAGGGGAAGATCTATTTCAAATGGTATCATTTAGATATTCATACATTTAAATCTTGACTAAATGATCCCTTAGTGATAGTGCAGAGTTAATAATACCCTTTAATGACTGCTGCTTTTATCAGCTGGGATTTGATTTGATTTTAATTTTAGATCCCAATGACAGTTTTTAGGATTGCTTTCAGCAAAATCTACCACCTGATTATCTACGAATAACACACCTTTTATCCAAGTAAGATAAGTAACCAACTTAAGAACAGAGAGTCATCTAAAGTCACAGAAACTTTTAAATTTATATCAACAATTAATTCTCTGTAGCCATGTTGGATCATTGGTGGATATGCCAGATAAGGGAGAACAGGGAAGTGGTGACACTGCATTCTCCAGGAATGAGCTATGAGAGGAGACAGTCCACACTCTGAAGGTGAGAAGGGCAAAGGGGGAAAGGTGTGTTATAGTCGTGGCTAATCAAGCCTTTCTCAGAATCACGTGAGAAAACTTTTGAGGATATAAACTCCTTGGCTTCTATCCAATGAGTCAACTTGTCAGTGTTAATGCTATAAACACCTTGAAATTATTATTTGTTCTGTGTTTAAAATGGGAAATGGAAGTTTGACAAAGTCATTTGGACTAGCCCAGAATCTCATGCAAAGCAATCGGTTCAGAGCTATTAGCACAGCAGATTTCTCGGTCCATTAAGAGCCTGATATAGTAGGTGGCATCTCCCTGTGATTCTTTCCATTTTAAGCTCCAGACAAACTGCCCTTTCTGGGTCTTTAGTCCGTTTTCTCTGATTACTTTTTAAGTGTCTCTCAGGAAAGTTTTCCCTCAATTTGGTGCTCACTGTTCCAAGCCTTTTGCTTCCCTCTCTCCTTGCTCCCTGACTGTTATTATTTTTTATACACCCTCTTTGAGAAACCACATCATATGGAGATCTCCTAAATTTACTGTTCTCCACTCTTCACTTTTTTCTTGGCTGTCTGTTTAGATTTCTCCTTTTATGTTCTTGTAGCAATATTTCATGTTTTTACTTTTTTTCCTTATAAATGGTTGCCAAAATATGCAGCTGCTTCCTTCTCAATATTGTGAAGATCTCTTTATCTAGCAAAGATTTTTTTTTTTTAAAGAAAAAACAATTTTGTATTCAAACCCCAAATTTCAGTTAACCATATAGGAACTGATGGAGACCCTAGAATTCTGTTTGGCCAACCTTTTTTCTTCCTCTTGACTTTTACACTCCAAACTTCCCATGGTTTGGTCAGCTGAGGCTCAGGCAGGCACCAGCGTCATATCTATTGCTTCCACTCCCCTGTGCATTCTGGGGTCTTGTCCAGGTAGCTGAGTGGGCACAGTTAAATGATGTATGTAGCACACTGCCAACCAGCAGCCACATGCTTCTTGTTACCAGAGTTACCGGAAGGATGTTCTTGCAGGGTGGAGACCTAGGAGAGAAATCTCAGTCTTTTTTTTTTTTTTTTTTTTCCTGACCAACAAAATAGAAATTCCAGCCTAGCTGAGGTAAGAGGAAGAAGTTTTTCTCCCTTTTTCTGGCCCACAAAAGAAGTAGCATGGATCTGTGCGGTGTGATGGGAGGGCCAGGTGTCGGGTGGGTTTCACTGCTGTGTGAAAGGCTGTGTGCACTTGTGGTCTCATTTGCTTTGTCTCTGTGAATAGGACCCTCTAATTCAAAGAAGATAAGGCAGCCCAGCATCCTCAGTGCAGCTAGTGGGGTATCGTTTCTCTAGGCCCCAAATTTAGGAGTATGTGGGAGTTAGAGGGAGTATTAGGAAACCTCAAGTCAAGGCCATTTTCTCTCACATAGTTTTACTAGCACTAAGCACATTATTTTTTTAATTTTAGTTCCTACATATATTAAAGAAAGGAGTGATGATTACCGTCTCAAACTCCAGTAAGACCTTGGTTTCTTTTTTTTTTTTTCTGCTCACTAAAATTGTGTGTGTGTGTATATACTTGAAACATCTATATTTTTATAACTCACTTCCCTCCCCCTGTAGGTATTCTCATACCAATCCTAAGAAACAGAAATGTTAAAAGCTTGTCATGCCCATTGTAATTCTAACAACAATTCTGTGAAAGGAATGGGACTCATGAACGTAGCTACATTCTACAGATGGGTAACTAGAGGCATGCAAGTAAGATAACTTGCCTGAGGTGAGACCACATCTCTAGAAGCAGAAGAGCTTCCATGATAATCCTATCCCATTTCTAACATAGCAGACCAGCCTGTCTCTTGTTCTTTGTGTTATGATCTACTAAACACAGTAGACCTTTAATCAATATTATTTGTTTCATGTACATTGAAAGATTTTATTTAGTTTGGAGAAGAGGTGAATTGAGTAATTCTATGACTCAAGAAGAGAGTTATTAAGGGGAAACATAGTGTGGTGTAGATGAAAATTGAGCTTGTTGCTCATAGCCCAAATAGATAAATAGATAACCTTTTAAGTCTGGTGGTTTTATTTCTTTACATAAAGCTACTTTCTCCCTAGTATTATTATTTTCTTGTCTAGGATCCCATCCATCTGTTTCTGCCCACCACTGACTCCTCCTTAGTTTACATCTATCTGGCTTATTTAAATGTCTTTTTCACATCTCACTAGCTAACTTTGTGTCTTGGGCAAATTATTTTGTGCCTCTCAACTTCTGATTCCTCAAATTTAAAATCGAGCCATTAAATGAAATCTTCAGGATTCCCTGTAACTCAAACTATAAGCAGAGCAGGGTAACTCATTTAGGTGAGAGCTGGGGTCCATTTGCTCTGGCTAGGGAATGCATTCCTCTCCCCTCCACTAACTGTTGCTTCTTCTGATTTACAATGGGTTCAACAGCCTCCTGGGAAAATACTTAGCCCCTACCCAAAGTCTGAATTTTGGTGGTTCACTCATATGTAAATACATTGAGTTAGATCAGGGATCTACCTGAGGCCATATCCTAGAAAGCCATTAGACCCCTCTAAGAGAGCCAACCATAAGAGAAGATAATGTGAGACATGAGGAAGCCTCAGCAGTGAAGGTGAGTCATGGTTTCATTAATGGTCTGGTGGCTGGTATGAGGGCTCCTTTGACTGCAGTCTCTTTTAGCATAATTTGCATGTTCTGGGAGAAAACACCTACATGGGAATGAGCAAAGCTTTTTCATTATTCTGTATTGCTTTGGCACTCATCCAACCTAGCTCTGGGACCTCCTCTTTCATAAGTTTGAGACAAAAGTAGGTCCAACCTGGTGGTGCAGTTGATGTAAACTGCAGTGTGGGAAGCCTCATGGCTTTCCATAGTTGGATCCCGGTGTTGGCTTGAAAACACACCAGGTGTGTCCACTAGTGCCCAAGATCCCGATGAGTTGAAGAGTTGAGGAAAAAGGATTTGGGAAGGAAGAGGATCACGGGATGATAGGGCTCTGTCTAGGGTGCTTCTCTCTCTTGCATGTACATGATCTCTATCATGAATAAAATAAACTTTAAAATAAAATAAAAATAATATGTTTCTTTTTACTTCTGAAAATTCATTATTGTGGCTCCCTGATGTATAGTTTTTAAGTTTACTTATTTCATCAGAGAGAGGCAAAGCGAAAAAGAGGTATCCTCTGCAGGTTCCCACCATGCTGCAATTCACCACTGCCGTTTCCCAGGTTTTTAGCCAGCTAGGATTGCAAGTGCACCTTGCACATTCAGGATCTAAACCCCAGGCCTTCTCATATTGCTCCAGTGTTATGCAGTGGTCCCCTACCACCTGAGCCATTGTGGCTGGGCCTGGATCCCTGATCTAAGGAGAAGTGGCACTACACTATACCAGCTCCAAGTTCTCACGTCACCAATAGCAGGCATGGAGGAGTTCCAGTTCCAGGAACATGGCAGTGCCGTGGTGGTACCCTCAGAAGCAAAGTTGTAGCTGAAAAGGGACTGTTTGGTCCTGAGTCCTAACTTCCTAGGCCACCGAAGTGATAATATTAACACAAGTGAACATACTGGGCATAGTCTAGAAATTTTTGGCGGGGGTCTGTTTGCTTGACTTTCTTGTGTTTGAGCAATAATATAATAATACAATATAAATACAAATAATATCATTAATACATTAAAATATTCAGACAGTATACTATAACATAATGATATATCATTAAAACAATATATTATACAATGTAATAATATATTAATTAGAGAGTTTTCCATAGATCCATTCCTTGTCCTTCTATTATTTAGCTCTGTACGATCTGTGGTCTCCAGCAAGTCACATTTCTTAATTTTCCATATCAACTAATTTCTGACTGTTTTAGTCAATGAGAGACACAGATGTGAAATTGGAGGGTTGGAATGAAGGGAGAAGGGAGAAACCGGAGTATTTTTTGTTTCCTCTGTGCTTCAGGTGGAATCTCTGGTAGAGGCTGTTCATTTTTGTGCTTTTTGTTCAGTTTTTGTTTCTGCTGGGCGATTCTATTTTATCACTTTTCCCCTCCACTTTGGGTAGAAGCAATTTCTTACTGTTGTCAATCTCTGGGTGGTCTCAGTGTCCTCTGGTTGGCTTCTTAGCCTTTTCTATCACTTGTGTGATCAGTTCTCTCCTTTGAATTTCTCCTTATTAAATAACAAGCGTGTTTTCTGCTTCCCAGTTACATCTACTGATAAGTCAGTAAAATTGGAGAAAATGTTTTAGTCAGCTATTGCAATGATAGTTCGGTGTAGCAAGCTCCAAAATACAAAGACTTAACCTAACAGATATTCTTTGTGCACTCATGCATTGACTGTTACTGTACATTTGGACATTGAATGTTACTCGGCTAGATTAGGCCAGATTCAGGTTGAGTTCGGATTTGTTCCATGCATCTCTCTTCCTTAGATCAGTGGGATGTGGTATGATGCATGTACCTCATTAAGAGCAACAGCTACATTTGGGCATGTTATTCTCATGGTAGATCACCGAGGCACAAAAGTTCAATTGTGCAAGTTCGTTTCTGTCTTCATCATATTCTATAACATCTCATTGATTAAAACAATCACATGTCCAGAGCATAAAATTAAATGCTAAAAAAGTGCATTTAGTTCATCATACAAGCCAGTCAAGAGAACAGCTGCGTGATTTTTAGTATAAGATAGAAAACAACTGGAACTTGTCATTAAATCTTCCACATTCACTATCTCTGAGAAAGTTGGCCATGTCATCATTTATTACACCTTGTAGAAGGGTAGCTCTTATAAAATCTGTTGTGCTATACTAGATTTTTTCCCTGTGTTTTTGGACACTGATGCTGATTTGAAATCCAGAAGTTGTGGTCCATTTTTATTAAAATATTCTTTTTTCGAGGAATAGCATAGTGTGAGCCATTCTCTCTTGACTCTATACCCACCTTTCTATCTGGCTCTTTCTTTATTTAAAATTAATTAATTTATTTTTTATATACGTTCAGTCACATTGTTTAGCTTACAATGTGAGCATTTCAATATGTGGACATATCTCCCCAGTCCCGTTGATCAAAATATCTTCAACCGATAACACCACACTTCCCCATCCCGTCAATGCTCTACCTCCATATCCCTTCTTCAAATGTCCTTCCTTAGGCCCCACTCCTCCACACACCTCATCTGACATTCACACCCATCTCTTGTCTATCTGGCTCTTTCTGATGCTGGGGATGAGACTCTGCTGACAGGATTTCAACTTTCTATCTCATTCCTACACTGCCCATAGCGGGTGCAAGAGGAGTACAAGGCTGAAGTGGAAAGAATAGACTTTTTCCTTCCTGTTTGCTTCTTGTGGGCTTCTTTCCTGCTTGCTGTTCCTGTGAGTGTTACCTAGCAAAGATTTTTTATCTCACAACAGCAGTTCATTCCAGTAGAGGCAGTTGGATCCAGTTTGCCATTTTTACAACTCTCACAGGGGTGCCCCTTCTCAGAAGAGCCCCTTCTCTAAGCATCTAAGTTTTAATAATTCCAGCCTCTTCCCTTTGTTCATTCTATTTATTTTTAGAAGTGATAACTGCTTTCTGAAGTTGTCACTTCATGTTACTGTCATGTTCTGTTTTCAGTTAGTAATTCTTTATAATTAACAAATGCTAGTTTTTTTTTAAGTTTATTTTATTAATAATAATGTGTGTGCACATACAAAACAGAGAGATGGAGAGAGAGAAGCACCTACCCTCAACAGTGTTTCCTCATGCTATGATCCCTCTCCTTAAGCCCTCCTCTCTACCAGGATCTTTGACATACACATGAAAGTCCAGTGTATTTCAGGTGGACCAGGTCAGGAATCCAAATCTGTGGTCAGCCACATGGCTTCGAGCACTGCAGTTTGATATTCTACCTACCATGGAGGTTGCATCAGTTGTTAATACTAAATTTCCTCTTTTAAAGTAACTGGTCAGATTGCTCTCCTAACTGGATTATTACTGATACCGAGAGACATTTTGTTTTATACACTCTGCTTTTACCTAATAAGATTCTACTTCATCTTTATAGAAGATACACATTGCCGCAAAAGAGAAAAATATAGGAGGGAGGTACAGTCCATGGTTGGGGGCCAGCTGGTAGCACTCAGCTAGATTTTTGTAGTAGTTCTCCTGGAAATATGTTTAGCTTCCGTTAGAAGAATTAAGACCTTTCAGATGCACAAGTAGACTAGAAAATAGTATGGATTAGACAGCAAAAGGTAACAGCCTTCCTATGTATATAAAGTTGTAAGTTAGGCAGAGTTTCTGCAATGTGGGTCCTTTGCTATCATGAAGTTCTAACCATCTCTTTGTGCATATGGTAGTCACATTCTAAATGGGATAAGGCATGTTCTAGTGTCACTCCAAAACTTTGTATATATTGTTGCCTCTGCCTCAAATGACACTCCCATTGCCAACCTTAAACCCTCTTCTTCTGGTGCATTTCTGCTGTGTTTCCTCACAGTCCTTTCCAGACTACGTTAGTTGTCCAACTATATGCCATACAGGTAGATTCTCATTTTTTCCATTGCACTCATTACAAAAGACTAAAATGACTAATTTCCATACCTGTTTCCACCCCTGAAATGTAAACTTTGAGCAAGGAACGTGAGTGTTTTACTCTACTGAACCTAGCACAGTAACTGCGCGTAGTAGGCATTCAAAGGCACCTATAGGGTTCTGGGCTTTATGGGGTTGTGACAGTTAATGCACATAGTTTTCTGACTTGCCTGTTATATACTTGTTGTTTTAAAAATTGTTATTATTTCAATTGACAAATAATAATCATACATATTTATTATGAATTATGATATTTATGGGTGATTTTTTGATACATGTGTACAATATGTAATGATCAGATTGGGGCAATTAGGATATTTATCACCTACGCATTCAACATTTCTTTCTATTGGGAACATCCAAAGTTCTCTCTTCTAGATATTTTGAATTATATGATAAATAGTTGTTATATATAGTCATCCTGTAGTGTTACTGAACACTAGAATTGATTCTTCCTGTCTAGCTATAATTTGTATCCCCGATTAATTCCTCCCAGTTCCCTCCTTCCCACTACCATTTCCAGCGTCTAGTAACCTATACTCTTTAGTTCCATAAGATCAAGTTTTTGGTTTGTTTGTTTGTTTGTTTTTGTCTATTATATTTTGTATCCTGTGTAGCTAGACCAGTACTCCCAGGAAATTTCATTGGCATATGCTGAGGACCAGACTTTGAGAGGCAAAGTTAGACATTTGGAAATGCACAAGAAACAGAGTACTTGGTCTGAGGCTTGGAATGGGGTAGAAGTGAAGGGAGGCTTTAGCATTCCCATGATTCATGCTAACTGCTTTTCTCCCCATCTTTTCGATCCTCCCTAACCAAAATCTATTTCTTGGAAAGCATTAATATTCCTGGGTTAAATAGCAGAAAAGATTAAACGACCATGTCCAAGATTCTCTACATTGTCACAAAGAACAAAGCTCCTATTCGTTTTGAAACAAAGGAATGAAACTGTGTAACATCAGATTTAAGAAGCCAGTAGCAAACCATGAGACTATACTTAGAGATGACCACAAAATTGACCCACTTAGGAAGCTAAGTACAAAGAACAATACCCAGCACAGGGTAAGTGCACAGCCATGTTTGTTAAATCAACAAAGCCAGAGGAGTCTAGCATATCATTCGGTAAAAGAATGTACACAAGTTGCATGTGCACAGAAAATCTGTGCCATTATTGGCCTTTTGAAGTTGCCCATGGGACTCGATAGACAAACTTAAAACAATACATCCCACCTATAGAATGCTTGCTCAGTTTCTATGAAAAAAATGGAAGTAGAAAAATGTTAAAATGAATGCTACTCTGGCTGAAAATTTGCACACTTGGCAAATGATTCACTCTATCAGACAGGCAGAAATAAGCATAGAGAACTTACTTTGGAGGAGCCATCAACTGTCAGCTGCTTGGAATTAAAAATAGGGAGAATGAATTTCTGTGCCCAATTCTTTGCATTCTCTCATCATTAAGAAACATTCTATCATTTCAAAATGAAGATAATATATATATATATATATATATATATATATATATATATATAGTTTTTGACTTTTTGGGAACTTCTCTTGAAGCTACTGGTGCTTTGAAAAATGGGTAGTCTATAATCCTCTGTAGGAAAGACTTAACATTGTGGAGGGGAGAGATGTCATGACCTTTGTAGAGAACAGAAAGACCAACACACGGTACTCTTGATCATTCATTACCCCAGTGAGGACACCCTCATTCCTTATGGTTACCCTGACAAGCCACCAGGCAATGCTGATGGATTGGTAAGTTTCACATCTTGACTCCCATGCTCCATCAAGGTTAGATATGCTTGACTTCGCTGCCTTTTTAGTAGTTTTGTGTTTACTCCACTCTTTTCCCATCTTTTATGCATGCCTCCATGTGACACTTACTGATATCACTGTTGCTGAGCTTGGGCATGCTTCCAGAGAAGCTCAGATTTGCTCTTAACTTTTCCATCCAATAAATTCGTCTGTTAAGCATTGGGAGAAGAATTCTGGAAACTCCATCATTAGTTGGCAACTATCACATTTCCTAAGAGAAGAAAAATCTTCTATCTAGTTGAAACCATATTTCTTGTGCTGGAAAGGATTTCAGACAAAAAAATATATTGCACATTTGAGCATGGACCTTGATTTTCAACATACATCTTTCACATGTTAGAAACTGTGATGAACATTCTCCCTGGGGATCTTCCCTTTCGTAAGGCATTAAATTGTCTGCTCAGATGTATAAAGTATGTACCACCTTGAATGGATGTGCAAATTAGCAGTGTTAAAATTTGTACACCAAATTAAAATGAAAAGGGATAGTAAAATTTTGTAAATTTTGTTTCATTTACTTTTTTTTTTCTTCAAGGGGCACGTGCATTCACCAGAGGGAGCCAGAGAGAGGGAAAGTAAGTAATCACACCCCAGGGAGGTGGGCCAAATCGTAATCTCTTTTCCCCCACTCTTCTCCTGGGAATTTGGGCACACACACACACACACACACACACACACACAATAGTGTGAGTTTTAAAACATCAGATTTGAGACTTGGACTGTGGTCGACCTTGTGGAAGTACGGAGCCTTGGCCATCACGCCACCTGCTGCCTCCTTGTTAACATTTTTATGTTTATCAAAAGGAAAGAAAAATTAAAGTGACTTTTTAATGTAGCTGGTAATTTGGAAATGAAAGACATTGATGCATTATTCAGAAGTAGGGGAACAGAACTTCTTGTGACTTTCTGGCTGACTTTCTTGCAGATATTCTAAGCTAATAGTCTTTTTTTTTTTTTTTTTTGAGAGGTTTTTTGCTATAGGGCGCGTGCGCTCGCCAGACAGACAGAGAGAGACATAGAGACAGAAAGCGAGAAATCACCCCCCAGGGGGGATGGCCACGCCACAATCCCTTCTCCTCCATTCTCCTCTCGGGATCTCGGGCACACACGCACACGTGCCCGGCGTGAGTTTTAAGCCACTGGGTCCGGGACGCGAACCGCAGTCGACTACATGGTAGTCTAGCGACATAGCCATTACGCTAACTGCTGGTTCCCTAAGCTAATAGTCTTTAAGCTCTGCCATCCATGACCCCCTGAGAGAGCTCCCAGGGTTAGCCTTTGTCCTTGCCCATGGCTTTAAACTTATCTCTACCCACTTCTAGTCAGTGCATCTTGAAGTTAATTCTGTCAAACAGTTCTTAAAATTTGTGCAACTCTCATTACTGTTTACTCTTGCAACGTTTCCATTCTCTAACTCAGAGGTTCTTCAAGTGTTATTATCATCAGTGGCAGCACTACTGGAACTTATTAGAGATACACATTCTTGGATAAGTACAGTCCTACTAAATAATGCTGTATGGTGGTGCTCAGCTGTCTGTAGGTTAACAGGCATTCCAGGTGATTCTGATGTCTTCTCTCATTGGAAAAGTCTTGCCTTCTAATTTGAAAATGGGAATTAAGACTGATCTTTGGCTCTAATCCAATGTAATCAACAAGGAACCACAGAACAAGTATTAAAGCCATCCTAATGAATTAGTGATGCTCCCATACTCCTGAAGTTCAGCCAATCAGCAACATCTTTCTAGGACCTGCTTCTGAAAGTCAGACAATCTTTAAATATGGTTCAGAAAGTCCACCAAGCCCTCAACTTCATAGTTTCTAAAGCCCTTTATGATATCAAGTTGCTTTCTTTAGAGAGACTGAAATTCATCAGAGTAGCTCTCCATTGCTTAGGAAGAAATAAATCTAACTTTTTTTGTTTCACATATATGTGATTAAAAATTTCAACCTTGGGGCCAGCAGGTGGCATAATGATTAAGGCGTGAACTCCAATAAGGCTGACTGTGGTTCAAGTCCCAGATCCAGTGACTTAAAACTCATACCAGGCACAAGTGTATGTGTGCCCAAAATCCAGGAGAAGGGATTGCTTATGGCCATCACCTCTGGAGGGTGTTTTTCCACTTTCTGTCTCTCTCTGTCTTTCTGGCAAACACACACACCATATAGCAAAAATCTCCTCAAAAAAATTTCATCCTTCCATAAAAATTATCATTGTGGATTTTGAGAAGTTCAAAATTTGTTCTGAAAGATGTTTTATCATCATTATTGGTGCTTTAGTGGTGTGGACTTTGAGGAACATGATATGCCTTGTCTAAGAAAGGACCAACTATGAATAAGAGAATATTTATTTTATAATAAAAAATACAGGAGGAGGGAACCAGCAGTTAGCATAATGGCTATGTCATTGGACTCCCACGTAGTTGACTGCGGTTCGCGTCCTGGACCTGGTGGCTTAGAACTCACACCGGGCGCGTGTGTGTGCGTACCCAAGATCCCGAGAGGAGAATGGAGGAGAAGGGATTGCAGCGTGACCATTCCCCCTGGGGGATGATTTCTCGCTTTCTGTCTCTATCTCTCTCTCTGTCTGGCGAGTGCACGCACCCTATAGTGAAAACCTCTCCCCCCCCCAAAAAAAAAATACAGGAGGAAAAAAAAAGGAATGAGACATAATTGTCCCCTACTATAAATCCATAATTATTATAAAGTAATTGGTAAATATTTACTTTTTTTTCTTTGAGAGGTTTTTGCTATAAGGCACGTGTGCTCACTAGACAGACAGAGAGAGACAGAGAGATAGAAAGCGAGAAATCACCCCCCAGGGCGGATGGCCACACTGCAATCCCTTCTCCTCCATTCTCCTCTCGGGATCTTGGGCACGCGTGCACACGCACCTGGTGTGAGTTTAAGCCACTAGGCCCGGGACTTGAACCGCAGTCAACTACATGGGAGTCCAGTGACATAGCCGTTACGCTAACTGCTGGTCCCTCTCATTGTGGTTTTAATCTGCATCTCCCTTATGGTGAGGAATGTTGAGCATTTCTTCATATGCTTTTTGACTGTTAGTATGTCTTCCTTAGAGAGTTTTTTGTTCAACTCATTTTTCCATCTTTTAATTTGGTTAGTCTCCCCCTCCACACCACCCCCCCACCCAGGTAAGCCATTTGAGTTCCCTGTGTATTGATTTTTAGTCCCTTATCTGAGGCATAGGTTAAAAAAAGATTCTCCCACTCTGAGGGTTGCCAATTCACACTAATTATTGTGTTCATGGCTGTATAGAAACTTCTTAATCTGATGTAATTTCACTTGTCTATTTTGGGGGTCCTATTTAAGAAGTATTTGCCTACCCTAATGTCTCCCAGAGTTTCCCCAGTGTTTTTCACCAGTAGTTTTATAGTTTGAGGTCTTAGGTTTAGATCTTGATCCATTTTGAGTTGATTTATGCTAATAGTGAAAGATGGGGATCCTGCTTCATCTTTCTGTAGGTGGATACCCAGTCATTCCAGCACTATTTTCTAGACAAATTTTCCTTTTCCTACTTGATTGACTGGTATCCTTTGTCAAAAATCAGTTGGCTGTATGTTTTAGGCTTTATTTCTGGGGTCTCTATTCTATTACATTGGTCCACCTGTCTGTTTTTGTGCCAATACCATGCTGTTTTAACTCTCACAGCTTTACAGTGTATTTTGGGGTCAGGGAGTGAGATGTCACCCACTCCACTCTTCTTGCACAAGATTGCTTTGGCAATACAGGGTCTTTTATGATTTCAGACAATTTCTATGATTGTGTTTTCCAGATATGTGAAAAATGTCTCTGGAAATTTGATTGGAATTGCATTAAAAATGTAGATTAATTTGAGTAGAATTGCCATTTTTATTATATTAATTCTTTCAATCCAGGAATATTGGATGTCCTTCCACTTTTTTGTGTCTTTTTCAATATCTTTTTAAAGATTTTCTTTCCTTGTAAAGGTCTTTGACTTTCTTGGTAAGGTTTATCTCTAGGTATCTTATACATTTTGTGGCTATAGTTAAAGGGATTCCTTTCTCAGTTCTATCTTCATCAGCTTGTTATTCATATATAGAAATGCTATAGATTTTTCAATGTTGATTTTGTATCCTGCCACTTTACTGTATTCATTTACTACTTTGAGAAGTTTTTTATGGATACCTTTGGATCTTCTATGTATATTATCATACCATCTGCAAATAAAGAGATTTTCAACTCTTTTTTCCCTATTTGAATGCCTTTTATATTATTCTCTTTTCTGATTGCATTGGGTAGGACTTCCAGCACTATATTGAAAAGGAACATAGAAAGTGGACAGCCTCGTCTAGTACTATGTTAGCTATAGGTTTTTCAAATATGGCTTTTATTGTGTTGATAAATGACCATTCTATGCAGAGTCTTAATCATGAAGGGATATTATATTTCATCAAATGCTTTCTCTCCATCAGTTGAAATGATCAGATAGTTTTTATCTTTCTTTCTGCTAATATGGTGTATTACATTTACGGCTTTGTGTATATTGAACCACTTTTGCATCTCTGGAATAAAGCTTACCTGGTCGTGATGAATAATCTTTTTTGTATATTGTCGGATATGATTTCCAAGTATCTTGTTGAGAATTTTTGCATATTCATCAGAGATACTGGTCTGTAGTTTTCCTCTTTTGACAAGTCTTTGTCTGTTTTGGGAATGAGGATGATGGAGGTTGAAGCTCTAATTCCTAATATGACTGTATTTGGAATAAGAAAGTAATTAAGGTTAAATGAGGTCATAATGGTGGGGCACTAACCTAATAGGATTGATATCTTTATAAGAAGAAACACCAGAGTTCTTGCCGTGCGCGCTTGCTCGCTCTCTCTCTCTCTCTCTCCACCACATAAGGATGTAATAAGAAGGTTGCATCGTGCAAGACAGGAAGAGAGTCCTCATTAGAAACAGATCTGTCAGAACCTTGGTCTTGGACTTTCTAGCCTCCTTCAAGAAAATAAATTACCATTGTCTATGCCACCCAGTCTATGGTATTTTCTTATAGCAGCCCTAATGGATTAAGACAGGGTATTGCTGGCACCTCGTTTGAGACAATCTTTATGCAGATCTATTGCATACATTACAGATAAATAATATCTCTGATCTCCAAGTAAGAAATACTAGTAGTGCTACTCAGTCACTATGACAACCAAAAAATGCTGCTACACCTTTCCAAATGCCCTTTGAGAAATATACGATTTACTGTCCTAATAGAAAATCACAAAAGGAAACCTGTAAGAAGACTACTACATTTAAGATAGGAGTCATCATATTTCATCCCAATCTTCTATCTTAGCAACAGTAGAGAGAACTTTATCAAGACTAGTAATGTGGTATAACAGTAACAACAACAACAAAAAATAATCTTGATATTCTTCCAAAGAGTCTGTGGCCTGGGAGTGAGGTGTTTGATTTTGAGAAAGCAAAAGTGATCTCTGCCTTATTATCAAATGACTAGTGTATCATGCATCCCAGTACAAAACAAAAACAAAGCAAACACTTTGCATCTTGAGATGAATCAAAACAAAACAAAGAAAAAACAATAAAGGAACACTGTTTAACACTAGTCTTCAAAATAAATGAAGGCTTGAACCCATTCAATTAAGTTGCTAACTCTTTAGGAAAAAGCAATCCCTGATTTTTACAACATTGGATTTGACAGGTATGTGATAACCTTGAAGATACAATAATTGTGTGAAGAAACTTCTATTAGTCTCACCTAAATTTATCCTTGATAAACTTGTGTGTGTTTTCCCCAATACCTGACATGTACTTTATTAATATGTGTCAATTATTTTACTTAATATACAAATCATATTTTTAATCCTTTATTCTGTTACTATCAGTCACTGACTAGCTTTTTAAATAGCGATAAAAATATGACCACTTGATCATGCTTTTTATTTATTGCTGGGTTCAATTTTTAAATATTTTGTTAAGTCTAATTAAATCTGAGTTCACGTGAGATATTGGTCTGTAACATTAAATGTTTTCTTGTTAAATATTCTCTGAAAGACTTTTCTTTAAAATTTTGGTAGAATAAACTGATAAAACCTGATATTTCTTTGTGAAATGTTTCAAATGCAAATTTATTTACTAGATATATAATTATTTAATTTTCTATGTCTTTTGTGTCAGATTTTGAAAGTTGTATAGAGGTTTTTCGCTATAGGGCGCGTGCGCTCGCCAGACAGACAGAGAGAGACATAGAGACAAAAAGCGAGAAATCACCCCCCAGGGGGGATGGTCACGCCGCAATCCCTTCTCCTCCATTCTCCTCTCGGGATCTTGGGCACGCACGCACACGCGCCCGGCGTGAGTTGTAAGCCACCGGGTCCGAGCCGCGAGCCGCGGTCAACTACGTGGGAGTCCAGCGACATAGCCATTACACTAACTGCTGGTTCCCGAAAGTTGTATTTTTCAAAGAACTTATGTAATTTACCTAATTGGTGTTGGGAGACAATTTTCATTATCTGTCACTTTTCCACATATCTTGTGAGCAGGAATACTAGAGTTTTTGTTTCAAGCTATCTTTTAAAAACATTTGTGTGGTGAGTATTCTTGGAAGACAGAGACAGTTTCCCTATCTGAAGTAGAGAGCAGGTTTGTTTGCTGTCCAGTACAATAAAGATCATGTCTCCTTCTGGCACAAAGGTCAGGCAGATTTGATTACAGCTCCTTATTTAAGACTGGAGTTTTCTGGTCTAGGGATATCTCAGCTCTGATGGAAACCACTGTGTGTAGAACACCCACTTGAACTGCTCTTGGTCCCCATGGAACTTGAGGGTTAAGAGGAATTAACTTAAATATGAAACTCATGAGGTTTGCTGAGTTGTGAGTAATAAAGTCCTTAGTTTCTTAACCGGGAGTGTCTTGTCTTCTGCCAGCATTCATGACTATTGTTAGGCTACTTTAAAAATTGCAAACAGAGTAAAACCTTCACAGTTTCTGACAACTGGCATAAGTTGCTTGTAATCTATCTTATTATCTTTTGAATATCTGTAGATCTGTAGTGAAACTGCCCCTTTTATTCATATTGTATTATCTATCTGCCCTTTTGATCAGTCTTGCTAGAAGTGTGTCGGTTTTATTACATTTGAAGAACAACTTTTGACTTTATTGATGTCCTCTATTTTTGTCTTTGTTTTGTGTCATTAATATCTGCTCTAATATATATTATTTCCTCTCTTGTACTTATTTTGGCTTATAATTTTCTTTTCTTGTTCCAGATTCTTAAGAAGCAACTTAGATTATTGATTTAATTGTACCATTCTTATTTTCTAATATAAGCATTTAAAGTAATAAATTCTCCCCAAAGATTGCTTTAATGTAGCTCACAAATTTTGATATATTGTATTTTCATTACCATTTACCTCACAATATTTTCTAATTTCCCTTGTGATATTTTCTTTGATCTAGGGGTTATTCATATGTATGCAACTAACTTTCCAAATATTTGAAGACTTCCTAGATGTCTTATTGTGATCAATTTCTAATTTAGTATTATTATGTGCAGAGAATGTACTCTGTACATCTACCTTGGTGAATGCTCCCTGTGCATTTGAAAATGATGCATCTTTTTGGACGGTGTAGTTACTGGGCATTTTTCTAAAATATTAATTAGTAAAAGGACTAAAGTGGTTTTCACATCTTTTAAACCCTTTCTTATTTTATCTATTTGTTTTATCAGTTACTGAGAGGAATTGTGAAAATGTCTAAACTTGTGAAATTTTCTTTCCTTTTTTCATTTTCTTAAGTTTTAATCTATGTATTTTGAAACTCTCGCTCTTCTTCTTTTTTTTTTTTTTTTTTTTTTTTTTTTTTTTGGAGAGGTTTTCGCTATAGGGCGCGTGCGCTCGCCAGACAGAAAGAGAGAGACATAGAGACAGAAAGTGAGAAATCACCCCCCAGAGGGGATGGTCACGTCACAATCCCTTCTCCTCCATTCTCCTCTTGGGACCTTGGGCACGCGCGCACACGCGCCCGGCGTGAGTGTTAAGCCACCGGATCCGGGACGCGAACCGCGGTCGGCTACGTGTGAGTCCAGCGACATAGCCATTACGCTAACTGCTGGTTCCCCTTGCTCTTCTTTTTTAAAGAGTTTTTTTTTTTTTTTTTTTTTTTTTTTTTTTTTTTTTTGCCATAGGGTGCATGCACTCACCAAAGAGAGATAGAGAGACAGAGAGACAGAAAGTGAGAACTCACCCTCCAGGGGGTGATGGCCGTGTTGCAATCCCTTCTCCTCCATTCTCCTCCTGGGACCTTGAGCACACACGCACATGCACTCGGCGATTTTCAAGCCCCCAGGTCTGGGACTCGAACCACAGTTGGAGCTGTGGGAGTTTGGCATCATAACCACTATTCCAACTGCTTTGGTGCCTCCTCATTTATCAGATTGTTCTGTCTTCTTGATGACTTAACCCTATATCATCAAGTAATGTCCTTCTTTTAGCTCTAATAGCATTCTTGATCTTGAAATCCTTGTTGTCTGTATTACTATTGCCACAAATCCTCCATATTTAGTGTTTGCATGTTTTACCTTAGGGCATATATTTACTTCTCACCTGCTTTATATTTATCCTAGGTTATTACAAACAGCATGGCTTGATCTAGAATTTTAAATCCAGCCTGTCAAACTTTGTCTTTTAATAGGACTATTCAGTTAACTTAAAATTAATGTAATTATTGGTATGGTTGAGTCTAAGTCTACCATATTGCTAGCTTTTTCTGTTTCTCTTTTCTATTTGGTGACTCCCATTGTGTAATTGAATATGATATTTTTACTTAAGTTTATCTCCTTCCTTGCCTTTTTAGTTTTACTTTTCCTTTAGTATTTGTTCTTGATACTGCAATGTGCAACTTTAGCATAGTCTACCTTCAAAAGCTAATTCTATTACATATATTGTATAGAATTCTGTAATGGTAGAAAGAGGTCTATCCAGTCCTCCTACCTTTTGTGTTTTTATGGTCATAAATTTTACTTCTACATATTTTAAAGCATCCAAATATGAAGCTACTTCAAAAACTTTATGGGAAAGCAGAATTAAAGGACAAGTTTATTTTGGTGCAAACTTTTTGAGGGGTCAGTAGGTGGCTGGACTCCCATGTGGTTGACTGTGGCTAGAGTCCCAAACCTGGCAGCTTGAAAATCATGCTGGGAACGTGTGTGTGCGTGCCCAAAACCCCATAGTGAGAGTGGAGGAAAAGGAATTGCAGTATAGTCATTCCCCTGAGGGATATTTATCAGTTTCCCTCTCACTATCTCTTTCTGTCCCTCCCTAGCAAGTGCTCAAGCCCTATGGCAAAAACCTAAGGAGAAAAATTTTTTTGAAGCCAACACATAGTTTTTTCATAATATACATTTTCCATAAAATTTTTCCCCTTTTTTTTTGGCGGGGGAGAGATTTTTGCCATAGGGTGCTTGTGCTCAGTTCCGGGTCTTGAACCCCAGTTGACTACATGGGAATCCAGAAACATAGGCATTATGCTAACTGCTGATCCCTTTCCCCCCTTTTTTTAAAATTAAGATTTTTGCCATAGGACGTGTTTTTTGCTGGATAGACACAAATAAAATCAGAGAGAGGGAAAATGAGAAATCACTCCCTGGGTGGATTGGCCATGCCAGAATTCTTTCTCCTCCACTCTCTTCTCAGATTCCAGGCAAGCACGCACCCACTCTCAGGATGTTTTTCAAGCTATCAAGTCCCAGAATCAAAGTGTGCAGTCAGCCATGTGGGATCCAGCATCTTAATCATCAGGGTGACTGTTGGCTCTCCATAAGCTTTTTAAAGATTCTTCGTACATTACCATTTCAGGTGCTCCCCATTCTTCCCTGTTCAGAGGGGATTTCTCTCAATTCTCCTGCCCTGTCCTCAGCATTCCCAGGACTAACTCCATGCACTTAGTGAAGGACTGTGGGAAGGAGTTCCTAAGTTGAAGTAGATCCTTCTATGGCTGGGGATTCTTGGGTTTCAAATCCACTAGCTAGTCTACATGTGCCATTGGAAATTTGTTTTAGACTTCGCCTGGTCTTCCTCATCCCTGTCTATATCAGATTTTCCTTCTTTCACCACTCTGTTGAGAATCAACATAGCCATGGGTCTCTTCTTTTTTGAAGGGTTTCTTACTTTCTGGAATTTAATTCGTTTAGTTTCCTTTGTGTTTTGAGCTTTCAGACAGTTTAAAAAATAAACAAAACAAAACCAAAAAATTACATGATTTAGTAACTTTTCTGAAGTAAATGAAAGCAACAATTCCTTGTGACCTTTAACATCCATGAAAGAAGTAGAATTTCCCCAATGTCTCTTCTAAGTTTCTCTGTGGAAATCAATGCCAGTGAAAGTTGTTATCACCCTCATGATTCTTCTGATCACTTTCAGGTTAATTAAAAGATCATATAGTTAGCAATTCAAATGTTCAGAGCTAATCAGACACCCACAGTGGAAAGGAGAGCATCTCTGGCTTTCCTTCCACCAGCATGTGCCTTAACCTATGCGTCCAGGTGTTTGCAGAGTTAGAACAGTTGAAAAGAGAAGAGGCAAGAAAGCAGGCCATGCCTCACTTGACCAATAGCAATTCTGGTTGTAGTCTTTTTTTTTTTTTTTTTTTTTTTTTTTTTTAAACCCAGCTCTGCCTTGATATCTGTCATGGATTGTCAGAGACATATGTCTGACCCCCTGGACCCCATCACCAGGGACTCTCTCACCTGATCTTCCCTGAATGAAGACAGATCCATTCCTATTACAACTGACCTTCCACATTTTTCTCAGCCTTTATGCATTTGCTGCTGACTTCGACTTTGGTTCTGAAATTTTTTTTCTTTCAGGCATTCCTCTTAAAGAACACCTAATGACTTTTACTCTTAGAGTCCTCATGCAGTCCTGAGGAAACAAATATCCTTTGTCCTAGTCAACTCTGAGAGTGCAGACTCCTCTGCAGCTGCCTCTGTTTACCTTCTAAACAGTTAGCCAGGTACCCCCTACTATTTAGGTTTTCTAGGTGAACTTTATGGATTGCCAAATTCCGGGGACCACATAAGGCTGCATACCCTCTGGGTAATCATCTTGAAGCCTTTTCCTCTGTCATAAAATAAAGAGTAAGGATTCCCAGTGCTCCCTATCAGATAGGATTTACAATCCATAGACTACACTCTCCAAAATGTTTCCTAGTCTCCAAGTCTCACCTACCTCCCCTACTTTTTTAGAGAGATTTTTGCTATAGGTGTATATCCTTGCCAGAGAGACAGAGAGAGAGAAAATGAGAACTCGCCTCCTAAGGGGCATGGCTAAGCCACAGTCCTTTCTCCTCCATTCTCATTTTGAGGTTTTGGCTATGCACGCACATGCGCCTGGTGTGAATTTCAAGCCACCAGGTCTGGGACTCTAACCACAGTAGGCCATGTGGGAGTCCAGCACCTTAACCACACAACCTACTGACCTCAACCCATCCACTTTCTGAAAGTTGATTTACGTATTTCCTTCATGCAAAAAACAAGGTGAGGGGATCACCCTTGATGGGGTCTTTGTGCTGCAATCCTCCCCTAACCCTGAAGTCACCAGGAGTGTTCAGGCAGACCCGGGACAACTGCCTTCCCATGTGACTTCCAGCACCTCCCAGAACTGATCCTACTGCTTAAACCACCAGGGCTGAGCCCCTGCTCTCCTTTATATCTTCTGTGGGTGAGAAGTTTGAGTCATGAAATGGGTTTTTAATCTCCTTTAAAAATTATATCATCTTTCACCTAGCTTTGAAATGGACTCTTGGTACTTCAGTGGAAATTTGCATTTTAATCCAGTTCTATTTGCAATCACAAAAAAATGGAAAACAACTCAAATTTCAGCAATATGAGACTAGTTAAATAAATTATCATACAGCTATGCTAAAGAATATTCTGCAGCTCCTCGCTCCCCCAAAATGAAGAATGCTCTTCATTATTGATATATAATGATCACTAAAATACAATATGAAGAAACAGTGTGGGGCCAGCAGATGGCATAGCAATTATGTTCCTGAACTCCCACATGGCCAACTGCAGTTTGAGTCCTGGACCCAGTGGCTTGAAAATCACACTGGGCACTTGTGTGTGCATACCCAAGATCTCAAGAGGAGAGTAGAGAAGAAGGGATTGTAGCATGGCTATCACCCCTGGGTGTGATTTCTCACTTTTCCTCTCACTATATTTGTCTCTCTCTCTCTTCTTAGTAAGTGCACACTCCCTAAGGCAAAAACCTCTTAAAAAAAAAAAAGAAGAAAGAAAGAGTGCATACACACAGGGCATTTGTATTTTAAAAATAGAATTATTCATTTAATTTTATTATTTTTTATTTATTATTATTATTAACATTATTATTTTAATTTGTTATAGGGTATGGCATGCATGTGTGCTCACCAGAGAGTGAGAGGGAAAGCAAACCACCAGGTCTGGGACTCAAACTGTCGTCAGCCACGTGGGAGTCCAAAGCTTTCACCACAATGCCACCTTCTGGCCCTGAATATTTGTAATTTTTTTTAAGGTGGAAATAGATGTTTTTCCTTGTGCTTAGTAAAATATCTCTGATAGGATACACAGGGAACTGGCTGCTTCTGGGGAGGGACATTTGGTAACCAAGGATGGTTTTTTGCACTTTTTAAATTTTAAAACAGATGATTTTACAACTATATTTAATAAGATGATAATATTAAATAGAAAAATGAAAAAATACAGTTAGAAAATAAAGATTACTGATTCTTTGATACTTTCAAGGAGCTTGGCTGTGAAGGGAAGAAGAGAGAGGGGCAGGAGTTAGCACTGGGGCAAGATTGAGGTATGATGCGGTATTTTTTTGTGGCCGGGCTATGGCCATTCCAGGATTTGTCAAAGGCTATTAACGTTGTGACTTTTTTTTTCACATCCAGCTGTCTGTTGACATCCATTGATTTACAGGAGGTTGAGAAGCTTCCTGAGAAACCTTGAGCTCTATTTATAATAGAGATTCAGACATACATACTCATGTCTACCAAGTTGGGTTTGGTTGGAGATAGGCAAGCAGAGACTAGGTTATTAGACCAGACTGCCACGAAGAGAGTGGTGTTTTGTATGAATTATTTACATATAGAATGTAATATGCACAAAACAAGTTACCAGGCCCATTGAGGGCATGCTTGGTATTAGTTTTCTTAATGGTGATTAAACCAAAGGGGTAGGGGCTATAACATTCTTCTCTGTATATTCCAGTTGTCTAGGTTCATGACGTGGAGATGGATGGGGACTGGCACAGTTAGACTGAGAATTTCGATGGCCAGAGCCATCAGCAAGTCTCTGAGCAGTTCCATGCAGCCTCAGCTTGACTGAGGCAAGGCCCCGCAATTAGGCACTATTGCCAACTCAGCTAGAATATTCAGAGGCTGCTGAGCTCAAGGCAGCAATGCCTCTGCTAACCGTCTAGCAGAGGTCAACAGAACCTCACCACGAGGGTCTGAGGGTGGTGTGGGAAAGCTGTGTCTGTAGCAAGGCAACAGCAGTAAACACATTTTTTCATGAACATATGTAAAACACATCTTTCTCCTTTTCTTTGGAAATTTCAGGTATACCTGGAGACAGGGGTGGGTGGAGATTGGGTTAGAATAATCTGCAGGGTGTTGAACATTTGTAACTGCTGGTTTTTTTCATCTGACATGATTATGATTCCATTCAGAAAGCTGGTGAAGCCAGAAAACCTTTGGGTTGCTTTATTTATTTATAATTTACATTTTGTGTAAGAGAGACATATATGTGTTTATTAGCTGGGAGTTGAGTAGTTCAGAGGAAGAGCTTGGACACAAGGAAATATCAGTGGGAGAGGAAATAAACCAATTTGTTAAGGTCCTGGTCCCAGATAAATTGTGGATTGATAGTGGTGAAATTGTATTAAAAGAAGAGTTCCCACTTTTTTATATCAGGAGGAGAGGAGTTAAGATGGAGGAGGCATTTTAAGTGTAGGCTGGACTTTCGGAGTATAGTCAGAGGCTGTATCCTTGGAGACAGATGAATCAGTTAAGAATGGGGAGGGGGGTTCCTTGAGGGCACTGAAGGTTTGACCATTCATTTGTTGGAATTGAGTTAGAGCTGGTAAGACAACTGTGAGAGGCTGCTGAATTGTAACAAAGGCCCTGGTGAATTTGAAGGCCATCAATTTAAAGCATCAAAGCCTCCTCTAACCCTCTAAGGCTCAGGAGACCTATTCTGACTTAGGAAACCTATTTTGGGCTTTTAGAGTACTCTATATTGCCATCCAGATAATGCTTACCACATGGTAGTCTAATCATTGAAACACCACCTGCTCCCCTCCTCAGACTTAGAACTCTGTGGAAAAGACCTTGCCTCTTAGCTGCTATATTCCTTTAAGTCTAGTACAGTTTCTTCCTCTGTTTCTAGTATAAAGTAAGTGTTCAATAAACACTGACTAAACAAGCATTGGCAATGAAGCATTTGTGAGATTTCTCTCATAGCTCTCAGATCGCAAGGTAGAGAAGCAAAGAAAGTAGATGGTGAGAATAATCTAAGGTTAGGTGAAGGTTTTCAGAGCAAGTATAGGATGGAATGAAGATGCTCAGGGCACTGGTGGAAGCTTTGTTGGCACAATGCTCCATGAAGGCTGGGCTGGATAGGAGTCGAAAGGTGGCACATGTCCAGATGAGAAAAATGTAGGGTGAGGCCATGGGAGTGGAGTGCTGATGGGAAGCGCTAGGGTTGAAGAAAGGCTGTGATATGACCTTGGCAGGCCCAAATGTCTCTTGGCTTCCAAGTTCCACTTCTCAGTGAATTCCTCAGAATCCAGTGAGTCCCTCCCATCATCAAAAATAAGGGTGGAAAAAATCATTTAAATAGCATGTAAACAACAAATGGATACTATCGATACTTGAAAAATAGATTTGTGAATGAGAGCAGAAAACAGACATTATAGCTTGGTTTTAAAATCACGTTATATATATTACATTTTTACAGATTATTTTTCATTAAAGTAGTTCAAATGATATTTACATAATCATATGGTTAAACTATGTAGTATTCATCTCTTTTGGTCACTATTATTATTCTGGTTCTAATAGCAGGGACCATACCTGAGTCATTTTTGTTGATCCTGGGCCTAGCACACAGGGGTACTGTGCAGTAGGTTAGCACGAACCCAAAATAAGACTTGGTCACCAGGTCTTGAGTTCATTATTGTAATAATCATTTGAACCTGCTTCCACTGACATTACAATCAGTTATATTTACATTCCTGTTTTAGTGGTCTTTTTGAACTACTAAAGACTTCTGCTTTCCATTTTGCAGATACCCTATTTAGATAATACCAGGCAGCACAAAAAGAGAAGATTTGCACACATTTGTTAACTGAATATGTGAGGGACACTTGCAAACTCAGAAACTAAGAACTAATCTCTACTTAGATAATTAATCTTCACATCACTCTAATAAATACTACTTAATGTCTACTCTGAGGAAGACTCTGAACAAAGGAAAGATACATACTATACTTGTTCTAAAGAACTTTACAGTCAGACAGAGAATAAGAAAATATAATAGACCCAGCCATGGTAGCACAGGTGGTAGGTATTCCTCCACAATGCTGAAGCCACATGGAAGATTGTGGTTCAGATTCCAGGTTGACATGAAACACTACAGGCATGTGTGTGCGCTCTGATCCCAGCTGACTAGAAAGCTATGGGAGGGACTGCTGTGTGATGAGAACCTGTGGAGAGTGCTTCTTTTCCTCTCCCTCTCTTTCTCAAAAGAAGTACAATTAAATTAACTTTTTTTTTTGTTAGAAGAAAGACACAAATAACTACAAGAGAAAACAGAATTGTAAAGGAGCCAGAAGAGAGTTACAAAGGCTATGGAAATTTAGCAGAGAGAAAAACTGCTCTGTGTAGTATATAAAGGGTCTTTATCAATTTATAAATAACCTTTATAAATTGCATATTACTAGTTTATGTTATATTAATGAACAATACGTTTGTAATAAAATTACGGTGTTAAATTATAAAAAGAAAAGTTAGCTGTTAGAATGCCACAGTAATCCCAGAAAACAGAACCAGTATATTATGTGAAGCTAGTATTCGAACATCAAGAAGCAATATAACAACTGGGAAATTATTAAGTGACAAAGCTAGAATCAATTGAATATTAACAGGCAGAAAAAGAATTGAAATTTGTGCCTCATTCCTAAAACTTTATAAAGCTCCAAATGAGTCAGAGGATTAAATGGTGTCAAAATCAGAAGAAAACAAAAGCATGTGGTCCTCCCACCTAGAAAGAAGAGATTTGTGTCTGTTACAGTATAAATTTTACATAATTTACTAGTTAGATCTAAGAAATATGACATATTTTTTTCTTTTCTCTGGGAATAGGAAAATTATAGGATCAACATATAATAAAAATTTACTGTTAAAAATAAGGAAATAATACACATATAAATGCAGGGTTCACACAGTGTTTTATAACCATAACTATTTAGTACGTGAGTCTGGAGGTTGGCAATTTGGACTGACTCAATGATCCTGCTGGTCTCTACTACCTTCTCTTCAGGTATTCTAGGATCAGCAAGGTGATTCTGCCTAGAAGGAGTGACCAGCTATCGGCTGGTGCAGTGGAGGCAACTGCTCTCATCGTCTGAAGGTCAAGTCAAGCCTTGTTCATATGTTCAGATGTATTCCAAACACAGCCAGAGGGAAATACCAGCGTACATACGCTTCTCATGTCTCTGCTTGCATTATGTTGCTACTGTTCTATGAGCCAAACAAGTCACACAATCCAGCCCAGAGTCAGTGTGAGAGAGCACTATTACAGCATGTGGAATTCGAGAAGGGGAGAACTTGTGGTCATTTTGTAATCTACCGCACATCAATAGTTGGCAGAGACGGATAGCACAAGCAGTGTGAATAGTACGTTATCATGTAGAAATTCCACTTCTGTATGAATGATTTTAAAAACGCAGTTAAGGGTCCAGATGGTTACACAGCACTGTATGGAAAAGTCCTGGGTTCAAGTCTTAGGATCACCTCACACACCCCAGGATGTGCACATGTGCCCACGATCCATGCTGGCTGAGGCTGGAGGTAGATTGTGGTGGCAGGATGCTATTGGGGTGCCTTTCTCTCTCTTGGTTTCAGAAGAAGTAAGTAAAAAACTCTAAAAAGAGAGAGAGAGATACATATTAACATTGGCTCCTAGTCCACATCTTGTTGAGGAAGAAATCGAGGCCCAAAGTCTTGCAAAGATGTGCGGTAGTTGACTACCCAATCAGCTGGCCAAGCAAGGTCCCTGACTCTAAGTCCAGCAGTAAAAGGCCAATTTGAGGTTCAAATTCTGCCTCTACCATATTCTAGTGGTGTGACCTTATATAGTGTTTCTCAGCCTCAATTTTTATCTCCATAAAATCAAAAAAATAATCCTTACCTCACTGATTATGAGGACTGAATGAGATCTTGTGAAAATACTCTCTGATGGTCCAGATACTTGCTTAGTTCATGCTTCTCTCTTCCCATTTCTATGATGCAACCTTGTGAAACTACTAACAAATGAAAGTAAATGAGGAAAGCCCAAACAAAACAGACCAACAAATAAAAAAAGGTAAAACTAAAAAGACCAAGAAGTGATGATATTTGTGTATAGCTGGTGGCTGTTTTTATAGTTACTAATTAAATCAACAATTACGGCATGCCTCTGCTGGGCCTGGCACCGTGTTCGGCACTGGGAAACAGTGCTAACCAGAGAGAGGCAGATCACTGCCTCAGTGGAGCTCAGAGTCTAATGGTAGAGACAGACAACGGCCCAATGATCTCTTCAATAAATATAAAATTGCAGCCTTAATTAGTGCTATGAAAGACCCTTGATTAGTTCTGGTAGGAGAGCATGTAAGAGGAAGCTATAACACAATTAGGAGTGGGAAGGGGCCAGGGAAGTTCTCCCTGGAAAATGGCTGAGTGAGTTGAGGAGCAAAGGGACAGTGATTGTGTCATCTAGACCAGGGTAGGACTGGAGGAAAGAGCCAAGCCATTCAGTCCCCATAGGGAATGAAAAAGAGATCGTCTTATCCCTTACAGTAATGGAAAATCATGGAAAGATATGAAAAAATTTTGGATTTAAATTGTTTTCTCTGGGATCAGGGTGGAGAACAGACTGAAACAGGGAAGGAATGAATGCGGGTAGATGAATTATGAATCTATTGAAGAAGTCTTGCAATTCACCAATTAGTTCACTTTTCTGTAAAATAATTATTGGTCTATTGATGCTACTGTGAGGAGCATATACCCTAAGGAAATACGTCCCAAATACTAATACATTAAAGTAACCAATGACCAATATTAGACTGCTGATAGTATATTTAATAGGAAATTATTGCCCAAATGGATCCGAGACAGCTAAGTTATTGTTGAAATTCACATATATATTTAGCAACCAACAGGCCATATTTATTTTATTATTATCAATTGTTTTTTGAGAGAAATATTTTTGCAATAGGGCACATGTGTTTGCCAGAGAGACAGAGAGATGGAAAGAAAGAATTCACCCCTCCCCATGGGGGATGGCCACACCACAATCCCTTCTCCTCTCTTCTCTCAGAATCTTGGGCATGCACGCACACACACCTGGTGTGAATTTTAGGCTACTGAGTCCAGGCCTCGAACCATGGTCAGCTACATGGGAGTCCAGTGACATAACCATTACCCCATCTGCTGGTCCCTTATTATTATCAATGTTTAAAAAAACCCATGTACTCCAGCCAGAATGGCTCTAATCTCATGTTGCATTGCAAGGAAAACAATTCAGTGGGCTATGAGATTTCAATAGGAAGAGATACCAAATGTCAAGAAAGTGTGGATGATACAAAGATAACAGTGCCAAACAAGCTGAATAAAAATTATCTACAGCACATTGATTATGATAACTCATAAACGAAGTTCAGAAGAGAAATTGAAAATTTTTCCTGTGGTTTGGGTACTTGGTTTACAAGACTAAAGAGGGTCCTGGTGGTGGCATAGCAGTAAACCATGACCCTTTGCAAGGTTATCTCACAGGGGAAGGTAACATATGACCCTCTGTGAGGCAATCCCCCATGGGAACATTCCTAGTTCAAATCCAGAGGCCACCTCGAGTACACTTGGCACACGTGTGATGATCTAGAGCTGGCTAAAGGCTGGGTTAATGGCATCAGGACCCTGCTGGAGGTGCTCTCTCTCACTCATGGAAAAAAAAAAACAAAAAAAGACTTAAGAGTAATACCTGAGTTTGGGATCAGCAGATGGTATAATAGTTATGTCACTGGAGTTATACATGGCAGACTGCGGTTTGAATATCAGACCCTGAAGGCTGAAACTCATGCTGGGCACCTGTGTGTGCATGCCCAAAATATTGAGAGGAAAATGGAGGAGAAAGGATTATGGCATGGCCATCCACTCTGGGGGCGATTTCTCACTTTCTGTCTCTGTCTCTGTCTGTCTTGTTGGTGAGTGCATGCACCCAATACCAAAAAAATCTCTAAGAAAAAGAAAGAAGAAAGAAAGAAAAGAAAGAAAGAAAGAAAGAGAAGAAAGAAAAAGAAAGAAAGAAAGAAAGAAAGAAAAGAGAAAGAAAAAAGAAACAAAAAATAAAGAAAGAGAAAAGAAAGAAAAAGAAAGAAAGAAAGAAAGAAAGAAAGAAAGAAAGAAAGAAGGAAGGAAGGAAGGAAGGAAGGAAGGAAGGAAGGAAGGAAGGAAGGAAGGAAGGAAGAAAGAAAGAAAGAAAGAAAGAAAGGAAGAAAGAAAGAAAGAAAGAAAGAAAGAAAGAAAGAGAAAGAAAAGAAAAGAAAGAAGGAAAGAGGAGGAGAAAGAAGGAAAGAAAAAGAGAAAGAAAAGACCTGAGTTTAACAGCAGTGTTGGGAATGGAGTCTACTTGTTTAAGATTAAAGAGGTTTAATCACTCCTTGGGTTTGTTCCCTGAAGAAGGCTGAGAGACTTTTCTCTGCACCGTATCTCTGTAGCTTGACGGCTAATCACAGATCCTTGGCACCAAGGCAATATGCAGATCTTCAGTCCAGACCCAATTGGGCCCCTTCATAGTAATAACTATACATTCCAAGTTTTTGTTACTTTATATTATTTCCCCTACAATTACAAAGTGTCTGTGGTAAGTGATTAAATTTTAAATATTTCAACTTTATAAGAAATGCAAGAAGTGGTGTGATGGTTAAGGTGCTAGACTCCCACATGGCTGAGCACAGTTTCAGTCTTGGCCCTGGAAGTTTGAAAACCATGCCAGGTGTGTGTGTGTGTGTGTGTGTGTGTGTGTGTGTGTGTACCCAAAATCCTGAGGGGAGAATGGAGAAGAAGGGACTACAGTGTGGCCATGCCTCCTGGAAGGTGATTTCTTATTTTCTCTTTCACTGTCTCTCTCTGGTGAACGCACATACACTATGGCAAAGACCTATAAAAAAGAAAAGAAAGGAAACATAAGAAAGAAGTTAGATATAGATCTGGGAAACATTCAGATTATTTGGAAAGCAATTTTTTAAATATTAGCAAACTTAGTGACCAAAACTAAAATTTCAAGTTGTTACTGAATCTCATAGGAAAAAAATCTAGACTTTAATGAGATGTATCAGCGGAAGACTACGGCTTCCATAAAAGGAAAGTTTTAGGGATTCCCAGAAATGACGGATAATAAACTCATCTAATCTGTAAAAATTTAATTATGGGAAAGCATCTGTAGCTTGGCAAAGATGAGTCTGGTTCAAATCCCTGCTCTCAGTTGGGCAAATCCTTTTGCTCTCTGAACTTCAGTTTCTTCCCAGGAAGAACAGGGATACAAGTCACTACCTGTCAGGGTTGATGGGAAATTGAAATCAGATAGTGTATATTTTTGTACCTAAAGATGACTCAATTAAAACATTCCTTTTATTCATAGACTTAAATAAACTTCTTGGTGGTATTTTTTTTTTCGCTATAGGGCGCATGCGCTCGCCAGACAGAGAGAGACAGAGAGACAGAAAGTGAGAAATCACCCCCCAGGGGGGATGGCCACGCCGCAATCCCTTCTTCTCCATTCTCCTCTCAGGATCTTGGGCACGCATACACACGCGCCCAGTGTGAGTTTAAGCCACCGGGTCCGGGACTCAAACCGCAGACGACTACGTGGGAATCCAGCGACATAGCCATTACGCTAACTGCTGGTCCCGATGCATTTTTTTTTCTTCTTCCCATCTTGACCAGCTTGAAGACAAAAGTAGCACCAGAAGCTTGAGCTTCTTACCACTAAAAGTTGTATAGACATTTCTAGGGTTTATATCTACACCAGATAAATCTTGAATGTTGACTTTACCTTTGCTGCAAGTGTTTGAGGATGTATTAGTAGAATTCACGTCACTCAAAGTCCTAACTGAGACTTCTTATTTGGTTTTCATCTAACTTTTCCATCTACCCTAATAAGAATCTATTGATAGACCATAAAGATACTGAGTGCTGTCAGGAAAACTTGTGAAGGGCTGTGATATGGGCCACAAAAATTATGGTGTATCTACCATGGAAACATTAAACATTATCTAGGGAACTGTGATCATCTCTGTCTTTTACTGTCTTTGATTTGTAGAAAGTGAACAATAATTCAAATGATCTCTTTCTACAGAAATAAAAATGAATAGTATTCAGTGCAATGGACTAATTGCATCTATTTATAAATTTATTCTGGCTTCCCTTATTCCTTATGTGTACACGTGGTTCTTTGAGTTCTCCTTTTAACTCGTTGGAACTATTTTTTTTTGGTTACTGTTTTATAATTGTTTGTTTTTCTATACATTCAATCACTGTATATCGTTACAGTTTGCAAAATTAATTTTCTCAGCATGAATACACTGTTTATTAGTCCAGTTAAAGATATTATCATGCACGTTATCATCAACAGATAATTTTCCATTTTTGTGTCCCTTACACGTTTTGTTTCTTTCTTTTTTCCCTTGATTCCCTTCCTCTCACTAATTGGAACATTTTGTTGGACCTGTCATTAATTAATGCATTAAGTAAAATTGTTGACCTGTGTTTATTTTACATGAGCCTTGATTTTACATAGGAAAATGGATCCTTTCACAGTATCTAGTTTTGTATACCCCACCCCCACCCCCCCAGTCTAGAGTTATGGGAGGTATGCCAATTGAACACACACTGAACAGCTGTTAACTACACATGAAAGACTGGAGTCAGTATGTAGATTTTATAATAGTGACTTTAGGTTGTCATTGAATTAGAGAGGAGAAAGGGATCAAAGTTGCAGTAACCAAAAAATATTTCAGAGAAACGAGGATTTTACAGCTAAGACTTTGGAAAGCACAGAGGAGAGGGAGGTAGAACTTGCAGTGAGGTCAAAGGAGGATAAGATATGGTAGAAACCAGCATGACCTGTTCAAAGAAATTTGCTTTTTGACAAGGCCTGGATAGGAAAAGTAATAATAATAACAAAAAAAATCCTAAATTTTATCAGGCATATGTACAGTACGAAAGGCAATGGTCACCCAACGTCCTCAAACCTGACCACTCCACTCACCTGTCGGAATGTAAAAACGCTGGTTCTTAGGCTCTGTCTTAGAAATTCGAATGTAATTGGTCTGGGGGGAGATACACTGGAAAAAAAAAACTCCCCAGAAGATTTGAAAA
Source organism: Tupaia tana (assembly GCA_026018925.1). Taxonomy (NCBI): domain Eukaryota; kingdom Metazoa; phylum Chordata; class Mammalia; order Scandentia; family Tupaiidae; genus Tupaia; species Tupaia tana. The sequence continues at coordinate 35,786,222 of JAKSZU010000001.1, read as the reverse complement.
TGAAGCCAAGTTAATAAACTATGGGGTATAAAATGTATGCATGTACTTTGATTTTTTTTTAACCCTCCCAATAACCCTATGATAGGTATTTTCACCCTAATTTTGCAGATGAGGGCACAAAAGACTCAGAAAGACTAAGGAATTTGCCTAGAGGGGCTCCTGTGACTTGCTGATCAAAGAATACAGAGGGAGGGGGAAGCTGGGTTAGGCACTTATAGATACATTTTTCATGTTGCCATTGTATCATATAATCATGAAAATAGAATCCACTTATGCAGCAAATGCTTTCTAGGTACCTACTAAGTGCTAGGCTCTGTCCTAGGATTTGAGAATAAAAATGATGGTCAAAACGAATTCCCTACCCTCATGATGATCAGAGACAGAGCTTGCTCTTCCTCCATCTCAAAGAAGAGAGCTCTGTGGGCTGGATGGCATTGCTCTGGGAAAATACACTGCTCCATGAGCCAGATGTACATGGCAGAGTTTGGGGTTCACATCTGGAGACCACCCTGAGTACTCAGGGCACGTGTGTGCCCAGGATCCAGAGCTGGCTGGGGCTGAGGGTGGATCACGGCATCAAGACCTTGTTATGAATTCGTTCTTTCTCTCTCTCTTTCCTGCTTATGGAAATAAATTAATAAAAGCTTGAGAAAACAAAGCAGCCACCTGTGGTTGAAAGAAGCATGAATACAATAGTAGCACAGCATTCCACTAGCATATTAAGGTAATGCTAATAGAGCAAATAAAACCCAAGATAAACTAATGGATATGAAAATAAACTCTGAATCACCTGGGATCTCGTCAAAATGGAGACTCTGGGGCCAGCAGGTGGCATGGTGTCTAAGGTGCTGGATCCCACATGACTGGCTGGGTGGTTTAAGTCTCAGATCTAGCGGCTTGAAAAGCACTCTGGGTGCATGTGCATGCATGTCCAAAACCCAAAGAAGAGAATGGGGGAGCAGGGATTGTGGCAAGGCCAGACTCCCTGGGGGGTGATTTCTCACTTTCTCTCTCTATGTGAATCTCTCCCATGAGCACACACATCTATAGCAAAAAAAAAAAAAAAAAAAAAAAAAAAAAAAAAAAAAAAAAAAAAAAAAAAAAAAAAAAAAAAAGGAGAGTCTGGGGTAGAGTTAGACTGTCATATTGTCATATTCTACCTTTCTGATTGCACCTAGGTCATGCCAGTGCTCCTGGTCTCCAGCCCACATTTTCATTTTAGGTTTAAGATTTACATAAGGTCCTAGTCTGTTTGGGCTGCTATAATAAAATACCTTAAACTGAATAATTGATAGACAACAGAAATTTATTGCTCACAGTTCCTGAAGCTGGGAAGTCTGAGAGCCGATGCCCATAGATTCAGTGCCTGTGGAAGGCTCACCCCTTCACAGATGCTTTCTTGCTATCTACTCAAGTGGCAGAGGATGTGTACAAGGTCTCTTGGGCTTCTTTCATAATCTGTTCAAGAAGGCTCAGATGGGGGACCAGCAGTTAGTGTAATGGCTAGGTCTCTGAACTCCCATGTGGTCGGCCATGGTTCAAGTCCCGGACCCAGTGGCTTAAACTCATGCCAGGTGCGTGTGCATGTGGGTCCAAGATTCCAAAGAGAATAGAGGAGAAGGGATTGTGGCATGGCCATCCCCCCTCCCCCCCCCCCCCGAGGGATGATTTCTCGCTTTCTGTCTCTCTGTCTCTCTCTGTCTTTCCTGCGAGCGCACGCGCCCTGTAGCAAAAAAACCTCTCAAAAAAAAAAAAAAAAAAAAAAAAAGATTGAAAGAAAGAAAGAAAAAGAAGGCTCAGACCTCAGGATTTAATTACTTTTTAGGTGCCTCATCTCCCTATATTAACTCACTTGGGCTTAAATTTCAACATGTGAGTTTGGGGGGACACAAATGTTCACAGCAGATGGCATGGTCAATGAAGATTTCTCTGTGACTCAGTTCTCTTTTTGTACTGAGTCAAAGGTTGATTCTGCTATATAAAAGTTGTGTGTCCATTAAAGCACAGCATCTTGGACATAGTGATACTTCTACAAATGATCTTTATAACTGTATAATTTACTTTAAGCTTGAAAATACTTCCAAGCAGAGTAACATGGTAGCAGTCTAGAGAGTTAAGGAAATGCTAACAGAAATAAGCAGGGTTAGGAAAGTTAGGGTAAATGATGTCTACCCTCAACTGACAGTCTTGATTCCAGGAACAGTAAGGACAAGTAGAAACTTTGTAAAAACTGGGCAGTCTCAGTGTACAAGTGTGAAATTGAAACTGTTGAATGATTTTGGACTTATATAATGCTGCAATAATTATAGTTCAGTTACTTATCTGTGTGTGAAATTAATCTCAATTTATGAAATAAAGTAGGAGTCTCATTTCTACCCTTTTATAAAAATAATTTTGGAGAGATAGCATAAATTCACAAGAATAAGAATAAACAAATTACATTAGAATACGTATTTTTAATATAAAAAGTCTGTTATATTGAAAAGTATTATAAACAAAGAACTAGAATTATGTAGATTGCAGGTAGACAGTTGATTTTAGACACTAAGATAAAGATTATTTTAAACAAGTGCTGCATTTCAGAAATTCATTTTTCTAATACATATAAAACTCAGATACTCCACCCACCTCCGTTTTTTTTTTTTTTTTTTTAGGAAAATTCCCTGGTGAGCTTTACTTTAAGATAATTTATGGTAAAGAAACAGGTCCACATTTTTCTGTTTGGAGAGTTTGATTTTTCTCTTCTGTATTTTGTATTCTCATGAGGGAATAACTCTGTATGGAGATATAATCTAGTCACAGATATTTATTATTAATGTCGGTGATAATTACACCGTACATTCTGATGGTTTTGCAGTCTTTGGAAAGCTTTCATATATGTACAACTTCATCTAATGTGCTCCACAATCCTGAGTGGGAGGCAGGACAGTTATATCTATCTATAGATAGAGATCTATGTACACACACACACACACACACACACACACACACACACACACACACACACACATATATATATATATATATTTTTTTTTTTTTTAACAAAGGAAGACAGGTGATATTTTTTTTTTTTTTGAGAGGTTTTCGCTATAGGGCGTGTGCGCTCACCAGACAGACAGAGAGAGACATAGAGACAGAAAGCGAGAAATCACCCTCCAGGGGGGATGGTCATGCCGCAATCCCTTCTCCATTCTCTTCTCGGGATCTTGGGCACACACGCACACGCGCCCGGCGTGAGTTCTAAGCCACCAGGTCCGGGATGCGAACCGCGGTCGACTACGTGGGAGTCCAGCGACATAGCCATTACGCTAACTGCTGGTTCCCTAGACAGGTGATATTTTGCCCCAAATCCCTTCACTGATAAATAGAGGGGTCAGAATTAGAACCAAGGGCTTCTAATTTCTTAATTTTTCTTTCTTTTTTTTTTTTAGAGGTTTTTGCTATAGAGTGCATGTGCTCACCAGAAAGACAGAGAGAGAGACAGAGAGACAGAAAACAAGAAATCACCCCCCTCCCCCCGAGGGGATGGCCACACTGCAATCCCTTTCTCCTCCATTCTCCTCTCGGGATCTTAGACATGCACACACACGCACCCGGTGTGAGTTTAAGCCACCGGGTCTGGGACTCGAGCCGACGTCGACTACATGGGAGTCCAGTGACATAGCCATTATGCCAACTGCTGGTCTCCAGGGCTTCTAATTTCTAACCAAGTGCTCTGTACTTGGTCCATCAACATTACACTTTGGTTCTGGCAATAAAAAACAATTATCTGTAATAACCTTGCTGAATATATTCAACAGAATTGTGAAGGTGTAGGGCAATAAACCTGAGGCAAAATCAGGGAGGGAAGGAAGGCCATTTTATTTGGGTTGCCTTCCCTTTAAGTACCTGAGTGATCAATGAAGCAGAAACCCAGAAGGATAAACCCTCTTTGTCATGTTTTCCAGGGTGATGATCCAGGATGATGAATCAGAAGGGTTCCTTTGAAAACTAGTTGGTGACTGTTGCTGAATGAAATTTTATCCAACTGGGAAAGAGATGAGAAAGTATCCAGTGGCTAATTCCCAAGCTGACTGCCCTCACCGTACTTCAGTTCTATCCTACCCCAGGCCCAGACAGGTTGTTGGGTTTTCTGCAGGAAATCAATCCAAGCTTCTCCCTGGGTTCTGCAGTCTCTTCACCATCCCACCTCCACTCTTGGCCTTTGAGAGTATGTATTTCTTCTCTGCTCCTCTTCCTTCCTCTGATGATCCAAATAAAGACCCTTGAGCACAAGGAAAAGAGCAAAGTTTGTCTTCAAGAATAGGCTGAGGACTCTGCCCCTTCCGTACAGTACTAAGAACACATTAGACAGATCAAGTGCATTATTTATACTTATTATTTATTTATTTTATTTTTTAAGTTTGTTACAGGCATTTTAAGTTTGTTCTTTAGAGAGAGACAGATGGCGGGAAAATGAAAGTGTGAAAGCAAGACACCATGTCTGGGAACTTGAACTGTGGTTGGCCATGAGGGAGTCCAGTGCCTCAATCACCACACCACCTAGAGGGCCCAGAAAGCAATTTTTAAAAGCCAACTAGTATGGTATGTTATATCTCAGCTAGCATGAGATTTTTCTGTAGTTTGTTGGCTGCTTTGAAGCCTTCTAAGACCTGGCCATGTAGGATAATCCTTGTTACTTCCAAACTTCAATGTTGTTTCTGCATTTAATTATCCACGAAGTTCAAAAAGATCTCTATGACTCAAGACCAACTATATTCATTTGTTTTCATTTGTCCGGAGACTGGCTGATGTATTGGTTGGATTATCTGAAAAGCAGATACCAAGATGATCTAAAAAGTGGAAGTGATTTGGGAAATTGAATCCTTTTGAAAGATAAAGGGGAGAGGAAGCAGAAGACAAAGAGCCTTTGGTACACAATGCAGGTCTGACACCTGAGAAGAGAAGAAAGAAGGAAGGGAGGACTGGGTAGAAAGGGTGTCAGACTGTCATGATGCTTCAAAAAGATTGTTCCTAGAGGTTCTGTGCTTTGGAACAAAGGTGAGTCTTTCTATCATTCTGTGCTGGGACATGTCCAGATAGTGCACAGTCTCAACTTGAATACTGAGTCAGATTCCGAAGACATCTACAGCAGTTTCTCTGTTGGAGGTAGATCTGAGTTGTGCACTTTGACAGCTGCCACAACTGGGCAAAGGGAGAAAAATGGAAACAGGAAGCCAAGTGCTTACCTATATATACAAGAGACTTGAGCTAGCCAATAGATTTATGCCATCTGTCAAAAGCATAGATATAAATTCATCCCTCCATCAATGTATCCATGGATCTATCCATTCATCGTCCATCCCTCCACCCATTCATTTATTGTTTTGGATGATAGCAGCAATTTGCTGAAGCTTATGTCAGAACAAGAACCTATCCTTGGTGTTGTCTCAGAAATCAAATCTAGATTTTTGTCTTTTCTGAAACTAAAGCCTTAACCTCTCAGTGTTAACCATCTTGTAAAGCCACCCAATTTGCCTGGTTCCCTTCTTGGGACCATAAGTCAATCTCTCCTCTCCTTGGTTGAGACCAAGCCTCTAACTATACCCTGGTTTTTGTCAGTCTGATACACATTTCTGGAATCCTGCTGGTACTCTTCCCTACTGAATGGATCATAATTCATATTCTAACTCTTTGGTCAGCATTCCAGGAGAAAGGTACATGGCACGTGATGAGGTTATTGCAATATCCCTTGGTTGTAGGGTCAATAGGAGCAGAGAAGGTGAGCTGACATGGGCATGTACATTTTAACTCTCAGTCATGAACTTGTTCACCCTCAAATGACCCTGGCCTTTGGTAGCAGTATTTCAAAGTAGTCTCCAGCTAATGTAGCAACCATCCATGCAACTTTAAAATCATGGGCCACCTTTCTAAGGACACCTTATTTTGGAGGATGAAGATGGTACCAATGTATAGGCCTTGTCAGTAAATAAGATGAGATTGACTTTTTGGTTTTGTTTTAAAGAATTATTTATTTATGATAATTTTTTCACATGAGTCTTGCCAGAAAAAGACAGAGAGAGAGAGAAGAGAGAGGGAGAGTGAGAAAGCAAGCCTCCAGGTCCAGGACTCGAACCATGGTCGGCCATTTGGGAATTCCAGCACCTTAACCACTATGCCACCTGCTGGCCTGAGATTGACTTTTTAAACAAATATTTCTGCCAATTAGAAATTAAACCTCCTGTAAATGCATCATCCCTAAGATCCTTTCATTTCTTTCATCCTTTTTCTTATTCTACCAAAGATCATAAGTCTCATCATAATAGGAACCAATCCCCCTGTCTTTCCCCAGAACAATGTTTATGTTTTGGCATAAACTCATATGGCCTAAAGAACCACATGTGTTTGCAAGCATTCTATCAAGCAGTTTAAAGAGCATAAAACTTGCAGTAATATTTTTGGGAGTAAATTTTATTGTTATAGCTTTAAAACACAATCAAATAAAAACGCGAATTCCATTAGCAGTTGAATATTGTAATAATAGAATTGAGAATAAATTTTACTGCTATAGGAACTGTAAAACAGCAATAATAAAAAATACTATTATTGTGAATAAATTGTGTGGTGATGACTAACTAGAAAGCTATAAAACATGACGATAAGGAATAATCTAATCACCAGGAAAGATGTGATAATAATTCACCCTTGTTAGCAAGGAGCCCATGGTTCCAGTTCATTGGCCCCAAGTGCTCTGTATTACTGCTCGGATTCCATAAGGTTACAGAAAGATAATCTTCAGCCAGTGGGGTTGGCAGGAGACTACATATGACAGTGAAATTGGACATGGGTCTGAAGAAAATCCAATTATCACTAGCTTCTAGGAAAACCCCGTGTAGTAGTGCCAAAAATCCTCACACCACATTTTAAAAATTATTTGCAGATTTCCACTGACAGCTTGTATGTATTATTTGACTGTGCATCTTCATGTATTTTAAAATTTTATTTATGTTCTTTTGCTTCAGAATTATATACTTGTTGGGAGGAAAACCTATTGTAATCTTACTTTTTATTTGGACTATCGGTGTGTCTCTCTGTCTGGAGTCTATCTTAGTTGTATCCCAATTAGCAGGAGAAGGGAAGAAGACCCCTCACCCATTAGGGTCTGCTCTCCTTCTCTGGAACTGACAGCCCCACTAAACCATTGCTCCAGAATTAGTGCTACAGAGATACCTGCCTGTGTACACAAGCGACGAGAGAATGTAGTAGGTGCTGCATTTTACCCCTCTTTCTGAACACCAAAATTTAAATTCAAGATTTCGGAATTCACTTTATCCCAAGAGGAAGATGGACAATTATAACAATGAGCTGTCATCTCAGAATTGATATTATCAAGAAGACAAAAAGTAACGAGTGCTGGGTAGGATGAAGAGAAAGGCGATCGCTTATACACTGTTAATGAGAATGTAAATGAGTACAGTCATTATGGAAAATATTACTGAGATTCCTCAAAAAAGCTAAAATGAAAACTACCCTGTGACCCAGCAACCCCACTACTGGATATAGATCCAGAGGAAAGGAGACCAATAACATCGAAGACATCTGCTCTCCCATGTTTATTGCAGCTCTGCTCGCCATAGCCAAGACTTACAGTCCACCTAATGTCAATCAACTGATGAATGAATAAAGAACATGTGGAATATATACACAATGGAATAGCATTCAGTCATTAAAAAGAATGGCACCTGGTCATTCACAATAGCATGGATGATCCTGGAGGGCATTATTTTAAGTGAAATAAACCAGGTGGGTCCAGCAGGTGGCATGGTGGTTAAGGCACTGGATGCCCACATGACTGACCATGGTTTATGCTCTGGATCTGGTGACTTGCTTTCACTCTCTTTCTCTCTGTCTGGTGAGCACACATGTCCTATAGCAAATTAAAAATAAATAAATAAATAAATAAACAAAAATTAAATAATTGTTTAAAAAAACGTTTTGAGGAACCAGCAGTTGGCATAATGGCTATGTCACTGGACTCCCATGTATTCAACTATGGTTTGAGTCCCAGACCTGGTGGCTTAAACTCACGCTGAGTGCATGTGTGTGTATGTCCAGGACCCTGGGAGCAGAATGAAGGAGAAGGGATTGTGGTGTGGCCACCCCCTCGGGGGGTGGTGGTGGTGGTGGTGTGTGTGTGTGATTTCTTGATTTCTGTCTTTCTGTCTCTCTCTGTCTTTCTGGTGAGCGCAGGAACCCTGTAGCAAAAACCTCTCAAAAAAAAAAAGTTTTGAAGTCAGGCACAGAATGATAAATACCACATTTTCTTACTCACATACGGAAGCTTAAAAATTTGACCTTATAGAAGTAGATCATAGAGTTGTGGTTACAAAGGCTGGGAAGGGAGGGGGAGGGGAGAGGAATTGGATGGTTGACAAATACAAAATTAGGGTCAGATAGGAGGAATATGTTCCAGTGTTCTATAACACAGCAGAATGATTATAGTTAATTCAAATTTATTGTGTATTTCAAATAGCTAGAAGAGGAAATTTTGACTGTTTCTAATACAAAGAAATAAGAAATATGAGGCAATAGATGTGCTATACCTATCACTGTACATTGTATAGATACAGTTAAAAAAATACTACCTCATAAATATACATATTAGTATATTTGTTAATTTAAAAAAATTGTAAACATATTTGAGGACATGATGGAGTTAAAGCAATTAACTAAAGTCCATTTCTGCTGAGCCATTCACCATCTGACATATCTTATCTTTATTGTGAGAATCAAGGCCTTGTGTCATACTCAGAGACTTCCCCCGACTGCTACAGAGAGAAAGGATTTCCCAGTTCTCTTGTGGAAGAATGAAGCCTCTGCTGGGGACCCTTTACCTTTTGGGGATGCTGGTTCCTGGGGGGCTGGGATATGATAGGTGAGTGTGAAGTGGGAAGAGGGACTGACTATAGTTTAGGTTGTCTAAATGGAATGCTTTTTTTCAAGGTCAGTATGACTAGGTTCTTCTATCTTCCTACCTGTATATACCACCGTGAATGAGAATAATAAACCAAAATTTTATCACTGAACATTAATCATCTTTGAAAAAGAGAATAAACATCAAACATCAAACATGGTGTTGGTCACGCATTATGCTAGGATAATGCGTGACCAACACCAATACATATATCATGTTTTGTCATTAGAGAAAGGAAATCATAATACAGTTTTGTAACCCTCATTTTCATGGTTTCCTATTTGGTAAGTCACATTACTTATTAAGAAAACTGTTTAAAATTACCTGATAATTTCACCTATAGCTAATTACTGTTACTGTTTTAGATAGTTAGATGGCCAGATAATTATGTATACAGTACTATTGCTGGAATTTTCTCAGTTAAATCATATTGTAGAAATTTTACTATGGTATTCCTAATTCATGTAAAAACACACTGAAATTGTTAATAATATCCTATCATTTAGTCAATTTCTATTTTCTTATTTTTTCAAATAGTGTCATTTTGTAAGTAGTGCTATGGCAAGTAACCAACTACAGAACTTTTTTTTTTTTTTTAACAAATTTTGATTTCCCTAATATAGTTATAAAAAGTAAAAGTACTGGGTCAGGGGCTGAGAAAATTTTAAGGATCTTGCTACACATTGCCAAATCAGCCTTTAAAAAGGTAGTCAGGGAACCAGCAGATGGCATAATAGTTACGTTGTTGAACTCTCACATAATCGACCATGGTTCGAGTCCTGGACCCGGCGGCTTGAAATTCATATGGGGCAGGTGTGCATGCGTGCCCAAAATCTCAAGAGAATAATTGAGGAGAAGGGATTGCGGCATGGCCATACCCTTTGGGAGTTGATTTCTTGCTTTCTGTCTCTCCCTGTCTCTCTGACAAATGCACATGCTGTATAGCAAAAATCTCTCTCTTAAAAAACAAAAAGGTAATCGGTTTACATTTCAAATGACATGTGAAAGAACTTTGTAAGTGTTTGCCAATTTGACAAGTAATAATAATCATTGACAACTTCCTTTTAGTTTATTTATAATAAGGCTAAATATTTCATCATGCTTATTATTCTTTTTATTTTATAAATTGCCCATTCATGTCATTTGTCCATTTTTGTAAACTTTTTCTATTCCTAATGAGTCATAACTTCTCTAAATACATAATATATATTAAACTCTCTGGAAGTGTGTATATAGTTTCCATATCAGGTGTATTTCCCCTTATTTATGCACAGTTCACCGTTTTGCTCATTTTAGCATATCTCAGGAAGCATGTGTGGTTATAATCAGTCTTTCTTCTTTTACTTTATGGCTGAAGGAATCTTGCAACAAATTTCCTCTCACAGAACAGAGAAACGCATTCCAAGTTTTGCCCAAGACTACTTGTGTAACTGTAGCTTGTCTCTTATGTTTAGAGACAGTCTGATTTCAGATGCATAACGGAGTCCAGGATTCATGCAATCCTAAAAAGCTGTTTGGACATTCTTTTTCATTTTTCCATTTGTTTACTTGGTTTCATATAGATAGTACATTTATCTTGCTTTCTGAGAGTCTTTATCTGTAAATTAGAAAACCTCTTACATACTTCACAGAGAAAATATGGAAAAGAACAGACTGCTTAATAATACTAAGAGCCTTAACACTTACATATCTTTTGACCTAGTGTCCCCACTTCTGGAAGTCTATATTGAGGAAATGAAGTATGGAACGTTTTATGCACTGAGATGCAGCAGCTTTATTCATAATATAAATATTATAATATTTGGAAACCACCTAAATATCCTATATGAGGTTATGTAAGTGCTGTTGTGTGACATACGAAAATGGGATAGTGTTCATCTATTAGGAAAGTAATTATGACAATTTTTAACAGCATGGGAAAATGCATGATTTATGCCAAGGGAAGATGCAGAATAGAAAATGTAGAAAATACTTAGAAAAATAAAAGGAACAAAAGAACCAAAATCATTATTGTTCTTTTTGGCTGACAATTTTTTTCCTTGAAATATTCTTCATTTTGCAAATACTCTACAATGAACATGCATGAAACTTTTATTTAACACCTTTTATTTAACAGGAAAGATTGCCCAGCCCAGGTTAGACAACAGAAGTGATTAGGCTCAGGCAGTGGGACTCTGATGAGACAGCTCCCATTGGACAGGTCCTCATGACTACACTCAAGGAAACATTTTCAAACCTGCTTGTCCTCATCCTTATTGGCTATTTTTATTGTCATTCATATTTACTGAGATGAAATAATGTTCACTTTTACATGACTCTTACCAACTTAAAATATAGGTTAGCTTTAATTGTTTATATTATTTAATCACTATGATACATATGAGGATAGCCCAGAAAATTCAAAATTAAACATTTAGATTTGAGTAGGAAGGGAGAAAGTCTTTCACGCATATCTCAGACTCTGAAAAAAGTATAAATCTAAATAATCACTTGGGTTTTAGTAATATGAATCAAATAGTTCATCCTCATGTTCATCCTCTTTCACTTATTAACTCTTCTTAGAATGTAGCTCAAAGAAATCATTGGAAATGTGAACAAAGATACCTACAAAAGGTTATTAGCACTAGGGTTATTTATAATAGCAAAAAAAAACCCCAGAAACAAATGACATTATAAAATATGTGCTATCAAATATTGTGCAGTCATTAAAAATTATGTTCACAATGGGTTTTCATAAAACATCTCTGGTAAAGTAGACTTCAAAGAAATTAATTCAAAGTTAGGTTGGGGCCAGCAGTTGGCATAAATGACTATGTCACTGGACTCCCATGTAGTCAACTGTGGCTTGAGTCCTTGACCCGGTGACCTAAACTCATGCTGGGTGCGTGTGCATGCGTGCCCAAGATCCCAAAAAGAGAATGGAGAAGGGATTGCAACATGGCCATCCCCCTTGGGGAGTGGTTTCTTCTTTCTGTTTCTCTGTCTCTCTCTCTCTCTCTGTCTTTCTGGCGAGCGCACACGCCCTATAACAAAATAACCTCTCAAAAAAAAAAGTTGTATATACGCAAAATCTGCAGTGTGGGGGCCAGTGCAACGTGGTGAAGGTGCTGGACTCCTACATGGGCGACTAAGGTTCAAGTTCTGGACCTGGTGGCTTGAAAATCACACTGGGCACATGTGCATGCATGCCCAGAATTCCAGGAGGAGAATAGAGATGGAATTGCAGCATAGCCACTCCCCTGCCCCCCCCCCCCCGAGGGTGATTTCTCGTTTTCTCTCTTACTCTCTGTCTCTGACAAGCTTATGTGGTCTATGACAAAAACCTTAAAGAAAAAGAAAATATGCCTTTCAGTCACAGTAGTTAATTCAACAAGCCCAGTGATCATTATTTCTTTTTCGCTTCCATTTCCCTCCTCCTTTTTTCTCATCTCTATATTTTCTAAATTTTCTACATGTTAATTCTGTAATCAAGAGAAACAAGTTTGAAAATACATTACTATCATGAAATAGTCACATGACTGTTTCTTCACTAGGTCTTTAAAATACAAAATTTGCCTCAGTATGCATTAGCTTTTTGCCTTCTTACACATCTCAGTCAAAATTCCATAGAAAAATCTTTCATCTTCACCATTTATTAATAATGCACCCCAAAGAATCACTTTCTCTGTTAAACATTTTATGAATTTCTGTTCAAAAAGAATACACAAAGTACAATAATCTTTTCACTTGATCACTGAAATGAAACTGGTGATAATTTGGGGGATTAGCCAGCTTTTCTTCCCTTTCTACATGAATTATGCACCACTGAAGAAATTGCTTAGAAACAGGGAATAGTCTTTCTAAGCAGATGGTTTAAACATTCACTTAAACTAAGTAGTAGTGATTCTGAGGCTTAAGTATTGTATTTTAGGTTTGTATAAAAATGATAAGCACTTTTAACATCAGGGGTTTTCCCTCAAATCCTAGACTATTCATTTTTTTCTCCATACTAGGTAGACCCAGTCATTCTATGCTGAACTTAGAAGGTACCATACTCAACACTTTGTAGTCATTAGCTGGAAGAAACTCAAATGCTGGTTCTTGAGGGCATTTAGTTACCTTTTATTTATTTTCATCTGTGTCATCACAATTCCCAGGGAATCCCAGCCCAATTGAAAAAGGAATTTGGCCAGTGCAAATCCTGCTTTTTAGTGTACTCAGTTTTCTACCCCACTGAGTAGATAACGGATAAGGAAAATTTTGAACACTTGCTAAACCATATGATGGGAGGAAGAACAGCCACCATCTTTGTTTCCAACACTGTTGTGACAGCATCTTCAATGATCTTGCTTATTGCCAGGACACACAGATAGAGCAGTCAGTGTGAGAAGTGAGGTGAAAGAGGGCTGAAAAAAAAATCCTCTTCATCTGCTTCATTTCCTTAACTCCCTCCATTCTGAAGTAGGGGGAAAATTATTTTCCAATGACTTTTCCTTTTTTTAAGATTTTTGCCATAGGGCACATGAAATTGCCAGGGAGACAGTGAGAGCAAAAGTGAGAATTCACCCCCTCGGGGGGATGGCCACATTACAATCCCTTCTCCATTTTCCTCATGAGATTTTGGACACACATGTACACGTGCCTTGCGGTGTTTCAAGCTGCCAGATCTGGAACTTGAACCACAGTTGGCCATGTGGGAGTTCAGTGCCTTAAGCACCATGCCGCCTGCTGGCCTCTTTCCAGTGACTTCTTAATGCTGGTACTTATTTTTACCTTCTTTACAGTACAAGTCAGAATTAGATGATTAAAAAGAAAGCTAATAAATATGTTCCCCCTCATTTTCTAGGGTCTAATAAAAGGAGAGTTTGCCTATATAACCAAGTCTTCAGAAAAGAATAACTTAGGATAATAGTATTTATATTAAGGGTTGTTGTTAGAATTAAATGAATATATAATGTACATACCTGATATATAGGTAGATACAGGTGTCAAGTTTTTTGAACAGTTCTGTCATATGTAATACAATGTTAGTTGTTATAACTGGATATGCTTGAGTTTGGATTTCTCCCTCTCCTGAAATCAGTAGACTTTGAGCACCATCTAGTTGGTAGTTAATCAGGTTTATCATACCACATGCCTGGTTATTTAATGGCTAACTTATTTTGCTCTTTATGCATTTATGTCTTATTCTTAAATAGATTTTAAACTCTGAAAGAAGAAAATCTTGCTTTTTATTACTACCACCTATTGCTATTTTGTATAAAGTATTAAGAATAAATTGGCATATTCACTTTGTAAGCTAAATAATGTGATTGAATGTATAAAAGAACTTGAAATATATATATATATATATATATATATATATATATATATATATATATATATATATATATGTAAATTGGCAGGCTATGAAACAGAGACATTGTATGTCTCCACTTAACATATACCGACAATCTACACTCTATGGTAGAGACTAAAAGACTGGAGGACGTAAAAGCATTGAAAATTGTTCTGGACACTGGAGACAAAGTGGAAGGACAGTGGGAGAAGGGAAGAGTACAGAAAGGAAAATTTGGGAAAAATAGAGAAGTAAGATATGGTTTGTTGCCTGTTGATGGTTGATGATGTTGTGTATAGTATTCTCAACTCACCTAGTGTGTGGCATGTATCTTGTTGGGTAAAATCTCTTTACAATCTAAGTGATGTATAGTGATTCATAATGAATAATGAATAATAATAATAATAATAATAAATCGGGTTGTTGAATGTTGAATAGATTAAGTAAGACTATAATGTAAAGTGCTTTCATTACCATGTAGAGCATAGTGTTTGGTAAGAGTTAACTTGGGACCAGCAGTTAGCATAATGGCTATGTCGCTGGACTCCCATGTAGTCGACCACAGTTCGTGTCCCGGACCGGGTGGCTTAAAACTCACGCTGGGCATGTGTGCGTGCGTGCCCAAGATCCTGAGAGGAGAATGGAGGAGAAGGGATTGCGGCGTGGCCATCCCCCCGGGGGGTGATTTTTCACTTTCTGTCTCTCTGTCTCTCTCTGTCTGTCTGATGAGTGCACGCGCCCTATAGCAAAAACCACTCCAAAAAAAAAAGAGTTATCACACACACACACACACACACACACACACATATACATGGAGAGAGAGAGAATATACAATATATGTAGAAACAATATTATATATATGTATATATATATATGATTAAAGAAATGAGATGCACTCTTGAAAATTTATGTGTAAATTAAATTTTTAAATATTTAAGCACACTAGAGGATATGATTTTTTTTCTTGTAAAAGAGTAACTTTTGTAAAGCCTCAACATATTACCTGCACCAATATCTATATTTTTATATTTAAATTACTCACATGAAGCACTTTCGCTTATGAAAAAAAATTCAGTAAGTACTAAATAATAGAAATCAACCCCTGAATAACATGAAGAAGCACATCTCTGTTCAACTATTACAATTAAGATGACATTTGTTTCTTTGTTTCTTTCTTTCTTTCTTTTTTTTTTTTTAGAGGTTTTTGCTATAGGGTGCGTGCACTCACCAGAAAGATGAACAGCGAGAAATCATCCCCTGGGTGGGATGGCCATGCTGGAATCTCTTCTCCATTCTCCTCTCGGGATCTTGGGCATGCACACACACGCGCCCAGCGTGAGTTTAAGCCACTGCATCCAGGGCTTGAACTGTGATTAACTACATGGGAGTCCAGTGACATAGCCATTATGCTAACTACTGGTTCCAGACATTTGTTTCTTTTAATCTCCTAAAATTCTTCTTTACTGTCCTAACTAATTATTTAGACAATCTTATCTTGTAAGATTCATCTGAAAAGACTAAATAGTATAAAATACATTCAACATTTACAATTTTGAGAACAAAAAACTTCTGCTATATTCAAAGTATTATTACTATTTCTAACAATTAACACTAATAAATGTAACTTTAAATTTAAAGTATTAGAGAAATTGATTTCCATCATGGTGGTTAATTGTGTTACATGATGCTAAATGGACCAGTTAAAAAATTAAGATCTAGTCAATCCAGTTATTGGACTTGTGTATATATGAACAAAACTCAAGATTTAATTAATTCTATCAAAATATTTCGTCAGTTGGCATTATTTGAAAATAATTTGGTTGGATGGCTAAATTATTCTCTGTATAATTTTGTGTGTATACCCAAAATCCCAAGAAGAGAATGGAGGAGAAGGAATTGTGTCCTGGCCATTCCCCCCGGGAAATGATTTCTCACTTTCTGTCTTGCTCTGTGTCTTTAGCAAGCATACATGCCCTGGAGTAAAAATCTCTCTCAAAGAAAAAAAAAAAGAAAAAGAAAGTTTGCTCCTTGTTAAATATGGATTAGCTTATTTAATCCTCATAAGAATCCTGTAGGAAGGTACTATTTTTCTTCCTATTTCACAAATAAATGAAAGCTTATAGAAAGAGCCAATACAATACCACGAATGTTCAAAAAATGTGAGAAAATAAATAAAAGGCACTAAAAAATTAGCTCATCAATCTCTAACATAATTCCTTGCAATTTAGACTCACTATACAAAAGTTTACATAGCAGCATCTCCAAAACTCACAGCCTAGTGCCATTAACATAGTCATCACTCCAAACACATTTGCCAGGTTAATGAATTTTCAGTAAGTATGTTCATACTATGAAAATACAATTCCATTTGTTTGTTAAATAAGGCTTTTCAGTAAGGGAACTAAAACATGCATCAAATGTTTGTGTGTCTTAGAGTACAAGCTGTATGATTCACTAGCAGTTTACTCTTAGCAGTTTACTCTTTTCTTGGTCTCAGTTTCCTCATTGTAAAACATGGATAATAATACTCCAAAGGGTTGCAGTCAGATGAAAATATATGCTGTGGAAAATTGTGTTCTTTTAGGGACCAGTAGATGGCGTAATGGTTACGTTACTGAACTTCCAAGTAGTCGACCATGGTTCGAGTCCCAGACCAGGCAGCTTTAAATTCTTGCCAGGCACGTGTGAGTGCATCCCAAAATCCTGACATGAAAAGGGATTGTGGCATGGCCATTTCCTCTAGGGAGTGATTTATCTCTGTCTCTCTCTCTCTCTGTCTCTCCAGCAAGCACACATGCACTACAAGAAGAAAAACCTCTCTAAAAAAAGTGTTCTTTTAGGTGCTAGCACAATATCTGTATAGAGGGGCCACTGAATTATTTTACAGAACTGTTTGTTAAAAGGTAAAACGAAAGTATGGCCCATCCTTGGTGGCCCAGGTGGTATCATGCTACTCTGTATGCTCGAAGCCACATGGCTGACAAGAGTTCAGATCCTCAGTCAATCTGAAACATACTGTGTATGGGTATGTGCATGCTCAGAATTCTGACTAGTTGGAGAGCTAGGGCAAGGGGATTACAGCATGACAAGATCCTGTTTTGAGTGTTTCTTTCTCTTTTCTGTCTCTACCTCTCTCTCATGAAAGAAATAAAATAATTTTTTTTAAAGCTACAAAAAGGTAAAACATATGTAGACAACTAAAATAAGCCAGAGTCTCAATCGTGCCAGTCCCTCTTACTTCCAACTTCTGGCCTACCATTCTTTCCGGCTCCTGCACTGCAGAAGTCAGTGACCTTAAAGAGGTCAGGGACCACGTTGGAACCTGTGCACTCTTTTCATCCTCTCCAGGTGCCAATCCCTCTTGCTTCCAAATCCACTCTGCCATTCCTCCCTGCTCCTTCAGAGCAGAAGCAAGTGAGTGAATTGAGGCCAGAGATCACCTTGGAACTTCCACTCTCTCCCATTTGTTACAGACTTTATTGTTTTCTGAAGCCCACAATGTGCAGTGCAACCCATACTTTCTTCCTCAGTTGAAACCCTGTGGCTCAGCCCCACGTGCATCTGTTCTATAGAATCTGGGAGGCATTTGGAACATCCAGTCTCAATAACAAAAGTGCAAGATACAGGGTGAGCATCAGAGAGATGGGGCTGCAACAAGATCATGGATCATATCCTCTCACATGCCTTTGAACACTCAAGATTAACTCTAAGAAATTAGGAAGAAACATATAATCCATCAGATGACCAGAAATAAGTGCAGAGGCACAAGAAACATGAGAAACCAAGAAATATCTCTCCCCCAAGGGAAAATAACAATTCTTCATCATCCACAGACAGTACAATGGACTCATGGAAATATCAGATAAGTAATTCAGAATATTCATAGTGACAAAACTAAGTAGCCCTTCAAATAATTTTCTCCATGAGGTGGAATGAAAAAAAATATCACACATTTCATAGAAGGTGTAGATGCTGGCCACAGGGAAGACCAGATCAAAAGACTTATTAGAAGGATGAACTAAGGAATTCACCATGATTATTTTTGTAATATAGTCAGTAAATAAATAGAGTGGCTGTTTTCAGACTGCAAAACAAAACAAAACAAAACAAAAAGCATAAACAAGATGCAAGAGAAAAGAGACAAAAGGCTACTGGAGATGAGGAAGTCCTTCCATGATTTGAAAGAAGAAATATACACTATATAAAAAGAATCAAACAGAACTGTTAAAGATGAAGGTTGTAATATAGGAAATCAAAGCCTCCTCAGATGTTTTAAAAGCAGATTAGATCATGCAGAAGATTGAATCTCAAGTGTAGAAGACAAAATTCCTGACCTATATAAAATCACCAAAAAGATACAGAAAAATAACTCAGAAAAGTGAGGATAAAATACGAGAAATACTGGGGCCAGCAGTTAACGTAATGGCTATGTCGCTGGACTCCCACGTAGTCGACCACGATTTGAGTCCTGGACCCGGTGGCTTAAACTCACGCCGGGTGCGTGTGCGTGCGTGCCCAAGATCCCGAGAGGAGAATGGAGGAGAAGGGATTGCGGCATGACCATCCCCCCTGGGGGGTGATTTCTCGCTTTCTGTCTGTCTGTCTGTCTGTCTGTCTGTCTCTGTCTTTCTGGAGAGCGCACGCGCCCTATAGCAAAAACCTCTCAAAAAAAAAAAAAAAATACGAGAAATACTCTTCCATTAAACGGCCAAACATCTGAATGATTGTCATCCTAGAAGGTGAAGAAACAAATAAGGACATTGAAAATCCATTCCATGAAATCCTGGAAGAAAAATTTCCAAGCCTAGAAAAGCATTCAGACATCCAGAGCCAAGAATTACAAAGGGCCCAAATAGAATCAACCCAGGAAGATTTCATCCACGGCATATCATAACCAGATTGGCCAAAACCACAGACAAAGACAAGATACTCCAATTGGCAAGAGAGAAACATTAAGTTACATCAGGCTAACACAAGACCTCTCATCAGAAACAATTCAAGCAAGGAAAAAAATGGAGAAATATACTCAAAGTGTTAGATGAAAAACAATTTCAACAAGATTACTATATCTGGTAAGATTATCCTTCATATGCAAAGAAAAGATAAAAACATTCTCAAATAAATAAAACCTGAAAGAATTTACCAAGTCCAGACCAGCTCTTCATGAAGTTCTGAAGGGAGTGCTATACCAAGAAAGCTGAAAACAGAAAGAAATAATAAAACAAAAACCAGGACCAGCAGATGTCATAATGGTTACATCCCTGGACTCTCATATAGTCTACCACTGATCGAGTCCTGGATCTGAATGTACAGGTGTGTGCCCAAAATCCTGGGAGGAGACTGAAGGAGAAGAGATTGTGGCATTAGCATTCCCCCCTTGGGGGTGGTGTTTTCTCACTTTTTGTCCCTCTGTCTCTTTTTGTCTTTCTGGCAAGTGCACATACCCTATAGCAAAAATCTCTCTTCTCTGTGTCTCTCTCTGGTCAAATTAAAAATAAATGAATGAATAAATAAAATTAAATAAATGACTAAAAAACAACAATAACAACAACAAAAAATGAAACCCTCCATCTGTTGCCTACAAGAAACCCACCTCATGGAAAAAGACATACATACACTAAAAGTGAAGGGCTGGAAAATGAAACAGAAACTAAAAAAGAATTAGAGTCATGATACTGATTTCAGAGAAAATAGGTTTTGAGACAAAAACTATAAGAAGAGACCAAAAAAAGGGCATTTTATAATAGTAAAAGACTAACTCATCAAGAAAATATAACGCTTATTAATATCTATGCACCCAACTCAGGAGCACCTAAATATGTGAAAGAAAGACTGCTACATCTAAAAGGATATACTGTAACACACTAATTGTTGGGGGATCTCAACAACCCATTATCTCCTTTGGACAGATCAACAAGACAAAAAATAAGCAGAGATTCAGGATGCAAATGACACCATAAATCAGATGGACTTGACAGACATCTATAGAACTTTCTCCAAAAAACTACAAAATATACATTTTTCTCACCACCATATGGTACCTTCTCAAAGACTGACCACATGATAGGGCACAAACAAGCCTTTACATATTCAAAGAAATAGAAGCTATATCCACATTTTCTCTGATCATGATGGAATTAAACTTGATAAAATTTCAGGAAAAACCCTCAAAAATACATAGATACTTGGAAACTAAAAACCTACTCATGAATGACTTTACAGCTACTGAAGTGATTAAGACTGAAATCAAAAGATTCATGGAAACTGATAGTAAGTTCACAAGTTTCCATAATCTATGGGACACCACAAAAGCAGTCATAAGAGGTGTGTTCATAGCAATTAGTGTGCATAAGAGAAAGGTGGAAAATTGACAACCTACCTCAGGGAATTGGAAAAATAACCCAAAAAAATGCCTGGAGAAAAGAAATAATAAGAATTTGAGGATAAATAAATAAGTAGAAAATTAACGAATTATACAGAAAATAAATGAAAGCAAAAGCTGATTCTTTGAAAAGTAAACAAGATTGACACACCATTAGCTAGACTAATTAAGAAGAGAGAAAGAAACCAGATAAATCAAAATCAATGAAACTGGCAATATTACAACAGACATATTAGAAATACGAAACATCACTAGCGGATACTATGAATGACTCTGCTCCAAGAAACAAGAAAACCTGGATGAGAAGGACAAATTCCTGGACACATATACTCTACTGAGATTGACTCAGGAGGACATAGAAAGCCTGAATAGACCTGTAACAAACAAAGAGATTGAATCAGTGATAAATAACCCCCAAACCAAGAAAATGCCAAGTTTTGTATTCTGAATTCTTCTTCTTTTTTTTAAGAATTATTTTATTTAACTTTATTTATTTATTCATTTATTTTAATTTGACCAGAGAGGGACAGAGCAAAAGAGAGAAAGAGCAAGCGTGAGAGAAAGAGGGAGAGAGAGAAAGTGAGAAAGCAAGCCGCCAGGTCCAGGACTCGAACTACGGTCGGCCATGTGGGAGTCCAGCACTTCTAACCACCATGCTACCTGATGGTCTCACTTCACTTCTTAATTCTTTTTTTTTGGAGAGGTTTTTGCTATAGGGCGCGTGCACTCGCCAGACATACAGAGAGATAGAAAGCGAGAAATCACCCCCCAGAGGGGATGGCCACGCCACAATCCCTTCTCCTCCATTCTCCTCTGGGGATCTTGGGCACGCACGCACACGCGCCTGGCGTGAGTTTAAGCCACCGGGTCCAGGACTCAAATCGCGGTCGATTACGTGGGAGTCCAGCAACATAGCCATTACGCTAACTGCTGGTCCCTTCACTTCTTAATTCTTCAAAACTTTTAAAGGAGAGGTAACCCCATTCTACTCAAATTATTTCTAAAAATCCAAAAGGAAGGAACCCTCCCAATTGATTTTATGAAGCCTCCGTCACCCTCATTCCCAAAACAGATAAGGATACAACAAGAAAGGAAAACTACAGACCAATATCTCTGAAGAATATAGATGCAAAAATTCTCAAAAAGATACTAGCAAATTGTATTCAACAGCATATGAAAAATATTATTCATCATGACCAGGGAGACTTTATTCCAGGGATGCAAGGGTAGTTTGACAAACACGAAAACATAAGTACAAGATAAAAAAAGAAAGATAAAAACCATATGATCATTTCAGTCAATGCAGAAAAAGCACTCGAAGCAATACAACATCCCTTCATGATTAAGACTCTCAGCAAAATAGGCATAGAAGGATCATTTCTGAGCATAATAAAAGCCATCTATGAAAAACCTATAGCTAATATACTGAATGAGGAAAGGCTGAAAGATTTCTCACTATAAACTTGTGCAAGACAAGGCTGCCCATTCTCTCCACTCCTTTTCAATACAGTGTTGGAAGTCCTAGTCAATGAAATCAGACAAGAGAACGAAATAAAAGGCATTCAAATAGGGAAAGAAGAGTTGAAATTATCTGTATCTGAAGATGACATGATTGTATACATTGAATACCCAAAGGTATCCACAAAAATAATTCTCAAAGTAATAAATGAATACAGTAAAGTAGCAGGATACAAAATCAACTTTAAAAAAAGATAGCATTTCCATATACAAACAACAAGCAGATAGAGGTAGAACTGAAAAAAGTAATCCCATTTACCATAGCCACAAAAAGTATAAAATACCTAGGAATAAATCTAACCAAGGAAGTCAAAGACCTCTACAAGGAAAACTATGAAAATCTTTAAAAAGAAATTGAAAATGACACAAAAAAGTGGAAGGATATCCCATGTTCCTGGATTGGAAGAATTAATATAATCAAAATAGCAATTTTATCCAAATCAACCTACATATTTAATGAAATCCCTTAAAATTACAAGAGACATTCTTCACAGATCTAGAAAAGAAAATCATAAAAAATTTCTATGGAACCATAAAAGAATCCATATTGTCTAAGCAATCTTATGCAAAAAGAGTGGAGTGGGTGGCATCTCACTCCCTGATCCCAAAATAGATTACAAAGCTGTGATAATCAAAACAGCATGGTATTGGCACAAAGACAGATACATGGACCAAAATAAAGATTCTAGAAATAAATTCCAAAACATACAGCCAACTTATCTTTGACATAGGGCACCAACCAATCTAGTGGGAAAAGGAAAACTTCTTTAGCAAATATTGCTGGAAAGAGCTCATTATCTACCAGCAGAAAGATGAATCTGAATCCCTACCTCTCGCCATTAACAAAAATCAACTCAACGTAAGACTTCAAACTATAAAACTACTGGTGGAAAACACTGGGGAAACTCTGGGAGACATTGGGGTAGGCAAAGACTTCTTAAATAAGACCCTCAAAGCACAGGCAACAATCCCCAAAACAGACAAGTGGGATTACATCCGATTGTGAAGTTTCTGCACAGCAAAAGACACAGTAGTTTGTGTGAACTGACAACCCTCGAAATGGAAGAACATTTTTGCAAACTATACCTCAGATAAGAGACCAATAACCAGAATACATAGGGAACTCAAATGGCTTACCTGAAAAAAAAAAAAAAGATGATTGACCCAATTAAAAGATGGGAAAATGAACTGAATAAACAACTCTCACAACTCTCTAAGGAAGACATATGAACAGCCAAAGAGGCATATGGAAAAATGCTCAACATCTTTCATCGTAAGGAAGATGCAGATTGAAACCACAATGAGATATCACCTAACCCCAGTCAGAATGGTGAATATTAAAAAATAATAATAACAAGTGCTGGCAGGGATGTGGTGAAAAGGGAACTCTCCAACACTGCTGGTAGGAATGTAAATTGGTTCAGTAACTGTGGAGAACAATATGGAGGTTCCTCAAAGACATACAAATAGAACTACCATATGATCCAGCAATTCCACTCCTGGGTATCTACCCAAAGGATGGGAGAACACTCAGTCAGAAAAGTGCTTCCATATCTATGTTCAGAACAGTATTCAGAATTGCTAAGACATGGAACCAACAGAAATGTCCATGAACAAATGAATGGATTAGAAAAGTCTGGCACATATACTCTATGGAATACTGCTCCACCATAAAAAAAAATCTGGCATTTAATAGTAAGTGGGCGAATATGGGAATATGGAAGATTTGCTGAATGAACCAAACTTAACATAAACCGACTATCGGCACTCTATGATGGAAACTGAAAGATTAGTCGACATAGAAGCATTTAAATGGCTATTGATACTGGAGATAGTATAGGAAGAGAGTGATAGAAAAGGGAGAGTGTAAGGAAATAAATAAAGGAGGAAAATAAAGAGGCAAGACATTTGTGGGACACAGAAATGGATTATTATCTGTTGATGATAATAATCACACCCCCTCAACTGGGCTGGTGTGAAGTGTATTCATGTTGGGAAAATTCAACTTACAAGCTAAGTAATGTATGGTGATTAAATGTATAAAATTTAAAAAACCCTATATCTATTTAAGAAATAGAATCAATAATTAATAAACTTCTGAAATAGAGAACAACCTGATCCAGATGGGTTCACTGGTGAATTCTAGCAAACATTTAAGGAAGAAATTATATCAAATTTCTACAATCTCTTACAGAAGAAGCAGAGAATATTGTCTAACTCATCTTATGAAGCCAGAATTACAAATACTAAAATCAGACAAAGATATTGCAAGAAAACTACAGATCACTATCTTTCATAAATGCATATATAAAAATCCTCAACAAAATACTAGCAAATAAAATCCAGCAATGCATGAAAAAATTATGTACCACAACCAAGTGTGTGTATCCTAAGTATGTAAGGCTGGTTCACATTCAAAAGTCAATCAATAGGGGACAAGAAGTTAGAGTAATGGCTATGTCACTGGACTCCCACGTAGTAGACTGCGATTCGAGTCCTGGACCTGGTGGCTTAAACTCATGCCGGGCACATGTGTGTGTGTGCCCAAGATCCCGAGAGGAGAATGGAGGAGAAGGGATTGTGGTGTGGCCATCCCCCCCGCCCCCGGGGGGGGGGTGATTTCTTGCTTTCTGTCTCTCTGTCTCTCTGGCGAGCACACGCACCCTATAGCAAAAATCTCTCAAAAAAAAATTAGTTCTCACTATTCTATTCAATACCATGGTTAATATTGCAGACTTTTCAGTCATACTGTCAGGGTTTAAATCCTATAACACTTTCTCTGTGATTCCATTTCTTAATCTCTAAAATAGAGATAAGGATACCTATCAGAATTTTAGAGAGAAGTAAATGAGATTTAACTCGCTTAGAGCATGCATGTCTCTTAAGTTTCAGTTCAATAAATCTTAGCTATTATATCTTTTATAGTTTTGTTTGTTTGTTTTGTTTTTGGCTAGAGGGCTCAAGCATTGTTAGAGAGAGGCAGGGAGAATGGGAGGGGAGAAAACACTCCTTAAGGGGAATGGTCATGCCATAATCCCTTATCCCCCATTTCTCCTTTCTTTTGGGATTTTGGGCACGTACACACATGTGCCCTGCATGTTTCTGAAGCTGACAGATCAGGGACTCAAACTGCCTAATTATCCATATGAGCTCTACCTGCCTTCACCAGGCCATGCAGTTGGCCCATTGCTTTTAGAATTTGAAAAGATTTATGTAGGACATTTTTTAAAATTACTCTAGCTTCCCTACAAGGTTGGAAAGACTGTATTCCCCTTCAAATGAAGAAGCTGCAGCTCATAGAGGCTCGATGGCTGCCCAAGGTCTCCCAATCAGTAAGTCACAATCACAGTCACAGTCAAGACTCCAACATGGGCTTTTGTCTTCCACATCCTCTGCAATTGCTTCCTGTTATCTTTTCATCAACTTTCTGACTTTTGGGATATCCCAGTTTCTTCACTGCTTTTTATATCACTTTTCCCATTTGCAGGTCCTTAACACAACACAGACAAGAGGTTTTGGACAAGACAGTGGGTCCATGGAGGAACCTGGAAAGCTATTTCTATAACCAGTATCACACCATGGAGGAGGTGAGTAAAGACACATTGGAGGGGGACCAGCAGTTAACGTAATGGCTATGTTGCTGGACTCCCATGTAGTCAACCACGGTTCAAGTACTGGACCTGGTGGCGCCGGGTGCATGTGCGTGTGTGCCCAAGATCCCGAGAGGAGAATGGAGGAGAAGGGATTGTGGCACGGCCATCCCCCCTGGGGGGTGATTTCTCACTTTCTGTCTCTCTGTCTGTCTCTGTCTTTCTGGCGAGTGCACAGACCCTATAGCAAAAACCTCTCCAAAAAAAAAGAAAAAAAAGACATATTGGAGAAAGGTTAATGGTAATCGTAATTGTTACCCTTGGACTTCAGAATGTGGGGGTAAAATTTGCTTGTGCCAAAAAATAAGATTTGCTTATGCATGGAGTTCAAGCAATTTCTAAACACTCCTCCCTCCACTGCCATTGAAATTCCAAAACCTGGCTATATGAAATGAAAAGACAAATTAGTAAGAAAAAGAAAAAGGAGAAAAAGATCATTTCGATGAGCAATTTTGCTAGTGTGAACTTGAAGCAGAACTAACCCTGAGTTTTATCAAGTCATTAGCAGGTCTCAGTAGGGCAGAGCATATGTCCATGTGCGTGTGAGACATGGGTGGAAAGCCTTCTGACTGAAACATATTTACTAACAACATAGTATCTCTTGTAGGATGCAGGGGTATAGGCAACACTAAAGAGAGAAAAACTTTCTTTTCAAAGAGACAGTTGTATTGCTACTAAGATAAATTTGTTGGTCTCCAAAACTAGATATCGTAAAAATATATTAATATGCATATGTATGTTTGACATTATGCAATACTGTTTTTGAGGTATACATTTCTAAAAATAGAATGTCTGGATTAAAGGATACACACATCTAAAATTCTGATACAAATGCACAAGTTGCCCTCTGCATAGCCTTACCCAATTTATTGTCTCAGCATTTTCAAGACTTTTTTTTCTCTGCAACAATCACCTAAAAATACTATAGGTTCTATAATTCTGAATGAAGTCCAACACGGCCCATAGAAACCTTGTGGACTGGTATCAGAGACAGGCTCACATCTGGCTTCGCTACTTGCCGGTTGTGTGACTTTGAACAAGACACTTAACCTGCTTGATCCTCAGTTTTCTCATCTGTGAAACAGGGATAGCCGTACCTATCTCACAGCATTATTGTGAGAATAAATGAAATAAACTATACTACTACTCATAGAGCAATAAATAAGTAATAGCTGCCGCTGCTGCTTCTTGCTGCTATTTGTAGCTCTTCCAAGACTGATGGCATCTGTATCTGATGTAGTCCCATTCCAGATGCACATACAATACCCATGGGATACACAGTTATGCTTTTCAGTTAATAGACATTGAAAATACTCCCACGTAAGTATTATTACTGTTATTAAATTGCATTTTATCTACAGATATTCTATGTTGAGTGTCAATTGTGATACAAAATTTTTCAGATGGAATATTTGTTATCCCCAATTAACTATTATTATTCACTATAACTCTTCCTTGTTGTCATTCAGTGATTTCTACTACATAGAAATTGAATATGAGAGGTATCCTGTGACAGGTTGATGACTGTCACTGTGTCTTATGTTTGTAAATTCTCTTACTGCATTCACTCTACAGAAACTCAGGTTAGGGACTTACAGACCTAGCGTTAGACTCTAAGCATGGTGTAAGACTTGTAAGTAATCAGAATCTATTCAAGTCTATTGCAGTTGAATGGAAATAATTATTAGGCTTAAATTATAAACTTCTGTTGGCATGCCCAGGTCTGTTCTAATCTTGGAACCATAGATATTAGCAAAGAATATTTTTGGGATCCATAAAAATGGGAAATCCCATAAGATAAGCACAATCTGAACATTTCTGGCATGATTATGTGCCAGAAATGAAAGCTATTAGGTGGCCATTTGAAGGATGTGTTGTTTTCTGATGTTCTTGAAATGTCATTGATGGATTATTGAAATGGTAAATTCCCAATAACGTATTTGTAAAATTGGACAGGATATCTTAAGATTTGATGATGGAGTAGACCTTTAAAGAAAGGGAAAGTGGGGAGGTAATAATACATTGGTTTAGTTTCCTGTTTGCATACCACACAGCTTTTGTAATCAACAGTGAAGAGTACAGAGTTCAATGTCTCAGTGAAAGAAACAGTAATCTTAATCAGGGACAAGAAAATGGTCTTCCTGTTGATAGCCACAGTCTTCCCTGGCTGTTTCAGATCTATCAGTGGATGAGCCAGATAAGCGAGAAGTACAGGGAAGTGGTGACACAGCATCTCCTGGGAATGACCTATGAGAACCGGACCATGTATTATTTGAAGGTGAGTGAGAAGACTGAGAATTTCCTTACCAGGGAGAAGAGCCTCTTCCTCCCAATTTGAGGATATGTGTTTACTATGGGGAGTCTCTAATCACAAATGAGAAAAAATATTTTAAAAGGCAGGGTGGTGAGGCCAGCAGGTGGCATACTGGTAAAGGCACTGTAGTCCCACATGGGTAACCACGGTTTGTGTCTGGGACCTGCTGACTTGAAAATCATACCAGGTGCATATGTGTGTATGCCCAAATTCCCAAGAGGAGAATGGAGCAGAAGGGATCGTGGCATGTCCATCCCTTCTATAGGGTGATTGCTCACTTTCACTCTCTGTGTCTGTCTCTCTCCAGTGAGCATACATGCCCTATGGCAAAAATAATAATAATAATAATAAATAAAAATAAGGCAGACTAGAAAGTCTTTTCTACCCCAAACTGGTATTTTAAAATATAAAACTTATAGATGCTGGTGCCTTAATCATCTGAGTAGAATAATTAAGGACAGGAGGAAAGAGAATTGGGATGGTTGGGTGGGACCAGGAGGAAATGACTTCAAAAAGCAAGGCCCAGAAGTATCCAATCACCTACTCAGGCTTCAACTAGAGCCAGTTCATATTCCATAAGTATTTTCAGTTGTGTTTTTCTTCTTCTTCATTTTATAAAGTGTTCTTTTGTTAAGAAAAAACACTTTATTTTTCATAAAAATGTTTAAAAACCACAGACAACCTTTGTTTTTGGTTTCTTCATTTTATGCTTAACAGAGCAAAAACCCAGAGAAGCAAGGTGACTTGTACAAGGCCACACAGGTAGTTACTAGACAGTGGGGTAACAAGTCTCCAGGTTCTCTGACCCCTTTTGCATTAGTCATGATAAAAAGTTTCAGGGCCAAGTAGTCACTTTATCACAGGGCCAGGAAATTAAGTCTTAGCAGTCTTAGGAGGCCAGACTTAGCTTCCACCAGACATTCTGGGCTCTCAGTTCTGCACCAGTGATTTTTTTTTCCCCCGAGAACGTTTTTGCAATAGTGTGCATGTCTCTCTCCAGAGAGACAGAGAGATAGAAAGTGAGAAATCACTCCCCAGGTGGGATGGCCATGCCATAATCCCTTCTCCTCTGTTCTTCTCCTGGGACCTTGGGCACACATGCACTTGCTCTCAGCATGAGTTTTAAGCCACCAGATCTGGCACTTGAACCACGGTCAACCATGTGGGAGTCCAGCAATGTAGCTACTATGTCATCTGCTGGCCCCCTGCACCAGCAAGTTTTAAGGATGGTCCCAGGTATGCTTTGAAAGCTCCCGTAATGACCATAATGACATTAGTGACCTTAATGTCTAGCCAGAGTGGACAACCTCTTCATCAAGTCAGTGGCTTTCAAAAGGTGGTCCTTGGGGAACCAGCAGTTAGCGTAATGGCTATGTCGCTGGACTCCCATGTAGTCGACCGTGGTTCACGTCCCGGACCCGGTGGCTTAAAACTCACGCCGGGCGCGTGTGCATGCGTGCCCAAGATCCCGAGAGGAGAATGGAGGAGAAGGGATTGCGGCGTGACCATCCCCCCTGGGGGGTGATTTCTCGCTTTCTGTCTCTATGTCTCTCTCTCTCTGTCTGGCGAGCGCACGTGCCCTACAGCGAAAAACCTCTCAAAAAAAAAAAAAAAAAAAAAAGGTGGTCCTTGGACCAGCAGCATCAGCATCACCTGAGATGGCATGGTAATTAAAAAGTGGATCCCACATGGCCAACAGTTTGAGTCCTGGATTGGTGGTTTGAAGAACATGCCAGGTGTGTGTGTGTGTGTGTGGGTGTGTGTGTGGGTGTGTGTATGTGTGCCCAAAATCTGGAAAGAAGAAATAGAGAAGAAAAGACTGCAGTGTAACTATCCTCCATGGGGGGATGCTTCCTCTCTCTCTCTCTCTCTCTCTCTCTCTCTCTCTGTGTGTGTGTGTGTGTGTGTGTGTGTGTGTGTGTGTGTGTCTGGAGAGCACACGCACCTTCTAGCAAATTTTTAAAAATGTTCTTTCTTGGGTCCCACAAAGGCCTACTGAATCAGACACTTGGGGAGGGGGATAGCAAGCCATCCTCCAGGTGATTCTAATGCACACTCAAGTTTTAGAACCACAATGCATTTCTAAGGAGTTTAAGACTTCAGATTTTTCTGGTCCAGGACCATTCTTCAAGAACAATTGCTGAAGGAAAAGAGCATTATTTAGTCCACTGTCCTCTCACATAAATGTGTTAATTTAAAAATAACAACAAAAATGTGAGCATCATCTAAAACTACAAAAATAAAAAATGTATTGTTGGGACCAGCAAATGGCATATTGGTCATGTCCCTGGACTCCCACGTAGTCAACTGCAGTTCAAGTCCTTGACCCGGTAGCTTAAAACTCATGCGATGTAAATACCAGATACAGAATGTGTGAAAGAGTGGGGTCTGGGAAAGGATATCTAGAAGAAAAATAGGGAGGCAAACCATTAATGGGACAAAGAAATGTGATATTGTCTGTTAAAGATATTTTATACTTCTATCAACTGGACTAGGAGAAATGTTCACATGTTGAAATATTCATTTTGCAAGCTAAATAATGGGATTGAATGTATAAAAGAAAACGAAACAAAAAATGTGAAAAAAAAAAAAAAAACTGCCTGCGAAGTATGTGTGCATGCCCACCCAAAATCCTGAGAGGAAAATGGAGGAGAAGGGATTGTGGCGTAACTACCACCCCAGGAGGTGATTTATTACTTTCTGTCTCTGGTGAGTGCACGTGCTCTGTAGTAAAAATCTCTCTTAAAACAAACAAATAAAAAAAAGACTTTCAGATTTAAGACTGACTACTGAAGATTTTCTGAAGACCTTACCCTCCAGATCCCAATCTAGAAAGTAAAGAAGTAGAAACTCAGATCCTCTGAGATGCTTATTGAACTTCAGCTGTGAAAAATTACTTTCAGAAATAAGACTATCAAAGATTTTCTGCTAAGACTTCACTGTCTAAAACCAACCAAGAAAGTGGTAGGACCTCTGTATCCTTCTCTCTGTCTCTCTCTCATTAAGTTTTTTTAAATTTCTCTTTTTTAAAAAATTTTTTAAGATAAAGTATTTTCTTGGCTCTCAGTCCCTCCTTTATGTTGCTAATTCTTGCCTTTCCTCCCTTCCTATTTAGGAGAGGCAGAAACTCAGATCTTCTGAGATGCTTACTGAACTTGAGCTGTGAAAAATTACTTTCCTTGCATGCCATGTGGTTTTCATTTTTTGCCTTTTTAAAAAGAAAAAACAAAAAGTTTTATTGTCTATTCTTTTTTCTTCTTCCTATATTTTCTTTTCCTTTTTCTTTTACCTTCATCACTTTGCTGCTCAGCCTCCACACACTGAATGTCTAGACAGATTTAAGTGAACCATAGCCAAACATTCAAATACTATTAGGGTCAGAATATTCCTTACTTCCCACCAAATCTGATGCACAAAGGAAGAAAAACAGAATGGCAGAGAGATTGTAGACCACTTCCTCCTGCACGTCTCTGAATGTTCATATTGAACTTTAAGAAATTAGGAAGAAATGTATAACCCATCAGCTGACCAGAAATCACACCAGGGGCACAAGAAATATGAGAAAACAAGAAAATACCTCTCCTCCAAGGGAAAAGAATAACTCCTCTAAATTCACAGTCAGTACATTGGAAATCATGGAAATGTTTGATAAGGAGTTTAGAATATTCATAGTGACAAAGCTAACAGAGATGCAAGAGAAGAGAGACAATGAACTCTAAAAGAGAAGAGAGACAATGAACTCTAGCAGGAGAAGAGAGCTGATTAGTTCCAAGAAGTGAAAATGTTCTTGCACAATCTGAAAGAGGAAATACACATCATAAAAAATAATCAAATGGAACTGTTAGAGATGAAGGCTGTAATATAGGAAATCAAAACCTCCCTTGAAAGTATTAAAAACAGACTAGATCATACAGAAGATTAAATCTCAGTTGTAGAAGACAGAATTGCTGGCCTAGAAAAATCCACCATGAAGACTGAGAAAATAACCCCCCAAAATGAGAATAATACTTGAGAAATAGTAGATACCATTAAACATCCAAATATCTGGATAATTGGTATTCCAGAAGATGAAGAGACTAATAAGAGCATTGATAATCTATCCCATGAAATCCTGGAAGAAAACTTTCCAAATCCTAGAGAGGCATTCAAAGACCTAGACCCAAGAAATACAAAGGACCCCAAGTAGAATGAATCCAAGAAGATCTTCTCCAAGACACATTATAGCCAGGTTGACCAAAATCACAGACAAAGACAAGATACTAAAATTGGCATCAAGTTACTTACGAAGGATATCCCATCAGGCTAACAGCAGACCTCTCATTGGACACAATGCAAGCAAGAAAAGAATGTGAAAATACATTCAAAGTGTTAAGTGAAAAACAATTTCTACCAAGAATACTATACCTGGCAAGATTATCCTTCACATGAGAAGAAAAGACAAGAACATTCTCAAATAAACAAAACCTGAAGGAATTTACCAGCACTAGGCCAGCTCTCCAAGAAATTCTGAATGGAGTGCTACACCAGGAAAACAAAATTACAGTTGAATGTTATCTTCTAGAATTTGAATGGAAAGATTGGACCACAACAGGGGAGACGTTTAATTACAGGAGACTGAACTGGTGGAACAGAATTTTATGACTTGTGACTAAAACATTACTGATTTTCTTCTACGGTGTTTTTTCCAGATTTGAGGATTTGTGTCTTCTCTTGAGGTGTCGATAGATTTATGTCCCTACTATTTGAACAGAATTCTAACCTGTTTCCTGTTTTTAAGTCTTAAGTAAATTACTCTTAACATTTTTTGACTTCGGTTTATTAAAGCTATAACTTTTTTTATATAACTGCTTTTCTTGAAATTAAAAAATATATATTAAAATAATAATAATAATACCTACTTAAGGACTGCAGTAAGCTATATAGCCTAAGCTACTCTATAGTATGTTCATTCTACTCGTGGAGTCATGCCTAAAATAAGACATGTGTTCACAGATGTGTGTATATCAGCTGAAATTTTGATTGAAAGTATTTTGATAAGATATTTTGGGAATTAACAAAATGTGAGGGAAAAAGGAATAGAAAACAACTGTAGATACCAAAGACAATGTGGAAGGAGGGTGGGAAATGACAGAGGATGAGAAATAGAAAATTAAAAAAATTATATATATGAAACAAGAAATGGAAAATTATTTGTTAACGATAACATGTATGATTAAGCCACTATGTAGTGTATTCTGGATGGAAAATCACATTTTATATGCTGTGTGATGTTCAGTGAATAAATGTAAAATAAATGAAATAAATTTTTTGTCTCTGAAATAGAAATTTCCCAGGAACTGAGAGTGAATGGTTGATATATATGGCATGGAGCACCAGCCCATCTGATTTGTGATAGGCCATCAATCTCTGAGTTGAGTCAGTCAAAAAGACATGTCAACATTCTCTGCCTGGGTATATTGTAAAGAATGGAAGGAGTCTATAATAAAGAGACAATAAAGATAAACCTATTAATATATGTGTACTATAAAAGAATAATTAGAACAGAAAATTAAGGTAAATGTTGGATTATGCATTGTTTTGGCAGTTTTGAAAACAAATGAGGCTAAAAGGAGAAAGTTCTTTAATATAATAGATCCAGCTATATATTTATCTCAGTTTATAAGTTTCTCACAGAAAGGGAGAGAGCCTTCTTCAGCTCAGCTCCCAAAGCTTTCAACAAACAGAGCTAGTCTAGGTCATTTACAAATCTAAAACAGATTTAGCTGTTACACACATGAGTGTGTCCAAAGTTCCCCTCCACCAACGAGAACCCACAACATCCTAGATTAAGTGCTGCCTAACCACTGCTCTGAAAGAGGAAGGGATCTTTCTTGCTGGAGTGAGGCCAAACTGATGTGCAAGAGTAGCAAATGGGGAGAGAGCAAAGAAGATGGGGCTGGCTGGGAGTGGAGGAGGCTCTGAGAGGAAGAAGAATTCAATAAGTCTTGCAGGAGATTTTGTATTTGGATCTGTTCACAATGTCAAGATGTTCAAGTGAAGATTGGGATTCATGTTTGAATACCTTTGACTCTTGAACATTACCTCTTGTGCACTTTACCACTGAGTAAAAGCTGTGGAGAAAGGTTTTACAAGGTTTATGCAGATTTAGCCTCTTAGCTTGTGGTTTGGTTGGGGGTTATGCCTTTATTTGTAGTTAGGGTGTATGGAGGAACATTTTTTGTGTGGGTACCACAGGGTATCTGTGCATGGTACTAGAACACCAAGTGGCAGAGCAAAAGTAACCAAAGAAAGGGTCATGCTAGTGGGGGTCTTCATCAGCCTTCTTGCCTCTTTCTTGAAACCACAGAGTGGAGTAAGAATGTCCAGGGGAAAAAAAATTTGATAACATTGTACAGTGGCTGATGATAATAAGTGATTGCTTGGTAATGAAGCATCCAGATCAGTCAACCTAATGTCCCTTCTAGATTAGTCAACCATCCAGTAACACCAAGAAGATCATCTGGATGGATTGTGGAATCCACGCCAGGGAATGGATTGCTCCAGCTTTTTGCCAGTGGTTTGTTAAAGAAGTAAGTGTCTTTTGCTTCCTCATTCATGATGGCCCATTACCCCATAAAATACCTGTCACTTCTTGGCTCCGTAGAAACCATGCTTCTTTCACATTAGGAATGCAACTCTACTGAGCTAATCCTGAACCTCAAATGAAATGAAATAAGATTCACTGAAACTTGAGTTAGTATTCTGATCTCTTTCTAGTGTGTATGCAAAGTCATGTTTATTGCAGGGTAAATGCATTTAAATGTAGAAAAGATGCATATTAGGAGTTAGAGATGACTTTGAATACTGGCTCTGCCTTTTTCTAATAGTATTTGGCAAATAAATAAGGTAGATATTTAGTGTCTTTTCAGAAACCCAGACCAAAAAAAAAAAAAAAAACTCACAAAAAGTAGTTCTCAGAGTGTGGTCTCCAGACCAAGAGTATCAACATCAACTGGAAACTTGCTAGAAATACAAATTCTTGGGCTCTATTTCAAACTTAGAAACTCACAGGGGCGGGGCAGGAATGAGGGATGAGGTTAGAAGCAGGGTAGAGGTGAACAATCTGTGTTTTAAGAGATCCTCCTAGTGATTTTCATGTATGGTAAAGTCTGAGAACTACTATGTAAATCTTCAGAGGACTACTGGGGGGTTGAGGGGATGGGGGTAGAGGTGAAATGTGCACTCACCTCTCATAGTTGAGAGAAATGACCTTGAATCAGCAGGTAGAGGTTAAGGCACTGGCTTCCCCCATGGCCAACTCCATGGTTCAAATTCTGGATCTGTAGGCTTGAAAATCATGCAAGGTATGTGTGCCCAAAATTCCAAGAGGAGATTGGAGGAGAAGGGACTGTGGTGTGGTCATTCCCCCAGGGGATGATTTCTCACTTTCCCTCTCTCTTTCTTTCTGGAAAAAAAAAAAAAAAAAAGAAGAAGAAAAAAGAAAAGAAAGAAATTATCTCTTCCCAGAGTTATTCCAACTATTCCTATCTTAAATTTCCAGATACTACAAAACTATAAAGAGAATCCAAGGATAAGCAAGTTCCTTAGGAACCTGGACTTCTATGTGCTTCCGGTCTTTAACATAGATGGTTATATCTATACCTGGACAACTGTGAGTACCCTGACCTTGGTGCTGCAATGAGTTCATGAATTAAAGATAGACTTAGGTTCGTTTTTCCAATGTCAGCCATTCCAGCTATATGAATATTTTGTACTCATGTGAAGAAAAAAAATCTCACTTGGAGTAAAAATTAGTCTAACTGGGGCTAGCAGGTAGTGTTTTGGTTAAGGCACTGGACTCCCACATGGCTGACCATGGTTTGAGTCCCAGACCTGGTAGCTTGCTTTCTCACTTTCTCCCTCTCTGTCTCTGTCTTGCTCTGGTCAAATTTGAAAAAATAATAATAAATAAAATGAAACAATTATTGAAAAAAAATTAGCCTAACCTTTTTAGTCAAACAATATAAGCCCAGTGGAAGATTAAGATGACCAACAGCCTTTTTAGAATTAAATCCAACAAAATTGTTTTGGTTGGTTTTGATATATTCCCTATTTACCATGCAGATTTAATTTCTCTCCCCCTCCATCTTCTTACTATTTAGTGATTGCCGGCCATCCAGTTAGGACTTTATTGCTATAAAATTCATATACCATCCTGTAACCACCTCAAATTTGTTCTGGAAGCATCAGGGGAATAAATGATGTATAAATACTAAATCAGTCTACATATTCAGTGTGATCATTCACATGGCGGGCAAACACCAAGCCTTCTAATGCAGTAGATAGCTTTCTTTTTGAAATTCTTTCTAAAGCTTATCTATCATGCCACACATAAGAGGCCCTGTTTCTAGAGGGTATTCATTCTTCTCTCTCCCCCACCACTCCCTCTAAGGCCCTCCATGGAGCTCTTTCTCTGGAACAGCCTTTCTGGTCTAGCATGTGAATCCAGTTCCTCCCTCTGAACTTGTTTATAAAGCTCTTTTCCTCCATGTCATTCATCAGTCTTCTGCTTCCAGAAATGTGCAGTGACCATCTCTGATTCACCTGGAACAGCCTTCCACCATCTGACAAGCTATTTCTCTTTCATCCTGTATCAGGCAGACCTAAAAAATGACTCTGAAGCTTTCTCTGACTAAGCGGATCACATTCATGGGCACTGGTAATCTGGTTGTGAAGAAAAGGCCAAACTACTTCCTCTTATTTGATTGTTTACACATATGTATGCTTTTGGTTGTACAGATGTTCCCATTATTGGGGGTTGCTAGTCCATCTACAAGATTCAAATTAAGCACACAGGCTTTGTAATGTTAAAGGCAAGTTTTCCCAGATAATCCTAGGAAACATTTTTCCTGTTTGAGAACCACCTATCATCACGGACATTGTGATTTATGAAACCGTAGAATGGCAACATCCTTATGTTCCTCTGTTACAGGATCGTCTCTGGAGGAAATCCCGCTCATCCCATAATAATGGCACGTGTTTTGGGACGGATCTCAATCGAAATTTCAATGCATCCTGGTGTAGTAAGTACATATTTAGTAGACAAACTGATGAATGAGAAAGCAGAGCTGGGAAGCCAAGAAAGAATTAAATTGCTAAAGACATAATATTGGAAAATAACTAGCTAATTTTGTATGTCTCAGTTTTATTCCCTCTAAAGGGATGATGTCTATATAGTAAGAGCCATCAGTACTTCAGTGCAGCACTCTCTGCAAATGAGGTTGGCTAACCAAGGGCAAAGGAGGCCTAGACCAGTGTGAAAGTACTTGAAATCCATCATTCTGGATTATGTTATATATAATATAAACATATTATATATATTATATATAAAACATATTTTCTCTATGGTGATTATATATATATATATACACACATATATATATACCTGTATGTGTGTATATATAAATGAATATATGTATAACAGATATACATACAGAAATATGTGTGTGTTTGTGTGTGTGTGTGTGTGTGTGTGTGTATATATAATCATAATAGAGAAAAGAAAAATCAAGTTGGATGTGTTGACATGCACCTGTAATCTCAGTTACTTGGGAGGCTGAGGCAGAAGGATCATGAGTTTGAGGTCAGCATAGCAGATACTATTTCTACCAAAAAAAAAAAGTAGCTGCTGAATTAAAAAATAGGGAAATAACATTTTTGGAAAAGAAAAGAAAAAAGCGGAGACTTATCCTTGTAGATTATTTTGCAGCAGGGGGGTGGGCAGTAAACAAAGGAGACATTTTCTTCTCCTTATGGTATTTTCATGTTTCCAAGTCTCAGTATGCTCAGTGAATTGGAAGCAAAGAAGCAGAAATGGTCAAGAGCATTGCTATTAGCCAGATGGCAAGGGTTAATGAATGCTCAGACTTGGCCGCTGCATGGTCCTAGAAAAATTGCTTCATCTCTCTGCTTTGGTTTTCTCTTATGTAAAATGTGCATCATAGTAATACTACCTTATCTTTTTTGTAAAGAATTATTTTTATTTAATTTTATTTATTATTATTTGTTTTAATTTTACCAGAGAGAGATAGAGAGAAAGAGACAGAGAGATAAAGTGAGAAAGCAAGCTGCCAGGTCTGTGACTCAAACCGCGGTCAGCCATGTGGGAGTCCAGTGTCTTTAACCACCACACCACCTACTACTCCTCTCCCCTTTTTATTAAGAGAGATTTTTGCTATAGGGTGCATGTGCTCCCCACAGAGACAGAGAGATGGAAAGCAAGGAATCACCCCCTGAGGCGGAGGGGAGTTGGCCACTACAATCCTTACTTCTCCATTTTCTTCTTGGGGTTTTGGACACACACACACACACACACACACACACACGTGCCTGGCATGAGGTTTTATTTTATAATTATTACTTTGTTTTTTAATATATATTCAATCACATTATTTAGCTTACAAAGTGAACATTTCAATATATGAACATTGAAATGTTGATCAAGCTCATTCTCACATCCAGTCCCAGTTGATCAAAATATCTTCAACTTTACTGTAATCATGTATTACTTCCAGTAGTTTTTCCATGGAGACCATTGGGTCTTCTATGTATACAATCATGTCATCTGCAAATAGAGAGAGTTTCACCTCTTCTTTTCCTATTCGGATGCCCTTTATTTTTTCCTCTTTTCTGATTGCGTTGGCGAGGACTTCCAGAACTATGTTGAAAAGGAGAGGAGAAAGTGGGCATCCTTGTCTTGTTCCTTTGTTTAGTGGGAAAGCTTTCAGCTTTTCTCCATTCAGGATGATGTTCGCTATGGGTTTTTCATAGATGGCTTTTATTGTATTGAGAAATGGCCCTTCTATGCCAATTTTGCTAAGAGTCTTGATCATGAAGGGATGTTGTATCTTATCAAATGCTTTTTCTGCGTATAAAATCAATATACAGAAATCGATAGCATTTCTGTATACGAATAACAGGCAGACTGAGATAGAACTGAAAAAACTTATTCCGTTTACCATAGCCACTAAAAGTATAAGATATTTAGGAATAAATCTAACCAAAGAAGTTAAAGACCTCCACAAGGAAAACTATGAGAAGGTAAAAAAAGAAATTGAAAATGACACAAAAAAATGGAAGGACATCCCATGTTCATGGATTGGAAGAGTTAATATAATCAAAATGGCAATTCTACCCAAATTAATCTACCTATTTAATGCAATGCCAATCAAAGTACCAGACACATTCTTCACAGATCTAGAAAAGACAATCTTAAAATTTGTCTGGAATCATAAAAGGCCCCGTATTGCCAAAGCACTTCTACACAAGAAGAATGGAGTGGGTGGCATCTCAATCCCCGATCCAAAAATGTATTACAAAGCTGTGGTAATAAAGACAGCATGGTATTGGCACAGAAACAGACATGTGGACCAATGGAACAGAATAGAGTCCCCAGAAATAAGTGCCCAAACATACAGTCAACTGATCTTTGACAAGGGGTACCAGTCAATCCAGTGGGAAAATGAAAGCCTCTTCAGCAAGTGGTGCTGGAGAAACTGGACTTCCACTTGCAGAAAGATGAATCTGAACCCCTACCTCTCTCCTTTGACAAGAATCAAGTCAAGGTGGATCAAGGATCTAAATCTAAGACCTCAAACTATAAAGCTGCTCCTGGAGAATGCTGGGGAAACTCTGGGAGACATTGGTGTAGGGAAAGACTTCCTAAAGAAGACACTCAAAGCAGAGTCCATCGTCCACAAAATAGACAAGTGGGATTACATCAGACTAAGAAGTTTCTGCATGGCCAAAGACACAGTAGTTAGTGTGAATCGACAGCCCTCAGAATGGGAAAATATTTTTGTAAATGTTGCATCAGATAAGGGACTGATAACCAGAATACATAAGGAACTAAAAAAGGTGTTTGGAAAAAAGATGATCAACCCTATTAAAAGATGGGAGAAGGAGATGAAGAAAACACTCTCTAAAGATGACATACGAATGGCCAAAAGGCATATGAAAAAATGTTCAACCTCCCTCATCGTAAGGGAAATGCAGATAAAAACAACAATGAGGTACCACCTAACCCCAGTCAGATTGTCTAATATTAAAAAAACAAAAAATGATAAGTGTTGGCGGGGGTGTGGTGAAAGGGGAACTCTTTTACACTGCTGGTGGGAATGTAGATTGGTCCAACCACTGTGGAGAATAATTTGGAGATTCCTCAAAAATCTACAGATAGATCTGCCATATGATCCAGAGATCCCACTCCTCGGTATCTACCCAAAGGACAGAAGAATTCTTCATTGGAAAAGTGCTTGCACATCGATGTTTATTGCGGCACTATTCACAATTGCTAAGTCTTGGAACCAACCCAGATGTCCCCGTATGGAGGAATGGATTGAAAAACTGTGGCTCATATACTCTATGGAATACTACTCAGCCATAAAAACCAACAGAGCCCTGGCTTTTGACAGAAAGTGGAAGAATATGGAAGATGTACTGCTGAGTGAGGCAAGCCAGATTATGAAGGAGAGACATTGTATGTCCCCACTTAACATATACCGTTTGTCTGCTTTCTATGTCTGAAACTGATTGACTAACAGTTGAACAAACACAAGAGATGGGTGTGAATGTCAGATGAGGTGTATGTGGAGGAGTGGGGCCCAACGAAAGACATTTAGAGAAGGGATACAGAGGTAGAGCATTGACGGGTTGGGGAGGTGTGGTGTTATCTGCTGAAGATATTTCGATCAACGGGTCTGGGGAGAAATGTTCACATATCAAAATGGTCTCATTGTAAGACAAACAATATGATTGAAAGTATATACAAAAATAAAAAAAAATAAAAAAAAATTTAAAAAAAAAAAAAAAAAAAGCTACTAGGACGAATGCTGAAATAAATTTTCAACATGTTTTAGTTCCTGAAAAAAAAAAAAAAAAAAAAAAAATATCTTCAACTGATAACAGCATGAGTTTTAAGCTGCCAGATCCAGGACTCGAACCACTATCAACTTCATGGGAGTCCAGCAACATAATCATTATCCCATCTGCTGGTCCAATACCACCTTATCTGTAAATTGTTTTAAGGATTAAGCGTGATGCTACATAAGAGAGGTTGAGCACATGTCCACTATATTAAGTGGTGTTCAACTGATGATCCTTATTATTTTTAATGAGGAGGACAGACTACTTATGTAAAATAACTCTAAAGAGACTCAAGCCATTAAGACACTGAGTAGAGACTTGGGCCAATAAAACTTCAGAGGCTGACCTAGAACCCAAGCACTGTTTCATTTGTTTCAGGGTCCACCACAGGTGGAAGTGAAAGATTGACAAAATGCTATTTCCTTTTACATCCTCCTTCTGAGCCAAACTAGCATGGAGTTTGCTGCTGCTTCTTTTTTTATTTAATTGCCAGAGAATGTGTGCATTCGACAGAGGGGGAGAGGGGAAAGGGTGAAAGAATCCTCCAACAGGCATCGTCATGTCGCAATCCCTTCTCCTCTACTTCTCCAACCTGTCAGGATTTTGGGTATGCATACATATGTACCATGAGTGTTTTTCAGCCCCCAGGCCAGGGTTTGAACACAATTTGAGGCATGTGAGATCTGGCTCCTTTAACTACTAAGTCACAGGGCTGGCCTAGAGCTTGCTTTCGACTCCTAACTTCAACCCTCCCACCGTTATGTGTTCATTCCTGAAAGATTATCCGTTTGTGACTGTCCAAGTTCATCATTTAGCCAGGACTAACTTTGATAACCAAGGGCAAGCCTTGATCCACCACAGATATCCTGAGCCAGGGTGACCCTTTGCCTTCAGTCTTTCCTAAACTGGAAACACAAAGTCTTCTTACTGGTTTTCTGTACATTCCAGGTATTGGTGCATCTAAGAATTGTGAAGATTTAACATTCTGTGGGACAGGACCAGTGTCGGAACCAGAAACAAAAGCCCTCTCCAGTTTTATAGAGAGCAGGAAGGAGAACATCTTGTGTTTCCTGACCATGCACTCTTACGGGCAGCTCATTCTCACACCGTATGGCTACACCCAAGATAAAGCAAGTAACCATGAAGAGCTGGTAAGTCCACAGTGCCAAGGCCCCAGAAAGGCCTCAATAGGGCATTGTCCTGCCTTTTTTCTGACTTCCATTTCCAAGACTTGGGCTCTAGCCTCTCTTTGGTACTCATCCGACTCTTGTTCTCATTCTTACTTTCTTTTTCCTGCGTTTTGCATATTGCCAGATGCCTGCTGGGAAGGCTTCAGGTTAAATGCTGCTTTCCCTACATTAATTAACTACCTGTTTCATGAAGTGTCAAGTTGGGAGACATCTTAGGTATTCGTCTATAATATAAATGAGATGATTATGTTAATAATCTGCAGGAATGCAGTTTCGTTTCTGTAAATTCTCTTGAAGCTCCGTTCAGCAGTTACAGCTTTTGAACCGTGCTTTAAAGAACTTGCCAGCTGTTAGTGGAATATGGCAAATCTCAAATAGCATGGCTAAATAATATCTGCTCTCTTCTTTGCTAAACACAATGCTCTTATTTTCTTTTAAACTCTTTCTCCAGTATGTGCCTAGGTGAGTGGAAATGCCAACAAAATGCAAGCTGGGACGGGAATGTGTTTTGTCTTTTCTGGGTCTTTCTGTAAGCTGTGTTTTCCCAGGTACTGAAGGGTAAAATTGCTGAAAAGAACTGGGCTCTTTGCCTTTTTGTAAATCCGAGGACAATAGACACTAGTCAAAGGGAAGGTATATCTAGAATAGTACTATTTATCCTTCTATTTAATTTTTTCCCCCAAATTTTAGTTGTAGTAAAAGACACGTAACACCATCTTTGGCCTGGCTGTGCTGGTGCAGGTGGTAGGGCACTGCTGCTTCAGCTGGGGTGTCTGCAGGGGGAAGGTGTCTTGGGTGTGGATCTTCGGTCAACCTGAGCATGTCTAGTATGTCCGTGATCCTGGCTAGCTGGGGGGCTGGCTGGGAGGACTGTGGTGTGTCAAGACCTGCTGGGGGTTGGTTGCTGTTTCCACATCCCTCACGAAATAAATAAATTTTTAAAAATTTACCACTTTGACTATTTTCAAGTGTATAGTTTAGTATAGATAAGTATATTCACATTGTTGTGCAACCAATAACCAGAACTTTTTCATCTTGCATACTTGAACGAACTCTGTATCTATTAACGACAACTCCCCAATTTTTCTTACCCCCAGCCCTGGAAACTACTTTTCTACTTTCATTTTCTATGAATTCAACTATCTTTCATATAATATATCAGTCTGTTTATGGCTGCCTTATTTCACTTAGCATAATATCCTCAAAATTCATTTATGTTGTAGGACATATGAGAATTTCATTCCTTGTTAAAGCTGAATATTATTCCATTGTGAGTGTGAGTGTGTGTGTGTACACATTTTGTTTATTCATCCACTGATGAGCACTTGGGTGTCTTCCACCTTTAGGCTATCGTGAATAGTGCTTCTCTGAATACAGGTTACAAATATCTTTTCAAGACTCTGCTTCCACTGTTTGTGGATATATACCTAGAAGTATAATTGCTGGATAAAAGTAATTCTATGTTCAATTTTTGGAAAAAAAAACTATAATCTTTTCCAGAGTGGCTGCATCAGTTTATACACCCACCTGGAGTGCACAAGGATTCTAATTTCTCCACATTCTTACCAATATTTGTTATTTTCTGTTTATCTTCTCATTTTTTATAAACAAGCTCCTCATTATATGCTA
This sequence comes from Tupaia tana, assembly GCA_026018925.1. Taxonomy (NCBI): domain Eukaryota; kingdom Metazoa; phylum Chordata; class Mammalia; order Scandentia; family Tupaiidae; genus Tupaia; species Tupaia tana. Next base: position 35,742,366 of record JAKSZU010000001.1, on the reverse strand, counting down.
ATGCTAGGCTAGATAAGCTCTCTCACTGTTTCTTAATATCACAGAAGCCTGTCTCTCTCCCAATGGAGTGTGATCCTTAAAACACAGGACCTGGACACTAAAGAAAGCACTATATATCTTTTCTAGAGGGAGCCTTTCCTCCAGCCATCAGACATGTCCAGCAATCCTCAATTATCTTTCCAGCAGTTTTAGTTTTCCCTTTTTTGGTCCAGGAAAACTTTTACTAGATAATCATTTTGCAAGTTGTGGAAATAACTAATATTTGCACAGATCTCTACAATTCGCAGAATCATTATTTCATTTGACCCTCACGACAATAAAATCAACTCACTCTGGAGATGTGAAAATGGAGATCTGCGTTAACTATGTTCCTATAGACAGGAAATGATGGAGCTGGGCTAGAAACTCAGGACTTTGGACTCCAGGGGCCACATTCATCACCCCACTGCCTCACTCTGTCTCTCTCCACTTGGAAAGGGTTTGGAACTTCTGGGAGCCATTATCAAATTAGATTCCTAGTGCACTATGTGCTATTTCCTTCTCACTTGTGAGCTCAGGAAGGTCTGTTTCTTCAGTAAATAAATCTGCAGAAACGAGATTTCAGTCCAGAAGCCCCAAACTGTCCTTAGCTTCAGTTTATGAGATAGTTGTTATAGATCTCTACTTTCCCTTTACAGGGAACTATAACAAATTCAAATCAATCTCCAAAGGCAGACTATCATACACCCTTGACGGGAAGGCATCTTCTACCATCAGGAAGATCTTTGCTCAAAAAGGATCTTCTGTATTAGAAAGACCAGACTCACATACTGCAGTGTTTTCCTAGGGAACTTTATTTTCTTTTTGGTTCAGAAAAACAAACATTTATGACCATTTTGCAAGGCTTGTATTTGAAGGCAAAAAGGTATTATTGTGTGTTGCTTGGCTGTTTGTGACCACAGGTGAGAAGGAGCAAGTAGACAGGAGGGACATGGCACAATCAGCATCAATACTACCGGAAGAGAGCTGATACGAGAATATCGATAACTCCTTAGTGTTCTGTGTAAACATTGGTCAATCAAATTGAAAAGGTTTTCTTCAATTCTGTATCTCTTACAGTCTCGGGTGTTGAAGAGTTAGCCTAAACATTTATCTCTAAGACTTTTCAATAAAAGACAGTGTGAAAATTGTCCTACTATGTGTCAACCTTATTGAAGCTGCTAAGCAATGTTTTTAGATTCTTAAAGGTAAGCTTTGATAGAGGGCACAAAGATACAGAACCAAGCCAAGTGCTGCAAAGGTATTTCCATTTCTAGTATTATTTACACCCACTCAAGACTAGCAACTAATCTCTATATATTTACAAAACCAAATTTTGTTCGAAATCACGGTAAATATTATACAGCATGATAGACAACTTGGCAATCAGTCTGTAGGAGAAACATAACTATATATAGCCCTTTCTAAACTGCTCTGGGAATTAGAATAGCTATAAGAATTCTAAGGTTTTACATGTTTACATTCTTTCCATTTGAACTCTTTCCATATCAACCTCTATGCTCCATCTGAAGTTCCTTTCCTACCACACCTAACCACAAGTCGGGGCCTTAATCAATCTTTTTGTGAGCCTGAATGTTCAGGCTCACAAAAAGATAGATATATATAATTCTCTGGGCCCAGTGAAGGAGTTGTTGAGCAGACCAGAATTCTTGAAAAAAAAAGTGTATTGTGTACTATTAGGTCGTCAGGAAAGTTATGTCTACTTGTCAAGATGACTTTCATGTATTTTTTTTGTTTTTCTATGCAAAAATATGTCATGACATTCCCAAAAACCTGACACTATCAAGAATATTTATTATTTTTACTAGAAAGTACTTCTAAGCTGAGAGTAAGGGCAGCAGAGAAATAGGTTCTATATGGCCTTGCAGTATAGTATCAGGAGAGAGAAGTACAATCAGGAGTTTCTCCCCCAGAGAGAGAATTTGAAGTTAGAAGTCTAGGAGAAAGTCAGAAATTGGAGATTTTTATTACATCTTCTCAGAAAAGACCACAATTATAAGCCAAGGATCACAACTGTCCACTTCTTATATATATTCTTGCTCTTATTAGTAGGATCATTCAAAAATAAAATTCAAGCCAGCAGGTGGCATGGTGGTTAAAGCACTGGAATCCTATATGGCTGACTGCAGTTCAAGTCCCAGACCTGGCAGGCAGAAAATCATGCTAACCATGTGTGCATGTGTGCCCCAAATCCTGAGACAAGAATGAAGGAAAAGGGATTGTGACATGGCCATCCCTTCAGGAGGGTGATTTTTCACTTTGCCTCTCACTGTCTCTCTCTCCCTGGAGAGTGCACCTACTCTATCGCAAAAATCTTAAAAAATAAATAAAATGAAATTCAAAATTCCTTTTGTCATCAAAAAAGGGGAAACTGGGAAGACTGTTTCTATCCCGTAGTCAGAATTTGACAGAGAGGAACTATAAAGGGAAAGATAAGTAAAGACTGGCAATGGGAAGAAAGTATAGTTGTTCAAGATGAGCTCAGGGGAAAAAAAATTTCTAAGAACCATTTGGCTGGAGAAATTCAGCCTGGAGCTGTTCCATATAGCCTCAATAAAGGTTAAGGCCTCACGTGAACTAATTAGCATGGAGCGTCAATCGAAGAATCACAGGAACACATGAGAAATAAAAATAATGAAAAGTAATTGATATCTCCAGTAAATATTCTTGAAGAACTTCACAAGAGAGGGTAGTTGGGAAATCACAGCAACGCTTTCCCCAGGCCTCCTGCACTTAATTTCATCGCCACTAGCAGCGACCCTGAATCCTTTCCAACCTTCACTCTCATTTCCTTACCAGAATTTCTCTCTCCAGAAATCCCCTTACTGACTCTCCCCTCCCTATTATAATTTCCTCTTCTTTGTACAAACAGCCCTTGTACCTCTTCCCAGTGTAAATGATGAAATGAGCTTTATACTTCGTGCTTCTTGAGGCTTCCTCCTCATCATCTCAGTTTTAGACAGCTCGGTGCTCCAGGAATTGAGGCAGACTCAGAATCTCTTCTCAGGAAGAGAGAGAATATAAATGGTCAAAGGCAGAGTTCTTTGTGGTAAGTGACGAGAAGACAAAAGGCTCACAAACATTATCTATTTGATGTTTTTTCCTTTATACACACACACACACACACACACAAAGTCCCAAGTGCCTTCAGAACGCCACCCACAACTGTGGCATAGGACTCCACCACCACTTGTTGCCTTTCTAGTCTTCCTGTTGAATTCTACTGGATCTACAGAATCATTGCTCTGTTACATTTTAGGATTGAGCTGGACAGTGCAGGGCCAAGAAGGGAGACACAGGACCTAAAACTGGACCTGTCAGTAGTCAGGAGTCAGGGGAACTGGTGCACTTCCAAGGCAGGCAGGCTGCCTTAAGAAATAAAGTGTGACAGATCACAGTCCAGGTAGCAAGTGGCTAGGGGATTTGGTAGAGTTTGTTTAGAAATCTAAGGGGATATAGTGGGATATACCATCTGGTGGGTAGAATACAGCACGGGGGAGCCTGAAGTGGGGAATACTTAGGAGGTCTGTCAACATACCTCCTCAACGTATTGATTTATCAAGTCAATAAGTACAGGTTGTAAACTTGGATCTCAGTTAGATAGTCACTCTAATCTCAGTGGAGCATGTGAAGAGAGCCAGGCTGAGACCTCATAGCTTATCTAGTTTAGGGGGGAAGACTTTATTTAGTCAGATGACATTGTAGTGAGTAAAGGGATGGTATGATTGCCAATCCTAAAAGTCTATGAGTCTATGAGAAATAAATATCAAATACCCATAAGGAAAAATAAGTGGGAGTAATAAGAAAGGTATAAGTGAAACACTATGGGAGATTCTAAGTGGGGAGACAGAGCCTCCAGTTGCAATGATCAAGTAAAGCCTCATGGAGGAATTGGCTTTTAAGAAAGTCTGTTGAGACTGGGTAGAATTTCAGTAGGCATAGATAAGAGGTAGGGATCCTGAGTAGAAGGACCATCCCAAGAAAACGTAGAGAGGCTGAAGAACATGGGTGTTTCTGAGAAATAGTGAAAACTTGAGTTTGATTTTATTCTAGGATGGATGCGTGGAATATGGCGTTGGGAAAGTGGGTTAGGGCCGTATTGCAGAGGATCTCAAAAGCTAGGCTGAGCTGGGCCTCTGGGCCCCTGGGCGCCACACGTGTGCGGGGGCTCTGGGCACCGTGCGTGCGCGGGCGCTCTGGGCCCCTGGGCACCGCGCGTGCGCGGGGGCTCTGGGCCTCTGGGCCCTTGGGTGCCACACGTGAGCGGGGGCTCTGGGCCTCTGGACCCCTGGGCGCCGCGCGTGCGCGGGGGCTCTGGGCCTCTGGGCCCCACGCCCCGTGCGTGCGTGGGGGCTCTGGGCCTCTAGGCACCACATGTGCGTGGGGGCTCTGGGCCTCTGGGCGCCGCGCGTGCGCGGGAGCTCTGGGCCTCTGGGCGCCGCACGTGCGCGGGAGCTCTGGGCCTCTGGGCCCCTGGCCGCCGCGTGTGCGTGGGGGCTCTGGGACCCTGGGCGCCGCGCGTGTGCGGGGGCTCGGGCCTCTGGTCGCCGCACGTGCACGGGGGTTCTGGGCCTCTGGGCGCCGCGTGTGCGTGGGGGCTCTGGGCCTCTGGGCCTCTGGGCCCCTGGGCGCCGTGCTTGTGCGGGGGCTCTGGGCCCCTGGGCACCGCGTGTGCGCGGGGGCTCTGGGCCTCTAGGCACCACATGTGCGTTGGGGCTCTGGGCCTCTGGGCGCCGCGCGTGCGCGGGGTCTCTGGGCCTCTGGGCGCCGCGCGTGCTTGGGGGCTCTGGGCCTCCGGGCCTCTGGGAGCCGCGCGTGCGCGGGGGCTCTGGGCCTCTGGGCGCCGCACGTGCCTGGGGGCTCTGGGCCTCTGGGTGCCGCGTGTGCGCGGAGGCTCTGGGCGCCGCGTGTGCGTGGGGGCTCTGGGCGCCGGCCCCCGCTGTGCGGGCGCCACTTCATATTCCGTGGCCTGTGATGCCCAGCCCCAGCCGCCTCTCCAGCGATGACATCCGGCCGCCGGGCCTGTGCCTACGTGTGGCCGCCGGGCCTGCACTTGGCCCCTGGGCCTGAGCGTGGCCGCCAGGCCTGTGCCTGCACGTGGCTGCCGGGCCTGAGTGTGACTGCCGGGCCTGCGCCAGCGTGAGGCCGCCGGGCCTGCGCCTAGGCGTGGCCGCTGGGCCTGCCCGTGGTACGGGGCCTGGGCGTGGCCGTCGGGCCTGGGCGTGGTCCCCGGGCTTGTGTGTGGCTGCCGGGCCTGCACATGGCCGCCGGGCCGGTGTCTGCTGGTGGCTGCCGGGCCTGTGCATGGCCGCCAGGCCGGCGCGCAGCCCCCAGGCCTGCACGTGACCGCCTGGCCTGTGCCGGTGCGTGGCCGCCGGGTCTGGGCGTGACCACCAGGCCTGCGCGTGGCCCCCGGGTCTGAGCATGGCCGCCGGGCCTGAGTGTGGCAGCTGGACCAGTGCCTGCACGTGGCCGCTGGGCCTGCACGTGGCCGCTGGAAATGCGTGTGGCCCCCGGGCCTACGTGTGGCCGCTGGGTCCGTGCGTGATCACCGGACCTGGGTCTGCGTGTGGCCACTGGGCCTGCGTGTAGCCGCCGGGCCTGCACGTGGCCCCCGAGCATATGCGTGGCCACTGGGACGGCGCGTGGCCACCGGGCCTGTGCCTGCGCATGGCCGCCGGGCCGGCACGTGGCCCCTGTGCCTGTGCGTGGCCGCTGATCACGGGCGGCAGGCTGAAGCCGAAGACAAGGATCGAGAACTTGCAACTATAAGCAACAGAGGGAAACTTTAGCTGTCTTAAACCAATGTGAGAAATGTATTGTATAGGAGGATTTTCTCAACCTATAGACAATGAGAAGATGATGGTTACCAGCCCTACATTACCTCAGGGAAAAACAAGATCTACTCCACCATTCTTAAAGAAGCCAGATACCCGAGGATGGCTCACGCTATGGATCCCCATAACACCATTCCCGGTGGTCACAAGATAGATGCTGTGCCGCATCAACTGATAATCATCTCTGCTTACCAAAACCGCTTGCAACGGTATTACATGGAGACTCACCTACATTTGCGGAACTGTACAAGATCCACCCTTAATCCAACGCTGAACAGAATCTATGTTCCCTATTGTTAAGGAGGGTGGGAAGGGACAGAGGGTCAGAAAGCAGGGTGGAAGTGATTCTAGGAACTAGTAATGGAAAAAATTTTTTTTTTTTTTGTAATGGGCATGATTGAATCACTGTGCAGTATGTACTGGATGGGAGATTGCATTTTGTATGATGTGATGATGCTGAGGGAAGGAATGTTAATCGAATTACCAAAAAAAAAAAAAAAAGAAAGAAAAAAAGAAAAGAAATTTCGGGGGAAACAAAAATATATATGTATATATATATATATATACATATATATATATATATATATATATATACATATATATATATATATATATATACACACGCAATGACCGTAGGGGGACATGTAGCTACAGTTAGGTGCTAATTTATAGGATGCGTAGAGTTGGACTTGTGTTCATGGAAATGTGTGATTCACCTGTGTTTGCTATGAGGGTATTTGGATTGCTTAGAGTCGGTGGCGATTCAATAAGGTGTGGGGGAAAAACAGTATAGAGGGCAAACTTAGATACCAGAGACAGCATGGGAGGAGAATGGGAGATGGCTGAGGGTGGGAGATAGGGAATCAAGGATGGGGAGGGGAGGCAATGTGGAATGGGACAGGAGAAGAGAGGAGTATGGAGAAGGATAGCAAGAGAACAAATAGGCATAACATTAGTGGGATTCAGATATGGTTTATTACCTGTTGATGATGACGTGTATGGTATTCTCAACTGGACAGGTTAGAGAAGTATTTCATGTTGAGTAAAGTCTTTTTACAAGAAAAAAAAAATTTATGAGACAGAAATGGATTATTATCTGTGTTGAAAATGTTATTGTATCAAAAAAAAAAAACCTAAGGGGAAAAAAAAAAAAAAGCAAAGCATACAGGAAACAAGAAATGGAAAATTATTTGTTGACAGTAACATGTATGTTGATGTGCTTGATTGAGCCAATATACAGTGTACTCTGGATGGAAAATCTCATTTTGTATGCTGTAATGAAGTACAATGAATGAATATAAATAAATTTAAATTTAAAAAAAAAGCTAGGCTGAAAACTTTGTACCTAATACAGTGAGCAACCAGGAGTGACTGAAGGATTTCCAGCACAATTACGATCTACAAAAGTTCATTGTGGGGAAGGCCCCCACAGCCTACTGGCTAAGGGAGCCAGATCTCACATGGCTCACAGCATACTTTGAACCCTAGCCCTGGTGGTTTGAAAAACATGCCGAGTGCATGTACACTTGTGCCCCAAAGGCAAACAGGATGGAGAAAAGGAGAAGGGATTGCAACGTGATCACGCCCCTTCAGTGGGTGCTTTCTTCCTCTCTCTCTCTACCTCTACGTCTTTCTTGATGAACATACACACCCTCTGGCAATTAGAAAAAAGTTCATCCAGGATCCCGGAGAGATCATTTGGGATAAGAATTGATGAGAGGAATAAAACTTACTATTAATGGTGCAAAAGACCAGTTCCAAGGTAATGAGCCTGAAATAGGATGAGGGGACTGGGAGTACAACTTGGTAAAAGAGAGGAGAGTAAAAAATGCCTGTGGGTTAACATGTGTGTTGGGAAAGCCTGCAAAGCCAGAAATATTAATTAGTCATAACTGCCTTATTAATGGAAGAGGTTATGATATTGGATTTGAGTATGTTCAGTCTGAGGTACCAGCAAGTTACCTAGATGTAGCTTGTCCAGTGAGAAGTTGGAAAGATGGTCTAAACTCTGGATATTGATATGGACAAAATACCAAACCCTTGGATTGTTGGATTTATTTTTAACATCAAATATCTGTGTCTGCATTTCCCACCTACAGATTCAAGTTGGACAGAAGGCAGCAAATGCATTGAAAGCAAAGCATGGAACCAATTATAGAGTTGGATCAAGTGTGGATATTTTATGTAAGTATATTTTTTTCTCTCTTTAATAGTATCTAAAGTGCAAAAGAAGTCCGTTGACTTTGGTGTAAAAGTGGGGAGGAGAGGAATAGAAGAGTTCTTGGGATCAACAGGGAGTTGTACAAATCAAAATGACCAAAGATAAAGAGTCTGTACAAGCCCGGAATTATACTCCCTAGGGGTAAGGTATGAGCTAAAAAGAAGAAAAATAATACTCTGACTTGGACCTGAACTTCCTGTGGCTTCAGTTATAAAGAGTTGGCAAGGTAGAGACACAGGAGTTAACAGGAAGGACATTGTCCAATGACCCCTGGTCAGTTGATTCCGGTTCCAGAGGACCCCTCAGGCTAAGAAAGCACAGCAGGGTAAGGCCTGGAGAAAGGATATAAAAGAAAGAATTTAGTTCTTATAACTGAAGAGAAGTCCCTCAGCCTGAGTACCATCTCCTTCACCCTCCAGGGATCGGAGACAGGGGCAATCTAGATAACATTTGCATAATATTTTTCCTGTGGGTTGTTTTGTTTCTGTTCCTTTATGTGTCAGTTCGCTCTTGCCTGGCAACATTAGGTTGTCTGGTCTTTGATTCAGCTAAGAAACTTTAAACTCCTGCTGGGTACTAACATGGTGCTAGGTACCATGGGGGTAGAGCAATGGCAGCTCTCACCTGTGAGGGCAACTATCAAGAAGAGAACAAAGATAGCTATCCACAAGACACTCAACTGAAAGAGGTCTGCATTTTACTGATTAAGCTTTTATTCCCTGAAATGGCTATAGAAATTTCCCTCAAAAACAAAGAAAAAAAGAAAGAAATCTTTCTTTTCTAAATACAATTTCTACCTGTGCTTTCATTTGTAGATGCCACATCAGGATCCTCAAGAGACTGGGCCCGAGACATTGGCATCCCCTTTTCATACACGTTTGAGTTGAGGGACAGTGGGACCTATGGGTTTGTTCTGCCAGCGGCTCAGATCCAGCCCACCTGTGAAGAAACCATGGAGGCCGTACTCTCCATCCTGGATGATGTGTATGCAAAATACTGGCAATCCAACAGTGCTGGGAAGGTGACATCTGCCACTGCCGGGCTGATCCTGCTGATGTCCTTCAGTTCTCTTCTCTAAATACATCCAAGCTAAGTCTGCTCAATCCCAGAGAAATGGATGTGGCTGGAAGGAGGGTGTGCTGTGGCTGTAGAGAAACCAAATAATTTAACTGGAAACAATTTGTCTGAATAAAAAGAATCACTTTTGCAGATGAATATTTCTTTTGCTGGCAATTAATTTTTATTACTTTATGATGAGTGTAATATTAATTAGTTACTGCTACAATAACGCTACAAACCAAATCTCTCTAAAGCTCAGTGGTATGTGAATCTATAGGTCAGCAAGGGAAGCCTGCTGTGTGCACTTATGCATCTGTGGTCAGTTTCAGGGCAACTGGTTGATCTTGGCTGTCTTACCTGTGGGTTGGATAGCTGTTGGCCAGTCTGGGCTAGCCTTAGCTGGGATGAAGAACCCAGGCTCTGCTCCATATATTTCCTCCTGCAGTAGGTTAGTCCAGGCATGTATTCATGGTTATGATGGAAGAGAAAGAGCAACAGAAGAGCCTGTCCCAATGTGAAGGCACTTTCAAACCTCTGCTTATAGCATTAGCTAATTCACATTGGCTGAAGGAAGTCATGTGGCTGAACTCAGATTTAAGAGATGAGGTACAACACAATATGAAGAATTGGAGTCATCAATGAACTTAATTTACGTGGTATTTAATTTCACACTGTCGAGTGTCACCAGCTTAGTGTTATAGTTAGGATAGCTCACCTATAAAATGAGGTGATTTAACTGGATTGTTATTTTTCTACCCAGCTTTAAACCTTGAAAAGTCTGTGAGTACCAGTGGAACTCTGCTGCTCTTGAAGATCACCTAAGGAGATTTTAATAGGACCTTTAGTGTTCTACCAACTTATTTTGTGATTTATGATCTTAATATTCACTAAGAAAAATAAAGTCCAAATAGATTTCCTGCCGTAGGGCCTGGGAAATTTCTTTTTTCTCTCATCTAAACTCTTTGAAAATTTTACTATGGTTTTGAATCAGGTTCTTGCCTGGGACCAGCAGCTGGTATAATGGCTACGTTGCTGGACTCCCACGTAGTCAACCGCAGTTTGAGTCCTGGACTCAGCGGCTTAAACTCACGCCACATACGTGTGCATGTGTGCCTAAGATCTCAAGAGGAGAATGGAGGAGAAAGGATTGTGGTGTGGACATCCCCCCTGGGGGTGATTTCTCACTTTCTGTCTCTCTCTCTCTTTCTGTTGAGCGCACGTGCCCGATAGCAAAAACCTCTCAAAAAAAAGAATCAGGTTCTTGCTTAATTGTGTTAATGAGTTAGTAGCAGCATTTGGAATATAAGTTATATAGTCTATACAGTTGTTGCTGGTTTCATTTATTTATTTTATTTATTCAAAAAAATCTTTTGAGAATCTCCTGGGTGCATTTTACTGTGTACTGGGGTTACAATGGTTAATAGAATAGACATGGTCCCCTGTGTACTATTTGGAATTTATACTCCAGTGGGTGAGACTGGCACTAGTACCCATAAGTCATTGGAATGGACACACTGTCTCATACCCAGTGAATCTCAGCTCTGGGGGAGCCATAGTAAGAAAGAACAGAAAGAAATATGGCAGCTTATGACACCTGCTATGAAAGAAATAAAGAGTAAGTAGAGAGGTAAACACGGGCCACACTGTATGCTGACAGATATGTAGACGTTTAATTGTACTGTTTCATCTATTAAATGTTAAGTGCTCTTAAAGTGGCCTCCATGACTGTCATTTCCTGTGTATCTTTATGTGACACCTTGAAATGGTGCTAAGCACTTGTCAGGCTTTGAACAAATGTAGCTGTGACTGGCTGACAGGGTATCCTTGGGTGTTCAGTCATCCATTTCCAAATTTCCTTGTTGGTCGCAAACCCCGTACACTTCTTGATTGTAACCATTTTATTGCCTTTCTTTGTCCTCTTTATTTCTGCATGTTTTGCCAGTCTGTGGCTGATAAGGGTCAGAAAGGAAAATGCCAGGGCAATCGGGTTTAATGAATCAGAGAACAGCTATTTACATAAAAATGCCATCTCCACAATTGTGGTTGTCAGGAGAAAATAGTTGGGTTTCATCAATGGTCAGCCTGGAAGGTAAGAAAATCAATGTGGCCACCCAAAGTCATATTCTAGAAAGAGCAGAGGAGCTGTGCTTAGAGACACAGGTTATCAGTTTTAATCTGGTCTGTGTTTTAGTTCCTAAGGGAATTTTTAAACATAATTCAACCTCTGAATGCTATAGGAGCTCTGATCTACAAAGTTTAATTTATATCTAAAGGTTGGGCCCATGAGAAGATACAGTTGGATGGGAACTGATAGAAACTCAGTCTATGAGCTTGCCAGAAATTTCCCACACAGATTTTTCCAGACTGCAAGACACAATCATAGCTTTCTTGAGGGGCTTCACATGTCCTGAGAGCATGGGGTATGGGAGGACGTAAAATAATTTTTACTTCTGGAAGTTTTTTTACTTCCTGTGAAGAATTCTAAGAAAAAAGACAGAAAAATGATTCATGACAACCCATCTTTCTTAAGGATGTTTTTGGCAGCCTTGTCCAAAATGGCAATCGTTTGGGAAAACTTCACAAAGGATGCAATTAATGAGAATATCCTCTACTGTGACTTTGTGGGGGCTAGCAGGGGTTTTGATTTTACCATATGTTAAAGCTAAGAAGTTAGCTTATGACAGTTCCATGGGTGTTAGTATATAGAAGGCCCAAGGATCCTGGGACAGGGTGAAAGCACAGTGTATCTCAGTACACTCAGTGGTGTCAGCATCAGCATATTTACCTTGGTCCCTCTGGCTCCAAAGTCCAGGGAATGATGCAAAGAGCCCAGATGCTACACAACACATTTAGTGAGTTGTGTTCCAGGACAAAAGCACTGAGTTGGAGAATCTACTGCTTTTACAGCAAGCAGTAAGCAAGCCTGGTCTTTATCCAAAAGGAGACATTCATTGAAGGAGACATTTTTTTCCTCATCACTCAAAGTTGCTTGCTTGCTGAAAACAAAACTGAGAAATGGCCCAGGCAAAGAGTGGTCAGGGCCGTCCATTCTTGACATAGTCAATAAGATGTGTAGGAGAAAAAGAGGTCCCTAAAGGACTGTCTCCCAGCAGGCTTTATATATCAGGTTAAACTACATGGAATTGCTATTACCATTGGTCCAAAAAAAAAAAAAAAGAAAAAAGAAAACCTCAAGTGATAAATTCAGATAATATCTGTATTGCAAATGGAGTCAGAATGGTTTAGTCTGGCTCCCTTACCTCCTATCTTATCATGTGTGAGAGCCACAAGATAAACAACTTACGTTATTAGAAGTACTGCACTTGCACGCTTGTGCAAGTAATTGTGACTTGTAATTATGTAATGTGACTTTCTTGTTTTACACCATTGAATGTGACACACATGTGCATGTGCAACACTTTGGTTTTGACAATGAGCCACTACTGTGCAACCCCTTTAAGATAAAGGAACCCTGGTCAGCTGGGATGCCCTATGCTGCTCTGCCCTGGTAGCTAGCCCTCTTCTGCTCAGCCTTAGTTCAGGCTGGTGAGCCCTAACGGCCTTGGCTTGGCTCTGCCTTAACTTGGCTCAGTTCAGCTCTGCGTGTTGTGGCTTCAAGAGAGCATAAAGTGTCCTGTGAGCAATCTTCACATATGTTACTAGCTCCAAGAGGGAGGTAGAACTTGTGAGTGCTGCTATGGACTTTGTGAACCTACTAAGAGCTCTATGAGTTCCCACTAAATTCAGCCAGTAAACAACATAACACCAGTGCCTTGCATAGATTTTCAACTCCTTGCATCTCTGTTCAACCATCCTTTAGAGGAGGAAAGAACCTAGCAAAATATTTGGCTCTGTGAGCAGGACTCAAAGAGGTAGAAGACAACCCTCCAGCCCCTGAGGTGCTGGGATGACCGCTTACCAGGATGTGGTTACTGTGCTAGCCTCTTAGACAACCTCTAGTGGATGTGATGGGGTAGATAGGACACTGAAGAGCCTAGAGCAGGCCTTGGTGGCCATAGCTAAGGAGTTAGAGACAGAAAGAGAGAAACAAGTAACTGTTTGTATGGGGTAGATTATGCTACAGGCACCCAGATGACTAAAGATCCCTGTGTAATGCTGCAAAGTGAAAGAAGTAGTCTAAGGAGCAGATACGGGCACTGGAACTTAACCTTGAAATGGCTGAAGGTGAAAATGTCCAGGGGACGGATGATTAGAGCAGTTCTGAGACATGAGCCTGCTTTGTATGCATGACTTGTTGCACACCAGAAGGTCAAGCTTGAGTGACAGGTGGCAAAGGGAGGGGTTCCACTGGGTCTTCTGAGAGTGACTGAGTTCACTACATGTGTGCCATACACCCAGGCTGAGCTGTTAGACCTGGGTAAGCAGTTCTTAGAGGAGCTGGGGGAGCCCGTGGCTGCTTAGTTACTGTGACTGTGGAACTTGGGGGTCATGGTGTTATTTGAGAAGTTGTCTGCTGTCACCATGCTGCCCTCCCTGCAACAACAACTACAGACATGTCGCCAATATGCTCTGGGACAGAGAAATCATTCTTTGATGGAATGGCTGACTGCTGCTGTGAGAACAGTCTGATGCAGGTGAACTGCCAGCCACTGCGACAGCACATGAAGAATGAAAGGCATGCAACTTCGGCAACTCAGGCGATACTATGAAAGAACTGCGTCAAAACCTGACACCTCAGAAAGGAGATAAAGTGTTTGCTTTAATTAGGGTTCAAGCTTAGGTTCTTGTAAGACTGAGATGAGCAGAAAGCACTTTACAGCGATCCTTCATAAATGTACAGAGGGTGATGTCTCTGGTGGACCTGGAGGCTGAATGTTGTAATAAAAGTCATGACACAGTTTTGCATAGAAAAACAGAAAAATATGCCATGAATTTTCTGACAAGCTAATAGTTTTATACATGATAACCCTGACAAGTTTTCAGGACAAGTGCCCTACATAGATGGCTATGAAGGCCAGACAATTACCATGAACGCAGTGTCATTGCCCTTGAAGATTAGGCAACTACCCTCCTTAAGTCTAGGGGTGGATATCTTGCTGGAAATGGAACTGAGCATTTCCATTAGAAAATTTCACATGTGAAGTGAGTGGTAAAAACAGTATGGTAAGGGGGCATACCAAGCACCCACTTCAAGTGGGTTATAAATATGAAAAAATACCATTTGCCTAGAGGACTCAATGAGATTAATGGCACCATTTATAAACCAAATAAACGGTAAAGACTGTAAAAAAAATAAGGGTAAAGACTGTGAGACCTATTCCTATTCGTATCCCTTTTAACTCTCTATTCTTGCCAGTGAAGAATCTGGATTGGTACTTGGCCAATGATACTTCAGTTTGTTGTAGACTGCTGTAAATTGAACAGGGGGTGCCCTCCCTTGCATGCAATAGTGCCAGATATACATGTGATCATGGGCCAAGCTGGCCACTGTATCATTCTTCCATTGCACTAATGATGTGTTATTAACCTCTGATTCTTTTTCAGATCTAGAGGCAGCTGCTACACTGATGGTAGAGCATCTGCAAACGTGTGGATGGGCAGTCAAGCTGAACAAAGGTCAAAGGTCGGGCTTGTTGGTCAAGTTTTTGGGTGTCATCTGGTTGGATAAAACCCAGGTAATTCCAGAGGAAATTATCGACAAGCAGTTTCTTGCCTTACCATTGTGGCACAGTTAGAGAGCTTTATTGGCTTATGAAGCTATTAAAGAGCCTTTGTCCCCCATTTAGCTATGACCCGTAAGACTTTGTATGACTTGACAAGGAAAGATGCTTCTTGGGACTGGAGCCCTGATCAGGAATGCTTATTCCTGATGAAAGAAGATCCACATAAGGCATTCAAATACTGGATTTGGGTAGAGCTTATGGCAGGGAAACGAAAGACTGCATCACTTGATAAGATTCTAGTCACAACTATGAAAAGGAGTTGAGTTCTGATATTCTCTAGTTGTCTCTCCTGACTGGGTGGGAGGGGGAGAGGGGATTATTAACAAGACAAAAGGCAGGGCTGAAAGCAAGAAAATACTTTACTTTAAAAATTTTCAAAAAAGAGGGAACCAGCAGTTAGCGTAATGGCTATGTCGCTGGACTCCCACGTAGTCGACCGTGGTTCGCATCTCGGACCCGGTGGCTTACAACTCACGCCGGGCGTGTGTGCGTGCGTGCCCAAGATCCCGAGAGGAGAATGGAGGAGAAGGGATTGCGGCGTGACCATCCCCCCTGGGGGGTGATTTCTCGCTTTCTGTCTCTGTCTCTCTCTGTCTGTCTGGTGAGCGCACGCGCCCTATAGCGAAAAACCTCTCCAAAAAAAAAAAAAAAAAAAAAAATTTCAAAAAGGAAAAATTACCAAACAATGAGAAGACAGAATCAGAGAGACAGAGACAGACGGAGACACAGAGACACAGAAACAGAGTCAGAAGGCTAGAGGAACTCCCTACCACTCAAGCTTGTGGGCCGGAGGCTGAATTATCAGTAGGAAATCTGAAATCATTTCTCTTTAACCCTGAAATCACTAGTTCTCAGGAGGCATGAGGAATCTTCTTCTGATGGCCTGAGAAGCAGCTGGTGGGAGTGTATACCACCCTGGTAACCTGTGAGGCTGTAAAAGGGGAACAGCCCCAGTACTGATGATGAGAACTTCTTCCCCTACTGAGGGGTGACTACAACATTGGTTGTAGGTATAGCACAGACCCTAACTTTAATAAAATGGGAAGCTTACTTAGAACAGAGACGTTTTCTACTAGACCTTGTTAGAGAACACAAGCAAGTGACAGAGTACTGGATCCTGAATCACAGGTAAAAAAATCAGCCAAGCCTTCCCAATATAGGGGAGAGAAAGACTCTGTTCTGGGAACAGCTTATACAGCTGTCCTCATATATAGTTTGGTATGACACCAGGACTTGACAAATCAGCCAGTGGACTGAACTGCAGGCTCTTCAGGTGATAATAATAAAAGAGAAAAAACTCTCTTACTGGGTGCACAAACAGCTGGACTGCATCCAGGGGAATAAAATATGCCTTGACAATGAGAGATACTGCTACTGGACTGTTGTTTATGTGGCCTGTAGCCAGAGCTGACCTGAAAGTCACTGCATCATCACCCACAGTGAAGGGATAGACAAAACAGGAAAAGTCACTTGTGTTTTAAATGAAAAGCCACAGAGTGGGCGAATGTCCCGTTGTTGAGCCTATCGTGCATGAGAATGTAGATACAAGTTAGTACACAGATGTTCTTTTAGAGCCAGGCTGCAGGAGACAAGGAAACTTGCTAATTCCTGTCCCAACACCAATGGCCCCAAGATAGAGCATCACTTGGAAGTGGCCTCGGAAGATCTAACCTCCCATGATCAGTGGTTAAGACTTTTGGCTCCCTGGAAACAAAGAATACAGGAAAATTTGCAAGTTACTCCATGGATAACTCATTGATGGACTCCACAGGTACAATTCACCAGACCAAGTGGGTCAGGAACACATTATTAGAGGTACTTTTGTTCTAACCATGGCCTTTTCCATGTTACTGCTAAATTTCAGGAAATTATGCACCTCACAGGAGACCCACTACAAGAGTGATGGTCTAACCAAGGTTCCACTTGGTGCTGAGTATTTGCCCTCCTAATAAGAGGAACCTGTGTTCTTGTTGCTTATTGTTATACTTTGTATTAGTTGTTATGGTTAATGGGCACAGGACTACAGCCTCCTCACTAAGGGGACATTGCAGAAGAGTTCAGCCAAATAGATTATAAGATGAGGAACCGAGAAGAGGTGAAATGTACTGCAAATAGAGTCAGGATGGTCTAGTCTGGCTCCCTCACCTCACTATCTTATCATTTTTGAAGGTCACAGGATAAACAACTTACGTTATTAGTTGCACTGCACTTGCACACTTGTTATGTAATTATGACTTTGCTGTTTTACACCATTGAATATAATGTGCATGTGCGTATGCGACAGTTTGGTTTTGGCAATGAGCCACTATTGTTTGCAGCCCCATTAAGAGAAGGGGAGCACCTGGTTAGGTAGGGCTGCCCTGTGGTGCTCTCCCCTGGTAGCTAGCCCTGCTCTGTTCAACCTTGGTTCAAGCTAGTGAGTCCTGATGGCCTTGGGTTGCTTCAGTTCAGCTCTGTGCACTGTGAGCTCCAAGAGGGAGGAGAGCATTTTGCAAGCATTTTCCACCTCTGATACTAGCTCGGAGAGGGAGAAAGCACTTGTGAGTGCTGCTATGGGTTTTGCAAGCCTACTAAGAACTCTATGAGTTCCCACTAAACTCAGCCAATAAAGAACATGACATCAGTGCCTTGCATCTTTTCCCAACTCCCTGGATCTCTGTTTGACCACCCTTCAGTGGAGGAATAAACCTTTCAAGTCAGTATTCAAGCTTCTAACGCAAATGTTTTCTCAGTAGTATAAAAACGAGTTATATTTTTGTTTCCACTATGCATGACCAGAGAGAGAGGTACCCCAAGAGAGTATTCATGATGCAATTCTACCCCCCAACTCTAGCCATCCAGGATCACAGGCATGCACATGAACTCAGTGTCCACAGGAAGACCTCAGGACACAAGCTCAGGACTTTTCCATATGTCCTAGCATCATGAATCATAGAGTTATTGCTGTGCCACTGTGGCTGGCCCATTTCCCTTCCTTCACTTATGCAGTTTACCAACCTCCTGAAATAAGAATATATTCTCCTTATCACCCCAGTATTAGTCTTAGCCTATGTATATAATTCAAATCTGGCATACATGCATTACGGCACTAAGAGAAACCCACTCCCTAAATATATAAAATTGTAGTACTAAATACAAGAGTTTTTAAAAATCTAAAATTAATAATTATTCATTTCTGTTATAATGTGCAGTCACAAAAATCCTTTGTGTAGTAGCTTATGTGACAGTCAAAAGAATCTTGAGTTAGGGATGAAGAAATTGAGACAAAGAGAAGGAACATGACCTTGGCCACAATGTCTTTTCTAATGATTGATTGGCCAGATATTTTATTGGGATAGGAATTTTCCAGTTCTACAGTGCCAGAAGTTCTATGTAGTGGACACTGTCAATGCTTTGTCAAAATCCCCTTGAAGTTCCTTTCCCTGCATCCCTCTCCATGGTTGATATGTTTTTCTTTTAATATATATTTTTTACTTTCTTCATAAGATAAAGTTTGCAAACGCAAGAAAGAAAGAAAGAGTGCACACAGCACCATCCACAGAGTCTAGCCACGCCACCACAATCTCCTTTCTTCTGCCCCTGAAATAGTAGGATCTTGGGTATTGTGCCTGGTGTGTTCAGGCCAACAGGACTTGAGATCTAGAGATTTGAATTATGGTTGTCATGTGGTTTTCAGTACTACATCTGAAACACCACCATGTGACCGTGACTGGGCCAGTCATTGATATGGTTTTTGCCTCCCACAGCTCACACTTATATGTGTGTTTTTGCCTCCCATGGCTCACACCTAGGTGACTCTTTGTCTGATGACTTCCATGGGCTACTGAAGCCACAAACAGCTAGAGGTGGGAGGGAGTATGTAGTATCTCCTGCCTGTAGGTAGCTCATAGGTCCAGGAATTCACAAGTTCAGTCCCCCCGCAGTGGGAGATATAACCTGGGTTCTAGAAATCCTGTGGGTTAAGGTTGAAGTAACCCTCCAAGGAACTTTCCTACAGGTTACACCTTTGCTTGGCTTCCTTGCTTTCCCTCTCTCTTCCAGTTTCTCTTGGGATCACCACCTGAATAAATTACTGTGATATAAATCCTCTTCTGTCCCTGTCTCTAAAGAACTCAACATAAGGGGAACCAGCAGTTAGCGTAATGGCTATGTCACTGGACTCCCACGTAGTCGACAGCGGTTCGCGTCCCGGACCCGATGGCTTAAAACTCACGCCGGGCACGTGTGCGTGCGTGCCCAAGATCCTGAGAGGAGAATGGAAGAGAAGGGATTGCGACTTGACCATCCCCCTTGGGGGGTGATTTCTCACTTTCTGTCTCTCTGTCTCTGTCTGTCTGGCGAGCGCACGCACCCTATAGCAAAAAAAAAAGAACTAAAAGAACTCAACATAAGGTAACCCCCTTTGAATTATTACCAAAGTATCATAAAGTTTTTTAACTTCCTAAAATCACCTTTAATACAAGTAGTACTATCATGTAATAGTCATAATATAATTGAGGATTATGAACGTCGTATTGACAAAAATATTCCTGTTTTGAAAATGTTATTCCAGGGACCAGCAGTTAGCTATGTTGCTGCACTCCCATGTAGTTGACCACGGTTCGAGTCCTGGAACCAGTGGCTTAAACTCACGCCAGGCACGTGTGCATGTGTGCCCAGGATCCCAAGAGAAGAATGGAGGAGAAGGGATTAAGGCATGGCCATCCCCCTGGGGGGTGATTTCTTGCTTTCTGTCTCTCTGTCTCTCTTTATCTTTCTGGCGAGTGCACGCACTCTATGGCAAAATCCTCTCCCCCCCAAAAAAAAAATATGTTATTCCAGAATTTTCACTTCAAGAAAACACAATTCTTGTTGGGACTTTTATTAAAGGCACAGTAAAAAAAAGACTGTTTGTCCTGAAATTGTAAATTTTTAAGTAGTTGGTGTTATCATAAGACTTTATCAGGAAATAATACCAGTTTATTACTGTTTTTCACTGTTATAATCAAGAATTAATAATCTTTTCTTAGCTATTCTGAAACAGGAATTTTATTTATTTCTGAGAATTTATTCATTTAAAATAATGAAAATGAGTAGAAAAACCTTCATAGAGTTGTGTTTTTTCCCACCTAGAGGGCATGGTATGTACTTGCCAGAGAGACACAAAGTGAGAAAACACCATCCATGGGGGACAGTCATTCTGCAATCCCTTCTCCTCCATTTCAGCTTTTAGGATTTTGGACATACACATGCACCTGGCATGTTTTTTAAACCACTAGACCCAGGACTAGACCCACGTAATCAGTCATGTGTGATCCTGTCACCTTAACCAATATGCCATCAGCTGGCCTAACTCCAAAGTACTTTAATAGTGGATATATTAACTCTTATCCTGCCAGCCTGCTCCTTCCCACAGAGCTCTTGCAATGTTCTCTCATGAGAATCTTTTCTTTTTTAAAAACGCATTTGTGTTTTTGTGTTTTTTTTTTTTTTTTTGAGAGGCTTTTGCTATAAGGCACATGCACTCACCAGACAGAGAGAGACAGAGAGACAGAAAGCGAGAAATCACCCCCCAGGGGGGATGGCTGCACTGCAATCCCTTCTCCTCCGTTCTCCTCTCGGGATCTTGGGCATGCACTCACATGCGCCCAGCGTGAGTTTTAAGTCACCGGGTCCGGGACGCGAACCACGGTCGACTACGTGGGAGTCCAGTGACATAGCCATTACGCTAACTGCTGGTCCCAAAAACGCATTTGTGTTTTTAAAAAAACACAAAGCCAGCTCCGAAGTAATTCTTCAAAGATGAACTGTGTCCTTTCTGTTTATGTAAATGATGCAAAAGCAACCACTGTAGCACAGAGGAGTCAAAGAGCAATGTGTGTTCATGAATTTGAATCCACAAAAACTCAGTTGACTACTTGGAGAATCTTGAGAAGGTGAATGTCAGTTTGGGATCAAGAGGTCAAAGATCCTGAATGCCAGACAGGAGTCTAGACATTACTCCTTTAAGTTGTGGAAAACATGAATGCTTTTGCGTGGGGCTGGTCCATAAACACGTGCTGTGTAAAGATTAGTCTGAAAGGGTGAACACCACAGCTGAGAAAATTATACTTTGCACACAAATTGAATAAGATCTAAACAGAGTTGATAGCCACAGAAATGAAAACTAGGGACAGAAAACAGAGATGTTATTTTGACAGATTCATTATAAGATCAACTTGGATATGAAGATGTGAAAGAAAAAAAGAAGGGTTGAAATTATTGGGAGTGGCTGAATGGAAAAGTTGTGGTATTATAAGATGATGAGAACTTGTCTTCAATCATCTTTGTGTTGGTCCTATCCAGGAAAGTATAATAATGCTAAAAATGAATTTATAGACCCATGGGAGCCAAAAGAGGGTCAGGATGGAAAAATGAGAAGCCATTTGGTTTCAGATGGGAAGTACGAAATGCAGAGTTGACACACTGAAGTGTCAATTGAAAAAGAGTTCTTCATCTTTGAATCAGGTGTCCAGTCACAAGCAACCTTCATTTCTATCTCAGGTTTCGAATTTTCAAATGAAAACTTAGTAAAAAGTTAAAAACTATAATCTCCACCAGTTTCCTCTTGCACATACGCTAATTTACCCTATGACATTTACTTTATAATTAGGTTTGCAAGTCTATCACTTTAAAGGTTGACTATTTTATCTAAGGCTGTTGCTTAAAAGATTTGTTTTGCAGCAGAATTCTAATTTCAAATAAAAATTTACCTTAAAACGTGATATATCTCTTAGATAAAAATAGAACTGTTCTGCCTGATTATGGGAGAAGGATAGGAATTTGGTCTAGAGATGCCTCCGACCCCCAACCCCATTTCCCTGCAGTCCTGGAACATTTACTACTCAAATTGTGCTCCATGGACCAGCAGCATTGGTCTTAGCTGGGAGCTTGTTAGAAATTTGATTTCTTGAAAATCAGAGCTTATTTTTAACAAAATCCCTAAGTAATTTGGTGCTTCTCAAAATTTAGGTAGCACTGCTTTACAGTACATAAATCACCTGGAAATCTCGTTGAAACACAGACTTTTGGCCACATCAATACATCAGTAGTGGGGCATGAGATTTTGCACGGAAGACAAGCTCCCAGGTGATGCTGATTCTGCTAGTCCTCGGGTTACTTCACATTGCAAGAAGCTAAAGTGGTGGCTCTCCTCCACTAGTGGGCCTCAGGATCATCTGGTTAAAACATGAACCACTAGGCCCCATTTCAGAGTTTTTGATCCTTCCAGTGAAGCTGGAGAATCTGCTTATCTAACAAGTTCCAGATGTTGACACTGTTTCTGCAGGGAAATGCTGAACTAGAGGACATGGCTCTATCTAGGATACAGAGGCACCTAGACTTATTTTTCTTTTTTTAAAATAAAAGAGAGTAAAATATGAATAGGCAAAATCAAGGATCTTGCCTCTAGTACAAAAGTAAAAGTAAACAATAATTTACATAATATAAAGTGCTAACTAGGACCTGAAAGGAACTGAGAAGAGCCCTTAACTTAGCCTGTGTTGAGTGGGAGATGGGCAGGGGCTGGGAAAAGTTTACCTGTTTTTTTTTTTTTTTCCAAAGAAGTATTTTATTTAACTTTATTTATTTATTTTAATTTGACCAGAAAGGGACAGAGGTAGAGGGAAAGAGAGAGAAGGAAAGTGAGAAAGCAAATCACCAGGTTTGGAACTTGAACTGAAGTTGTCCATGTGGGAGTCAAGTGCCCTTAACCACCACGCCACCTACCGGGCCCTCACCTGGCTGTTTTAAAACATGCGCAGAACTTGGAAATGGTCCGATTGCTTAAATGATCT
This sequence comes from Tupaia tana, assembly GCA_026018925.1. Classification (NCBI taxonomy): domain Eukaryota; kingdom Metazoa; phylum Chordata; class Mammalia; order Scandentia; family Tupaiidae; genus Tupaia; species Tupaia tana. The sequence continues at coordinate 35,719,712 of JAKSZU010000001.1, read as the reverse complement.
GTGGTCTATGCAAGACACATTCTCTAACTGAGATCCTGGTAACAGCCATGGATTTTCTACTTAATTATGTTTTGTAATGAAAAATAACCTCAACATCTTTTATAAGGGAGAATAGGGTGGAGTAGGTGGAGAAGCAAGGGTCTGACAGAGAGAGCAATAGAAGAAAGGATAAATCTAAACAAACCCTCTCCCAATGAGGAGAAAAAGAGGCTGTAATTAAATTTCGGTAAAGATATACCTGATTGTCTCTGGCTCTCTGGCTCTCAGTGAGTCAAAATCTGGTGTCAGCTACCATTCTGATTACAGGAATAAATCCCCAGATGCCTCTCCCCCACCATGAAGGAATGGAATTCTTCTTCTTCTTTTTTTTTTTTAAGAATGTGGAAGTTTTACTGCTGAGTGAAGCAAGCCAGGCTATGAAGGAGAGGCATTGTATGTCCCCACTTAATATATACCGAGTATCCACACTCTATGACTGAAACTAATTGACTAAAGGATATAGAAACATAGAATATAGATGTAAATACCAGATATAGTGTGTGTGAAAAAGGAGGGTCTGAGGAAGGACATTTAGAAGAAAAATAGGGAGGCAAAACATTAATGGCACAAAGAAATGTGGTATTTATCTGTTGAAGATATTTTGTAGTTTTATCAACTGTACTAGGGAGAAATGTTCACCTGTTGAAACATCCATTTTGTAAGCCAAATAATAATGTGATTGAATGTATAAAAGAAAATAAAATGAAAAAAATATTAATAAAAAATAAATAAAATTTAAAAATAAAAGAATTATTTATTTAATTTTATTAGTAGTAGTATTCAATTTGACGAGAGAGAGTGCAAAAAAAAGCCATCAGTTCTGGGACTTGAACTGTGGTCAGCCATGTGGGAGTCCAGTGCCCTTAACCACCACCTGCTGGTCCCAGGAATGGAGTCTTAAGTTCTAAAATTGAGAGGCATGTCTGCTTTCAAGAATTCACAGGTGTTAGAGGTGAGAGGTACCCTGAGTCCATGTGAGACTCCTGGGACCAGGGGGCACACAGGTGAGCTGCTCTGGGGCAGATTCCCTTCCTCTACCCCAAAAGGGAGAGAACACTGACTTGCTTTTGCTAAGAAATCACATTCCTTTGTTCAGAATTCTGTTTGGGGTTTATTTCTTCATTGAAGCTTAATTGGGAAGAAAAAGTATGTAATCTTCTTGCATTATTATTAAAATCATCAGTTAAAAAATAAATAAAAATGGTTTTGTAAGTGGTTTATAAAAAAAAAAGAATTCACAGGTGTTTTAGGTACAATTTTTCTTCTTTTGATTCACAAGACTAGAATTCATAATAATCTGGCTTAAACAACAGAAAGGACTAGGGCCATGTGTTGGTTCATTTAACTAAAGGGTCTAGGAGGAAAGAAATTAGGAACAGAAGGATCCAGGGATTTCAAAGATGCTATCAGGGTTTAGTGAGTTTCCACACTTTAATTCTGCATAAGTATTTTCGTTGTGTGTTGGATTTTGTTTTGTTTTCTGTTGGCATTATTAAAGCAGGATCTTCCCACCTAGGAGCTAAGTGAACCCCTCTGCCACCAACTCAGCCTGAGCCCTAGCCTCTCTGTAATTCCTTCCTAGTAGTTCCAGTAAGATTTCCAAGGAGGGAAACCAGGTGGTAGCATAGTGGTAGCCGCTGGATCCACATGGGAAAGGTCCTGGGTTCACATATCAGAACCCTTCTGAACATGCCAGTGATGTGCACATACATGCCCATAATCTGTGCCAGCTGAGACTGGTGGTAGATTTCAGCATGAAGACCCTGTTTGGGGTGCTGTCTTCCTCCCCTACCCACCCCCCATCCTACATCTTACTCTCTTATGGAAGAAATAAATAAAGTTAAAAAAAGTTTCCAAAGAGGGACTGAAAAGGGCCTCCTCTATCAAGAAGTTGGAATATACTGTTATCCAGGCCTGGGTCACACACCCACTTACAGACTCTCTCATAGATTGGAGCAGTAAATAAAATCAGCTTCTTGTTCTGCAAGAAGAGTGGGTAGACAATGGTTAGTCAAAAAATCAACAGATGACCACTATACCAGGAAAAGCACAGGGCCTTTCCACAGTCTCAGAATTCATCCTAGCATAGGGACTAGCAGGTGGTGTAATGGTTATGTCACTGGACTTCCACATGGCCAACTACAGTTCAAGTTCTGGACTTGGAGCCTTGAAACTCGTGCCAGGCATGTGTGCATACCTGCCCAAAATCCCAAGAGGAGAATGGAGGAGAAAGGATTGTGGCATGGCTATCCTCCAACTTGGGGGGCGATTTCTTGTCTCGCTGTCTCTCTCTGTCTCTCTGATGTGCACACATGCCCTTGTAGCAAAAATCTCTCTCTAAAGAAAGAAAAAAATAATAAGAAGAATTCATGCTAACAGATTCAGAGTTATCATATTCTCAAAATGAAAGTAGAACCATTTATTTCTCAACTGTGTGTTGGTCATACATCCAAAATTTGATTCAGGGTCCCCTTAAGCTAAATCAAAATCCATCCTATTCACAGTGTCTGCATAATTGTAGCAACCATGCCTCTGAGCCCTTACACAAATTCTTCAAGTAACTATTTTCATAGACCATTCCCAGGTTTCATGTATGTGAGAGACACTCGAGGAAATATTAACTGAAAGACTCCTGCAGCCCTTTGCCCAGGTCAAAACTCCACCTAGTCATTTCACAACCGCGTACCTGGGGACAGGTCACTAAACCTGTTTGTGTTTTCCTTAGTGATAAAGTAGGGATAATAAAAAGAGCCCCTTTATACAGTTGTTGGGAGATAAAATAAGTTAATGTTTGTAAAGTGCTTTCAATGATGCTGATTTTCCCAAAGTCACTTATCTACCCTATATTGAATTCCTTAGCCATAGACTAAGTGCCCAATAAATATTAAGAATTCATACTATTAATCTTATTACCTTAGCCCCAGCTCTCATGGGAAATTCTGAAATACAGGAAGGGAACTCTTACCATAGAGTGACAACAAAAAGCAAAGCTACTTAGAAGGTTCATAGTGCCTTATGGTGAGCTGTTCACTCTGACACTAACCCCCCACCCCATGCTGATATGCCTAGCTGAAGGGATGTCTGATATAACTATTAATTACCAAATATTCCCAACATTCCCTCTTCCAGCTCCTGGTTTCTCCACATCCTGTTGTTCAGATATCATTAATATGTCTCACAGAGGCATTACTGGAGAGGAGTTTGCCCCTCAAGGAACACACTTGATATGGAAGGCTGGGGTAGGGGAGTGGGCCAGGTAGAAATGAATGACTCTTTCCAAAACATCAACCTGGCCTCCTACAGCTTGACTGTTGCACCTCTGCACATACAGATAGACTCAGCTTCATTTATGTTACCAGGAAGAAAGGGATGGCCTTCTTCCCCTGGTAAGAACTACACTTCCCCTCTCCATTACCATCTTTTTCTTGGTTGGCCCCAGGGTAACAACTGGTCCTTTGTGAGCTTTCTTCTCTTTTCCCTCTGTAAGGCATGTTCTGCATCACAGCCATGAGATACAGACATTTCTGGTGTGGAGTAAAGCATAGATTGTAGTTCCTTAACTATTATTTTAGGTTAGGAGAAAAGGAGGTGGAGAACAGGATCATTGTCTAAGAGTATCCAAATATTGGGTCATCGGGAAAGTCCTGATGCATTTTTGCATAGAAAAATACATCATGACCCAATAGATCACTTATCAATGCACACGACCCGAAAGATCACTTATAAACACACACGACCCAATAGATCACTTATAAAAGAGAGAAAGGAGAAAATCCAGTGGGAAGGTATTGGATGGTGGGGGAATCAGCGATCTTTTCTTGCAATGACCAGTTCTCCAAGACTTCACTGGCTTTTTGCTGGAGGGTGACATTTGGATGCCTGGTCTTGACCAGGGTCACCATCCCACGAGGCAATCTGTGGCTAATAGCAATATTGCTCCAGGTTGAAGTTGAGGTCCAAAGTTACAGAAAATAGATCATCTGTCCTCGAGTAGACAAAGGTTTCTTATGTGTTCAGTTATCTACTCTTTATCCATTACTTTTGTTATTTCTTCCCAAGTCTATTCGTTCTCAAAGGCCATTCCAAGGCATTGGAATCTCTCAATCTCTCCAGTCCCAATCTCTCCAATTTGTCTTCTTCCAGCTCACTGGGACTGCCTTTGCTCTCTTAGTGTGCCCTTGGAGATCAGGCTATGGTACTTGTGGCTTCTGTGCCTTTTTTTTTTTTTTTTAGAACAAGAACAAAATTTTTATTTTCCCAGTCTTATATAGGCTTTCGTTTTAGAGAATTTCTGAAAATTCTCTTTTATTTAATTATTTATTTATTTTTAATTTTTAAAAATATACATTCAATCACATTATCTAGCTTACAAAGTGAACATTTCAATATGTGAACATTTCTAAGAGAGCAGAATCCCTGACATCTGGAGTTAAGCACAATAGTATGGTGAGATACATCTCCCAAATTACTACTTCAAAGTGACCTTGCAGCATTTGACGCATGCTGATACAGACTCTCAGAAGGTAAAATGAGACATTCTGTTCATTTGCTCTGACATGGTGAAGTAAAATACAAGCAAGCATTCTGTGAATAACAAGCACTGGGTGACTGTAGGTTTAGATTACTTACTTGTTCCATCCTCTCTCTCATGTCCCATTCTTATTCTTCCATCATTTCTTGTTGTAACAGTTTTTTCCTCTTACTGAATTCAGCTGAGCTTTTCTTTCTTTTAGAGGTTTTGACCTTAGGGCATGTGCACTCACCAGGGAGAGAGAGAGAGAGACAGAGGCAATGAGAGAGTAAGTGAAAAATCACCCCCAGGGGGATGGCCATGCCACAATCCCTTCTCCTCCATTCTCCTCCCAGGATCTTGAGCACACACATACACACACCCGGAGTCTTTCAAGTCACCAGGTCTGGGACTCGAACCAGAGTCAGCCATGTGGGAATCCAGCAATGTAACTGCTACACCATCAAATGGCCCTTCAGCTGAGCTTTTAAAATAATAATGGTGGCCCTTTGTTAAGTCCCCATGATTTGACAGTAGCTAATAAGCTGGGTTTTTTTCTCCCAGCTCCTGGTTTCTCTGCATTCTATTATTCTGCTATCGGTAAGGTGTTTCACAGCGGCATCACAACAGAGGCATTTTCTCCTCAAGAAAGATACTTGGCATGGCAGGCTGGGGTTGGGGAGTGGGCCAAGTACAAATGAATGACTTCTTCCAAAAACTTCAGAGTGGTCCCCTCATCTTGGCTGCCTCTTGGGCCTCTGCACTTAAAAGTAGGCCCAGTTTCACGGATGTCACCAGGAAGAAAGTGCTCTTTTTCTCCCTCTTGTAAGAACCTTCTACTTTCTCTTTCCTCATTACCACCTGTCACAGCCGTCCTGCCTCAACCTTCTGGTTGGAATTATATGAGTGTACCACCAAGCCCAGCCTTTTTTCAGATAGTCTTTCTCTGTATTGCCTAGACAAGCATCAAGCTTACAGTCCTCTTGCCTCAGTCTCCTGAGTTGCTGTGATTACTGAAACACGCCACTGTACCCAACCTCCCATATGGTCCCAGCCTGCAGAGCACAGGTCTTAGCAGCACATGTAACCATGGGTTGAGCCAAGAAGGTAGATTTTTGAAGCTAAGCAGTATTAATTTAAATTCCAACCTTACACCTTAACTAGTTTGGGGTCATACTTTGACTTTTGCCATAGCTCTCTCTTAAATAGAATATATGATCCTTAACTTTGGGCTCACTCACATGACTGACTTTGACTGATTTTATGTGGGTGGAAGTATCCTTGAGCTAGTTGTGAGCCTAAGACTTAAGAGGCCTCATGTGCTCCACTTTGCTGCTTTCATCTCTACCATCACCGTGGAAAGAACACACCCCTGATAGCTCACTGGTCCAAAGACGAAAGATGCATGGAACTGAGCCATGCTGTGTGTGGCCAATCTCCTACAAACCACAGACATATGACTTAAATAAGTACTTTCTGTTGTATGCCACTGAGAATTTGGAGTTGTTGTATAGCATGATTATAACAGAAGCTTCTCTAAGTCTTCTAACTAGAAAAGAAGGGATCATAATTATACCCTTTGGGTAGGGTTTTGAGGAGCGTGAGACCACGCCTATGAAGTGCTCAGTGAAGCACTTGATACACAAGAACTGATCTGTACTTGTCTGCTATCACCATTACTGTCTGCCAGGAGTTTACATTTATTATTCACATCTATGTGTACTTCACTTCTCCTAAGTGGAAAGAGGTGAGGTTTAAACAGGTGAAACTTCAAAAGATTTGAAAAATACTATACAAATATGTGATTGCCATTTCTATCGCTTTCAGATAGACAAATAAGACTGGGCTCCCAATGATCTGTGGGGGTGGTTTAGGAAAAAGAGAAGCTGGGGGGTGACTTCTTTGGAACCTCACATCAGAAAATACCATGGGACTACATGGTTCTGCCGATAGATTAGGAGAGAACTGGTGACAGAGATGAAAATGAGGGGGTCTGAATGGTGGCATGGGGTGAAACACGAAGCTCTGTAAGACTGAGCCATGTCGGGAGGTTCTGGGTTTGTGTCTGGAGACCTTTCAGAGTATGCTAGATAAATGTGTGCTGTGACCCAGGGCTGGCAGAATTTGGGGGTGGATGCCAGCATCAAGACCCTGTTGGGAGTGCTCTCTCTCTCTCTGTCTATCTCTGTCTCTTTCAGAAGAAATAAATAAATAACCTTTACTTTTTTAAAAAAGAGGTTTTTGTTTTAGGGAGCATGTACTCACCAGAGAAAGAGACAGAGACAGAGACAGTGAGAGAAAAAGTGAAAAATCACCCCCTGGAGGAGATGGCCATGACTCAATCCCTTCTCACATGCCCCGTGTGATTTTTTTTTTTCTTTTTTTGGAGAGGTTTTTGCTATAGGGCGCGTGCGCTCGCCAGACAGACAGAGAGAGACAGAGAGATAGAAAGCAGGAAATCACCCCCCAGGGGGGATGGCCACGCCGCAATCCCTTCTCCTCCATTCTCCTCTTGGGATCTTTGGGCACGCACGCACACGCACCCGGCGTGAGTTTAAGCTGCCGGGTCCGGGACTTGAACCGCGGTCGACTACGTGGGAGTCCAGTGACATAGCCATTACGCTAACTGCTGGTCCCACCCCGTGTGATTTTCAAGCCATTGGGTCCAGGACTCAAACTGGGGTCTGTCATGTGGGAGTCCAGCGATGTAACTGCTATGCTGCCTATGACCCCAATAAATAACCTTTTCTTAAAAAATGATGAAAACAAAAAGCCAATGATAGGACCTTTTAGTTAGAAACTTGGATCCAAAGATAAAGGATTTTCAACCCTGGAATAAATCCTGTAGGTCAGTATTTTACTACTATTTTAACATTGCTATGATTTATCTCATACTTCGTTCCATTTTGCATTTTGTTTTATAACTAGAATCTCCTGGGAGGGTTCTGGGGCCACAACCATGATATCATCAGAAGAGGTAGTGTCTGATCCATGAGGAACGCCGTGTTCCCGCATCGCTTTCATTATGGTTTTTCTCTAGGGATAAAGACAAAGGATATGTCCAAACAGGTGCCATGGCAGAACCCTGATTCAGCTTTGTTTTCCTGGAGCCTGGCTGAAGCAAGGTGTTATCAGAGCTTTCCAGGCATGTGCCTGGAAGTCCAGGATTTTCAAAAGATAAATGTTAAAGCCTATTTTTATTACGGGTCCAGGAGATAGAAGAGAAGAGGAAATACCCCTGGCTGTTCCTCATGGGCATCAAATGCCGAGGCCTGCTAATTTGCAAATGTTCTTGTGGCTCTCTGTTCCCCACCACATAACCAGAATGCCTAAAACTTAAACCTACATTTGTAAAGAAGTCTAGCCACAGAAGCCATCTTTAAATAAGTGCTGTTAAAATCACTTTGGCAAGATGGTAATGGGGCTCCACAGCCTTTATTACATCATAGGAAAGACATATGTATGTATTTTTCTAGAATGAGGATGTAGGGGGCCAGCAGGTGGTGTGGTGGTTGAGGCACTGGCCTCCCAAATGGTCAACTGCGGTTCAAGTCCAGGACCTGGCTACTTGCTTTCTCACTTTCCCTCTCTCTCCCTCCATTTCTCACTAGTGAGCACACACGCCCTATAGCAAATTTAAAAGCCATAATAATAAATAAAAATTAAATAAATAATTTTTAAAAAGAAAGAGGATGCATACGTTTTTATATTTTTTTATTGTTTTTCATGGGGTCTATAATCCCCCTTCAAAAAGATAAGAACTATTATTTCAGAGGAATGCTAGTTGAATTTAAGCAATTTGGTTAATTAGCAGAAATCAATTAATTCAGTTAATGCGAATATTTTCTTCTTTGTCTTCATGCAGATCATCCTTTTTGTTACTTCAAAAGAAAACTGTTGATAGAGAAATCTATTACCCCATTCTTTTTCATGATAAAGCACCTGCTATCTTCCCAAATGTATTTTGCTCTTTTAACCCAAACCTGACAACTAACCTACTCAAGGCAGTTAAGTTGTACCTCCAGGAAACAGTTGTGTATGCTGACCTTCATATATTGAGTTTAAATGAAAACCCATAAATGCTTTTCTGTGTCTTTGGTGCTCTCTGAAATATCTCACTAATTATTTGAACACACCAGTCAGGTAGAATCTCAATAAACAATTGCCATGGAGCAAAAGGGCCAAAGAACTGAGGGCTGTCTCCATTCCGACGCTCTCCCTGGACATGTGGCTTCTGCTCTGAGCCCTCGGTCCTGTCCTTACTGGTGTAAATAAGGTTGCCACTTCTTCCAGAGATCCCGAGGGCAAGATCCTACTGGTGCCAGGCACTCATTTACAGTAAGCAGCGTCTGTTACCAGCCTCGGGAGCAGAAGGCGGGAGTAATGATCAGAGCTCTCCGCAACAGTGGCCTCCCCGACCTACTTACTTGTTTTTAATTAAGATGATAATGCAACACCTTTTTGTTTCCTTCAGGAATTGGTGCTTTCCCATATGAAAGACAGGAGAACAAGGCTCTGTGTGCCCAGATCTTTGGTTCTAAAGATAGAAGGCTATGACCAAGCCCTTGTTTTGCAGTTGGTGGCCTTGGAGAAGGGATGACAGAGGGTTTTCCAGGAGATGGCAGTGTACTCCAAGGCTGCATCCTGGCTGTGTCTGCCTCCCATATCAACCCAGAATATTGTAATGGAGACATAACATGATAATGCATTCCGGACCACACAGCTGCTCAAGAGTCACCTCAAAATGCTTCTTCCCAGATTCAAAGTCACTGTAACCAGGGTAGGGAGATGGAAGTGAGGTAGAAGGAAGACGGGGACAATGGGAGGGGGTTCATACAAACAAATGGCGACACTTGGCCTTGCTGGGAGTGGGCTTTCAATCCCGAAAGGCCAGAAGCTACCCTGATGGATATTTACAACTGTTCTCAGGCTCACCTCTGAAGACCAATAAAAGGAAACCGAAGGACTTGTATTGTCTGCATTTTAATTTTCAGGTTTACAAGAAATATTTCATTATTCTAATTCAGGGAGAAGTAAAGCATCTTCCCTTTTTAATGAAAGGTCTCCTTGTTCAGGGTGAAGAGCATAGCAAATCAGTCTCTCCTCTGAGAGGCAGGGCTGGTCCCCGATCTGAGCGGCTAGGAGAATGGTGATGAGTAGGTGATGGGAGGAGGAAGGGGAAAAAAAATAAAAATACAAAACACTGGCCATGGATAGAACTCTACATGTGAGACGCATAAGAAATGTATTCACCTGATTACATTACAGGTAAGGCAGACCGAGGCTGTGATTCCTAATATCTGACAATGACATACCAGGGCAGACCAAGCGACAGGAGAATGAGAGGGAGGGGAGGCAAATGTCTTTGCCCTGGGAGAGGCTGTTGGTTGTGGTGGCTTATACAGGCACATTTATAGAAATGAAAGAGCCCAATAAAGCAGAGTAAGGGGCACTGCAATGACACTTTAGTACTGTCACATAATTTACTAGATGTGTTCATTGCTTGGGAGGCTGGTTTCCTATTTACATGGTTCTTACTTGTCTCTTTTTGTTTATAGCTCCTTGGACTTTGCCAGAGACCTCCATATGGATGAGAGCAGCAGGGTCAGCAGGTGACGCTTAGGAAATCTGTACAAAGGAAACTAAAATTTAAAGGAAAAGCCCAGCCTTTCAGTGTCTTTGAACCCATCTGTAGTCTCCATGTGATTTCTCTTTAATTTGTGCAGAAAACTAGTTGCTTCCTGTTGTTCTTAATCTTCTTTCACTGAAATTTGTTCTATATTCTCTGCAAATCCTTCCTTCAGTAAAACTCTCTTTATCCTACCCTCTTACCTAATTCTAAGAGTACTTTATACCTAAAAGGCACAAAGGTAGTGCTTTTCTGATAGTATTTCAAATGTGCCTGCCTTTGCCACGGCCAAATGATGTTTCTGTTTTGGGGTTTTGTTTTGTTTTTTAAAGCTAGAAGACAAAGCAAACAAAGAATTCAAATGAGAAGTTTGTTTTTGAGTACTGGGGTAATGTTCTTCCGATGTCCTTTGCTAAGAAGCCAGTCCCTTCAAGCCAAAATCAGGCTGCTTTCTCAGCAAATAAGGAAGAAGGGCCCATTTTGCAGATAGTGACAAACCATTCATCAAGTGAAAAATTGGATTGTTTAATGGGGGGGTGAGTGTCAGTTCAAGGGGGGCACATCAATAATCAAGCAAGGAAAGCAGAGAGAGGGTTACTGGGAGAATTATCCAGGCAGGCAGACATGTAGTGTGGAGACTCAGCAGAAAGCAGAAGTACAGCAGACTCCTCCGGCAGTGCTAGACACAGAATGTTCAGACTACTGCAGAAGGATCAGGTACAAGAGGAAAGCGATGAAGATGGTGGAGGCAGTGGAAATGATCAGGAATACCTATAAACATTTATGGTAAAGCAGCGAAGTCCTATATGCCAAATAGGTAGACATTGGCTGGACCACAGAGGAAATGCATGTTCACTCTCAGCCACCTACACCATAACAGGAGTACCAAGCAGAACACAGGGAGAGTTCAAAGATGTGAATTGGCCCCAAGGGGACACCAACTCCCCTCCCTAGAGAGAGGAATGCATAGTCTACCCTCAGCTCATTCTCATTTTACTTATCTGCTCTCGTCTCTCCTGTTTACTATTTGTAATGCTCATGCTTCTCAAGATTAAATGATTTTCCAAAAGTATCTTTGAACCTCAATCCAAGGAGTGACGCATGTGCCTGATGGTCAATGATCTGAATTTGGGTAGCTCCGATCTGGCAGGAATGTCATATCGTTAGCCATGTTTCAACTCGTAACTATCTGTCTAAAAGTCTAAGAAGGTGGTGTGAAGATAATTCAAATTATTCCTCAAAAATGGTGTCACAGTGTACAGAAAACGTGCAAATCTAAAAAGCACTTCATCAAAAGTCATTGAGTGCATGGATCAGTGTCCCATCTTGTTCATTGCAGAGGGGAGGATAGAGTGAGGATTGTGAGGGAAGCCCAGACCACACAGTTCCGGAACATACAGCAAACCTGAAGCTTTGGAATGTCTGGACACTAAGAAAGAGTTCAATTTCACAGGCTAGTGCAGTAAAATTGGCGGGAAAGATATTGAGACATCTTTTATATGAGCATATTACTGACCAGGGCTTATTTGTGGTTCCTGATAGTGGTAATGTTTGCCTTGAATCAGCTGCTAGATCTGCAAAAAAAAATATATATATATATATATATATATATATATACACATATATATATATATGTGTGTATATATATATTTATATATATATATTTTTTTTTTTCTTCTACTACTGTTTTTTTTAAGCTTGAAAACATAGGACTAGGAGCAATATCTAAAATTGTCTGGTCCAAACTTCAGTATTTCAGCAGTGGAACTCTTTGTGAAACACAAGCAAGCTAACAAAATCAAATCTTAATGAAACTTTATACACTTAGAATTATTTAGTTTCAGGAAAGAGAAACCAATGAGTTAGCAAAAGCATAGGGAATTTACTGAAAGAATCATTTCCATATGATTGAAAGGAAGATGAAAGCACAAAGCATGAAATACACAAGTAAAGGAACCAGATGACAATAAGTGGATTCTCACCTCTCTTCTGCCCTAGTGGTCACTGGCTTAAGGGTCAAAATCTAGGGAGAAAGAGTTTGCCTAAGCTTGGGTTACATGGTTGGCTGTACCTGGGTGATGAGAGCTTCTAGTAGACGGACCAACAATCTCTGTGGCTAATAGGGTACCTTAAAGCTACCTACAATATGGATATTAGGTGCTGTTAGAAAAGAGTAATGGGGGCTAGTCAGTGGCACAGTGGTTAAACCAGTTAGACCCCACATGACTCACAGTGCAGTTTCAGTCTCAGACCCACAGCTGAAGGAGCACACTTGGTATGTATGCACACATTTGGCATGTATGCATATGTATCCAAAACACTGAGATCCAAAATCCTGAGGAGAAAGAAATAGAGAGGATCCTGGCTTACTCACCCCTCCCTTGGGGGTGCTCTCACACTTTCTCTGTCTCTCTCTCTCTCTGGTGTGCACACATGCCCTATAACTAATTTAATAATAGAAGAAGAAAAAGAAAGAGAAAGAAGGAAGGAAGGAAGAAAAAAACGTAGAAAGAAAGAAAGAAGAAAGAAAGGGGAAGAAAGAAAGAGAAAAGAAAGATAGGAATGAGTGCTGATAAGCAGACATCTATGAAAAACACAAACCACATCAAATAAAAGTGGTAGAAATTGAGAAGAGAAAAGGAGGGGAGCCAAGCCCCATCCAGAAGCCCTTAGGGTGGTGTCTGAGGCATTCCATGGCACAGAATGAAAACCACCAAGCTGGCTCATCTGGCAATTTGGTATGATAGGATATAACTTGACATCCTCCAGATATTTAGGGAATACTACCTTTTTTTCCCCCAATTTCCTTCGTAAATGCTTAATTGTCATAATTATTATTTCAATATCAACACTGAGTGTTTGCTATTATCAAAATCCTATTGTGGAAATCATTAGTGAAACCCCAAATCTGTACAGCTTTCCACCTCTGGTCTTATGAGATGATAATACTTTTCCTCATCTTCTTTGAAGAAATATGAGTGAAAAGGGTGGGCCTCACTTCCAGGCAGACTTTTCTTTTTTAATTGCCAGAGGGCACATGGGCTTGCCAAAGAGAAAAAGAGAAAGAGATAGTGTGAGAGAGAGCGAGGGGATAGAACACTCCCCAGTGGAGTAGTGTGGTCACACTACAATCCCTCCTCCTCTGCTTACCCATTCTGTTGGGATTTGGGCATGCACAAATGCTTGGGGTGCCTTCCAAACCTTCAGGTCTGAGATTCTAACTGTGGTTGGTCATGTGGGATCTTGCTCCCTTAATCAGTAGGTGATGGACCAGCCCCCACGCAGACATTTTCTTTTTCTTTTTTTTTTTTTCCCTAGTTTTATCTCTCCCAGAGAGCACTTGTAAAAGAGAGATCAAGACAGAGTGAAAAAAAGAAAGCACTCCTCCCCATAGCAGGGTCTCCAGTTCCTCCCACAGTCAGAATCCCAGGCATATATGCTGTGCACCTGGCATATTTTATAAGCCAAAGGGGCTGAGACTTGAATCCTAGCTGGCCACATGGGATTTGTCTTTCTCTGCCTAGCACCGAACCACTGCTCTATGTAGTCAGCCCCAGGCAGATGTTTTAAGACCCAGTGCACAACTTGCCACACGTTCTATCTGCTATTGCAGTGATCATGCAAACATGTGGCTATATAAGGCCTTCATCATTCAAGGCCCTTAACTCTAGCTGATCCTGCTGAAGTTATTGGGTTAAGCCACTGAGGTTTGGGGATGGTTCATTTATACAGCCTAACCAAGACGGTCCTTACTAATACACCTACTTTAATTTTCTAGCTTCATAGAGAAAGAACATCTAGTTTGCTATCCAAAAAAAGTCATACTTACCATCACGATATTTAGTAGGACTGCAGAGATCATGTTCTTTACTAGGTGAAAACTAAGGCTCAGTAAATTAGCAAAATTAGTATACTAGTACTTCATAGTTGTCTAATTCAACCTCCTAATAAGGCAGGAATCCACTTGGCAACATCTCTACTTTGGAATTAGATGTGGTTTCAACTTCAGATGCTGCCACTTATAAGGAAAGAGATATTAAGCAAGTCCTGTAATCCCTCTGGACATCATGTTCCTCGCTTGTAAAATACAAGATAAGGATTTTATTTTTTTGCGTTGCAAAATTTCTGAGGATTTGCGATGGCATCTACAATGCACTTAATACGGGAGCCGGCATGTAGGAAGTATTCAATCAATGGCAGCTAGTTGTTAACCTTCCGTCTCTTCTTAGACATTTCCAGGGACTGTATGGACTCGTTGCTGGAAACAGTGGGGGACAGGCCTATTCTATTCCGTGGGACATTCCTAATCTCTAACCAACTCCTATCTATCCTAAATCTGTCTCAATCTTGCTTGACTAGGCACATGGGGTGCTTCTTTCGCCCTCTTAAATAGCACACACTGCTTTATTTCTTCTCTATCTTACCATGTCTGAGCACAGCCCTGTCACTTCCAGAGATTGTCTCCCCTCTCATCAAAACATTTTCTTTTATGTTTCTCATAAAACTATATGTATTTCGGGAACCAGCAGTTAGCGTAATGGCTATGTCGCTGGACTCCCTCGTAGTCGACCGCAGTTCATGTCCCGGACCCGGTGGCTTAAAACTCACGCCGGGCGTGTGTGCGTGCGTGCCCAAGATCCTAAGAGGAGAATGGAGGAGAAGGGATTGCGGCGTGGCCACCCCCCCTGGGGGGTGATTTCTCGCTTTCTATCTCTCTGTCTCTCTCTGTCTGTCTGGCGAGCGCACGCGCCCTATAGCGAAAACCTCTCAAAAAAAAAAAAAAAAAAAAAAGTATGTATTTCCAAATAACCCACCGAACCTAGGGAACATAGTCTAAAATCTCTGCCTGTGAGGACTAGTAATTAGCTGCTCAGTAAATACGCTTTCTTCTACTTCCTGAGGAGGAACGCCATTAAATACAAAGCCTCACACTGAGTACACTTTTGGTCTGACAAGTGCAGGGCACAAACACATCTACCTTCTCTCCTACTTTTTATGCTCTGCCCTGATCTATATACTAGTAAATGCAGTTTGAGATGACAAAACCTTTATTAGAAGTCACATCATGCCACAATCAGCTCTTAGTCAACTAAAATACCTAGGTTCCTGTTTGGTTTTGTTTTGTTTTAACCAACCATAGTCAAATCAGGTGTTTCCCATCCTATTATTACTCAGTACCTTGTTAACCAAATTAAAGAGTCATTATTTATCTCATTGTATATAATCTTATTTTTTGGAACACTATTTAATGTTACCAACTCTTGGTATCTCTATTCTATTATCTAACATAATGACTATTCCTCCCAGTTTTACATGTTCCCTGGCCTCATTGGTGTGCTGTCTCTTTAACTGGTTTACGTAGAATAGAGTTAAAAAGTACCTTAAAAGGTGACAGAGTTCATGAAATGACACTTCCTGGGTCTACTTTTGTTACTATAGTGGACACCCACAATGTTATCTGACCAATTTTCTTTCTTAGAGAACTGTTCATGTTTCATCCACCCCAAACCTTTGCTCTTTGGCTAAGATTGATTGGTCTGACTCTCACCTGACAGAAGTGGGCTAATAAGATTTTTTATCTTGGACCAAAAAATTGAAACAATGGAGTCTGGTCCAATCTCCCAAAAGGAAGAAAGAAAAACATTATCAGAGCTCTAGCATGACTACATATTCTTCCACTGGACCGGGGAAGCAGAAAAGAGCATAATGAAGCAGGTACAAAGATGAGAGAGAGAAGGATATTGTGGATAGCCTGCTACTTAGACTTGCCTGCTGCCCTAACATTCCCTGTGGCACATTTTTCAGAAAATATCCTCAGTTTTATACTAAATCACCTTACAAGGAGGTATCTGTTACTCAGAAACATCAGTGTTCTGGGACTAGCAGTTGATGTAATGGCTATGTCACTGGACTCCCATGTAGTCAACTGTGGTTCAAGTCCCAGACCCAGTGGCTTAAAACTCACGCCAGTGCGTGTGCATGTGTGCCCAAGATCCCAAGAGGAGAATGGAAGAGAAGGGATTACAGTGTGTCCATTCCCCCCGGGGGTGATTTCTCACTTTCTGTTGCACACACCCTATAGCAAAAACCTATTCAAGAAAGAGAAAGAAAAGAAAGAAAGAAAGAAAGAAAGAAAGAAAGAAAGAAAGAAAGAAAGAAAGAAAGAAAGAAAGAAGGAAGGAAGAAAGAAGAAAGAAAGAAAGAAAAAGAAAGAGAGAGAGAGAGAGAGAAAGAAAGAAAGAAAGAAAGAAAGAAAGAAAGAAAGAAAGAAAGGAAGAAAGAAACATCAGCATCCTAATTAAGTCAAACACTAATTTACTAGTTCATCAAACCCACCTTGAACAATGGCTCCTTACTCCCATTTCATTAGTTAGTTTGTGTTCTGCTTTATTCTCTTCTGTACTAAGTAGATTCTATTTTTATAAAGTTTGGGACTTCAGAACCTGAACCTGACATAGAGGTTCAAGTGCTATAATTTACTGAGGGGTACTCTTCAGGAAGAAATTGTAAGGGAGTGAGGGAAATAAAAGGGAGAGTAAAGGGCTGAGTAAGAAGGTAGTTTCAGGTGAAGCCTGAGACACAGGAAGCTTAGGAGACAAACTACATCATAAATTTGTCTCCGCTTGAGGAAAAGGGAAAGGATTTTTGGGCCCCATAAACCTGACATTACCTAGGGGTCAGGGAGAAAGACATGAGAGTAACTCCCTAGGCAGGATGGTTTCTGTCAGCCAATAGCAATTCTCAGAAGGGGTACAACCAGTGTTGGAGCCATTAGCACCAACAACAGAGTAGTTGGAGAAGGGCCCCCTTGCAGCCTGGTAGAGGGGATTTGGGTGGAGCACCAGCAGTGTCTACAACAGCATTCTTTTTTCTGATTTCTAAATCCATCTTCCTTGTTCTAGCATATTATTTCAAGGACACTTTTCTTAGGACACAAAGCCCCCACATGATAAATACCAGCTGTCCTTTTCTTCCCTTTGTTGTTATATTTATTCTTTCATTATTCTATAAAATCTGCTTAAATTGGTCTTAAGAGTAGTAATTGTCAGATGAAAGGAGCCCATTTAGGGCAAGAGTGGGTGGTGGCACTTGTCATAATTCTGCATACTGAATTGGGTACCTGGAATTTTCTACCTGTATCCTTTTCTTCCTCTACCATGATGACAGACCCAGATTTCCTTTGGGGAAAACCTCACTCTAGTGGGAGTTTTTCCAATCTGTTCTCAGTGTGAGCTCTGATCAGGAAGCCCATTCACCCCTTTCCAGGCACAGAGAGAGCTTTGGGAATAAGCATGTAGCCCAGGTTGAACCATTAAAATGCAAGGCGCAAGGAGACTTTTTCTTAAGGCTTCAAGGGAAAACACTTCCTTATTCTTATTAAAGACTAGGAAAGATGCTTTCTGTTCATCTGACCAGCATTGGGAAAAGGATGTGATATTCAGAGCTGTGAAACCATTTTTGGCACTTAAGCCTGGAATCAGCCTAAAGAAAAGATATGACACCCAAAATGGACAAAAGGCTCTCTGCTTCCTAGAATATGGTGAATCTCTGCCTTAAACCACACCTGAACCATGTACCCCTGAAGATGTCCATATGTGAGCCAACAAATTCCATTATTTGCTTTCGTCGGTTTCAAATGGGTTTTTGTTTTTTTGAAACATGACTATCCTAAGTGATAGACTGCAGGGAGTGGGAGGAGGACTGGATCACAGTCGGGGAATGTCACCACCCACTTGCTTTTGGCAAACTTTCACGTGTAAACCCTCTCCTCGAGTCCCAAAATTTGTGCAGATTTAAAAGCAGGGATAGACAATTCTGTATCCCAGATAACCCCTCAGACAGTATCCTGCCCTGGACTTGGAGTCTCCAGCCTTGCAGGGCAAGGATCTGATTTTAGGATTTGGTTTCTGGTATTCTAAACCATGGAAATAACATCAGCTTCATTTGGAAAGCTTCCAAGTGTTAGCAGAGCTTTGCAGAAACATCTCCTGAAATGAGAAGAAAATGACCTCTCCCCTGGGGGTCTCTTCTGAAGTTTATTAATAAAACATTTGATTGAAACTGCACTTTAATGTCCTGAAAACATGTTGGAATTATTAGAAGTACTCAAGAGAGCTTGGGAGTTACACATATCATTTCATACCATGCCCCACACAGTCCTAGGGCTGATTTCAGGTGTGGGTTGGGTGCAAGAGTCCACTCTGAGTCACAGAGGGCACACTAGGGGCCATCACCTGGCCCGTTTCTCTTTCTGTTTCTTCATGATCGCAATCCTCCTGGAACTTCCTAGTAAAAGGGCTAAGAAATTTGCCTCATGCCTGGAGGTTATAGTGCCCCTAGATGATTTTTAAAAATAATAATTCCTGTTATTATCATGGTTAGCTATTTCTTTGTTTCTTTTCTCCATTTGCGGTGCCTAATGCCATGTTTGACCAGATGGGGAATGCAATTAAAATAAATATAATGTAATATAAAAATAAAACAGAACATATTGCTTTTGCAGGGCAATCTGGGCCCAAGATTTTCTGCAGTGGAAATGACTGGCTAAATAAACCTATCTCCTCATTGACACAAAGCTAAGAAGAAAGATTGGTTACAACAAAAAGAAAAAGAAATGTGATTATTTCCTAAATGGAGGCAAGAGAAGTTTTGCCCAAATGTAAAATTATTGAGGTAGAAAGTTCTTTTATTTCCTTTTTTTTTACATAAACATCATCAGCACATTCAATAATATCACAGTCCAGGTGCTACAGGGGTTGAAAAGATGAATAAGGAGATTCATTTCCCTGAAGAGCTCCCAGTTTAGTAGGGGAGAATACAGGTACATGGGAGGGAAAATAGAACTACACAGCAGGTGAACTTCAACAAAGAGATTGTTATAAGTGTATTCTGGCTGAGGCCCTGCTCCCTTGGATTGCTACATGAGAAACTCATCCTTCCTGATAAGATACTTCCAATATAGAGTGTCTGGGTAATGACCTTGAATAAATCATCATTGACATTGCCTCAGTAAAGAAATTTTTGGTACACATAACAAACTCAAATGGGTGAATATGAGAATTAGTTGGAAGGATCTATAGAACCCAACTACCCTTTGGCTCTTGGAAAGAGAATTAGGGACTAGAGAATCAGTATGAACCAAGGGAGCTATTGACAATCTTTCTGTAACCATGGGTCATTGCTTCTATGTCAATCCAAATGCCTCCTTTATTTTTCTCTTACTTCACACCATCTCCTTTTGCCCATGGTGTGACATCACTTGTCCAGCCCTGAAATCAACTCACCTCCTTACATCAAAACTCCCAAATAGGGTTGGCCCTGTAGCTTGTGGTTCAGGCAGCCAGATTTCACATGGCCAACCATGAACACACACTGGGGACATGTGTATGCATGCCCTCAATCCCAACAAGATGGAGAAATGAAGGGATTGTGGCATG
This sequence comes from Tupaia tana, assembly GCA_026018925.1. Lineage (NCBI taxonomy): Eukaryota > Metazoa > Chordata > Mammalia > Scandentia > Tupaiidae > Tupaia > Tupaia tana. Next base: position 35,700,097 of record JAKSZU010000001.1, on the reverse strand, counting down.
ACCACAGTCCACAGGAGGATGATTTCTGTCTCTTCCCCCCTTTTCTCTCTCTCTCTCTCTGTCATATTTTCTCTTTCTGGTAAGCACACACACCTTATGGCAACTTAACAAAAAAACAAAAAACACCAAAACAAAACAAAACAAAACAACAGAAAAAACTTCCAAATACATGATTACTGACCTAGGTCCAAGCTGGCAGAAATTTTCATTGACTCAGATTGGGTTAGGTTTCCATCTTCGCTCTGATCAGCTATACCCAGTTAAGGAGTTGTCAGTAAGCACAAATATACCTATAGGAGACCACTCATTCACTTACGGTCATTTTCTGTGGTTGTAAGCCATAACACATACCTTTCTCCTTAACTAAAGTTTATGCTTTTTATCTATTTCCCATTTTCAAAGCTCAAGTATATGGCTAACATAAGTGTATCCCAAAGTTTACATCCTCAGAAGAAAGGCCTATCTATAATCTTTATTCTTTTTGACTATTCTCTCTTTAAAATTCATACATATACAAGGCAAAAAGTTTTTAATCCATACACATACTTTTTAAAATTCATACACACAGGTACAGTTTTACCTGAAGGGTTTCTAATTTGGGATAAATGGAGAGGCTTGGGAAAGGTTAGAGAGACATAGTCCACCTATTACATGCCAACAGGAATATCTAGAAAGTCATACAAAGAGAGGAAGAAATAATTGTTCCATAGAGAAGTCTGATCAGAGGTGTGTGCAGTGTGACCTCTGCAATGTGTCCTCTGCAGTCATGGTGAGGTTTTCTGTTGACATCTGAATTATACCTAATTATGGATCTTTTATTTTTGTTACTCTTGAATATTTTATTTTATTTATTTTTGGAAGGATTTGTGCTATAGGACGTGTGGGCTCACCAGAGAGACAGAAAGCGGGAAATCACTTGGGGGAATGGCCACACCACAATCCCTTCTCCTCCGTTATTCTCTTGGTATTTTGGGCACACATGCACACCTGCCTGGCCCTGAGTTTTAAGCTGCAGGGTCCAGGAATCGAACTGCAGTTGAACATGTGTGAGCCCAGTGCATTAACCACTATGCCACTTACTGGCCTCACTATTGAATAGTTTGTGTCAATGCTGGGTGTTGAAGAGAACAAGCTTTAACATTTCTTAAACATTTACTATATGCAAACCATTTTATGTCATGTAAGGATAACCATTTACTCTTTATGTTAGTCTAATGAGGCAGATATTATTATTATTGTTATTTTGCAGATGAGAAAGTGAAAACCTAAGGAAGTTGAGGGTCAGCCATAATCACACAGGTGACAAGCCCATATTTGTCTACAAGTAGAATAGCCCAGATCTGCCAATGGCTAAAAATCTATATCTCCATACTGATACCTATCTCCTGTAAGAGTAGACATATTTGATTTGGTTGTTGCAGATCCAAAGGAAAATCTGCAGAAGTTCTAAATCCTACCTCTGAAATTAGTAGATCTACAGCCTTAGAAAAATCGATTTACCTTAGCAAATCCATTTTCTTCTTTTATGGTGATGGGTCACTACACTTAAAAGAGCTTCAGATTGCAGGTATTATGTCAAAACTGGGGTGGGGGGGAGGTGAGATAATCTATAGACCAGACAGTAGGTCCTTCTCAGGACCCTCACAATTTTCATCTCTTTGCTTCCTGCCACTAATCAGCACAGAAGTGACCAATAAAATGAAGTCATATCCTTTGTTTCCCTTAACTGCCTCTTCTTAAAGACAGCTTGGAAATTTCTCTGCAAGTTTGGGTGATAATAGGAGGGAAAAAGTTAGCTCTATTTTTAATAACTTGGTATTTTAGCCCATGATTGAATCATCACTGTTCTTCTGCTGCCAGCTCCTTCTTCCCGTATGCATTGCTCTTTCCTGATTCCACAGCCGGAAAGTAGAATGGGGTCACTTTCCAAGCAGACCCTCTGTCCTACCCAGTCAAGGCCCCTGATGCTATGCCGAGTACCATATTGAGAGTCACAAGATCTGGGCCGTCACCTCCACCATCACATCCATAGTAATTAGAGTATCATATCTCATCTCTGGCTTTCAGTTTCCTTATCTATATAATTAGAGGGCTGGAGAAAAATATTTTTCTGGGTTCTGTTCAGCTTTAACCTTTTATCACCTGAATAAGAAGAGAGAACACTCCTCAAGGTTTACCTGGGCTCCTCTGTCAAGCCTTTCCAGGGCTCTGAGAACACTGATGAGGATTTCTTCAGGCCCCCATCCTGCCCTTCTTTCTGAGCCCAACAGATGTAAGGTCAATGCGTAGGGAAGAACTGCAAATCAGTGCAGAGCACAACGGGTGGTATTTGCTTCCATGTGATTTGCACATTTCATTGTGACATTTTGTGGTTTATTCTGCATGTTTTGTGACTTCTACTCTAAAAAGTCATGTGCTTTAGGGTTGCCATTTCATAAAGAATACTTTTGTGAGCAAGACCTAAGCTGTACAGCTCAAAGGCTAAAAGATTCTCTGGGTTGGGTAACCCAGGGGTTCATTGGTGTGGTGGTCAGTGGTCCATCTGTGTGCTCACAACTATTATGCTCAGAGTCAGGGGGCACAACCAGGTTAGCACTTGGTCAGAAATCTTCAATTCATATATTTGAAATTCCAGCTTGACTACTTACTTGCCATTTGATATGAGGCAAGATATTTAACCTCTCCATGCCTAATTTTGCCATTCCTACTTCACAGGATTGTTGTTAAAGAGTAAAACAGCATCTTTCATATAAAATGCTTAGCAGAGTGCCTAGAACATCATTAGAATCCAAAACATTAGTTAATATTATTATCCCTATACACACACAAAATAAATTCAAGAAAAAGCAAAGTTTTGATTATAAAACATGAAGATCATTTTCCCTTCTGCATAAGCAAGATAATTATGGTTTTTCATTTCTTTGAGTTTTCAAGCAAAACTATGGGTATAAAATTCAGAGCAGGGCCAAATTGAATTTCCAGGAAAGCAATATCTGAGAAGCTTTTAAGCAAGAGAGAGGTTTGCTGGCTGAAAGGAATAAACACATCTTAACCTTGGAATCAGAATGGGAGCAGACAGCATGGCTGGCCTCTGACCACTTATTAATGAACTTCCACCTGCATGAAGACCAGAGTATGTTCAAATTTAACTCCATTCCATTTCTCTGCTCCCTGTTTCTTTATTTCATTTCCTTAGTGATATATTTACATCCCAGAGCTTAGGAAAACTGGGTTCTTTCCTTGAATAATGCTATCATGGGGAATGCGGCAATGGGGTAGATTATGGGCATACTGCTTATTGTATGAGTATCTACCCACGTGCTGGGGTCACAGTGATAATTAGCTGCAGTGATTAAAAAGGCGACATAACCAAATAAAAGGAATTGACTTGGGACTGTGGCAGATAGAAAACACATATCCTGTGAAAAGAAGGCAACTGCTACTCTGCTTCAGACTACTATTGCCATGTGCACTGAATACCAACATCTTCCCATCTTATAAAAGAAGTAGAAACTCTGGATTTTATGTTGAACTTCTTAAATGTTTAATTGATGGTAACTCATAAAGAAAAATTAAAATACCATTAAAATCCAAGCCGTAGCCACACTAGAACACCCAGAGTTAACCAGAGCTCAGAATTTGAAGATGATTGGTTATAGGGGAGGAAGTAGATGGTGCAAGTGGCAGTGAGAGAGACTTCGATTCCTAAGACATTGTATTTAGTAGAGACATACTGATTGGGCATAACATCTTAAAGATACAAACAACTTTCAAATTTCTGTTTCCAGTCATAACAGAGTAACTGATATTGGACCTTCCACCATAATCAAGAATAAAGGTGGTCAAGATATATGAGGCATCTGATTTCAAGCATTGAACAACAGACAGTGAAAGATCCTCAAGGAAAAAAAAAACACTCCAGGTTTCCATGGCTTTTTGCTGGAGGACACTTTCCTTCCACAATGTAGAAAAACGGAAGCCCAAGTGCAGTGTCAGTGTTGCTGAGTTGAAAAGGCAGAGAATAGAATTCTAGATTACAGGAGTGTTTGGAATTTGTAGAGCAGAGTATCAAAGAGGAAAGACCTCTGAAAGAGGATGTCTCAGAAATCTGTACAGAGATGCATTATAGGTCCTTGACTGAAGGCTGGGCTGATATTTTTAAGGACCAGGGTCAACAAAATCTAGCAGAGAAAAGGCAGCTGTGGTGCTGAGAGCTTACTGGAGAACTAGGTGGTGCAGTGCTAAGGAGCATTGGCATTCTGGCACACCCAGACTGGAGAAAACTTAGAGTACTTTAAGTATTCAATTACAAACTCTAGAAGAATTTACTTTAGGGTGAAGTCATATCCTACTGAAAAAAAACAAACCATAAGATCAAGGTAAAAACTGAAAATACGTCTGACCTTTAAAAAAAAGAAAAAGAAAGAAAAACAGAAAAAAGAATAAAACAAATCCTTACGGAAACTAGACATTTCTTTAATTATCAAACTGCATCAACATTTATAAAAAGATAATGATATAATTCAAGTCCCTGTGATCTATTACCTACATGGTTCATCATACAATACAAAATAATATGAGAAAAGGCAAAAAACAAATTGTGACTCATGATAAAGAGCAAAAGCCATAATAAGCCTAGACAAGACAAAAAAGAACATAAAAGCAGCTATCATAAATGTGTACAAAGGCTTAAGAGAAAAAATGGTCATAATGATTGAACAGATGGGAAATCTTAGCAGAAAAAATGGAAACTATGAAAATTATGAATAAAAAACAAAATAGAATTCTACAGCTGAAAAGTATAATTTAGAAAATGCAATGTACACTGTATAGGCTTCACAACACATTGGGGGCCAGCAGGTGGCATGGTGGTTAACATGGCTGGATTCCACATGTTCAACAGTGCAAATTGAGTCCTAAACCTGGCAGCTTGAAAAACACACCAGTCACATATGTGTGCAAGCCCAAGCCCAGAATCCCAAGAGGAAAATGAAGGAGAAGGAATTTCAGCAGGGCCCCCTCTGTGTGTGGGGGTGTCTGTCTGTCTCTGGCAAGGAGCCCCTGCACCCTATAGCAAACAAACACACACACACACACACACACACTCACATGAGACAATAAAAAAAGAGAGAACATGAAGGCAACTCAAGGAAATGATCTAATCTGAAAAACCAAGGAGAAAGATGAGTAAAGACTTATTGGTTTGTTAGGTAATAGTACATGGTCTAACATAAGTTGATCTTGAAAGGAGAATAAAAATGGAGCAAAAAATATATAAAGAGTTAATTACAAAAGTTTCCACAAATTGGAGAAAGTATCAATGTATTGATCTAAGAAATGAAAAATGCAAGAAAGATAGTTAACTTTAGGTGCCAACAGCTCTGGGCTAAGGAATGCCCTCATAACTACTAAAATATTATTTATGGGTGTACTTGTGAGGATATTTCTATAAGAGATCAGCATTTGAATCAATGGTCTGAGTAAAGATCACCCTTACTAATGAGGGGGGTCATCATCTAATCTGTTGAAGTCTTCAATAGAACAAAAAGTAGAAGAGTAGATTTGCTTCCTGTTAGAGCTGGGACAGACATCTTCTCTTGCCCTTAGACATCGTCACTTCTGGATTTCAGATCTTTGAACTTGAACTTGGGACTTACATCCTCTGTCACCTTGTTTACTGGGACTTAGGCCACTGGTTCCTCTGGTTTTCAGGCTCTCAGTCCTCTTCTGACTACACCACCAGTGTTCTTCATTCTCCTGCTTGCAAGCATCAGATCATGGGACTTTTTAGTACAGGTAATTGTGTAAGCCAATTCTTATAATAAATGTATCTATTTGTACCTATACCAACTATATCTATATATTTATCTCATATTAGTTATTTTTCTCTGGAAAATCATGACTAATACACCAAACAAAATTAAAGAAAAAAAGTTACATGGACACATAATAGGAAATTACCTAAATCAAAAATAAAAAGAAAATCTTTTTTTTTTTCTTTTGAGAGGTTTTTACTATAGGGTGCATGTGTTCGCCAGAAAGACAGAGAGAGACAGAGAGACAGAAAGCGAGAAATCACCGCCCCCCCATGGGGGATGGCCACGCCACAATCCCTTCTCCTCCATTCTCCTCTCGGGATTTTGGGCATGCACACACACGCGCCCGGCGTGAGTTCAAGCCGCCAGGTCCAGGACTCGAACTGCGGTCGACTACGTGGGAGTCCAGCGACATAGCCATTACGCTAACTGCTGGTCCCGAGAAAATCTTAAAAGTAGCCATAGGATGCTGCAGGTGGTATGGAGGTTAAGGTGTTGGATCCGACATGGCCACATGCACAGTTCAAATTCTAGACTCAGCAGCTTGAAGAACATACCAGGTATGTGTGTATACATGCCCAAGTCCTGAGAGAAGACAAGAAGAAAAGGGATTGCAGCAGGGCCATCCCCCTCTAAGAGGGGAGGTGATTTCTTATCTTCTTTCTCTTTCTTTCTCTCCATCTCTCTATGGCAAATGCCCATGATCTCATAGTAAAAAACTAAAAAACAAAACAAAACAAAAAATTAAGAAAACATTTTTTTTTTAAAAGTAGCCAGAAGAAAAAAGAAGATATATTACATTCAAGAGAACAACAAAGTGAAAAAAAGGCTTATTTTTCACCAGAGACAGTTAAAGTAAAAAGATAATGTAATGAAATCTTTAAAGTGCTGAAAACAACTCTCCACCAGAAATGTATATACAGTGAAAATAATCTTTAAAAAAAGTGGATAAAATAAAGACATATTCAAATAAATCAGACTGAGAGAACTGCATGTAGGCACTACAAGAAATGTTGAATAAAAACTGTAAATCTAAATAATACCACTTAGAAACTTAAATTTATAGGAAGAATGGAAGTGAATCTAAAATGTTATATATGGAATCAAATATAATTTTTCTCTCTTACTATTGCTGGAAAATGATTAACTCTTTAAAACAGAAACAGTAAAGTTAGAAAACCAAGTAGTTGCACAGTGGCAATGCAACTAGACCCACATGGAAAAGGTCTGGGTTTATGCCCTGAGACATTCCTGAGCACACTGGGCATACATGTGTGTGTCTGACACCCAGGCCAGCTGAGACTGGGAGTGGATTGTGGCATGAGAACCCTGCTGGAAGTAACTTTGTCTTTCTGAAATAAATAATAAATAATAAATAAATAAGTAAATAAATAAAACAAAAACAGAAACGAAAAGCAAATAAAAAAGTAAAATAAAATTATACTTAATCTTCATTACTTAATGGCCTGCTTTAAATGTATTTCCTCAAAATTGACATGTTAAGATATGGTTGTTACTGTCATAGTATTAAGAGGACGAGAACTTAACCTGACTATGGTACTAAGAAGTGAAGCTTTTGAGAGATAATTAGAACTAAATAATGTCATTAAAGTAGGCCCCCTATGATTGAATACTAGTGGCTTTACAAGGACGACCCTTGACCTTGGACCTCCAGAATCATGAGTTACATAAACCTTTATTCTTTATATATTACCCAGTCTGGTACTCAGTCTTAGCAACAGAAAAACAGACCAAAACACTCAGGTATATAGAATATGTATCTATATACCAACCATAGGACAAAAGACAGTGATTAAATAGAATATTATTCTTGTAACATTCACACATTTTATGTGAAGTCATTAACTCTACATGTAATAGAAAGTGATAAAGATATATGTTTTAATTTTTAGACACATTGTTCTCAAAGTTTGGTTCACAAACAGTATCAAGCATTATCTGAGAAGTGAAAATACTAATTATTGTTCTCTACTCAGATTTACTGAATTAGGAACTCTGGGTAAATGTTACATCGATTTTTGTTTTAATAAGCCCTCCAGGTAATTTGAAAATCACTGTCTAGCGTAACTAAAAACAAACAAACAAACAAAAGTATAAAGATATTTCTAAGGCAATAGAGAGTAATAAAGAAGCCTATAGGAACAAATAATCCTCAGCTCATTTTATGATGTGTACATATTCCTGATATGAAAACATTAATTACAAATAAAAACAATTATGGACCAGTATCTCTAGTGGATATGGATACAAAATTCTTAGTAAAATATTAGCAAATTGAAGTCAGTGAAACATAAAATGAATACTACATTGTGCCCAATGTAATTCACTACATTAACAGAAAGAAAGAGAATCACTATATGATCATCTTAATAGAGGCAGGAAAATATTTGACACATTCAACTCATTCATAAGAAACACTTTTAGTAAACTAAAAATATAAGGGAATTTTTCTCAGCCTGATAAATGGCATCTATATAAAGCCTAAAGCTATTATCATACTCAGTGGTGAATCACTGACTCACTTCTGTCTAACATTGGGAGTCACGCAAATTTTCACCATTAATTCAAATCATACTAGAAATCTTAAGACAAAAAAAGAATAAAGAAAGGGCATGAAGATTGGGAAAGAAGGAAATTAAAACCAATTTCATTTACATATTCACAACTATATCTAATATTCTAAGTGTATTTCTGTATACAAGCAGCAAACAATTTAAAATAAAAATGTAAAGCCATTATTTAAAATTGCACCCAGACTATCAAATACCTAAGAACAAATCTAGCGAAAGATGGGGAAGCCTTCTATATATAATAAATAAATAAATAAATAAATAAATAAATAAATAAATAAACAAACGAACAAACAAACAAACCTTAGGAAATGAAGAAATACATCACATTTGTGAATTGAAAAAAGTCACTATTGTCAGTTCTCCCCAAACAGACCTAAAGATTCCTACACGATCTCAATCAAAACTCAATTGGATTTTTAAAATAAAATTTGGAAGAATAAAATTTTTTATTATATAAAAATTTAAAAGGCTTAAAATAGCCAAAACAATTTTGTCAAATTCAAAATATTTGTACTATCTGTTTTTAAAACTCAGGATAAAGTAATCAACAAGGAACTGGTATCAAGATAGACAAATAGATCACTAGAACATAACAGACCCTGGAATAAGATACATATACAGTAAACTGATTTTAAACAAAGGCACCAAGAGGGAAAATAAATTTTTTTAATAGGCAAAGAAAAGTTTTTCAACAAAGAATTCTGGATGTCCATATGTTATAAGAGAAAAAAAAGAAAAAGCAACAATAAAACAAACCAAAACTATGTTCTTTACTACTCACCATACACAAAACCAATTTCAAATGGTTCCTAGACCTAAACAAAAAGGTATAAATTACATAGTTCCTAGGGAAAAAAAAGAGAGAGAGAGAATCATTGAATCTTTGAGTTGGCAAAGATATCGCAACTAACATTCAAAAGCACTAATCATAAAAGAAAATTGGCAAAATGAACATCATCAAAATTCAAACTTTTCTCCTCCTCAAAAAATCTACAATCAAGTGAAAAGGCAAGTCTTGGAAAATAATAGCAGTTCTATCTAACAATGTTCTCATTTATAATTTATTAAGAACTCCTAAAAATCTACAATTAAAAGATGACCAAATTTTAAAATGAAAAACATAAGTGGGCCTTTTAGGAAGACAAATTGGAGGCCAACAAATATGTGGAAAGCTGCTCGGTATCATTAGTCATGAGGGACGGCCTGAAGAAAATTTCCAATATGATGAAAATGTTCTATGCCTGGATTGGGATAGGTGTGTAGTTTGAGAAAACTCATTGAACTTTACACTAAAAATTTACATCTCACTCTTTGTGTATTCAACCTCAAATCAAGTTCACTCACCTACGCAGTACAAACCAAATTGGTGGTGTGATGAAGGAAAATACAGCTTTATTGCCATGTGCAAAGCAAGGAGAGCTGATAGCTCATGTTGAAAAAGCTAGATCTCCCCAAGGAGTTTCTCTAATGCATTTTAAAGGGCAAAATTAAAAAGGGCATCCTGGGTACATGATAGTTCAATGATTGGTTCAAGAGGGCCTGATCATCTCATGGAACTTCTTGATTGGACAGACCTTAAGATAGTCAAATTTCTATTCAGGTTTTTGGCCCATTCTGCTTGTGATCTATGGGCATACAACCAGAAGTTTCGATTTGAGACCTTATCATTCCTTTAAGTAGGAGGTTTAGAAATATTTTGGCCCTCATTCATGGTCCACGTTGCATGATTGCGATAATTAAAGTATGAAGTGCTACCCCTTCAGGCTATTAAAGGGAAAAAACTTTGGGCCTGCAGGTGATATTGATTAAGATCCTGACTCCCACATGGATGACTCACTCCACAGTTGAGTCCCGGACACAGTACCCTGAAAAACATGCTGGGCGTGAGTGTGTGCATGCCCAAACCCTGAAAGGAGAGTGAAAGAGAAGGGATTGTGGCATGGCCATCCCTCCAGGGGTGTGATTTTTCACCTCTCTCTCTGGCAAGCACACACACCCTATAGCAAACTAAAAAACAAAAAAAAGTAAAGTAAATGAACCTTTTATCTTAAGCCTTTTAGAAAGACGTTATACGTTTAGGTTAGCCTTTATTTCTTTTCACTTCAATAATCCTTATTTTTCCTCTATAGAAGAAGAAACTGAGAATTAATCCCCTTTTAGGGGATCCCTGCTCTGTTTCAAATTTAAAAGGCTAGGAATAGTTTGGGGCTTTGTTGTCGTTGTTTTGTTTTTAGCTGATTTATTGCTATTCACAATTAAAATTAGAATTTCCTTTAAATTATTCAGTTTTTGTTTGTCATTCAACATTTACTAAGAATCAGAATTTGGAGTTCCACCTCTAGACCCCAAGGAACGTTGAGGTGAGGCACCATTTTCCCCTGCCCCAGCTCCAGCTCTACCAAGCCCAGGACCCTCCCCTCTAAAAAGGTAGGCAGGTTTGTTTATTTATTTATTTATTTATTTTGCTCTTCTTTTTTCTTTTGTTAATTTCCTACTCCTCCTTGCCCCACAGACTGGCCTCTGCTCTGCAGAGCTCCAGTTCCACCTCTAAGCCCCTGACGAAATTGTGAGCCATGTGCTAGCGATTTCTTTATTCTCCTTCATACTCTTTTCTCTCCTCTTATATTATCATCTCATCCTCATCCTCCACCCTGCCAAAGGGACTAGACAGGTCTAGAATCACAGTTCTGAAATATCCTAGTATTGTAAGGCTCTCTGGCATCCTCCCTTTTACTGAACCATCTGTGAAAAAGGAGATACTGCTCTTCAGACATCTGAATAGAATACACCTCTGGAGACCACATTACTAAACACAATAGAAGAGAGACCTCGGCACACATCAGTCCACAGCAAAAGGAAAACACACTTGCTCCTATTTGAAGAAATGTTCTCCTAAGAGGTATTCAAAAGTGAATACATCTCCCAATGGCTAGAAGTAGAAGAGCCTCAGATCTGAATAAACCAGGAAATATGTCTCCATCAAAAGAACACAGTAACTCCCCTCCATCTTTAGAAAAAACAGAGGAAGTTACCAAAATGTCAGAGAAAGAATTTAGAACATTTATGGTGACAAAATTCTAAGAGTTGGAACAAAAAAGAGACAACAGACTACAAAAGATTAGGAAGTCCTTCCATGATATGAAAGAAGAAATGGACACTCTGAGAAAGACTAAGATGGAACTATTAGAGATGAAGTCTGTGATACAGAAAAAAAAAAAAAAAAAAAAAAAAAAACCAGAAACCCTCTGTTGCCTACAAGAAACCCACCTCATGGATAAAGACATACTTAGACTAAAAGTGAAGCGTTGGATAAAGGTTTTCCATGTAAATGGGAACCAAAAAAGAGCTGGAGTTGCAATTCTAATTTCTGACAAAATAGGCTCTAAAACAAGAACTGTTCGAAGAGTCAAAGAATGGCACTATATTGTAGTAAAAGGGTCAGTCAATCAAGAAGAGATAATGCTTATAAATATCTATGCACCTAGCACAGGAGCATTCAAATATGTGAAGGAAAGATTGTTAGATCTGAAAGGAGAGGTAGGCTGCAACACACTAATTGTTGGAGACCTCAACACTCCACTATCCCCTCTAGACAGATCATCTAGACAAAAAAAAATAGGTAACGAGATAAAGGATCTAAATAATACCAAAAATCAAATGGACTTCACAGACATCCATAGAACTTGCCACCCAAAGCCATGAGATACACTTCTTTTTCACCCCTACGTGGAACTGTTTCGAAGATTGACCACATGATAAAACAAGGCAAGCCGCTACAGATTCAAAGGCATAGAAACTATATCCAGCGTCTTCTCTGACCATGATGGAATTAGACTTGATTTTCAAAGAGAAACCCTTAAAAATACACAAATACATGGAAACTAAATAACCTACTTCTGAATGACTTCACAACTACTGAAGAAATAAAGACTGAAATCAAAAGATTCATGAAAGCCAATGACAATGAGGACATGAGTTTCCATAATCTTTGGGACACTGCTAAAGCAGTCATAAAAGAGAAGTTCATAGCAATTAGTGCACATAAGAAGGAGACAGAAAGAAGGCAAATGGATCACCTAACATTGTGCCTCAGAGAATTGGAAAAGCAACAGCAAAAAAAAAAAAAAAAAAAAAAATCCAAAAAACTCCAGGAGAAAGGAAATAATAAAGATACGAGCAGAAATAAATGAAATAGAAAATAAACAAACTATACAGAAAATAAATGAAAGTAAAACTAGTTCTTTAAGACAAAATCGATACACCTCTAGCGAGACTTACTAAGAAAAGAGAAAGGAAAGCAAGTAAATAAAATCCACAATGAAGCTGGCAGTGTAACAACAGTCATAGTAGAAATACAAAACATTAGAGGATACTCTGAACAACTATATGCCAAGAAACAAGAAAACCTGGATGAGATGGACAAATTCCTGGACACATATAATCTACCCAGATTGAACCAGGAAGATGTAGAAAGTCTGAATATGTCCATAACAACCCAGGAGATTGAATCAGTAATAAATAACCTTCCAACAAAGAAAAGCCCTGTTCCTGATGGCTTCACCTTTGAATTCTACCAAACTTTTAAAGAAGCGTTAACCCCCATTACTGCTCAAGTTATTTCTAAAGATCCCAAAGGGTGAATCTCTCCCTAATTAATTCTATGAAGCCTCCATCACCCTTATCCTTAAAACAGGTAAGAACAGGGCAAAGAAGGAAAACTATAGACCAATATCCTTGATGAATATAGAAGCAATGATTCTCAACAAGATACTAGCAAATCATATCCAACCACTTATAAAAAAAAGATTATACATTGGGGCCAGCAGGTGGTGTGGTGGATAAGGGCGCTGGATTCCCATATGGCCAACCATGGTTCAAGTCTTGGACCTGGTGGCTTGCTTTCTCACTTTCCCTTCCTCTCTCTCTCTCTCTCTCTCTCTCTCTCTCTCTCTCTCTCTCTCTCTCTCGTCAAATAAAGAAAAAAATGACAATAACAAATGGAAATAAATAAATAAATAATTCTTTAAAGAAAAAAAAGATTATACATCACGATCAGGTAGGCTTTATTCCAAGAATGCAAGTTTGGTTCAACATACACAAAACCATAAATGTAATACACCATATTAATAGAAAGAAAGATAAAAACCATGTGATCATATCAATTGATTCAGAAAAAGCATTTGTTAAGATACAACATCCCTTCATGATAAAGACTGTCAGCAATATCGGCATAGAAGGGTCATTTCTCAACACAATAAAAACTATCTATGAAAAACCCACAGCAAGGGACCAGCAGTTAGTGTAATGGCTATGTTGCTGGACTCCCATGTAGTAGACCGCGGTTCGCGTCCCTGACCCAGTGACTTAAAACTCACGCGGGGCACGTGGGCGTGCGTGCCCAAGATCCCGAGAGGAAAATGGAGGAGAAGGGATTGCAGTGTGGCCATCCCCCCTGGGGGGTAATTTCTCGCTTTCTGTCTCTCTGTCTCTCTCTGTCTGTCTGGCGAGCGCATGTGCCCTATAGCAAAAACCTCCCCCAAAAAAACAAAACAAAGAAAACCCCACAGCAAAATCATCCTTAATGGGGAAAAGCTCAAAGCTTTTTCACTAAAAACCGGTACCAGACAAGGATATCCACTATCTCCACTCTTTTTCAATATAGTACTGGAAGTCCTCACGAATGCAATCAGAAAATAAAAAAATAAAATAATAAAATAAAAGGCATTCAAATAGGAAAGGAAGAGATGAAACTCTCTCTATTTGCAGATGATATGATAGTATACATAGAAGATCCAATGGTATCCATGAAAAAAATTCCTAGAAGTAAGACATGAATACAGTAAAGTTGCAGGATACAAAATCAACATACAGAAATCTATAACATTTCTATATACAAGCAACAGGCAGACTGAGATAGAACTGAAAAAAGTAATTCCATTTACCATAGCCACAAAAAGTACAAGATACTTAGGAATAAATCTAACCAAAGAAGTTAAAGACCGCCACAAAGAAAACTGTGAGAAGCTAAAAAAAGACATTGAAAATGACACAAAAAAGTGGAAGGACATTCCATGTTCTGGATTGGAAGAATTAATATAATCAAAATGATAATTCTACCCAAATTAATCTACATGTTTAATGCAACCCCAAAGTAAAAATTTTTCACAGATCTAGAAAATACAATCATAAAATTTGACTGGAATCATAAAAGACCTCGTATTGCCAAAGCAATCCTGCACAAGAAGAGTGGAGTGGGCAGCATATCACTCCCAGACCCAAAAATATACTACAAAGCCATGATAATCAAAACAGCATGGTACTGGCACAGAAACGGACAAGTGGACCAATGGAACAGAATAGAGTCCCCAGAAATAAATCCCCAAACATACAGTCAACTTATTTTTGACAAGGGCTACCAGTCAATCCAGTGGGAAAAGGAAAACCTCTTCAGCAAATGGTGCTGGAAAAACTGGATATCCACTGCAGAAAGATGAATCTGAACTCCTACCTCTCACCATTGACAAAAATCAACTCTAGGTGGATCAAAAATCTAAATCTAAGACCTCAAACTATAAAACTGCTTCCAGAAAACACTAGGGAAACGCTAAGAGTCATTGGGCTAGGCAAAGACTTCTTAAATAAGACCCCCAAAGCACAGTCAATAATCCTCAAAAATAGACAACTGGGATTACATCAGACTAAGAAGTTTTTGCATGGCAAAAGACACAGTAATTAGTATGAATCTACAGCCCTCAGAATGGGAAAATATTTTTGTAAACTATGTATCAGATAAGGGGCTGATAACCAGAATACACAAGGAACTCAAGCAGTTCTCCTGAAAAAAGATGATCAACCCTACTAAAAAATGGGAAAATGAGTTGAAAAAACACTCTCTGACGATGACATGCAAATACCAAAAGGGATATGAAAAAATGTTCAACATTCTTCATTTTAAGGGAAATGCAGATCAAAACAACAGTGGGATAACACCTAACCCGGGTCAGAATGACTAAGATTAAAAAAACAAAAAATGATAAGTGTTGGTGGGGGTGTGGTGAAAGGGGAACTCTCTTACATTGCTGGTGGGAATGTAAATTGGTCCAGCCACTGTGTAGAACAATTTGGAGATTCCTCAAAAATCTACAAATAGAACTTCCATATGATCCAACAATCCCACTCCTTGGTATCTACCCAAAGTACAGAATTCTTAATCGGAAAAGTGCTTGCACATTGATATTTATCAAGGCATTATTCACAATTGCTAAGACATGGAACCAACCCAAATGCCCACCAACAGATGAATGGATTGAAAAACTATGACATATATACTCTATGGAATACTGCTCAGCCATAAAAACAACGAGATCCTGGCTTTTAACAGAAAGTAGAAGAATATGGAAGATTTACTTCTGAGTGAAGCAAGCCAGGCTATGAAGGAGAGACACTGTATGTCCCCACTTAATATATACCAAGTGTCTGCACTCTATGACAGAAACTGAATGACTAAAAGATTTTGAAACATAGTAAATGGTTGTGAATACCAGATATAGGGTGGGAAGAGGGTAGGTGAAGGAATAGAGTCTGAGGAAGGACATTGAAGAGAAAAATAGAGAGGCATAGCATTAATAGGACAAAAATATGGGGTGTTATCTGTTGAAGATAACTTCATAGTATTTTCAACTGAACTGGGGAGAAATGCACACATGTTGGAATATTCACTTTGCAAGCTAAATAATTTGATTGAATGTATAAAAAAGAACTTGAAATAAAATATAAAATTTTAAAAAGAAGACCAGAATTTGGGTTTTAGAGTAAGTAATATATCAACAACTTGAATATGACTGAGGGAGCGTGGGACAGTTAGGTGCCATGTGGCCAATTCAGTTTAGGAGATTACAGCTCTAATGTAGAGAAGACATGGCTAGGGCATCAACCAAGGACTTGAAATTGTAATAGATAAAAGGAAAAAGGAAACTGAATTTGAGGGATTTTGATGGCATACATGACAGGACTGATTAGATATGGGAGGCAGAGTAAGTCAGTACAGTAGAGCAGTGGTTCCCAATCTCCTCTGCACCTGAGACTGGCCTTATAGAAGACAATCCTCCACTGAATGGCAATCAGGGGTGAGGGTTGGTCCCAGGATGATCCAAGCACACCACATCCACCATACATGCCATTTCCACCACTGCCACTTGGGAATATATCATGAACCAATCACACAACAATAGGATTCATGCTCCCAGAGAATCCAATACCACTGCTGATCTAATAAGAGACAGGACTCAGGTGGCAATGCAGAGTGTTGAAGAGTGACTGCAACATGGAGAAAACCTGGCTTGCTTACCCACTGTCTACTGCAGGGCAAGGGTGGGAAAGGGACCAATGGGCCACTGGGGACCCTTGCAGTAGAAGTACTTCTAGACTCCTGTTGATGTGGGAGTGTTGGGTGATCAGGCAGACACCTGTGCTGGTTCTTGTCCTATGCTCATGAAGAATTAGAGACATGGAAACAGAGAAGAGAGTAAAGCAGAGTTTATTAGGGAGGAGAAAAAACTTTCAATGACATGGAAGGAGGCTCAAATAGGTTGCTGAAGAGGAGCTGGAGGCCAAAGGTTTTTATCTAGCAATTTGAACAATAGGTTGGCTTTCTGATAAAGAAGTGGGCTTTAGAAAATGGTTACATGGTAGTATGAGTGATTTATTACCCCATTCTTTGTGGGGTCAGCAGACCATAGCGTTCTGTTCTGTACTGCTTGTTAGAATACAGTTACTAAATAGAAACCATTGTCCTTGGCTACAGTTGCTTTAAGTCCCAATGCAGCCAGCTTTTGGTTATGAAAACTTAGCCACTATGGGACCAGCAGTTAGCATAATGGCTATGTTGCTGAACTCCCATGTAGTCAACCATGGTTTGAGTCCCAGACCCAGTAGCTTAAATTCACATGGGCTCATGTGCATACATGCCCAAGATCCCAAGAGGAGAATGGAGGAGAAGGGACTGTGGTGTAGCCATCCCCCTTGGGGGGTGATTTCTCTCATTCTGTCTTTCTCTGTCTCTCTGATGAGCACACATGCCCTATAGCAAAAACCTCTCAAAAAAAAAAAAAAAAAAAAAAAAAAAAAAAAAAAAACCTTAGCCACTGTGACTCCATTTTGGCTTTATTCTGTGTGCTCAACATCCCTATCTCCTGCCTTATTAGCAAGGAGTCATACATTCTTTAGAGACCTGTTAAAGAGGTATATATTGGGACCAACAGGTGACGTGGTTAAGGCATTGGACTCGCTTGGTCAATCATGGTTTGAGTACTGGCCTGGTGGCTTGCATTCTCACTTACTCTTTCTGTCTCTCGCTGGTGAGCACATGTGCCCTATAGCAAATTAAAATAATCATAATAATAAATAAAATTAGGTAATTTTTAAAAGGGGTGGGAAGTTTTACATTAACTTCATTAAATAGAAAAACACAATGATGAATAGGGAAGAGGGGAGTATTTGTCTATCTGTAACTATAAAGAGGCAAAGAAGGTGTAGGAATGGGGTGGATGAAACGAGCTTGATTTTCAAAAAAAAAAGATTTTTTTTCTCATCTACCTGTAAATGGGACTAACTCCTATCTCATTGTCTTAAGTAACTAAATATGAATACCAGTGTCCACAAATCAAGAAAGGAAATACAAGAGGGAATAGGTTAGGACAGGAAAGGAAATGGGCTGATACAAAATGATGAGCTCAGTTTTGTGCAGATTAAGAAACCCAAAAGGAACAGTCCAATAGGCAGTTGGACACCATATCCAAATTTTTAAATCCTAGTTACTTTTTTTTTTAATTTCAATTTATTTATTTGCATTCATTCACTGTACATCATTACAGCATACAAAATGAGATTTTCCATCCAGGGTACACTGTATATTGTCTCAATCAAGCACATCAACAAACATGTTATTGTCAGCAAATGATCTTCCATTTCTTGTTTTCTGTATGTTTTGCTTTTTTTTCCCCATCCTTGATTCCCTATCTCTTACCCTCTGCCATCTCCCACTCTCCTCCCAAACGGTCTCCGGTATCTATGTTTGCTTTCTATACTGTTTCCCTCTCCCACATTTTATTGAATCACCAAATACCCTCATAGTAAACACAGGTGACACACACATTTCCATGAACACAAGTCTAACTTTATGCATCCTAGTTACTTTTTAGTTTGCAGTAGAAACTTGGTCAGCCCCTCTGTATCCATTTTGAATGCCATCTATAAAATGAATTTAACCCTTCCAACTCCTTTCACCAAAATATTCTAAGGTTGATGGCAAAGTTTTAACTGGGTTTCCTTAAGAAAATAATCAACCCTAAACTTTATATCCAGCTCTATTACAAACTATCATGGTGGGAGTAAGAAGCAACTAAGTTTTGAAATAAGCCTTGACCTTGATTCCAATCCCTGCTCTGACATTTAGAAACTGGTAATGTCAGATAAATTAATTTAGACATGATAACCTCAATTTCTTCTGTAGCCAAAGAGGACTAAAAATCCTATCTTCTAGCAGTACTATGAGACACGGTGTGGGAAAGAATCTGGCACACAGTAAATGCTTACCATATATCCATTTATCAGTGGACTTCCTTTCTGATGATGAAGGCATGATATATTTCACCAGCAAAATAGCCCTTAGTAAAATTGTGAAATATGACCAACTCTGGCCAGTTTTCCTCACATCCCACTTCAAAGTCCAAGATGTCTCTCCTCTTTTCATCATCAAAATCAGTTCTCAGGGGAGGATGTAACATCAGTCCTTTGCCTCTCATAGTTAATATCACCCCCTCCTCTGTCTGCCTGGGGGACTACACATTCTAAACCTTCTATGTAACAATATAAAAATTGGCTTTGTTTCTGGTTAAGGGCTTAGTGTGCTAGTTATTGTAGAAGGAGGCCATGCACCACAGACCCTTACCTGAGATGCCTGAAATCCTATCTATGAAGTAGTTAGTTCTCCTTCAAGGCCTCCAAGTTGGTAGCTTAAAGCAAAAGAGAACAATATTTCATCATGTCTGGGGTACACAGACATCCTAAATAGTTCTCTTAAGTTTCACTCCCCACCCTCTTTGTCTATGCTTCCTCCTGGCTGTGGGATTTTATTTTGAATTTTAATTATTTTGTTACTATTAGTATTAATCCTCCATAAGAGACAAACAGGGGAAAGGGGCATATTTGTCTGTTATTTACTATGTTTTAGGCTAAACGTGTACAGGTTAATTCAATTAAGAAGTGTCTCAACCCTCCCCCCTCCAGTATATATCAGGTCCCTGGTGGTCCAATAGGTAATAAAACTATGGGGAAACTGAAAGTATTATTGCATGGTGCTTTATTCTCATCAGCAATGGCTTCCAAATACAAATTTAATCAATTATTGAGTGATTCAGAACAGGTTTGCTGGGAATTTAATTATCAATATAGTCCTCGTGGGTACTGCAATCACTGTGTGTCTAAGAGACAGTGGTTTAGTGTCCTTTCAAGGCACATTCACCTAGAAAGTGATTGCTGATCTAAGGATTCTTCACCGGTTTTATCAAAGGGATTGTCTACCACAGCAACAGCATTTTGGGGGTGTGGGGGTGTGGGGATGTGTGAGATCTCATTTTCTTTGCTCCTTCAATTTCCCTCCGATTAATTCATTAATTTGGTAAGTCCCCATAAGTATCTTATATCCCACCCTTCACCCTCTCCCCCAAGCAATAATCCAGATATTCTCAGCATCTGAGCAACATTGAAATCAATAGGGACTTCGGAGGGGGGCAAGAAGAATAGTACATGGTAATGACAATTATTCACTGAAAGCAGTCTAACCCATTTTTAATTTAATTTGAAGTGCCATTGTTTCAGGATTCCAAATGCTGAGGTCATTTTAATCATGCAGATCCCATGTCTTATTGAGTTGTGGTAGAGAATTACTCTTTTTTTGTGACCCTGAGTTAGCAAGGACATCCTGGGCAAACAGCCAAGGTGCCATACGCTCAATAATAATAATAATCTATACTTAAAGATAGCATGATAGCTATTAGTCATTGGCTATCCTGATAGGAAGAGTGTCACCTCTTCAGACCCCATGGCTGTTTGACTTAGCACTTTCTTTAGTGAATGAGAAACATCATCAAATAAACTATCTTGCAGGGGAGGAGAGAAGGCATAAAAAACAGACTATAGAGAAAAACTATAAGGTAACTAAATATACAGTGGTGAAGTAGGTGCTGGGATGGGATTGGAAGGGGTGAGGGATGAAAAGAGCTTGATCTTCCAAAAAAAGCAAAAGCTTTTCTTTGTTGAAGAGTTGTTTGAGGGTGTCTAATGAACCAGATTTATTTTGAACTTATTTGCTCCTCACTAAAAGAAAAAGAACTTAGAGATCACTTCCTGTAAAAGAGCAAATAGGTATTAAATCCCAAATCACTTAAGTCTTGCATATGAAATTTACATTACCTTTTCTAATAGCTATCATCTGTGGAATACATATTATATACAGGGAAATTCACAAGTGTTTGCCTAAATTGGCATCATTTAATTTTTACTGCAAAATGTTCAATATATATTTTTCTCATTTCATAGGTGGAAAAAAAAAAAAAAAACACGAAGCTTTAAAAGGAAATACGTAATTTGTCCTCCTCTAACAACAGGCAGAGCTGGAATTTTGCATGTAGAATTCCAAGCCTCCCACTTTTTATTCTGTATCTGGGCTTTGTTTCAACACTTCATAGAGATATTTTGTTGTTGCTGCTAATTGTTTTAATAAGGAATTCAAACATGGCCTTCCAAAATATGTTTTTCTTGAATTAGATAGGTTTTAGTATTTTTCTGAAATATCTGACATTTATTTTCTCCATTTCAGAGTGTTCTAATTATTTAGGTTTAATTTATTTTTCTTTTTTGCTATAGGGTGAATGTACTCACCAGACACACACACACACACACACACACACACACACACACACACACACAGAGAGAGAGAGAGAGAGAGAGAGAGAGAGAGAGAAAGAAATCACCCTTTCCCCAGGAGGGATGGCCACACTGCAACCCCTTCTCCTTGGGATTTTGGGTACACACACACACACACACACACACACACACACTCAGTGTAATTTTCAAGTCGCTGGGTTTAGTACTCCAACTGCACAGTCGGCCATGTGGGAGCCAGCCGCCTTAACCTACATGACACTTGTTTGGCCCCTTAAGTTTGATTTTAAAGGGACCTTAGAAAAATAGCATGTGTTCAGTTTGGAGAAGGAGAGCTCCCCTGTGGTCTTAGCAATTATCTACCATGGAAATACAGATGTTGACCTAGAGAACACGGAATATGTCCAAGGCTGGGCTAGCTTATGCTAGAAGATTCTATGAATATGATGAAACCAGTTTGCTTTGGGACCTTGAGAGCCACTTACCTGCCCTTAGCCTCACTAGAAAGTGAGACTAATTAGTTTGGTCACTGTCTCATTTTGCAAAGCAGCCAGGATTAATAAAATAATATTAGCAACGTATTCATTGGTAGAAAACTATAAGTGAATTGTTGGGGCTTTTTTCTGGTTTGTTTTTAAAAACTACTTCAAAACATTAATTCCTCCAATTCACCTTCTAGGGACTGAAGACACAGGACAGTCAATAATTCAAATTCCCCAGTAAAATAAGAAAGTGTTATTGACCCTGAAGAGCACAGAGGTTAATTTATTTGTAAAAATCACCTTCTGCCACCTGCTCTGGGTGGAAAAGAAATTACGTTTAGCCTCATGAGAAAACCATCACTTCTTTCTCTCCACCCCCAACCTGTTTGTTTGTTTTGGGAATATGTTGGTAGAGGGCTTGGTTCCTAGGAAGCCATGTTGTAGAAATATGTAAGTATGCTTGCAATATATCTTAGTTTATAATAATCTCGAAGCGTGAACGTTCTTAGTTTGTCAGTAAGAGAAATCATAGGGATCAAGAGAAGTATTGGCGAATGTGGATGACATCCAAGCACGTTGTGTGGGACAGGTAGAATTTTTGTAGGCCTATATATGTATTTATTTAATGATTTGCAAGACTGGGCAAATTGAATTACTCGTACTGATTATAAAGTCAGTTAGTAGGGTAGCCCAGAAGGTCAACCTGTTCACCATTACTATTCTTTCTCTCCACCCGAAATTGTTCCTCAGGGAAATTACTCCCATCCTTAATTCAATCTGTAAAGACTGTGGCATTTCCTCAAATTATTCCCAATAACGCAAATAAAAAAACACTAAATTTAAGTCATGACTAGTTAAATTTCAAATTCAATCATGGGATCATTAAGAAGCTTTCTAAAAATATCCCCCTCCTCCTTTTTTTAAATGCTTTTTAAAATGTCCCTTAGTGGACAATGGTTCACTCTCTCTCCCTCTCTTTCTCTCCTTGGATTACCCAGAATCCATTCTCTCTTCTTTTGGTAATAGAATCCCAATTACACTTAGGAGAAGAATTATACCACTCCAAGGTCTATGGTCTGGGTAGGATCATAAACGAAGTCTCTTTCCTCTCCTAGATTAGTGGTAGAAATATCTCTAAGTAAAACAGAGCCTCCCTCTTATACCTCTGGAGGGTGGCCCTGACATCCTGGCAACAGAGCCTGGTGAGATAGTCACTTTTTTTTTTTTTTTTTTTTTTGAGAGGGTTTTGCTATAGGGCATGTGCACTCACCAGAAAGATGGAAAGAGACAGAGAGACAGAAAGCGAGAAATCACCGCCCCCCACCCCCACCTCCGGAGGATGGCCACGCCGCAATCCCGTCTCCTCCATTCTTCTCTCAGGATCTTGGGCACACATGCACACAATGCCTGGCATGAGTTTAAGCTACCAGGTCCCAGACTTGAACTGTGATCGACTATATGAGAGTCCAGCGACACAGCCATTACATCAACTGCTGGTCCAAAACTAAGAATTTTAAAACAATCTGGTTTCTTTATTTTTCTCAGTCAGTCCTGTTGCTCCATTTTCCCCTCAATTCTGTAAGTACCCCTCACCCATACCTCCCCATGCTTTATAAATTTCCATTTTGTGTAAGTTAAACAGAATTCATTCCTTTTGTTTACAAGTAGGTATTCTAAAGATGCTGAGATGAGCTAGAAGCTGTGATGTGAAGACTGAACTAGACCAAGGATATGAAGAACTTGCTTTACACAGTTCTGGCTTTGATCTCATTTCTTATTTGTATTACTTTAGAAGTACCTGAGAGGAGTGATGGGGAACATTGTAATGGACTCTCTCAATTATCCACCAAGTCTCTCAAAGGAGTGATGGTGTAACCTTCTCTGTATTTGCCTTTTTGCATTCTGTACCCTGGATGGCAGTCTCAGTTTCCAAGCCAATTCTCATAAAATAAATAAACAAACAAACAAAATATACCACTTAACAAAAAATAAGATTGGGTCAGAGTTCTACCTGACACATTTTATCAATGTTCTTTCAAAAAGTAACGTTAGAAAATTATGAATGAAATGAATGTTGAGTCCTTTATCAGCCTATGCCAATTCCTTAGCTTTGCAGATTCCAAAATCTGTTTCCAAATTAGGTATTTCATTAGCTTTAATGTATCTTCTAACCTGATTCATACTCTGGGCCGCATTTTGTAATCTGGGCTTATTCATAATTTACTCTTCAGGAAATTATTGTATGAATAACAGCTGGGAAAGATCATTCTCCTTACTCTGTTCTAAGAATGGAGGTAAAAACAGCAAGTTAGCACAGGTTTCCTTGGCTACTGTTAGCCACTTGAGTGACAGTGATTGAGGCCACAAGGAAGGTATGGAAGGAAAGTATTATTTATTGAACACACACTTTTTATTTATTTTTTTTAATTTGGTGTGCATGCTCACAGGAGAGCAAGAAAGAAAATGAGAAAACATCCTCCAGGAGGAATGGCCACACCACAATCTCTTGTCTTCCAGTCTTCTCTCAGGATTTGGGCCATGTACACACATACACCTGGTATGCTTTCCAAGCCACCAGGTCCAGGACTTGAACTGTGCAGCCAGCCATGTAGAATCCAACCACCTTCACTTTCATAATAATGGCTGGCCTTGGACGCACACATTTTGCTAAGTTTTATGCTAGGACTCTACTTTAAAGAAAAGGAAACTGAGGTTTTGAGATGCTAAATAAATTTTTTAATACACATTTATTGAAGAGTTGCCATGTTCTAGAAACTGTGGTAAGCCCTAAGATGTAGTAATAAATGTTGTATTTGTGATATAAACCCAGGTCCATCTGTCCCTAAAGCCTAGGTCATGACTAGTACATCTCCCATGACACATCTCTTAGGTCAGGATCACTTTTGTCATGAAAATGAGATCAAGAACCAGAATAGAGCCTGTTTCCATAAAATGTTTTAGCGTGAAGACAACAGATTTTTGGGCATTTTTATTAGAACCACTTCTAGGTATAGCAAAAGGAATTTTACAACTTTTAATCTTATGATTTTAACTTTCCCAAGATCCCTTTAAACTTGAGAACAAGCAGTATCATTCTCAATTTACACATGGCGGGGGAAGAGCTTAAAAAGAGAAAACCATGTAATAAAGATCTTGGGGTGAAAAAAAAGAAATGGTGACTTGGGCTTTACAGTCTACAAGATAGTGAATTAACACAGGTTGTTGACTAACCCCATTCCCACTCCCACTGCCACCCAACCTGGAGATGCCACAGGCGACATCAAAAGATTGGCTGAAGACATACACATAGTTTTAATCATATTAAATAAACTGAATTTAGCAGTCCACTGAAAAAAGTCATCATACTTAAGTCAGACTTATCCTTGGAATGGAAGAATGAATGAATCAGACACTCTAAATATAGCTTACCACATTAATGGACAAAAATGGAAAATCCACTGACCATCCCAGATGGAAAACTTTAATAAAGTTCAATACTTACATATCTATAATTTGAAAAAAAAACTTTATAAACTTAAAAAAAAACCTACATAAGTGCAACTGGTGATTTTATTAGTTTAATAGAAAAGATGTAAGTCAATATCTTCATGACTTTGGGCAGAGAATTACTTTTTATTTTTAGAGATTTTTTGCTATAGGGTGTGTGTGCTCCCTGGAGAGAGAGAGAGTCAGAAAGTAAGAAATCACACACCTCTTTCAGGGGGGATGGCCATGCCACAGTCCCTTCTCCTTTATTCTCCTCTTGGGATTTTGGACATGCACACACACAAACCCAGCATGAGTTTTAAGCTGCCAGGTCCAGGACTCAAACCACAAATGACTGACTACATGGGAATCCAGCAATGTAACCATTACACCACCTGCTAGTCCTGGAAATAACTTCTTGAACAAATCATCCAAGTAATAACTAAAATGAAGATGTCCGTAAAGTCTAAACCAACAAACAATATTATTTTAAATTCACAAAGATCTAAAAGCAATAAGAAAAAGGTAATAACTCGAATAGATAAAAAAAAGGGAGGGGGGGCAAAGCAATTTACAACAGAGACGCCTAAAATACTTTGTAATCAGTGTAATGAAAATTAAAACAATTAGGTTGGAAACAAATAAAAAGTTGGATAATACCAAGAAAAGTTGTAAAGACCCAGGGACATTAGGACTTTCAGTTACTCTGAAGTTATTCTGAAGGGTAGGCTGGAGGGCAATTTGTCACTGTTTAGTCTCATTCACTAAGCATTTGGCCTATGAATCAACACATCCTGGCAATTAGCCATCGAATCCATAAAGAGATATGTATGGCCATGTTCATCATAACATGGGTTGAAGTAGCAGAAACTCATAGGTAACTAACCTAGTTAGTTACCCAAATAATCACTGGGAGAGTGGATAGAAAAAGCTTATTGGATGTATACCAGGAGTACTATGTATTACAACAGAATCAAAGAATTACAAAAGATCACATTGTACCCCATAAATATGCATGGTCAGTGTTTAGTAATGAAGAATAAGCGCTTGCCCTGTAGCACAGTGGTTAAGCACTGTGCAGAAGCCAGATCACACATGGTTCACTGCTATTTTAACCCCAGCCCCAGTAGCGACAGGTTGGGCACATGTGTGTGTCTTCCAGGATCCTAATGGGATGCAAAAATGGAAGAAAAAGGATTGTGGCAGGGACCAGCAGGTGGCGTGGTGGTTGGGGTGCTGGACACTCCCACATGGCCGACTGTGGTTCGAATACCGAACCTGGTGACTTGCTTTCTCACTTTCCCTCTCTTTCTCTCTGTGTATCTCTCTGGTCAAATTAAAATGGGTTAATGACTAAATAAAATTAATAAATAATTATTTAAAAAAAAAAAAGAAAAGAAAAAGGATTGTGGCCTGACTGGGCCACATTGGAGGCACCCGTTTCTGTTTCTTTCTCTCTGTGTCTCTGGTGTGTGCACACAGCCTGTGACATAAAATACACATACACATACATGTACATACACATTAAGAAAATTAGATACATGCAAGGAAATATGTAATGCAATATCATTTGCAAAAATTAAAAATGTGCATACACAAAAAGATACATTTCAAGAACACAGTAAATTAAAAGGATATATATAACATACATTAACGTAGCTGGAAGAAAATGGTAGTGGTATGAGAATAAAAAGGAATATGGAAGGAAGGAAAGAAGGAAGAAAGAAAGGGAGGGAGGGGAAAGGGAAAGAGAGAGGGATGGAGGAAGGAACATGCATTTGCTATTGTTACAATGATACTGCATAATAATCATTAGAATTTCAGCGGTTTGCAATAACAAACTTATTTCTCACACATCTGGAGGTCAACTGGCAGTTGGCTTACCTAGGCTGGGATTAGTTACAACAGGTTGGGTCTGTTCCATAAATTGCTCATCCTTTTTTAGATGAGTGGAAATCCAAGCTATGATGAAAAGCAGGAGTTCAAATGGCAAGTTCATCCACGCTAGTGCAGTGGGATTAATCTCTTTGGCCAAAACAAATTATATGGGCAAGCCCAAAGTCAAGTGGCAGAAAGAATGTCCCAGCCGCCAAGGGGCTGTTGCAGGGGCATGGATATATAATATCGCCACATAGAAGTTAAATATTTGGAATCAGTAATTTCACATACCTTAATGGTAGGTAGATGGGTAAACAGGGAATAGATAGATAGAGGTTATATATACATATGTGTATACATGGTATTTATATGCATTCATAAAACCCAAAAGGGATTATTGCATGGAAAAATAATGAGCCAAATTCCGAGGAGTATGATTAATCAACCTTATACATCTGGGGTCACTAAATAAATAAATAAATGACATGACATGAAACAATAGCAGGAGCAGAAGGGAACAATGAGGGAAGAGGAAGTTCAGACTGAACATCAGATGTGGCACTGAATTTTAATTCGTCATCTCTAAACTTATTAAAGGGAGCAAGAGTACAAAAAGAATGCATTGTTTATTTGGAACCTATAATGTACTGGTTTTCTGAAAAAGGTAAGTAGAGCCCACACTGCTAAATATGACGTGCTTCTGTTCTAAGTGATGTTACAATTCGGACAAGAATATCTTCGAGTTGTATCATAACATGAGGTGAGATCACTCCTGCTCCACTCTGTTCTGATCTGCTTCACACACCAAAGTAAACGCTACCACTACAGGTGCTCCTTCACTTACCATGGAGTTACAGCCTAAAAACCCTTTGGTCAAAAATATTGCAGGTTGAAAATGAATTTAATATCCTCATAAATCTTTTTTTTTTTTTTTTTTTTTTTTTTTGAGAGGTTTTTGCTATAGGGCGCGTGTGCTCACCAGAAAAACAGAGAGAGACAGAAGATGAGAAATCACCCCCCAGGGGGATGGCCACGCCACAATCCCTTCTTCTCCATTCTCCTCTCGGGATCTTGGGCACACACGCACACGCACTCAGTGTGAGTTTAAGCCTCTGGGTCCACGACTCGAACTGCAGTCGATTACATGGGAGTCCAGTGACACAGCTATTACGCCAACTGCTGGTCCCATATCCCGATACATCTATTGTAAGGCTCAAAAATAGTAAACTGAACCATCATAAGTAGAGGACTGTCTATACCTGTATATTTAGCTTATTAGAAGGAAATCACACAAGGATTTTACATAGGGGCTGTTCATGGAAGTCTAATGGAAAAATATATATATTGGTGGATTTGACCATATCTAAAGTAAGGACTTCCATTTATTTATAGACATATCAGCAAAATATTAGGAAAATGTCTTTGCAGAGCAATGTGGAATCCATATCTAGGAACTTTTCAGAGAAGCAAGGAAAAAATAGAAAATTTAGAAAGAAAAAAGATGGCAAAGGGCATGAACAGGCGGTTGATAGATGGGAAATTAATCAGCTGCTATGTGTTCAAAAGCTACAATATTCTCATTGTAATCAGAGAAATGCAGTTTAGGGAGGTTATTTCTTTTTCATTTTTCTTTTTTTTTTTTTAACAGAATTAGATACTATTTTATACCTACCAGATTGGCAAAAATTAAGAAGTGCTGGCAAGAACGTGGGAAAATTTTATCCTTACTTCTAGTGAATTCTAAATTGGTGTAAACATTTTGTATAGCAATCTGAGAAGTATTTAGTGAAATAAAATATGAATAAAGGCTTCACAACATAGAAGTTCCCCTCTTTAGAGAATCTCTTGCTCAAATCCACAAGGAAAATGGTCACAGAGATTATCGTAGCCTTATTTACGGTACCATAAAGTTGGAAGCAATCTAAGGATTTACTAGAGAATCCAGATAACCTCTAGATATCCATTAGAGAAATGAATAAGTAAAATATGCTACCTGCTAGAGTCTGAAATGACATGTGCGTGAAGTGAATAATTTGCTGGGCTCAAAAGCAATGAACTAGATTTATACAAAGAAAGATGTATAGATCTCAAAAGCACTATGTTAGATCATACTATCCACATGACTTTAAATAATACATAAATGACACTGTACATTCTTCTAAATAGGAGCAAATAAATGAAATAAACACCTGGTATGTGGGTTAGAGGAGCTATAACACTTGAGAAGACACTGATAGAAGTGCTAGGAGGTGCTAAGAGTTGGAGACCAAGGGAGAAACAGAGCAAACAGAATAGGGTCCTGTGAGAATGATGGTGTCCCGTAAAATGACGAAATCTTGTATATCTAAGCTAATAGATACACAGCAATGGGAACTCTCTAACAATTCTTTTTTAAGAACGTTTGATCTGAAACTATGTTTTCAAGCTCTTGAAGCAGTCCAGCAGCAGACAGCACACTAAAACTGAAGAAAACAATGCCGTTTATAGATTTTTTGACTAATCATTCATTTAAATGTAGCAGTGGGACGGTGCTGATCAGAGGGATATTATATTGGTTTTGAAACAGGTTTGCTGCAAATGAGCGATCACAATGGCAGTTGTGTAAGTTAAATTGCTCTCCCTTTGTTCGCATGCAGTGACCATCATTTGAGGACTAAACTCTACATTTCTGACCAAATAGCTGATCGCCAGGAAGTAAGCAAGCAGAAATCATTCCTACATAAGCCAGGCAGCTCCAAATCTCTCTCCACCTTCTTTTTAAACAAATAGAGACATCAAGAAGGGCATGAACCCTGTGCAAGAAGGTTCAGACGGAGCATTCAAGGTGGCACCTCAAATAATTTTAATGAGTCATCTTCCTACTCATTATAGAGAACATTAATGTAATGGAATTGCATTTCCCTCTGTATTTGGAGCCTGTAAGTGTGCTGTTTATTAATAAAGAAAAATGGGACTCATACTCACACTGTAAAATAGTGCTGTGATAAGGTTTTTCTCTTCCAAGCTGATCTCCAGCAGGGACAAGGGTACCTAAAATTCTAATATAGTGTGATGAGACCCTTTGACATCTGGCTTTCCTCTATTTTGGGCTGCTTAATGTGCCAGTGCCAGCTCTTTGCTACTAGATGTATATTTAGCATATTTGAAGGAAAATCAAAACAAGGATTTTACATAGGAGCTAATCTGATAATTACATGGGTACCCAAAAGCTAGACAGTAAGGGATAGTGAAACAATATAATTAAATAAGTTGAATGAGGCAGGAACGCTAGAGGAGAGGAGTTTGCCTCTGAGACACAGGCTGCATGCATTTTTATCAAAGAAGGAAATCTCAAGAAAACACTGATGCAGAAACACATTCACAGAAGATTGATGGGAGTTAATAGTCCCAACCTCCCCCTTGACCTAGTGTTCAATTTTCAGAGGGAACTCAAATTGCCGTTTTAACTGAAAACAGAACGGTAAGGACGATCAGGGAGGAGTTAACTTTTGGCAACTTTCCAGGTCAGTTCTTCTAGTTCCTGAGGCTTGGGAATGGAGATTAGTCATGAGAAATTCCTTAAGAATTCCTTACATTTTTTGCTCTTGATATAGTATTTCTATTTGCCAAGTCTTCCAGGACATTTCTGAAGCCAACCAAATGATCTTCCAAGGAGTGGGCCATCTTACCTCCAGGCCCCAGATGGTGAGGTTGAGGGGTTAAGTGAGTAGCCCCAGGTCGCACGCTTCATTTCCCAGCATCAGGTGCCAACATGGGATTATCTCTTCAAGCTTCTGACTCTCTGTACAGCAAATAAACCTTTCCAGGGTAAAACGCATTGTGTGGCATCTGCTGTTTACACAGTTTGAGAAACTCTCCTGAGCAGTGGAGACCTCTTAGCTTGTAGCACCTACCCTTAAAGGCACCCAGCACTCGGTGGTCTATGACTCTTCTTTATAACATGTGTGTTTCTTGTGCTTATTCAGCAACAAGTTCACAAGGCTCATGCAAGAAACTGACACAGAGTGGACACCACACCTTCCAGGAACCTAGCAAGATTGTGTCATGTCATGAACAAACACATTGGTTCTTTTTATTTTAATTTATTTTATACATTTAATCATATACGTTGCTTAGCTTGTGAAGTGAATGTGCCAACATGAATCCATTTCTCACCAGTCCAGTTGGGGATACTATGCACGCTATCAACAGATAATAACCCATTTCTTTGTCCCATAAATGTCTTTCTTCTGTATTTTTCTCCTTACTGTCTTTCCTCAGATTCTCCTTCTTCTCCCACCCTCTTCCCACGCTGTATTCGGTATCTATAACCATTTTCTATGTTTCTATATCCTTTAGCCTTTCAGTCTCAACCTTAGAGTGTGGACTGTCAGTATATACTTAATTTTTTAAGACTTACTTTATTTTATTTATTATTATTATTTTTAATTTGACCAGAGAGAGACAGAGAGAGAAAAGGAAAATGAGAAAGCAAGCCACCAGTCCAGAACTCGAACCATAGTCGGCCATGGGGGAGTCCGGCACCTTAACCACCATGCCACCTGGTGGCCCCACACATTGGTTCTTAAAAGGTACCCTGTGTCGGAACCAGCAGTTAGCGTAATGGCTATGTTGCTGGACTCCCATGTAGTCGACCGCAGTTCGAGTCGCGGACCCGGTGGCTTAAAACTCACACCGGGCGCGTGTGCGTATGTGCCCAGGATCCCGAGAAGGAGAATGGAAGAGAAGGGATTGCGGCATGGCCATCCCCCCCGGGGGGTGATTTCTCGCTTTCTCTCTCTGTCTCTCTCTGTCTGTCTGGTGAGCACACACGCCCTATAGCAAAAACCTCTGGAAAAAAAAAAAACGGTACCCTGTGTCATTTAAGGAGCCCCAGAGCTTACTGTCCTGAGGAGAGAGCAAGATGCCTTCAGAAAGAGAACAGACTTTGGAATGAGACTTGGTTTTGTTCTTGTACTCCGCCACTTACTAGTTGAGTGACCTTCAGCCTCACTTTGTTGTCTGTAAAAGAGAAGGAGGAGCTCTAAATAAATGTTTTTGTACATTATGGATAGAATTGTGCCTCCTGCACCCAAACTCCTAACCCCCAGTATCTCAGAATGTGACCTTATTTGGAAATAGGATCTTTGTAGATGTAGTCATATTAATATGAGGTCATTATTGATAATGACCTAATCCAATATGACTGGTGTTCTTATAAAAAAGGGACAGTTAGACACAGATAAACACAGAAGGAAGACGATGTGAAGAGACAGGGAGAATGCCACTTGAAGACGGAGGATCGAAGTAATGAATCCTCAAGCCAAGGAAGGCCAAAGATGGCTGACAATCCACCAGCAGCTAGGAAGAAGCATGGAAATATCCTTTTCCTGGAGGTTTCAGAGAGAGTGCATAAGGGAGAGCATGGCCCTGCCATCATCTTGATTTCAGACTTCTAGCTTCCAGGTCTGTAAGACAATATGTTTCTGATGTAAATCATCCAGTTTGTGGTACCCTGCTACAACAGCCTTAGGAAATTAATGGATTATAAATATTAAAAGAAAGTATTTATGTAAACATACAGTAGGCTCTCAACCAATTCATGTCTCCATGTCAAAGAAAAGGATTTGTCTATTGATATGCAAACAAAGGTTGCTCACTTTCTCTTTTGAATTCCCCTATGATCTCTGACCACATGACAGATGGATCAGGTCTGCTAGAGCAAGCTCAAATTCTACAGATCAGGGCCAGATATTATCTGGTTTCCTGGGGGATTTCTGGGTTAGGAAGAACTGAGGACTGAGCCAGAATTCCTAGGTTTGGATTAGAACAGAGTGAACTCCTGACTGGGACATAAACTACCATGCATTTGGAGAAGCTGAGATGCTTTTCTCCAAGTGACACTGAGATATAGTGTCAGGTCCAGCCCGATTCTAACTCCCTGAATCCGTCCTACCCCCATATCTGTGGCTACTCAAACTCACCTAGACGCTCAGCCCTGACCCTGGTCTCAGGCCCTGTAATCAATAGAGGAATACCTTCTTTGAGAGACCACTTGATGGCAGTGGTTGAGAATGAATTCTGGAGCTATTCTATAGGTGTTTGATCCCAACTCCACTTTTGCTGTGTGTCCTTGGGCAAGTTATTCTATAAGCCTCAGTTTTCTTTCCTCCTTTGAAAAATGGGCATGATGATAATCGTACCCAGCTCATAGACTTGATATGAGAATTTATTAAGTTAACCTAACCAAGGCATATGGCTCAGTGTCAGGTAGACATTGCTGTTGTCATTAAGATCTAGAAACACCTGTTCTCCAGTACTGGTACTGGCTTCCTAAGCTAAGGCCTGAGGCCCTTGTCTTGATGACTTGCCTACTGTTTAGTTTCTCTAGAACTGGGACCTGGATCAGACTCTCTCTTTCCTCTTTCCTCATTGTCAGTGGAGGAAGCCTAATATCTGTGGCCCTGATGTCCCCCCAGAAACATCCCTGCCAAGATGTTCAAATGCTTTGAATCCATTCCTGGGCTCTACCCTGTTATGGTGTCATTGGATAACCCTCTGTGTTAACATCACCAGTGATGGCAAATGGTTGAGCTGTTGCCTGCTGTCCGTCAGCCGGAATGAACTTGCTTCACATCTTAGCAGCTGGACTGTCCCGAAAACTCTGCCCAGATATCTCCAAGCAGGCTGTGATGCCTCCTGTTTGGCGTAGCTTCTGCAGTTAAAGGAACCATTGTCTATCTATGGGACTAGATGCTCTCACACCCTAGCAAAATGGAGTTTGTTCATTTTGACCACAAACCTACCAAACCATAAGAATATGCAGGGACTAAATGTACTGGATAATGTCTGTTTATTAATGGCAAACTTGGGACCAGCAGATGGTGTAGTGGTTATGTTGCTGGATTCCCATGTAGTCAACCACAGTTTGAGTCCTAAACCCGGCGGCTTAAAACTCACTCCAGGCACGTATAAATGTGTGTCCAAGATTCCAGGAAGAGAGTGGCGGAAAAGGGATTGCAGCATGACCATCCCCAAAGGGGGTGATTTCTCCCTTTCTGTCTCATACACCTATAAATAATGACAAACTTACCATTTACAAGTGTTGCATTTGATTATACTAAGTCAAAGTATTAAGTATAATAGGGGCTAGATGGTGGCTCAGCACTAACACAACTCTGGGCTCACAGGGAAGATCCTGGGTTCACATCCTAGTACCTTCCCGCTGTGCATGCCAGACACATGTACATGTGTACATGTTCCAAGCCATCTGAGACTGAGGTGGATCACTCTGGCATGAAAACCCAATTGAGATCTCTCTCTTTCTTTTGAAAGAAACAAGTGAATTAACTTAAAAAAAAAAAAGTCTAAACAGAATAGAATTTCAACGTTCAGAAGACTTTATAAAAATCTTGTTTTTGTTTATTTGGAGAGGTTTTTCCTATAGGGCGCGTGCACTCAGCAGAAAGAGAGAGAGAGACAGTGAGATAGAAAGCGAGAAATTACCCCCCAGGGGGGATGGCCACGCCACAATCCCTTCTCCTCCATTCTCCTCTCAGGATCTTTGGCACACAAGCACACACGCCCGGCATGAGTTTAAGCCACCGGGTCCGGGACTCGAACCATGGTCGGCTCTACATGGGAGTTCAGCAACATAGCCATTACGCTAACTGCTGGTCCCTAAAAATCTGTTTTTACAATAGTCATTCTGTCAATTGCTCCAACAGATGCAAAAATATCAACAAAATACAAATCTTCAAAAAATGAATCCTTTTCTACTCTTTATTTCTTTTTCTTCATGATAACTCTGCCCATCAGGTAATAGTTAAGTTCTACAAATTAAAGACATAAAAGGATAACTGCGATAGAAGAACATGCAAGAACTGATGTTTGTTAAACTAATGCTTGTCAAGTACTAATTATGTTTCCAACTCTACTAAGTGCTTCTCACACATAAGTTGCCTCCTAAGAGGCAATTTATAAATTAGATATAAATCCTTCCTTCTTCTATAGAGAAGGAAACTGAGTCACAAAAGAGGTTAAATAACTGGACCAAGATTCAAAATCTACTGTACCCAAGATGTGAACCTAAATCAAAGTCAAGACCCTACACAATAAAAAATAAAACTCGGGGACTGGCAGGTGGTATGATGGCTAAGGTGCTAAATTCCCACATGGCTAATTGCTATTCCGGCCCCGGACTTGCTAGCTTGAAGATCATGCTAGGTGCATGTGCATGCATGCCCAAAATCCCAAGAGGGAAATGGAGGAGAAGAGATTGTGACATGGCCATCCTCCCTGGTTTGTAATTTCTCACTTTTCTTCTCTTTGACTCTCTCTAGCAAGCACACTTGCCCTTTGGCAAAAACCTAAAAAAAATAAAACAAAATAAAACTCTGCTACATTCTTCCTTTTCCCATTGATTTTGGTCCCTACAGCATGACAGTGCACAACTAAGCATGCTCTTTCCAAACATATCCAGTGACATTTGCATGTGAGCCACAGCCAGCAAACACTAGCATCATTGTCCCAGCAAAATGCAAAGTCACCATGGCCCTCGGGAGCAAAGCAGCAGAGGCAGCAAGTTCCTGTAAACTTCATTCACTGACCTGGGAAAGGCTGGCATAGGGAAAAACACTAGTGCTGTGTCTCCCTGCCAGCAACCAGTATGGGCCACGGACAGAGGTGGGTTGTGCCTGAGACCTGCCTTCAGTAACGGTTCACTTCTGTTTGAGATCTGGCCTGAAAGGTGATCTTTGGGGATTTTGAATATGTTGGTAAAAATCAGAGTGGTGGAGGGAACTTCGTGAAAATGTTTAGAAATGTCGGCAGGGAATTTGTGGCAAAATCTTACCCCGAATCAAAGAAAATGACTTTAGGATGTCGAGCCTCAACCCTGTTCCTGTTTCCTCCCATAAATCTATCCCTACAAAATCCTCAGGGAATTGGAATGGTTGCTTTCTCCCTGGCAATAACGGGAATTCTAACTACAGGCCAATTAGAGTACACCCAGAACTGCCAGTAAAACGTTTCACTGACTTGATTTTATGGGTTTCATAAAACAAGTGGAAGAAATCAGCGACAGTCCACGATCCTTGCCAAGATGTGGAGTCTGTTTATGAAGGCGATTGCGGGAGACTGACCCTGCGGCTCCAGATCTCTGGTCCTTCTGATCTGCTGCCTTTGTCCGGTGTGCAGGGCCCTGTGGCCTTAGGAACATCAGCTCCCGGCACAGACCTGAGGTGCCACCACTACTTCCCTGAGCATTTGGTCTGTGTCTTTAGAAGAGTCCCTTAGTTTCTTTGAGTCTCTCTCTTATTTATCTATTTCAGGTGATACCCCACTTATACCTATCTCAGGTACAATTCTAATTTAATATCTCAGAGGGTGAAATGCAAGGGATTGTCTTCACTCTTTTTTTTTTCTCATCCTACATTACACTTTTGGCTTGGTGTTTGAAGTCTAAGCATAATTTATCCGTGCTCTTATTGACTTCCTATTGCAAATGGTTTTGTGTGTGTGTGCGCGCGCGCACGTGCGCGCGTGTGTGTGTGTGTGTGTGTGTGTGTGTACGTGTGTATTTGTGAACGCACGTGCCCAGCCTGTCTGTCTCCTTTTCATTCTTCCTTTGTTCTTTCCCAAGGCTTCCGTGAGAGTAGCAAATAGAATGTCCTTGTCCCGCCCCCTCCCCCTCTCCAGGATAAGGGATAGACCACTTACCACCACCCTTTCTTCTCCTAATCCCCCTCCCCCTTCCTCAGCAGTGCAGTCAATGAAAAGAAAGCCAAGGAAGAGTGATTCGATTATTTGCCTGACCTTTGTCAGTGCCGGAAAGTGTGTAGATCCACGTGCTTTCCTCCAATCCCCCTTTGGGGCTTTTTTGAACGCATCCCCACAGGAGCCCTCCTGCGGCTCAGCTGAATCAGCCTCAGTGGGCTGGATGTGGTTCAAAGCTGAAAGACCCTTCCCCCAACCCCCTCAAGCCTGTCTTTATCTCACATCGTGTTCCTTACAAACAACAATTACTGACAGTAATTAGCTGTCCAGAATAACAAGGACGCATTTTGCTCAGCTTTACTGCAAAGGCACATGAGCAAACCTTACTGTGCTTCAGCGTGATAAAGCCCATTGGAAGATCCCCTTTTATAATGCTGGAAAACATGACCCTTGCCACTTCTTTATAACCTGTAGAACCAATTTCTCTCCGTATTAGATTGGATTTTCCTTTGGGGGTAAGTTACTTGTGAGAGAGAAAACTTGTGTTTAAGAAAATTGTCACTTAGTCCATAATTACTGAGAATCCTGTTAAGAAAATGTTAACGTACATCAATTCTTTCATCCATGTTTCTTGGATTGTAAGGTTTCAGGTGGCCTTGACATTATCAACATTGAAGCCAAAGCAACAATAAAACATGAAACTAGAGAGAGGAAAGGGTGAGAAGACTCTATTTAAACCACTGAGGGGTTGCAAAGCTGACTTTCCAAAATAGCAGTATCAAAAAAAATCTGAAAAACAAATTCACCACCAAACAGTTTCTACTGCTCCATTTATTTCAACTAGTGTGGTATTAATAGAATGCCTAACAGCAGGGAGTAGGAAAATAAATGTATTCTCACTCACAAGGGAATGACTAAATGACTCACAAATGCAAAAATAAATAAATGGCTCCCTATGAAAATCCGAAACTATATTACCCCAACTGAAACAACTAAGCTTTTTAACTGTAACCTAACATGTTAAATTCAATCAGTTTTATTTGAGGCCATAGATAGATCGAGCGATCAATCTCTATTATCTTGGGCTTTTTTTCATCCTCACAGTGCTATTTTTCTTCCTACGAGACATTTCAGTTCATTTCCTTGAGCCTTCTTCAGTTTAATGGCTGATTTTCAGACCAAAAAAAAAAAAAAAAAAAAAATCCCCCTTCCTCTAGTGGGAACAGGAAAAATAGAGCAATGAAAAGAAATTTCAGAAGGACATATCTTCATTCTATGTAGTAAAGAGAAGGAGGACACAGTGTGAGAAAAAGATAACAGGTAGATAAACAACGTGTATTGCAGCTTGTTTAAAACGCTATGTTAAATGTTAACAGGTGCTGCCTCCTGACACTATAAAAAGATCAACTTTTTGTCTCCTTTGTAATTTGTGAACAGGTAGGCCCTGAGGACCTAAATGAGGTCATGCCAATTAACTCACCGATTCCTGCAATCAGAGTGATAATGACATCCTTAGCAACCACCATATCGCTATGGCACCAGCCCACTGCTATAAAAACCCTTTTCAGCTACACTGGTTGTAGGTTGGGTGGCCAAAGCTGTAATCCTGAAATCCACAGTCTGAAAATTTACACTCACCTCTGTCTATCTTATCCGAGGATATACATCTTTTCTTTCTTAAAAGAGGAATAGTGAGAAAGCATAATTTTCACTGACTCCAAAGGCTGAAGATTGGGGCTTTTCCCAAACACCATATAAATCATCTGGCTCTTCAGAATCGTTCCTTTTAAGGGAAGTGAATGCACATTACCTTCCAATTTTATCCAGCCTGATGACTTCGTGCATTCTTACTCCTCCCAAAAAATGGCATGTTGCAAAGCTACCTTTATCAATAGATTGTAGTGGTTACTTCACAGGATGTGAATTGCTATTCCAAAGGCAGTCAAACAAAACCATCAGCAACATCTATGTGTTTTTCTTCAGAGCACTTTAAAAATGTTTAGTTCCCGGGACCAGCAGATGGCATAATGGTTACGTCGCTTGACTCCCACATGGTCGACCACAGTTCAAGTCCCAGACACGTGGCTTTAAACTCATTCAGGGCACATGCTTGCCCAAAATCCCGAGAGGAGAATGGAGGAGAAGGGATTGCGACATGGCCATCTCCTCTGGAGGGGTGATTTCTCGTTTTCTGTCTCTGTGTCTCTCTCTGTCTCTCTGGCAACCACATACGACCTATAGCAAAATATCTCTCTAGAAGAAAATTGTTTTAGTTCCCTGGAGATAAATTTAATATATGTAACAAGCAGAAGAAGAACAATCAAGACTAAATATCAAAAAATATCTTCGGCAAATTTACCTTCACAAACTTCTCTGGCATTTCACTTTAACCCTCTCCTATCTGCCCCTCAATTATACTACTGCATACTTGGGGAAATTCATAAAAATATAAAAATCTTGAGTGTGTCTATATCTTCAACAAAGTTAAAATTTACCATGTTGTACACTGTAAAGATGTACAATGATTCAATGCAAGTTAAAAATTAAAATTTTTAAAAAATTTATTTGAAAACATAGAGATCTAAAGAACAATAATCTATTGAGAAGGTGAGTCTTTATGGTATAGCCCTTCATGATCAGAGACTTCCTTAAAAGACCTCTGGCAGTAAAGCTAAATAAATAACAAAAGGAAAGAAAAGAAAAAAGAAAGAAAAGAAAAGAAGAGAAGAGAAAAGAAAAGAAAAAGAAGAAGGTAGAGAGGAAGGCACAAAAGAAGCAAGTAGAAACCAGTCTGAGGAGGCACCAGAGATTAAAAAACAAATAAACACGTCAGGAGGATAAAGAGAAGGCAGTTGACATATACCTCAGGGTCTTTGTCTTTATTGATCCACTGGATAGAATGCTCTTTACCCCAATTTTCACATGGCTCATTCATGTTATATGTAAAATATTTTACTTCACATTTTCTCACTGTTCCTATTCTTCGTTCTTCCCCAACTAGGAATTCTGTCCTTCCTAACATGATGCTAGGACAAGGTAGGTCCTCAACAAATGAGTTGAATGAATGAACAAATGCCTGAATGCCTGAATAGGAAGAGTGAGCTTCGGGAGATGGAAACCACACATTGGAGGGGAGTGCCTAGACAGAGCATGGGCAGCAGGACCTGAAGTGAGAGTTATGTTCTCAGACAGATTCCCTGAGAGCCCATGGCAGTGTCTGCAGGCCTACAACTTCAGAAATGATTTGCAGAACTGATGTTATTTGGAATGTCAGCAGTTACCATATATTTCTCATTGGAGGATATCAATTCTCTGTTTTCCTAATTGATTCCAGTAACATAGATACCCTGAGTGCTGTATACAGCTCACTGATTGCTGGGCAAACATTATTGAAGTGTCAATATTTGCTCTTTTTCCTAGAGCATCATTGTCGAAAAGACTGCAATTCATTTGGGGACATGTCTCTTACAGTTAATGCACAGGGAGTGCCGATACAAACTAAATCTTCATTTTATTATTCTTTACCCTTGTTCTGGTCACAAGGATGACTTCACTTACCAGCCACCATGGCTGTCCTTAAGCAATTCCAGAAAAGTTCCAAAGGGACACTGGAACCGGAGCCTGCTAAGAAGTACTATGTATTTCCACCTCTCCTGATGAACCTGACAATGAGAACCTTAAGTAGCTTGGGCCAGTGATGGTTCAGCTTCTTAGTCCTTTTCCCTTGGACTGCATTAGATATGGTGAGTAACTTTCCTGTCTGATCACTTGGTCTCAGCCTCTCGTGTTAATTTGAACCAAGCTTTGACCAAAAGTTCCATTGTCACCTGGCTGCCTTGTTGCAAGGCTAAATGCACGTAGAATATTCTGCAACTTTCTCTTCCATCATGGCAGACAAACATGCAACCTCTTTTTCCATTTGTTTTGCCTTAGAAGGAATTTTGCCTAGACAGAGTTGGTGACGTTGGGGCTAGGTTCCCACTTACTCACAGTGAGGTGATTTTTCCTCCATTTATTTTCAGGTGCCAATATAGCCAAACTCCAGTACTTTCTGACTTCAAAGAAAATTCCTGTAGCTTGCTTCCCTTGGAGTAGGTGCCTGCTATGTCATGAAACCAGTGAGTGCCAATCTGGCCCTGAACAGTCTGATTTTTCAGAGTTCCTTTTCTCCCACTCCTACTGGTTGAGAATTTCAGGCTTGGAGGCACACCAGACCAAACCCCTGTTGGATTTGGGGCTTAGAAAATATTCTGTAACCAGAATGTTTGGTACCAATAATTCCAGATTTTGTGCTCTTCAACTGCTTGATATCTAAGGTGAAGATATTAATAATGATTTCATTCTTTCCAGCCATGTTAGTGGCCATTGAGGTGCTTCTGAAAATTAAAACAACCAGTGACAATCCTGAGATATGCACTGATGTGATATGCCAGGCAGTAATTTTTCTGATTAGTCACCACCAGGCCACCTAGACTTTCGGTTTACTTCTAATTGTGTTTCAGATAATGCTATTCCCAGTTAGGCAGATGATCATTGTAATTTCTGGTAATGAAATGGCTAGGGAGTCCATTCTGTGCTGGGAAGACAGCCAGAACACAGCACTTTATAAGAAACAAGTGTTATGGCCTAGGACAGAGAGATGAAGCCGAGGTGTTAGTTGAACATTTGCAGCATGTATCAGATTGAGTCTTTATCTAGTGCCCTCTCTCATACCTTAGATTGATACATTTTCAAAGGGACATCTTTCAGCTTGAAAGCAACTCTGCAGAAAGCAAAGAAACGCACAATTTTTCTCTCCCCTTTGCACCCTGGAATGCGCCAGAGAATCATTGTTGGCCTTCCATGATGGCAAAGTCATTTTCTCTCACCATGGTCAATAGTGGTTTGATCAATAACTTACACAACCGGCATCGATAAATAATAATGGAGCTTTTTTGGTGAGTTATTAAAACGATTGTGGATAAGAGCTCTCTAGATGAAAAAAAGGCGCAGCCAGCTTCCCAAAAGACACGCGATCATCAGCATCCCCCCTTTCTCAAGTTTCATAGCATCTTATACCTCGTGCTTTAAGAACAAAATAACCATCTGGCCTCCAACTTCTAGATCTTTAGATATTCCAGCAAAAAGCTGAAAATTGAATCTGAATGACTTCGTTTCACTATATCACACAGTTGTTTTGTTTTTTGAGAGATTTTTGCTATCAGGAGCGTGCACTAGCCAGAGAGCTGCAGTTAGACAGAGGGACAGAAAGAGAGAAATTATCCCCACAGAGGATGGCCCCGCCGCAATTCCTTCTCCTCCATTCCCCTATCAGGATTTTGGGCATGTATGCACACACACCAGGCATGAATTTTAAGTCTCCAAGTCTGGGACTCAAACCGCTGTCAGCCATGTGGGAGTCTAGCACCTTAGCCACTACACCACCTGCTGGTCCCTCACATAGCTCTTTAATCAACTGTATAGTATGATGCATTCATCCCACACACTCGCGATCCATCTCTGTGGAGTCTTAGACACAGCGGATTCTGTAAACTGTGCCCCAGACTTCTTTACCAACAGACCTCTGTCCATTCAGTCAATGGGATGCCCAAAGGGGCGGGAGGGGAGAACCCAGGGTGGCTCTCTCTGCTTCAGGTGACAGTTGACACTAGTGGTTACATCTCCTCTGTGGTTTAAGCTGCCCTCCCAAAGCCCTTCCTTCTGAGCTCCCACCTCTCACCAGGT
Source organism: Tupaia tana (assembly GCA_026018925.1). Lineage (NCBI taxonomy): Eukaryota > Metazoa > Chordata > Mammalia > Scandentia > Tupaiidae > Tupaia > Tupaia tana. Next base: position 35,657,479 of record JAKSZU010000001.1, on the reverse strand, counting down.
AATCTGTGGCTTCTGGCCTCTATAACACTAATTTTCCCATGTGTTTTTTCAGTACTAAGGGTAACAGTAGTTTCCTATTATTTTCGTTTTTGTTTTTTAAATTTGCTGAGGGTGGGGCCAGCAGATGGCATAGCAGTTATGTCACTGGAATCCCACATAGCCAACCATAATTTGAATCCCAGACCCAGTAGCTTGAAAATTATGCCAGGTGCATGTGCATGCGTGCCCGAGATCGCAGGAGGAGAATGGAGGAGAAGGGATTGCAGTGTGGCTATCCTCCCTGCGGGGAGTCATTTCTCACTTTCTTTCTCACTGTCTCTCTCTCTCTCTCTCTCTCTCTCTCTCTCTCTCTCTCTCTGCGAGCACACATGGCTTAAGACAAAAATCTCTCAGTAATTAAAAAAAAAATATGTGCTGAGGGCATATACCCTCCTTGGAGAGAGACATAGAAAGAGAGAAAGCACTCCCTCCCCAAAGGAGATGACCAAGCTATAATCACTTCTCCATTGTGTCTGCTTTTGGGATTTGGGGTGTGCAGGCACATGCATCTGTCATGTTTCTCAAGCTTATAGGTCTGGGACTCAAGCCATGTGGTCTACAGTATGGGATGCAATCACCTTAACCACTAGCTGGTCCCCCTGCTGTTGTTAATTTCTGCATTGCTTCTCATCTCTTCATTATTTGCATAAATAATTATCATATTAAACTCCTTTTGTTTAAATACTTAGCAAGGTCTCTGTTTTCCTCACTTGACCCTATCACAGGCCATTCTATTTGTTTCTGAAGACCTTCTTCCTCTGACACAAATACAGATTAAACCTTTATTTGAATTTCAAGTCATCTCATCAATAATTAAAATTAATAATAGGAAAACAACAATAAAGCATCTCTCACAATTCATCCGTAGTTGTAGAATCCTTATATCCAGCACGTACTGTGCTAAGCGTGTCTTACTCACATTAATGTGCCTAATTCTCTCCAAACATTCAGAGTGAAGTATTATTATCATCTCCATTTTACAGATGGGGAAACTAAGGTTGAGGGGGTTTAAGTAACTTGAACACAGTCATAATGATAGCAAGTGTCAAAATATTCTTTTGAATGTACGTTTCTTTCAAGCCCCTAGTTTTTAACCCTCCAGTCTAGTGGCTTTGAAAGTTCTGATGGCAACCAACGGAATGGTCACTGCAAAGGCACAGCAACTCACAGAGTGATCACTGAGGAGCCCAAGGCTCATGTCTCTGATAACACTGCCCACTCCCCACCTGCCTTAACCTTTCAGAGTTACTCCCTCTGTTTAGAGGCATGAAAATGGATTTTTCTACATTCAGGACTCAGGGGAAAGAACAAATGTTGGAAGCCTAGAGGACTATTAATCTCCCTCAGGTGCTTGTGAGGGATGAGAAAACCGCCTTCTACTCAGAGAGGGCAGCTTGCGCTGACAGACGCCTGCTGGGCTCTGGGTTCTCTGAGTTCCCTGCAGGCCTGGGCTGCTGAGTGGCAGCCTCCGAAGCAGGTGCTTGGGCTCTGATCTTTTCTTACCTAAGGGCTAAAGATAAGCTGCAGAGAAAAATTAATAAGAGTGAAGGAAGAAACAGTTGAAAGAGGAGGAGGAGACATTTCTGCAAACAAAGGATGATTGTCTAGACACAAGCTATATCCTTCTGCTAGCTTTTATTTTTCCCTTTCTCTTTACAATTTTTTCAAAGCCATGTTTTCAGACCGATTTGCCTAAGCATTCCTTTCTTAGCCTTTCTCCTGCCATGTCTAAATATGGAGGAGTTGGGAATAAAAACCAAATTAGCCAAACATTTTACCTTGGGGATCGAGTGATAAAAATAACAGCCCAATTTCAGCTCTCTGAATCATTTCAATGGTATTGGAAGCATGCTGAGGAGCTTGACAGGCGGGGAAACTGGAAAGAGAGGGGTTAAGACTCTCGCCCTGTATTAGAACTTGATTTATGGCATGGATCAAGTTCATGTTTCTCTCAGGGACTGGTTTTGAGCAAAAGCAATGACAACCTGCCAAGTATAAAGTCCAAAATGGTCATGTACTATATTAACATGCTACCTGGGTCTCCAGGAAATAGGCCTAAGAGAAAACCTACAAGCCCACAGCTTGCTTTAAAGTGTACAAGACATCGCTTTGGCCCAAGGGTGTGTCCAGAAATAATAACGGTCAACTTTAGATGAGCAAGGGGCAGCTTACCCGGGTTGCGGTTAACAAAAATCTTTTGACTTTCCTGTTTTCTTCCAGTACCCTTCAACACCCCTTCCAAAGAAGTGGGCAACGGGAAAGCAAGTGGGCTAATTAGCATGGCTCACTTCTAAATCCTGATACTGTTTGTTCAACTGCCCTTTTGTATTTTGAGTACACCAACAAGTTGGTTTTGAATATCAAAAAAATCAGGAGATACAGTGACTCTGTCGATTAAGTGCCAGTTTCCATCTCTGTGTCTAACAGATACCGTGCTTTGCATCTGATTACATGAAGGGGGAAAAAAGAAAGATATTCTGTTTACCTTCTTGCTCACACTGGTGAATGGTCCCTGCCCGTTAGTGCCCTAAGCAGCCACAGGCACACACACGTTTTTACACTCAGAGCCAGCAAATGCTGCAATGATTTTAACACTGAGATCGCCAGAGCTACTGCAAGCGGAGTTTTTATAAAAAGGAGGCATTTTTTAGGTACATATAATGATAGTGTGTAATGAAGAAAGCAAAACATATCCAAAGGTTGATCCTAAAATAGGTAAATGCCTGCTATTTTAATTATTATTGAAAAGAATAAGAAAAATAGCAGATGGAGTCAAGGGAGAACATGTTAAGTGTGGTCTGAAAGACAAAGGAAAGGAGAATAAGTGATGTTTTAACACTGAGATGTTCACCTCGGCAGCAATTATCGCTGGCATATTCTGCCCTGATAAGGGGAGACATGGGTTGATAGAAAAGGGCTTTTTTCATTTTTCCTTCCTAGAGTTTGTGAATAACTGGCTTCCCAGGTGACAATTACTCTGCTTCCTCCAAACACAATTCTCTACCTCCTTCGACCTCTTGTAGCACAAGCACTTAAGAAATAAAAACCCTGCTGGGTCCTCGGTGCTCTTCTTTCTCTAAATTGCAAGTCTGGCCTTGATGGTCTGGAGTCTGGAGGATGGAAATAGGAAGAGAAAAGCTGTGTTTAAGAGAAAAATCTCCTTTTCAGAGTTGGGCGGCCCTCCAACATTACCTGGAATTGAAACAGTCCCTTGCCACCTGCTCCATGAGCTTGTCAATCAAAGACCCAGACAAAGGGCCATGGGCTACCTTCAGTCACTTTGAGCCTGTCAGCATTCAAATATTCCCAAGGCAAGAAGGAGTTACTGATCTCCAAGAAAGTTCTGGAACGCTGAATCCAGGGTCGCCATGGAAGCACTCTCTGAAGGGTGCCAGCATCTTGTTTCACTTAAAAATCTCTCCCTAAAGGTGCCAGAAATTCCATCAGGATTGATATGTAGCACTGGGATAAAGCAATGGGCTATATTTGTATTTTGGAAAATCCTCAGGAGAACTGATTTTTAGAAAGACTGGGCTAAATATTAGGCTTTCCCTCAAAGAATTCTTTTTCTTCTTCTTCTCCACCTCCTTCTCCTCCTCCTAGTTCTTCTTTTGTTTTTAATTCTACCAGAGGATACATGCATTTGCCAGAGAGAGACAGAGAGAAAGAGAGACAAGGGAAAAGTGAGAAAGTATCCCCATGGAGGATGGTCAGGCCACAATCGCTTCTTCTCTATTTCCTCCTCTTGTCAAGTTTGTTTGTTTGTTTGTTTGTTTTGAGAGATTTTTTTTGCTACAGGGCGCGTGCGCTCACCAGACAGACAGAGAGAGACATAGAGACAGAAAGCGAGAAATCACCCCCCAGGGGAGATGGTCACGCCACAATCCCTTCTCCTCCATTCTCTTCTTGGGATCTTGGGCACGCACGCACACGTGCCCGGCGTGAGTTTTAAGTCACCGGGTCCGGGACGCGAACCGCGGTTGACTACGTGGGAATCCAATGACATAGCCATTACGCTAACTGCTGGTTCCCCTCTTGTCAAGTTTTGAGCACCCATACATGTGTGGCCAGTGGGTTTTCAAGTTGCTGAGTCTAGGACTTGAACCATAAAAAGTTGGTCATGTGGGATCCAGTTTCTTTAGCCATCATGCTACCAGCTGGCCCTCTTTTTCCTATTTTAAGATTCCAATGTCACAGGGACAGAAGGTAGTATAATGGTTAAGGTCCTAGACACTCGTGTTCGAGTCCTAGACTCGGTGGCTTGAAACTCAAGCTGGGCGCATGTGCATGTGTGCTCAAATTCCTGAGAGGAGAATGGAGGAGAAGGGATTGTGGCTTGACCATTCTTCCTGGTGGGAGATTTACCACTTTTTGTCTCTCTGTCTCTCTGGCAAGCACACACATCCTATAGCAAAAATCTCTCAAAAAATGATTCCAGTATCACAGAGGAAGCTGTCATGATCAGTGACAAACACACTAGTGTCTATTAGTTTGTCCAAATTACATTTATATAAGCATATTCTTATGAGATCACATACAAAGGTCACTTTTTGAAGGTGCAGGGATGAATGTAAAGGTTGAGATATATATGTATGTGTGTGTGTGTATATGTGTATGTATGTGTGTGTATATATATATATATATATATATATGATATATATGTATATATATATGTGCATATATATGATATATTTGTGTGTGTGTGTGTATACATATATATATATATACATAAAATAGTGCATTCATTCCAAGTGAATTATTGGGTTGTAGGAAAAGTCATGATGTATACTTCTATGCAAAAATGTGTCATGACTTTTCCAACAACTCAATATATATATATGTGAATTTCTATAATAATTCAGAACAAGGTTCAATCATGGAAAGCCTCCAGGAGGTAGGAAGGGAAGAAAAACATAAGTGGAAAATGTAATCATCCAACTTTTCATAATGCTAACCATTTGAAGATTTCTTTGAGGGGAAATCATCACCTGAGCTATCCATAATATTTTTGAAAAATTAATCTGGAATGCACTGGCACTCATGCTACCAGGATCTCTTTCCTGTTTTCTCATAGGCTGCCCAGTCCTCAGTCCTGGCCTCTTCCCATTTCTTTTACAAAGAGCAGCAGAGGGCTCTAAAGCTCAGATTGGACCCTAGTGTGATTTCTCACCAGCTTTAGGAGAGAATCTAAACCCACTCACACAGTTCATAAGGTCTAACTCCAGGTCTCCCCTTCCCCAACACTGATTTCGGCCATGCTCTTTCTTCCTAGCTTAGAATAGTAACTCTTCCCACACACACTCCCTCCCTCCCACCACAAATCCTCATTAGATCCTATTCATTCTTCCAGTCTCAACCTGAAGATCACTTCTTCTGGAAACCTAATATGAATACCAGTCTGTATCCCTTCCTACCAGGCAACAGCACTGTCTGGAACTGTAGAAATACAGTTGATAAAGGGGTCATGGTCCCTATTCTTGCTAGAGCTTCATTCTGATGGGACAAACACAAAATTGGCCAACAAGCATATAAATATACATGATAACGTCAGAGGGCGTTAAGATCTGTGATGAAAATGAAAACGAGATGGTGGGCAAGGAACAGTGAGAGAGTGAGGGGATCAGTGAACAGGGACATGTCCTACAGAAGTGGAGTGGTCAGGGAGTTTGGAACCCTTCTCATATGTTCCTCTCATACCTTGCACTTCCCCATCACAGGTAGTAACAGTCCAATGTGATGAGAGTCATATATTCATCTAGATTCCCCCATGAGGTTATAAAGCAGGGGCAGGGTCTATCCTCAATATTCCCTAGATATCAACATGGTGCCTGGAATATAGTGCTCGATAAACATTTGTTGAATAAATAGGAGATTAGAAAGAGGAAAGGCTTGAGTTAGAGAACCACTGCAATCATCTAGTTGGAGTTTATGAGACCCTGAGCCTAAGAGGATGGTGCTAGGGATGGGAAAGAGAGCCTAGATCTAATAGTGGCATTGTAGGGGAAACATCAAGAGGACCTGGTGATTAACTGGGAAAAGGAGATCAGAAGAAAGGAAACCTTCTTCAAGGCTTTGAGCAAAGGTTACAAAGAGATTAGGAGACTACTTACTGAAACCTGGTTTCTCCTGGGCCTACATGTGGGTAATTTTACCCAGCCTCCTTTGCAATTAGGTCAAGTGACCAAATTCTAGCCAATGAAATGGGAACAAAAGAGTGTGTTCTGAGACCTGGTTTGGATAAATCTCTCATACTAGTTTCCCAATGCCTTTTCTCCTCTTCCTATCCAGAGGCTAGTACCAGAGGCCTCCCTGAAGCCAGGCATTAAAGATGGTAGAGTCTCCGTCATCCTAATCCCTGAACGACAGAGCAGAGCCCACCTCACACTGTCCCTGCCCACCTGGACCTACAGCTTGAGTTGTTTTTAAATGGAGAAATGTTGATTGATCAAGAAACAAATGAAAATTAACAATTTAGGAGGAAAATACAGCTTGGATTTGGGTGTAGGCAATGCTGATCAATTTAGTTTCAGGAAATAAAATGTAAAGTTTCAGAAAAGTACACAGTCGACTTTTCTGTGTCTCAAAGGAAAAGCCCAGAGTGTAGAACCAGAGTGGAGATGTAATGGTATAAAGAGAGGTCATTTGTTTAAAATGGGTGAGTAATGTTGTGGGAGTAGATGAATTTGATAAGAGGGAGCAGGCAAGGAGAAAATATAGGAAGAATCTTCTAAAACCACTATAATCAGAGATCAGGAAAAAAAAAGACTCTGAAAGAGACAGAAAAAAGAGTGGCCTGAGAGAACAAAATAGCAAGCACTGGAGACCCAGAAACTGAGCGTCTCACATCCTGTGGAGAGGCTCAGGAGAAATGGGACTTGGGTACTGTCAAGGAATTGAGGGTCCAGTGTGAATAGCAACTCAATGGGTTACTAGTGAAATGACAAGTAGGCAGGGGCAGAAACTAGAATTCTCTTTGTTTTCTCTCCAAAATATAGTGCCTTGAAAAGTTGAAACCTATATCAATAGCTAAAGAAAGTTGCAGAGAAAACAGAAATCTATTCTTATCTTGAGTCCTGAGGGTATGTGTAAGTGGAGAGGGCTTTGCTGGCCTATAAGAAAAGGAATAAGAAACGTGAAAACATCTGGAAGAGAAGGTATGAAGGGCACGGGTGAGGTACGCATCTGTGTCAACAGAGGGACTCTTTTCTTCTCTTTTTGTAGAGAGAGAGATTTTTGCTATAGGGTGTGTACACTCGCTGGAGAGACAGGGAGACAGAAAGCAAGAAATCACTCCCTAGGGGGATGGCCATGCCACAATCCCTTCTTCATTCTCTCAGGATTTTGGGCATGAGCATATGCACTCCTGGCATGAGTTCTTTGTTTGTTTGTTTTAGTTTTTGGAGAGGTTTTTGCTACAGGGTGCAAGCGCTCGCCAGAAAGAGAGAGACAGAGAGACAGAAAGCGAGAAATCACTCCCCAGGGAGATGGCCACACCACAATCCCTTCTCCTTCATTCTCCTCTCAAGATCCTGGGCACACACACACATGTGCTTTGCATGAGCTTAAGCCACCGGGTCCAGGACTCGAACCGCAGTTGACTATATGGGAGTCCAGCGACATAGCCTTTATGCCAACTGCTGGTCCCCCTGGTGTGAACTTTAAGCCACCAAGGAGTCAAACCTTGGTCCACTAAATGGGAGTCCAGTGACATAACCATTACTCCATCTGCTGGTCCCCAGAGGGACTCTTTTCACAGGAGACATCAGTGAAAGAGAACATAGCTGCTGTGACTCTGAGAGTGGTACAGGATGTGGGATGGGAACGGTGTCAGGCCTGGAACAGGTGACAGAGATTCAACCCCATGATTCACCCTCAGGCTGCGTACTTGTAAGACCTCCCATCATCTCCTGGTTCTTATTTCATCTCAGAATTCCTGGTCACGTTAATGTAGAGTCTTGCTTTTTCAGCTTTATGTATTTCTGGTTACCAAACTTTAAGATGGTGTCCACTGTCATTGGCTTGGGACTTGAACAGTGCCTGAGTGCCCTAAAACGAGGTGATAATTATGTGAGAGCCAATATGCTGCTGACAGAGTAGAAAAGAAGCATATTTTGCACTGGTAGCACAATGAATATGAAGCCTGTTCTGGAAAATAGACAACTTCTCTTGAATTGTAAGTTCCCAAGGGCCTAGACTCTAGGATAGAAAACAAAATCTAATTTCTCGTTTCTATCATAGAGCCCAAAACATACGAGAGCTCAGCTATTAGTGGATCTTCCTAATGGGAGTATGAACAATTCTTTTTCCTGGGGGAGGGGATAAATTATTAACTCAGAAATGTATTTTTTCCACATTATAACCAAGAGGTAATCAGTCATTATAGCTGAAACCCAGGACTTTCAGGGCAGGGATACTTGGAGACCAGTGGGGAGGGAGGAGGCAGAACCTCCAGGCCTGGGCTTCCTATTAATAAAGAGGCCCATATTTATAATTTAGTCATCATCAAATGAGGGTATCTTATGTCTCAGAGACACCCTGACAGGAGTAAAAAATCTATTCATCACACACCCTTAAACTTTTGTTCCATTTTTAGATCATACTTTCTATGGTTCCCAAAGAATTCCTATTTTTTTCAAAAATCTTACAATGTTTTAATAAGACTAAATTGCATTTCAGCCTTCAATTACATATTAAGAGGCTAAATGTAAACACAAGTATGGTATTCAAAATGTGCTCATCTATTTAAATGATTTTTAAGCCCCATTTTCACTTTTCTACTTTTTTAATTACAGAGAAACCCCAATACATGAGAAATGAGGCTACCTGGCCCTTTCTTGACCATGAGCATTCCAGGATAGAGATAAGCTGGTTGTATAATGCATAATCAGAGGAACTTCTTTAAAAAACAATGCCCTGCCCACCCTGAGATTCTGGTTCAGAAGGTTTGGGGTGTTTCTGAGGTCTGAGCCTATTTGGAAATGCCTTAAGGTTATTCGGATCCACAGTTCTGTTTAAATGCCACCAATGTGGGCCAGTTATTTCCCCTGGCCACCCCTCTGTGTTCCTCCTGGGAGCTCATAGCCTGTATGGCATCTTTTACAAGTTTAGGCCCTGACTTGGAGGGCCTGGGGCAGGTGCATTTGTACTGTCAATATCAGCAAGTGAGCCCTGGGTTTCTTGCTCTCCTTTGTAAATCAGAGCCCTGATGCAGGGTTATGATGTGGCACCTCCTAAAAGTCACGTACATCTGGCTTCAGGAACAATGAAAACAAAGCAGAAAGAAGGAAGAAAGGAAGGGAGGGAGAGAAAGAAGAAAGGAAAGAAAGAGAAAGAAAGAAGGAAAGAGAAGAAAGAAAAAGAAAGAAAGAAAGAAAGAAAGAGAGAGAGAGAGAGAGAGAGAGAGAGAGAGAGAAGAAAGAAAGAAAGAAAGAAAGAAAGAAAGAAAGAAAGAAAGAAAGAAAGAAAGAAAGAGAGAGAGAGAGAGAGAAAGAAAGAGAAAAAACAAAGAAAGAAAAAGAAGGAAGGAAGAATAAAAGACAGAGGAAAGGAAAAGAAGGAAGGAAGGAAGGAAGGAAGGAAGGAAGGAAGGAAGGAAGGAAGGAAGGAAGGAAGGAAGAAAAAGAGGGATTGGTTGGTGGCTTAATGGTAAAACACAAAGCTTTGTAAGGCTGAGCCACACAGGAAGGTTCTAGGTTCTTATGCAGAGACCCCCGAGTACAGGAGCATACGCGTGCCTGTGATCAGGACTAGCAGAAACTGGGAGTGACTCGCCATATCAAGGTCCTGTTGGGAGTTCTCTCTCACTATCTCTCTCATGAAGAAAATTAAAAACAACAAAAAGAGCTCTTGCCACTCCTTTCCTTCCCCTCTCTCCCTCTCCCTCCCTTTCTCCCTCTCTCTCCCTTTCTCCCTCCCTCTCTCTCTCTCCCTCTTACTCCCTTCCTCCCTCGTGAAATCTGCTGCAGGAGGCACATGTCCCGAAGCTTGAATTGCTGATTAACTGGGAAGTCCTTTCTGTGGAGAGGTCTTTTCTTCCTGCGCCACAGGGCATAGAAACATAATCCATGGGTTCATGTTTCCCCTAGCAGGGTAGCTCCTGAGTATGGCTCTCAGGATCATGGAACTGTGCATCGCGCCCTCGGGCACTGCTCCTGAGGAGCTGCTGGTCCTACTCCTCCCCTCCAGGACACAGAGGACACTGGTCCAGCTGTGTCTCTGGTGCTCTAGGAAAAGACTGAGCATTTGGTGATACGCCATAGACTCCCGAGGGACACCACAGGGCACAGATGCTGCCTATAAAGGGATTGACCATGTGTCATCTTTGTGCTTCCAGAGGGTCACGGCACATTAGCATCGGTCTTGGTGACTCTCAGAGGGACAGAGCATCTTATTTCCAGATTTCATTCACATTCTGAACTTAACGTCTGCACATCTGACACTAAATCATAGCCTGTCTCATGAAATCGATGCTCTTGTCTTCCATTGTTCTTTAACTTTATATATGAGGGTATCTCATCTCCCTCTGGATTGAGGCTCTTCAGGCAGAATTATAAGTTGCCCACCTTTGTGTCCCTAAAGCTTAGTGCATAGTGTGAGTTCAGTCATTTCAGATCAAAGAAGCAAAAGAGCTCAGGAAAGTAATCCAAATCTAATTTCTAGTTACTGGTACCATTAATTCTAAAACAGAGAGTCAGGAGATGGTGTGGTAGTTAAGACACTGGACTTCCACATGTCCTACCGCGATTGGAGTCCCAGACCTGGCAGCTTGAAAATCACACTGGGCACGTGTACATGCATGCCCCAAATCCTGGGAGGAGAATGGAAGAGAAGGGACTGCAATGTGGCCAACCCTCCTGGGGTGGTGATTTCTCACTTTCCCTCTCACTCTCTCTCTCTAGCAAGACCATGCGACCTATGACAAAACAAACAAAACTTTAAAAAATACTTAGGCATTAGAAAGGTTCGTGATCTTTAGGCCTTGATCTGAACTGGCAGAAAGATAAAGAGTAATAAAATAGATCATTGGCTACACCCTGGTTGTTACAGTCATCTCTCTTCAAATAAACAGATCTGAGATGTGTTCATTACCAGAAAATCATTTATGGGCTGACCCCACGACCTGATGATTAAGACAGTCAGATCCCACTTGGCTGACCTCACAGTTCAAAATCTAGCCCCAGTAGCTTGAAAAACATGCCACTGTGTGTGTATGCATGTCCCAAATCCTGACAGGATAGACAAATGGAGGAAATGAGATTGCGGTATGACCATCCTTTTGGGGGGATGTTTTCTCCCTCTTTCTGCCTCTCTCCCTCTTGTGAGTACATTAACCCTCTGGCAAAGTTTTGGTAATTTTTTAGGGGTTTGTTATTTTGTTTGTTTGTTTTGAGAGGTCTTTGCTATAGGGCGCGTGCGCTCGCCAGACAGACAGAGAGAAGAAAGCGAGAAATCACCCCCCAGGTGGGATGGCCACGCCGCAATCCCCTCTCCTCCATTCTCCTCTCGGGATCTTGGGCACGCACGCACACACACCTGCTGTGAGTTTAAGCCACCAGGTCCGGGACTTGAACTGCAGTCAACTACGTGGGAGTCCAGCGACATAGCCATTACGCTAACTGCTGGTCCCTGGGTTTATTTTTAATTTTTTGTTTGTTTGTTTGTTTCATATGGCATGTGTGCTCGCTGGAGAGCTGAAGACAGAGAAAGAGAAATTGAGAAATCATCTGCCAGGGTGGATGGTCACGCTGCAGTCCTTTTCCATTCTCTTCTTGGGATTTTAGGCACACATGCACATGTGTGTCACATGATTTTCAAGCTGTAGGGTCTGGGACTTGAACCATTGTCAGCCATGTGAGAGTACAGCACCTTAACCACCACACCATCAGCTGGCTCCTGCTCTCTGGCAAACTTTTTATTTATTTTTAATTTAATTTTTATTTTGTAGGAGAGGTTTTTGCTATAGAGCATGTGTGCTCACCAGAAAGACAGACAGAGAGACAGAAAATAAGAAATTATCCCCCGGGGGGATGGTCATACCGGAATCCCTTCTCCTCCATTCTCCTCTCCGGATCTTGGACATGCACGCACACACACCCAACGTGAGTTTAAGCCGCCGGGTCCGGGACTCAAACCACGGTCGGCTACATGGGAGTTCAACGACATAGCCACTACACTAACTGCTGGTCCCAAGCAAACTTTTTAAAAAGAAAAGAAAATCAATCAACTCTGAACATCAACATTTCATATTCTGGAAGTTTCTTGAATATTGGAAATGCCAAGATGAAAGACAAGAATGATAGTGGATGGCAAATTAAGTTGTGGCCTTGAAGTTTTCTTATTTGAGGTCTACATAAGGCTTAAGTAGAAAATATATCATTTTGTGGCTGGCAGGTGGTGTGGTGATTAAGACCACTGGACTCCCACATGGCTGATCATGGTTCGAGTCCTGGACCTGGTAGCTTGCTTTCTCACTTTCCCTCTCTCTCTTGCTCTGCTCCTCTCTGATAAAATTAAAATAAATAAATAAATAAAGTTAAATGCAATAATTCTTTAAAAAAGAAAGAAAGAAAGAAAATATGTCATTACTCAGGACCTGAAGAACTATGTACCCTGAAACAGAACTAATAAGAGTATAAATCAGTATCTCTTGAGGTGGTAGGCAGGGTTAACATATTTTTCATTCCATTGATTTTTTAAAATTATTTTTTAAACTGACAAATAAAAATTATATATAGTATATATTATGTGTTTATATATATTATATGTTATATTGTATGTGTGTGTGTGTGTGTGTGTGTGTGTGTATATATATATATAAATATATATATATATATAAAAATATATATATATATATATATATATAAATTTTGTTACAGGACATGTACACTTACCAAAGAGACAGAGAAAGGGAAAGTGAGGAAGCATCTCCTGTGGGGATGACCACATCACAGCCCTCCTCCTCCAAATTTCTATCAGGATTTTGGGCAAGCACACACATATGGCTGGTATGTAGAATTTCAAGCTGCCAGGTCTGGGATTCAAACATTGCGGTGGGATCCAGCTGCCTTACCACCATGCTACTAGGTGGACTCAAAATTGTATCTATTTACCGTGTTCAACACATTGTTTTTAAATATGTATGCATTGTGCAGTGGCTAACTCAAACTAATTAATGTGTCTAATTCATCATTTCTACTTGTAGCAGTTCAGCTCAAAGAAATAATTTGACAAGTGTGCAAAGATATATATTAAGGAAGTTGATGAAAATACTGGAAACAACATTAATGCCTACTAGTAAGGCTTTATATGTTATGATGTGACTACACAATGCAATATTATACAGCTGTCAAAAAAGATAATGTAGGTTTTTAATACTGTATTTTATCACTTAAAGATTTTTAGGAATTACTTTAGCATACCTTAAATTTGTATGTCTTATAGTTAAAGGAGTCTGACAATTATAATTGGCAGCACTTTTTCTTCTAATGGGCAGATAATCTTACAAATATAGGTGTCTAATTCAAAAAAGCATGGCATATTGATGTAGAAAAATGTCCACCACGCTGTATGTTAGAAAGAGATCCTAAAGAACAATTCATAGATAGAATCCCATTGATGTTAACATATATTTAATTTCTGAAAGCGTGCATCAAATTCTTGATGAGATGATGATCATCTCTGGGTAAGATTATAAGACCTTTAACTTTCTGTGAATTTTTTTTTAGAAAATAATTTACAGCAGGGAACCAGCAGTTAGCATAATGGCTATGTCGCTGGACTCCCACGTAGTCAACGGTGGTTCGCGTCCTGGACCCGGTGGCTTAAAACTCATGCCGGGCACGTGTGCGTGCATGCCCAAATCCCGAGAGGAGAATGGAGGAGAAGGGATTGCGATGTGACCATCCCCCCTGGGGGGTGATTTCTGGCTTCCTGTCTCTATGTCTCTCTCTGTCTGTCTGGCGAGCACACGCGCCCAATAGCGGAAAAAAAAAAAAAAAAAAAACAACTCTCCAGAAAATAATTTACCACAGTCAGGTATTATCAGGAAAAATAAATATTTTTTTAAATAACTCAGTTGCAAGGTCTTTTTTCTTTCCAGTCACTGCGAAGTTATTACTGAGAGTGAGAAGAATTTCAGGACCAGCTACCCATAAAGGAGTCAGGTGACAAAATGTTGCATTTCTCTTGGAGCCACAGTCAGCAACATGGTCCCCACCACAAGTCTGTGGTTCTTGGCTCTCCATCCAGCAACCCAGACAGCTTGTGCGACTTAAACTTCACAGCTGAACTATGTGCAAGAATTAATTCCTAGTAGTTCAAGGTTAGCCTAACAGGATTGGTGCCACACCACCTTCTGAGGAGGATGAGGAGGGATTATCTGGTGTGGGGGAGGTGAAGGGGAAAGAGATAGTGATTGAGGGGAGAAGCTAGCTGTTCTGATAATGGCAGAATAAGAAATGAAAGAAAAAAGTAAGGCATCACAAAGTGAAGGTTTCATTCCCCCCCCCCCCCCCCCCCCCCCCCAGTTAACAACTGTATGCATTTGGTAAAGGTGTGGCCCTTAGGGTAATGTGACCTCCACCATGACTGCAGGACTGAACATCAAATGCTTAAAAAAGATGGTTCAGTACATGACAGTGATCACTTAAAAATATTAGGGCTTTCTTTTAAATCATTTCATTTTTATTACATTATTTAAACAACTGTAATTAGATCACTAGAGTCATTTAAATTTATTTAATGTGTGATTTTTAACTTCCTAAGCATTGTGCTAAGTATAATGTTACTATCAATTAAATTAGCATTCTTATCCCTTTGACTCTCAATAACTTTTGTGTCTTCCACTGCTATTGTCTAGAATTTGAGCAGCATCTCATCAGCTAAGGCTCACTGTGGCTGTTCTGTCCCATTAATAATTTCTGAATTAAATGAGATGACAGCTGTGCCTCCTTGTCCTCACTACCTTGTCACCATCTTCCTTTCCAAAGTGATTTTTTTGCTGGCCTTCCTCATTTTGGTTCTTTCTTTATTTTTTTCCCCCCACAGACAAGCTTAGCTCCTGGTGTCTTTCACAAATGGATCTGGAATTCTTCTCTGATCCTCACCCCGCCCACCCCAATCTGTTCCCTCTCAGTCCTCTTGATTTTAGTTCCGTATTCATTTCTCTCCTTCAAAAGCTTTTCTTACTTCTTGCCATCTCTGGTCTGTAGTCCTCTCAATCGTCTGGGATGTTTTCTGCTGAGCATTCATTTTTCTCGAAAAATGATTCAATTACGTTACCTTCCCTTTTGTTGTTTCTCTCTGTATTTCACCATGTGTTCTAAATATCCAGTCTTAGGAAGACAGACCTTACACAAAGAGGTAAAATTAGTGCCAGCTTCATCACAGATGCCTCTTGTGATCTCACAACTGTCAACCTCATAGAAGCAAGCCCCACTGCAGCCTCCCCTTTATTTATGCAGTTCCAAATATTTTCTCCCTAGAGAGCTTTTCTAATGAGAAATGAAGAATGTTAACTTTGGAACAAGTTGTCTACTTGATACCAAGATATCACTCCCAGGAGAATGTGTTTCTTAAGTAGTTCATCTTCCGTGATCGCCTTTTACTTGAGCCAGTGTTGTCATTGTTGTCATCTTTCCTCTTGTTGATAAACAAACCAGCTGTGAATTAAAAAAAAATGTCTAGAAAAAAATAAAGAAATGTCTAGGATTAGATTCATCTTGAGAATGAAAAAAAGTGACTCAGGGCTTAATCCTTATTTTATCCAAATTGGCTTAGCTATTTTTGGATTGCGTATGTAGAATACTAGATAGAACCAGGAAAGATCCCATGGGCCCATATTTTACAGATGAAGGCCTTGAGACAATAGAGCTTTGAGGTTTGTACCATTCAATATAGTAGCCACCAGCCACTTGTGACAATTTAAATTAATTAAAATTTTAAAATAAGGGGCCAGCAGGTGACATGGTGGTTAGAGTATTGAACTCACATATGGCTGACCACAGTTCGATTCCTGGAACTGGTGTCTTGCTTTTTCACTCTCTCTCTCTCTCTCTTTCATGAGTGTGCATGCCCTGTAGAAAATAAAATAAATAAATAAATGAAATAAATAATTCCTTAAAAAATTTAAATAATATTAATGTTCCTTAGTCACACTGGCTACTTTGAATGCTTAGTAGCCACAATGGCTAGAAGCTACCGTAATGTACAGATATACAACATTTCCATTTGTGTTGAAAGTTCTATTGGACAGTACTGGTCTATTGGACCACATGAGGCTGAGGTTCAAGAATCTAGGACTCCTGAAAGCTAAAGACCCCAGCGCCCTATAATAAAATTTATTTCATTATGTTGTCTTACAGAATAGGAGCCTGAGAGGTCGTGCACAAAGGGAAACTGAATTAAATATAATTTCATACAGTTGATCTCTCATGAAAAGACGCTTTTCAGCTTACAAAGCATTTTCGCAGCCATCATCATATTTGAAGCTCACAACAGCCCTGTATGACAGGAAGGACAAGTGTTCAGCACCTTTATTTTACAAAGGAGGAAACTGGCTCAGAGAAATTAGGATTTGTCCAAAGCCACACTTCCTTTAAACTGGGACATAAAACCAAACCTCCTGCTCCAAATTTCTTGGTCTTTTCATTATGTTGAAATGCACTAGGAGGATGCATGTTGTTATTATTATCATTATTATTTAAAGGCCCAGCTGCAGTGGCACAAGCAGGAGCGTGCTGCCATACAGTGACTGAGGCCACATGGGAGGCCTGGGTTCAAGTCTCCACCCAACCTAAACAGGCCAGGTGAGGTGGCATGCACTGACAGTCCTAGCTAGCTGAGAGGCTAGGGCAGGAGGCTCTTGACATGGTGAAAAGGCAAGATCCTGTAAGAATACCTCACTCTCCTCTTTCTCTCTCTCCTTTCTGTATCTCTCTTCTGTACTCTCTCACTTAATCAAACAAAAAATGTGTATTAAGAACATTTTAGAAGCCACACATTGTGCCAAGTGTTTTATGTGTGTTACCTTATGGAACCCCAGCCTCAGCTTTAGTCTCAAATGTCCAACTGCCTAGAAAGTCTAGAAAGTTCTCAGCCTTACAGTGTTTAAGGTAGTATTGCATTAGCCTAAACGAGAGATGACAGCTCAGATAAAGGTGGTTTTAATGGAGGCAGAGAGAAATTAAGATGCTCAAGGTTTATTTTGGAGGGCAAGTTCACTGAATTTGTTGATGGGAGGGAGAGGGAAACTGTTTAAAAATGTAAATCAGATAAGGGTGCCTTTCTCTTTAAATCCCTCAGTGGCTCCCCATTGCTTTTAGAACAATCCCTCACCTTGCCCTACAAGACACTTGGTGACCTGACTATTCACCACCCCTTCTTCTACCTAGTGCCCTATTGCCCCCTGTGCACCAGTCCCAGGGGCCTCCTTTCTACTCTTGGACTCTGCATCCTGTACCCTCCCTGAGATTCGCCCTTGTGTTCTCTGCCTAGAAATTTCTTTAACTCCATCCACTGGTGCTCATTCTCCTCTCCCCAGGTCTTCAGATAGCTTCAGAAGTCTTCCCTCCCTTAGAGAAGCCTTTCCCGACCATTATACTAAGGTGCCCCCACGTCCACTGTCAATCCACATTGCCCTGTTTACGTCTCTCATAGCATTGCATTACAGTTTTTATTAGCTCATTCACTCATTTTTATTTTCTGGCTTATTGTCTAGGGATCTTGTCACTCTTGCTTTCTGAGATAATCCCCTGACCCTTGAAGAGTGCCTGGTATATTAACATAGTAGATACTCAATAATTATTTATTTATTCACATATTTAATTCAACAAATAGATAAGCTTGGGAGTAAATATCATTATCGTTTTCTTTTTGCAGTTAAGCAGACAGAAGCTTTGTTAATAACTTGCCAATTGTTTCGCATTTAGTAGGTGGTACAGTCCAAAGTGGACCTTAAATACATCTAAAAACAAAACCTGTTCTTAATCACAGATATATACTGTGACGTTATTATTCTTCCCCCCACCCCAGAGGTGCATGTGCTCACCAGAGACAGGCATAGATCAAAAAGTGAAGAAGCACCCCCTTCGCCCAATGGGGAATGGACACACTTTAATTTCTCCACATCTCCTCTCAGGATTTGTGGCACACATGCACAAGTGCTTGGTGGTTTTTTTTTTATTTATTTATTTAAGGAAGATTTTTGCTATAGGGTGCATATACTTGCTGAAAATTCAGAGAGAGACAGAGAGAAAGTGAGTAATCACCTCCCCACACCCTTGACGGGGGATGGCCACATCACAATCCCTTCTCTTCCACCCTCCTCCCAGGATTCCTGGTGTGCACACACACACACACACCTGGCATGAGTTTCTAGCCACCAGGTCTGGGACTCGAACTGCAATCAGTCATGTGGGAGTCCAGCACTTTAATCACACACCACTTTCTAGCCCTGCCTGGTGTATTTTTTCAGGCTGTCTGGTCTGGGACTCAAGCTGCACAGTCAGCCATACGGTATCCAGATGCCTTAACCACCACAGCACTGGCTAGCCCTCATTGTTATATTTTCAGACAGGGTCTCTCAGTGTTGTGCTCCTCTAGCCTAAGCCTCCAGCTGGGGCCACAGGCCTGCCCCACCTCTCCTGGCTCTTTTTTTTCAGACAGGAAGTCAGTGTGTTGCTCAGACAGCCTTGGATTTTCAAACCCCTTTCCTTAGCTTCCCAAGTGGCTGGGACTAGAGGTGCTCAATGTCGTGCCTGGCCTTTAGGTTGGACTGTGAACTGAACCGCGGCCTCCCATGTGGTCCCAGCACATTGTCTTAGTGCATACCACTAAGGCCAAGTCTTGCTCTATTTTATAAAATTCCTTATTTGTACATGCATCAAGCATTTGTTGAACATTTACAAATCCAGGCACAGCAGAGCATGCTAGGAAAATTCTAGCTCTTAAACATGTGGTACATTTCCAGTCTTCAGGTAGATTAAAATCAAGTAAGCATTTTTTTTAAGGTGAAAACATGATCATCAGTTAATTTCATGTATCTGCTTGATTTGCTTAAATTTGCATTTATTTGTTATAACAAAAGAATGATAGGTAAAAGAAGGTTCTTGAGAAGTCATTTTAAAAAAATAATTGAACAAAATGAAATATACACAATGTATTTAGGACCATCACATGACTAATTATTAGTGATACAAATGTGATTCCTAGAAGGACCAATGATTTGGGAATTAAAAATGTGAGTTTTGGGACCAGTAGAAGGTGTAGCGGGTACATTGCTGGACTCCCACATGGTCGACTATGGTTCAAATCCCAGATCCGGTGGCTTCAAAATCACTCCAGGTGCATGTGCATCCATGTCCAAGATACCAGAAGGAGAATGGAGAAGGGATTGCAGCATGGTCATCCCCCCTGGGGGATGATTTCTTGCTTTCCCTCTCTCACTATGTCTCTCTCACTATCTTTCTGGTGAGTGCATGCACCCTATAGCAAAAATTTCTCTAAAAAAAAAGTGAGTTCTAGGGAACCAACAGTTAGTGTAATGGCTATGTCGCTGGACTCCCACATAGTCGACCGCGGTTCGCGTCCCGGACCTGGTGGCTTAAAACTCATGCCGGGACCGTGTGCGTGCGTGCCCAAGGTCCCGAGAGGAGAATGGAGGAGAAGGGATTGCGGCGTGGCCATCTCTCCTGTGGGGTTATTTCTCGCTTTCTGTCTCTATGTCTCTCTCTGTCTTTCTGCCGAGCACACACGCCCTATAGCAAAAACCTCTCCAAAAAAAATGAATAAAATGAAACAGGGGGGAAGTGTATCCTGCCTACATAATGGCAAAACTGTGTGAATCCAATGAGTTTATGAAATGGGCTCTGAAGAGCCGACAATGCAATGCAATTGTTTCCATCATCCTGGGCCCCAATTGGCTCCTAAGAGGAGGGAAAGTCATGGGTCACTGGTGTGAAGGGATACAGAGCATGACTCCTGTTTCCAGCCTTACCTTTTCTTCCTCCGTGCTGGAGTCCATGTCTCTGTGCCTAGAGAAATGCTGCTTCTTCTGCCTGGAATGCCCTTTGCTCACTGAGAGTTTTCTTGCCATAGTTCAACACTTGGCTGGAGCCCTACTTTTCCTATACAACCTCCCTGTCCTTTCTCTAGACAGAGTAATTGCTCCTTGTGCCATGTTCTTCCAGCAATGTGATATATTTGTCTAATGGAGTCATGTTACAATTATGCCATTATCTATTCGTAGATCACCAGATTGGGAGCTTCCTGAGTGTAGGGACTGCCCAGCGTACATAGGATTGTCTTCCCCATAGACCTTCTAGTAACACCTGCTTTCTACCTGTACCCAGGTGGTCATTATAGAACCCACCACGTTAGTCTAGTGTGAGTCTATGCCCAGTCCTGCTGAGTGATAGGGATGGCACCTCATTGAAGCAGAGGATTCCCAACCCACAGGGCAGAATCATTTGGTTCAGGGTGAGCACGTGGTCCAAACAGGGCTAATCAGTGGTCTTCTCTGGGGCTTTCAGAATTGGAATTGAGGAAAGCATATATAGAGGAACAGAGAAAAGATGGAAGGTCCCTCATTCCTGAATCACCAGTTTTAAAGGCTCAGAAACCTCTCCTAAGGTTTCCCTAAAAATGCCCAGTATTTCTGTAATGAACCCTATCCTGGAGGCCTTATAATGAATTCCCCTATGTATGTAGGCAACTTCAAGCTGAGTTTCTGTCACCACCAAAAATAAATAATGTAAACATAAATATTCAATTCTAACTAATATAAATTGCCTTGTGCATCTTTGAATCCCCAATGTTTAACAGTCTTTAGCTCATTGTATACTCATTAGCTAAATTAGTGAATTAATTAATCCTTATTCCAATTCCTGTGTTATACAGTTTTCACAATCCTAAACCAAAATGCCTGATCTTGCAAAAGACCAAATACAACATGTAGTTGTGTTTTTACCTTTTAAAATTGGATGAGTTAGTCTAATGAAAATATGATACAACTTGCCTTTTGAGAAAACATGTAGAATATAGTAATAACCCAATTAAAAATGTAAACATCTATTAAGTGAACAATACGTTTGGACATCCCATCACATTAGGGTAAAATCTGCTTCACACAGTTCTAGTCAGCACACAGTACCTGAGAAAGGAATTATTAGGAGAGCAATGTTTTCACCTCAACTCTACTGCTTAGGATCTTTGTGACTAAACCTCCCAGGCTTCAATTTCTTCACTCAAACAACAAAGAGTGGGTAAGAAATTGGGCTTAGATAATATTTGTTTAAAAAAATGAAGAGTAGGTATGGGATGGAACTTAGATAATATGTATCCTCTTCACAGATTGGTTGTGAATATTAAATGAGATAATATATTAAAGATTTGATGAACTGTGAAAACAATGACAAAGGGTATAACTTTCACTATGATCCTGTTATCTCACAAGTGAATACTTGGATAGTTTTTCTTTATTGTATACCTATGAGAGCTGTTGTTAAAAATCTTAATAATCAGGGACTAGGTGGTGGCACAGTGGGAACACAAGGCTCTGTGAGGCTGGCCGACTTGAGGAAATTCTATGTTCATGTCCAGAGACCTCCTTGAACACACCAGGTGCACCCATGTTCCGGGGTTGGTTAGGAGTGGGGGTGGATGCAATGTGAAGACCCTGTTGGAGGTCCAGTCTCCGTGTCCCAATCAGTAACGTACTGGTCTGCAGTGCTGGAAGCCACATGGCTGACCACGGGTTCCCATCCTAAGGAGCTAGAGGGCTGAGGAAGGGAGATTGTAGTGTGTTGAGACTCTATCAAGGTTGCTTCTCTTTCATTTGTTTATGGAAGAAAGAAAAAGAAGAAAGAGAGAGAAGAAAAGAGAGAAGAAAGGAGAAAGAAGAAAGAAAGAAAGAAAGAAAGAAAGAAAGAAAGAAAGAAAGAAAGAAAGAAAGAAAGAAAGAAAGAAAGAAAGAAAGAAAGAAAAGAAAGGAAAGAAGGAAGGAAAGAAGGAAGGAAGGAAGGAAGGGAAGGAAGGAGAAAAAAGAAAGAAAAGGAGAAAAAAGAAAGAAAAAGAAACTTCTAAAAAATGCAAATCATCAAATCAGCTTTAGTGTTACTGTACTATAAATATTACAGCTGTGATTGATTCATCAAAACCAATATAATGGGAACCAGCAGTTAGCGTAATGGCTATGTCGCTGGACTCCCACGTAGTTGACCGCGGTTCACGTCCCGGACCTGGTGGCTTAAAACTCACACCGGGCGCGTGTGCGTGCGTGCCCAAGATCCCGAGAGGAGAATGGAGGAGAAGGGATTGCGGCGTGACCATCCCCCCTAGGGGGTGATTTCTCGCTTTCTGTCTCTATGTCTTTCTCTGTCTGTCTGGCTAGCACACGTGCCCTATAGCGCAAAAACCTCTCAAAAAAAAAAAAAAAAAAACAAAGAAAAGAAAAAAAAAAAACAATATAAAGTCCCTCCTAAAGAGGTTGGGGACAAGGGCTCAAAATGACTTGGAATATGCTTTGAAAACACTCTTCAGTGACTTACCCTTTTCTTGTCTTTCCTCTTTCTTTCACCTCTCACTGAATGCTACTTCCCTAGACAGAAATCTTTTATAATAATAATAGTCTGTTAGACTTGCCTGGCATTTATTTTAAAGGAAGTCCACAACATTGAACAAGCAAGTATTGTCCCCTTCTAATGGCTGAAGGAGCTGGCCTAGGGAGATGAAGCTCCCAGAAAGCCACCTGGTTTGTGAGTGACCAAACCAAAGGGAAAATGCTGAATCCTTGGCTCAGATCATCAAGAATACATGAACAGCGATGCTCTCTCTATATACAAAAATAACCAAAGCAGGACGCCTAACTGCCCTTTGCTGCAGTTGGGAAGGAAAGGGGAGGAAATGAGTGGGGCTTAATCACTGCTCCCCTCCGGGCCCAGTTTCCTCATCCTTCTTCCTCTCAGTACTCTCCAAGAATTGCAGGAAATCAGACCTCCAGTATGGAAAAAATAACACTTAGCAAAGAAAATGGCAAACATTCCCACCGGGGTTCTGTTTTCTGAGAACACATTGATTAACTTCTCAGAGATGGAGTCTCTGCAGAAAGGCTGATGGAACCTGGGAAAACCACTCCAACTCATTGGCAAGCCCATCCTTAGGGGTGTCTTGAATTGGTAGAGCAGACGGCACACACATGGGGGCCCAGGAGAGAGGGGAATGAGGGAGGCCGTGCAAGTCCATTGGCTTTCCCTGCCACCATCTTTCCTGTCCTGATCCCAAAGGAGAGGCCACCCATCTGAGACATGGCGTGAGCAGTAGCAGCAGCACATCGTCCATTTCCCCAGGACTATGATTAGATTCTCTTCTCAGAAATCCTCCCCCGAAATAGTTGGAATTTCTATTAGTGATGATAATGACAGGCAGCACTTACTGAGCATGTAACATGTGCCAGGCCTGACTCCCATCATTATCCAAGTATTAACGCGTGTAATTCTTAGAACGATCTTTGAAAGGCTAATAGATGCTCAGACAGTAAACATGGTGGATAATTTGTAATTAGTGTCTGGTTGTGTTTTGCTGTGTTTTTACATTTAGGCTTCTGAATATAGGCTTCTGATATTTCAAGGAGTTATTCCAAACCAGAAGAGGATGTCCTGTTAAAAGATTTGACAACCCCGCCTGACAGTGGTGCAGTGTAAAACACAATGCCCTGCAAGGCAGACCCACTTTGGCGGGGACAACATGTGCAAGTTCCAGGTTGGAGTTGGGAGAGCTTCCTGCACAGCTGGGCACCTGGCTGCCCATGCTCTGGGACTGGTTGAGACTGGGGTAGATAGAGCTCAGTGAGGAGACCCTGATGGGGATGCTGTTTCTCTCTTTCTCTCTCATGGAAAAAATAATTTGTTTTATTAAAATGAGAGAGAGAGAGGGACCAGCAAGCGTAATGGCTATGTTGCTGGACTCCCACGTAGTCGATCGCGGTTCGAGTCCCGGACCCGGTGGCTTAAACTCACGCCGGGCGCGTGTGCGTGCGTGCCCAAGATCCCGAGAGGAGAATGGAGAAGGGATTGCGGCATGGCCATCCCCCCTGGGGGGTGATTTCTCGCTTTCTGTCTCTCTGTCTCTCTCTGTCTGCCTGGCGCGCGCACGCGCCCTATAGCAAAAATCTCTCCAAAAAAAAAAAAAATGAGAGAGAGAGGGAAAAAAAAGAAAAAGAGAAGGAAGTGGGAGAAAGAGAAAAGTAAGACCTGACACAGAAGATGAAAATTGAACCAGCATCACACAGAAAATGAAGGGTTACCTCAGAGACACTGCAGTGTAGGTGGTATTTTCCTAAATGGGCTCAACTGCATTCTGTGAGGGAGCCTTACAATTTCTATACCCAGCACCTAGCCAGAAACTTACAACAAAACATTCTCTTTTAAAAAAATTTTTTTTCTTTATGCACATCAGATTGAGAGAGAGAGAGATGAGCATCCTCCACAGGGTCACACCACGCTTCCGTTCTTTCAGTCCTCCAGCCCGTCTGGGTATACTCGCATGTGCCTGGTGTGTTTTCAGGCTGATGGGCCTGGGGTTCTTTTTTGTTTGTTTAAGAGGTTTTTGTCTTAAGGCATGTGTGCTTGCTGGAGAGAGACAGAGACAGTGAGAGGGAAAGAAAAATCATTCCCCGGGGGGGATAGCCACACTGCAATTCCTTTTTCTCCATTCTCCTGGAATCTTGAGCACACACACACACACAGGTGCCCAGCATGATTTTCAATTCACCTGGTCTGGGACTCGAATCCCAGTCAGGCATGTGGGAGTCCAGCAACATAACCGCTATGCCGCCTATTGGCCCCAAGCCTGGGATTCTAACTGCGGTCACCATGTAAGACCTGGCTGTTCTTGAACAGCACATTAGGTATATTCTACTGATAAGATCCTTAAAATGTCCTTAGTGCAGATTCGTTAAATGAATGAGAAAAAATCAAATGGAAAGATGAGCAATTTTCTGGGACCATTCGAATGTTTTTGCTGTTCTATAATTTTTGTATCAAATATTTTTGAAGTTACATTAGACAGAATCTAAGAATAGAAAGAGTGTTAAAAAGTCACCCAATCCATTGTCTTTTTTTTTTTTTTTTTTTTTTGAGAGGCTTTTGCTATAGGGCGTGTGCGCTCTCCAGACAGACAGAGAGAGACAGAGAGACGGAAAGCGAGAAATCACCCCCCAGGGGGGATGGCCACGCCGCAATCCCTTCTCCTCTATTCTCCTCTCGGGATCTTGGGCACGCACGCACATGTGCCCGGCGTGTTTTAAGCCACCGGGTGTGGGACGCAAACCGCGGTCGACTACGTGGGAGTCCAGCGACATAGCCATTACACTAACTTCTGTTTCCTCCATTGTCTTTATTATTCAGGAAATAAGGAGTGAGGCCCAGAAAGGCTAAGTCATCTGACTCAGGTCACACAGCTCACCAGAGGCAGAGCTAGAGCCAAGGCTCCTCCTCTGCCACTCCTCTGCCTGTCTACCGTGCCATCTCACACAGAACCGTAGGGAAGCTCCCAGCTGTAATGAAACTATGTACTCTTCCCCACACTGGGCAGCTTTTCTCTCGGTTCTCATGAAACTGTCTTGAAAAGTGCTCTCACATTTTCCCTTCAATCTTTTGCAAGAAGATGCAAGAGTATGAATGAGGAGGAATGCGAGTGAAATGAATTATAAACTATGAACCTAAAATATAGAGCCATTTGCAAAGCTGTGTTGACTCTTCTTAGATACTTGACTCCAGGATGAAGAAGGCTCTTGTACACTCCTGAGGAAACGTTTCTGAGAGGCCCCTCTCCCCTTTCTAGGGCCCCCAAGCCTTTGGGAGATTCACCTACATTTGCGGGGCTGCACGAGACCCACCCTTGGTCCAGCCCTGAGTGCTAGGGATTGGGGGAAACATAGGAAAGATATTGAAGGTTGGAGCTGCCCAAGCCTTTGCAAGGAGGAACCCAGATGCCTGACCCCACTCCACCCACCCCTCCCCTGGCAACAATTGGTTCATCTGAGGGGAGGGCCTGGGTTTGGACCACCAACATTCTCATATGGGATTGCCTCACAAAGACATGTTTAATGCCTGTCCATTGTCTGCCACTCCCAACATACTAGCATCTTTTTATTGATCTTTTATTTAGATACGAGTATAGTGAATGTTTATTCTTTGCAAAAATACTGACTTCTGAGAAACAACAGAGCAGAGGGTACATTTTGCTTTAAAAGGGGCAGCTGAGGGGCCAGCAGGTAGTATAGGCAATAGACTCCCACATGGCTGAGCACAGCTCGAGTCCTGGACTTGGAGGCGTGAAACTCATGTCAGCTGTGAGTGCATGCATGCCCCAAATCCCAGGAGGAGCATGGAGTAGCAGGGATTGTGGCATGGCCATCCCTATGGGGGTGATTTTGCACTTTCCCTCCAATTGCCTCTTTCTCTCTCCAGGGAGTGCACGGATCTTATGACAAAAACCTTAAAAAGGGGACAGGGAGAACCAGCAGATGACTTAATGTTTATGCTGCTGGACCCCCACATAGTCGATTGTGGTTCAAGTCCCAGACCTGGTGACTAAAAACTCACATCAGGCAAATGTGCATGTGTGCCCAAGACCCTGAAAGGAGAATAGAGGAGAAGGGATTGTGGTGTGGCCATCCCCCTGGGGGATGATTTCTCACTTTGTGTTTCTCTGTCTCTCTGGAGAGTGCACATCCCCTATGGCAAAAATCACTCTCTCCAAAAAAAGGGGGAGCTGGGAAATGCAAGTGAACTGGTCCTAGAAAGAGAACACAGCTTTGAAGATGAGGGAAACAGAAAAGAGGCCGCAGAAACAGAAAGGAGCACAGAGAAGACCAAGGCATTGGGCACAGCAAGAAGGCCCGGGGAACAGTGGGCAGTGGGTGAAAATGAGACCCACTGACGCAGCACCCAGCCAGTCTCCACCATCCCCAAGAGCCAATCAGCCGTGCATTACTGCTGCACTGGGAGAGCATCATAGGGATGTAATAACGGCTGACCAATGTCAAATTACACGGAATCTAAACCAAATTTCAGACATTTAAAGCTGTGCAGCCATTAGCAATCAATGACTGCACTCGGTTTTCAGTCCAAGCATTTTTTTATACCCTCTCCTTTCCATGACAAGGAAACACATGCTTTCCTTCCTTCCCCGTGCAGCTGAGCAATGCACCACTCCCTCGGCTTAGTCACTGAAGGCACAGTTTCGTCTCTGCTCTCACTCACTGTGGCTCCATTGCCTCGTTCGCTCCCCCAGCAGCACTTTCAAGACTAAAAGGAAACGCTCAATAGCAAATAGAACTTGTTCTGCAAACGCGGTTCAAGGGGAGAAACAGCAGTCCTTTTCTCTCTTTCTTGGAAATGATGAAGTAATAAAGGTAAAGACAATATAAAGAATAATCCAAAACCTTTTCTCTGGTTGGAGACCAGGGAGTCTGGGTTGGTCGCACCGAGAAGCCAGGCATGCCAATTACACGAGGAGGACATTAGGTGAACTCGTTTCACCTCCGCTGGCCGGATTCCGACACGGCAGGATTACATTCCAGCAAGAGAGCCAGTAAACATTTACCACAAAACAAGACGTCCCTCTATTGATTGCTGCGTATCTGCTTCATCCTTCCCTTTCCAAATTAGCTCAGATTTATGGCAATTCCCTTCCTGTTCTGGGGTGCTGCAGGTCAGAGGAAGGAGATAAGCAGGAAGCTGCATCTGAATGTTTTCAGGAAGAGCTTTCACAATCATTTTGAAAATTTCTCTTTTGCTCATAGTTTTTTTCCCTGCTAGGTCTTCCAGAGACCTATTTTTAGAATCCCTTCCTCAAATTATAGAAAAACCCATCCTCTGCAACTGTAACAGGGAGCCCTTCCTCAAGTTCAGTTGATTAAAAAAAAAATTGGATGTAAAACTGGGTTCAGCTCGAAGTGCTTTGTTCAAAGATGGTGTGTTCCTCAGGCTCTTTCTCATTCGGGGTCCTCAGACTCTCCATCCCAGGAAATTTCTGCTTAAAAGATGAGTCCCCCGCCCGCACAGTAGAACAGGTGGGAGGGAACTGGGAGCCAAATTAAAGGACCAGGTTCAGGGACTGAGATCCTGGACCAGCGTTACACTGGGCAGGCCTTGTGATCCTGGCTAACTGGGAGGCTGGGTAGGAGGAAAGCATCATGGGCAGACCCTGTTGGAAATACCTTTCTCTCCCTCTCCTTATCTCAAATAAATAAATAGAGGGACCAGCAGTTAGCGTAATGGCTATGTCACTGAACTCCCATGTAGCCGAACGCGGTTCGAGTCCCGGACCTGGTGGCTTAAAACTCATGCCGGGTGCATGTGCATGTGCGTGTGCATGCGTGGCCAAGATCCCGACAGGATAATGGAGGAGAAGGGATTGTGGCATGGCCATCCCCCCTGGGGGGGTGATTTCTTGCTTTCTATCTCTCTGTCTCTGTCTTTCTGGCAAGCACATGCACCCTATAGCAAAAACCTCTCAAAAAAAATAAATAAATAAAATAATAAAATAAATAAAATGTAAAATAAAAATTGCTTCAATGGCATAAATATGACAGTAGAAAAGAAAGAAAAAGTTTAGGAAACAAATAGGACTTGACATCAAGCAGGTGTCACTGGCCTCTCAGAAACCAGGGATGCGGCCTAAACTGTGGCTTTCCTCTCCAAAGCAGATGAGTCGTTCAGCTTGGTAATGGGTGTTCCTATACCTAGGCTGAGACTTGCACCAGGATTTTCTCAGCATAGGGCATGAGCCCTCAAGTCCACATAAGTGGCCTGCATCAAACCAACAAAATAAATAAAAACACATTCTCAGGGAGTTACCACCACAGATGTCTTTTTAAGAAAGGTTCCAGGGAAGGACCATCTGAGCACCCTTTCAAGAGTGGGATCCTGGGGCTTCACTTGAACAGCTGCCTCCATGGAAGTCACCAGGAGTGAGTCGGGGGGACACAGTTTCCACTGTGACAGGCCCAAACAAAAAACAAATGTAGCCTGATAAACAGACACATCATGTCCTAAACAAAGCATTAAGTCCACATGTTTGAAAATCCTTATTTAATAGGAAAAAAATCAAAGAATGCATGTCTGTTTTACAAAAATGTAGATTTGCTTTATATAACGATCCCTCTCGCTAAGTGTGTTTCAGACTCTGGGGTGCTCTAGAATGACAGTCTGTTGCAATGCAGTTATTCAAGCCCTCCCACCTACAGGATTTGGTTCAGAAAACTGCATTTTGAAAAAGAACCATTGGGAACCAGCAGCTAGCATAATGGCTATGTCGCTGGGCTCCCACGTAGTCGACCGTGGTTCGCGTCCCGGACCCGGTGGCTTAAAACTCACGCCAGGCGCATGTGCGTGCGTGCCCAAGAGGCAAGCGCACGCGCCCTATAACAGAAACCTCTCCAAAAAAAAAAAAAAAAGAAAGAAAGAAAGAAAAGAAAAAGAACCCTCAATGATTTTGATGCAGGCAGTCTTTGGCCCACACTTCGAGAAACACTGTACATACAGTAGGCTTCCCTGTAAGTCTAAACAGAAGTTGGGGCCAGCCGATGGTGTGGTGGTTAAGGGGGTTGGATCCCACATGACCAACTGAGCAGTTCAGGTCCTGGACCCAGTGGGTTGAAAAACACACTGGACACATATGCATGTGTGCCCCAAATCCCAAAAGCAGAGATGGACAAGAGGGGATTACAACATGACCATTCCTCTCAGAGGGTGCTTTCTTATTCTATCTCTCCTATGAGTGCACATGATCTATAGCAAAAATTTTTTAAAAATAAATGAAATAAACATTTCATTTTTAGGGAGTAATTATGTTGTGTAAATCAAAAGCCTACCATTGTAATGGAAATAACTGGATTAAGAAGAGGGTTTATGTTTGGTATTTTATGATCTCAGTACTGTAATATTCATAAAATAACTATTTTATAATATTATGATGCTGTTTTATTGTTCATGTGTCTTGTTAATAAATATTTATATCTATAGACATGTGGTCGATACAACTTACACAGCATACTCCTGATATCTTGCCCCCGCCTGGCATTTCAGTATTTAACAAATGAAAATGTTCTGGAATCCTCCAGGTCTCCTGAAATTTTCCAACAGGAAAACAACCAGAATAATTTTCTTAGTAGCACCATACTAAAGTATGTCCCAAAATAGATACCTTCAATCTGGGAGATGGTGAGGTACAGGTGAAAAGGAAGAAAGAAAAAACACCCTGGGAAGATGGGGCTAGGTCAGCGGAACCTCATTTGGTTTTCAGAGCCAGTTCTTCAGTGATTTTTTCCCCCCTCTAAATGCCAGCAAGTAGAGAAGAGAAAGAAAAGAAGTGAGAAGAGAAGTGAAAACAAAGAAGCCAAGATTGGAAACAGAATGGTATTAAGAATTCTCAGAACTGAAGATAAGACATTTTGGCAACTGATATTATCATTAGGTACTCTGAACATTAGGGTCTAGTTAGATATTTCTAGGACGGGATAGGAATTTTTGTGTTTTTGTTTGTTTGTTTGTTTTCAAATTTGACACTGAGTCAATTCATTGAAGACTTTAAGTGGCAAATCTTTTGGTCTTTAATTCCAGGAATTCACCAGAGCAGGTAAATAACATCGGGGTTTTTCCTTTCTTGTAGCCTGAGTTTTCATACCAGCAATCCTATAATCCCACTCATGTGCTTCTCAAAACAGTATGCAAACACAACCTCGACAGCATAGAACGTTGTTGAGCTTCAGAAAATACATGCTTATTGCTTTGCCCCGATGTAATTAGAACCAGCCCATTGATGATGATCCCTTTACTATACCCCAGTGACCAAACACGTCTCCACTTTATAAGGGGCTGATCATTTCTACTCACAAGACCAGGACACTGGCCATTGTTGCTTGTAAGACCAGAACGAAGTCCGGCAACTAGGGATCTGTAATTGCCATTCGTACTTAACCAGAGGCTACCCGTTTGTGGGTAGCTATTTCCTATGATAAGCTCTGCAGACCCAGGTTCCTGCAGACTCTCATCTGGATCACTTAGGATTATTCAGGAGACTCTGCCAGCAAGCAGATACTGCTTCAGCCCCTTCATGAAGCCACTAGACCATCCCATGGCTTTGCAGGGATGGGCAAAGAACTACCTGCTCAACTGCTTACTCCCCCCACCTCCCAAGTCTTCAAATTGGACACTGGCTTCTCTATTTTTGCCTACCCATCATCTCCTTATCTCTTATCTCTCTTGTGCTTAAAACCTTTCCACGTGGAAGGATGGAATAATCTCGTTCACCTTAAGGTACTTATGATAGACAAGGCTTAAGGAGCTACAACTTTCTAGCTAGTCATCATTTTAAAATAAGGAGATCTTTAGGCAAAAAATAAATGTATAGGCAGGAAAATAACATCGGTGACTGGAATCTCATCACCGTAAGGTAAAGATGATGAAAAAGGTATAAGGAGCTACAACTTGCTCGCTTGTTCTAGTTTAAAAATAGGGAAGTCTTAAGGCAAAATAAATAAATAAATAAATAAGGTAGAATACTAGGTGACTGGAAGCTGGTGGGGAAAATATTTGGGGGAGGACGTTACGTGTATGTGTGCACGTATAGGTGGTGGCCTGGGAGTCACAGGAACCGTGAGGACGGCTCTCACCGTGCATCTCATAGTGCATTGGTTTCTAAGTACTACCTCTTGACTAGGGGCTGAGACATCCGAGGTGCTGTCAGTGTGGGTTCGATGCCAGGGCTCCATTTCTGGAATGGTGGCCTGATATACCATGAGTATGCCTTTCCCCAAGGGAGGGTGCGTGTTCGAAGAAGGGAAAAACAAGGCAGAGAATGCACACTCACTTCACTCGGAGGCCACATTATCTTCTGTCTCTTGAAAGATCTCTGTGTCCATGGAGTTAGCAGGTGGTGTGGTGGTTAAGGGCACTGGACTTCCACATGGCCCACTGCGGTTCGAGTCCTGGACCTGGTGGCTTGCATTCTCACTTTGCCTCTCTCTTTCCCTCTTTCTGTTTGTCTCTCTCTTTCTCCTTCTGTCCCTCTCTAGTCAAACTTAATAAATAATAAAGTTCAATTTTAAAAAAATCTCTGCGTCCTTAAGTAACTTCCCAGTCACCAGATCAGTCTTTATTAAATTTTCACATGCACTTAGTTTTAGATTCAATTTGAAATGTGCCCTGAAGAGCATCATATGGACTAAATAATTAGCTAAAAAGAAATGGTTCAGCACAGATTTTAAAGAATGGCATAGAATAGTGCCCTTATAGTACCCCTGATAGTAACTGTGCACGTTAATGTAACACAGAGATGTGTATTTAAAAAAAAATGTGTATTTTATGTAGAATTATTTATTTTCATTTGTATTTAAAAGCAAAATAGTCTATCAGACCAGTTGTGTGGGAAATATTTTTGCTTAGAATAGATCTAAAACAGATATTTAGGGTTTTAAGAAGTGTGATGGTTTAAAGAAAAATCCTCAGGAAGTAATCAATAGCACCATGATACCTTCAAGAATCTTGAACGTCACTCTTAAGTGACCAAAGTTTAAGAAACAGGGACTGGGTAGTGGTGGAGCAGTAAAACACAACATTCTGGAGGTCAGCAGGTGGTGTGGCTAAGGTGCTGGACTACCGTGTGGCCGATTGTGATTCGAGTTCTAGACCTGGCAGCCTGAAAATTTCACAGGGCACATGTGCAGGTGTGTGCCCAAAATTCTGAGAGGAGAGTGGAGGAGAAAGGATTGTGGCAGGCCCATCCCCACCAGGGGATGATTTCTTACTTTCCCTCTCACTGACTCTTTCTGGCAAGCACATACACCCTATGGCAAAAACCTTTATTAAAAAAATAAATAAACAGCATTCTGTGAGGGTGACCCACATGAGAAGGCTCCATGTTTATGTCTGAAAACCTCCCTCAGAACATGTGTGGGCCCATGATCTAGGGATGACTGAAGCTGGGTGTGGATAAACTTAAAGGAAAGAAAACAAAAGAAGAAAAGAATGCCGAGACCAGCAGAGCATTCCAGCCCATCAACACCCCAGGTTTGGCTCCTGTCCTGCAAAGGCTGTACTATGTGGTTTCAGGCAAGTTGGAATCTCTCTGAGAAGAATGATGACATGGAAGAAGATCGTCAAGATCCCTTCTAATTCTAGCCTGGGATGACTCTATTATACTATAGTTTACCTGCTATGCCTGGGGAGAAAACGGGAGGATTCCATCAGTGTTACCCAACTGTGGTATTGGACATTAGCGTCAAGTTAGCACCTCATTTTCCTAATGAGGTACGTAGGAAAGTCCGTTAGATTGGAATCAGGAGACCTGCAAACCGGCCTTGTCTCTTACTGTGCCCTGGACCTTGACCAAGTCCTACACCGTCTACAATCCCTCCTTTCTCTATTTGTTTTTATTTTAATTGTTTATAACCGACAAGTAAAAATTGTATTTATCATGTACAACATGATTTTTTTTTTTTTTGGAAAGGTTTTTGCTATAGGGTGTATGTGCTTGCTAGAAAGAGAGAGACAGAAAGCGAGAAATCGCCCCCCCAGGGGGATGGCCATGCCGCAATCCCTTCTCCTCCATTCTCCTCTTGGGATCTTGGGCATGCACACACATGTGCCCAGAGTTCAAACCATGAGGTCCGAGACTCGAACTGCAGTCAACTACATGGGAGTCCAGTGACATAGCCATTACACCAACTGCTGGTCCCGATGTTTTGAAATATGTATACATTGTGAAATGGTTCAGTCCAGTTACTTAATATGCATTCTTTCACATACTAATCATTTTTTTTTGTGGTGAGAACACTTAAAATCTACTCTCTTAGCAATTTTCAAGAATACAGTAAATTGCTATTAACCCCAGTTACCATGCTATACAGTAGATCTCTTGATCTTATTCCTAACTTAAATTTTGTATTCTTTGACGTCGATTTCTCTCCATCCCCCATCCTCAGACCCTCGTAACTACCATCAACTCTACTTCTATGAGTTCAATTTCTTAAAATTCTATACATAAATATGATCATGCAGTAGTTTTCCTGTAACTCTTGTTTCTCTGTATGAGGGTGGAATCATAGATATTCAATTTATGCAGTCTTGGGCAGCTCAAATACAGTGTATGTGAAATGGAAAAGTCTATACAAACATAAATCTTGTTCTGTCACCCTTTCGTAACTTCCTTTGTCATCATTTCATGTTTTCCATTATATGTGGTTGTATATACAGCTATATTATGATCAGGCAGACTTTTACAAAATAAAAATAGGTTAGATTCAAGACAGTCAATAGAGATAATTTTTGAAAGCTAAGAAAAATATTTAATGTTGGAGGAGGAATTGTGACCCAGAAAACCATCACCTATCAGTAACCTCAAATCTTATTTCAAAGTTGTAACTATCTCTTCTTCTAAACCTATAAGCAGAAGATGAGCTAGAAATATTAACTATTGATCAATTCCACTGAATCCTGCTTTTTTATGCAACTTCTTTCTATTCAT
Organism: Tupaia tana; assembly: GCA_026018925.1. NCBI lineage: Eukaryota > Metazoa > Chordata > Mammalia > Scandentia > Tupaiidae > Tupaia > Tupaia tana. The sequence continues at coordinate 35,622,913 of JAKSZU010000001.1, read as the reverse complement.
CCAAATTCCCAACTGGATACACAACCCGAGATGATAGCTGTCACCAGGTTTATGCACTTAACTCCTCTAGAACATCAAGGTTTGACTTTCAGACTATGGTCTGCTGAACCCAAGTTATAGTTACATTGCATTTAAGAAGTTAACCAAGCTTACTTGATCTTCTAGCTGACAAGGAGCTACGTATTACTAGAAGGTAACACAAAGAGAATGTCCAACTTGCAACTAGGGAGAACACAGCACAAAAAGTAGCATCACCTGATGTAAAGTGTGGAGTCATTTAGTGGCGGGCAAGCAACCCCACACTCTGGAGGCATTCCAATTATATTGTAAAAGGGGATGCTCAAAAAGGTTGTAAAGCAGGTGATGTATATTTAGACGTATTTTAAGTGAAAGTTGAGTCTCTAAATATGGAAGCTTCAGTCTTCTAGAATACTCACTTCTGTAAACCATCTCATTTCTTCCTGCCAGATAGGTTACATTTACCACTCGTTCCTCTTTAACATCTCAGCACAGAGCAGGTTGTCTCCCACCTAAAATGTCCAATTTTATATTCTTTTATGTGTCAGGAAAGCAGAATAATAAGCCTCATTCTGGGTAATAGAGTGAAGCTGGCTTATTGCTTCATACTCGAAGACATTTCTAGGCAAATGATTCTGGTTATGAAAATTAAATTACTCATCTGGTCCCAGAGCTACTGAAAGACCAGGGTCTAGGAGGCAGATCTACAGAGTCAAGGTGCTGTGTTCTCCCTACTGGATCATATGTTGATAGTATCTTGTCCATCGGCCTCAAGTTGTTGAGTTACCCTGCACATTTGCCTACTCACGAGACATGGCAGCTGATAGTTACAATTTTCCAAACCATTCTCCTGGTCTTTGCAGCGCCTACTGGTCTCTTTTATTAGGGTGAAGACATGCCCACTCAGTTTCCCTTCCAAGTCCTCTCCCATATTCCTTGCACCTGTTTTCTATCTGGAGACAAAAATGACTGTATCCACCCAGCAAGTTCAATTGCCATGGTCACAGTTTTTAATGTGAACATTCACTGAAAGTTTTCTTGTCAGATTCATTTCATTAAGGATAGAGGGTTATTCACCATTGTATCCACTGCTGCAAGCCCAAACAATGAAAAGCAAGCTTGAGCAGAACCACGTCCCATGTGACAAACATGTTTATTGTTAATGACCCCGGCTCCCTTGGGAGAATCACTGTGCAAAGGATGCTGGGATAGCACGACCTTCCTCCAGACTCCGGTGTTCTTTCCTGGAAGTCGTGTGTGGGAGAGAAGACTGGAGTCGTTTTTCAGTTCTGACATTTCCCCAGGCCTTCATCTCCCTCTGAGGCTGAGATGTACGTATTTGCACCTACCGTTTTGTACTTGCGTAGCCACCTGAATTTCTCTGCCTCTGGTTAGCCATTTTCTCCTTTGTTACCAGCTGTGTCCTGGCTCCCTTCTTTCCTCCTTCACATGCGACTTCAAATGACCCCTTCCAAATAAGTTCCCATTTAATATCATCTCAGAACAAACTGCCCCCATCTCTCACCAAATAAACGGCTTTCAATAAGCCTCTCCTGATCCACTAAACAAATAACATCTCATAATCTACCTCTTTCAAAAATATTACTTTTCATAACCTCCCACCATTTGTTCCCTTTCTTGCCTCAAAGAAATAAACTGCCTTCGGTATCTCTTCTTATTTGCGCCCTCACTGAGCTACTTCACCGAAGCCGTACACACACACACACACACACACACATACACGCGCACACACGTACGTACATACACATCAGCCTTCGAAACAAGAAAGAATGGCCCCTCGCAACCTTTCACTTTCCCTTTCCCTGAGAAAGACAACTTTTGTGAGTTAGAGAAAGACTCATTTGTATTTCTTCGAGGATTTTTTTTTCTCTCCCCAAAAAGTAAGCTAAGGAGAACTACAGTAAGGCATTCCAAGGCCAAACACATTCTACTGTTTATTACACATATTACATTCTTAAATAAAAATGCGTCACATAACATTTTTTGCATAGATATCTTACAATATACCAATTTAAAAAAGAATTATGAAACAGACCAGTAACAAAAATAAATTTTTTCTTCATTAATAATTTTGTAACATTAACATACCACCATCATATAATACAAATAATAGTTTTAAATCTTAAGACTTTTGTACAGCAAAAAAACTTGACAAAGTAATATATTTATATATATATATATAAAAAGCTTAAAAAAAATAAAATGTCAAAAAAAGGCATAACCGAGGGCTATAAGACTGGGTACTTCTGTGATATATTATAAATACCAGAGAAGGCCTGAGAGAATGTGACCGGGGGAGGCAGGGAGAGGGGAGGGGCTGGGAGTAGGTCTCTCCAAACACACTTGTTTGACACATCTGGCAAAAAGAAAATGTATAGTGCAAAAATAAATTTCCTCAAGCAACTTTTAGGAGGATAATAGAGATTTGAAAGAAAAGTCATGGTTGCTGGGAAGTTGTGTGATCAGGGCAGAAAGGGGGGAAAAGGAGCTTGGGGGAGGGAGGAGTTGTGGAAAGGAAGGGGAAGCTTCAAAAACATTAAACATTTAATTTTGCCTCTGTGTTAGCAAGGAGATCTTGGCCATAACAGGTGTATTTTTCCTCCCTGGAATGAAGTAGAAGTGAAAGATAAGGAAGTTAAACTAAGTCTGGGTTTAGATAGGAAATGCATGCTGGAGGGAAAAAATAAAAATAAAAGCAAAAAAGGTTGAGAATCAGCCAATGAGCCCCAAGGCCTTCAGGACCTAGGTTTGCAGAAAACCATCTGCCCTCAGTCCAAAGGCCTAGAATTAAAATGTCCCCTTTCCCCACCCATAGCCCCTCCCCTCTATGTGGATCTCCCAGTGTGGTTTCAATATACTGGCAATTATAAGCATCCATCCCCCCCAAAAGATATTAGGCACTGGTGGCTACTCCTCTTAAACGTCAGTAGCCTGTTTTCCTTCTGTGAAGGTACAATGGGTACATACGCACACGTGTCTGGGTGTGTGCACACATACCACCCTCATTATTCTGACGTGGGGTCCATTTTATGGCAGTAGACAGAAGCTGGAGTCAAAGCAATTTACGATTCCAAAGCTCACAGTTGAAAAAAATTGTATAAACAGTCCCCAACAAAGAACATAGCAACCTTCCCTCAAGACCACAGAGAGGGAGCCCTGTTTGAAAAGAGTATCTTGTTTGGGATATTTGTGAAGTGCCGACCTAGGGTTCCTCTCTCCATGTTTGATACCTGTTTCGCGAAGACTTACATATAAATGCAAAACACCTGAAGAATACAGTACTATACTGGAAGGGTGCGCAGGAGAAAGTTAATTGCAGCTTTATTTTTCTCTTTTCTGGGATCTATTAGGAACCCACAGAGGAGATTTAAGAGAGTGTTAAAAGCAAGAGAAAACCCTGACGCCTCAGGCAGTTAGTCATGGGTTGTCACATTATTTACAAGCCATTTTTGCTTCCTTTGACACATTGCTGTTGTACCATCTCAGAGAGTCCCAAAGATCCTCACTGAAAAAAGGAGGCCATCAAAGAGGCATTGATGGACACTGGGGCCAGGCCCTCTGTTCTTGGAACTGAGACCCGCCATGTTTGCCAAAATTTGATCCAGACACCCAGAATTCAAGCTCTCCCCTTCGCCCCCACTCCTGCATTTAGCAGGCAGCCATTTCTGAAGAATCTAAGGGAAAGCGTCCATGAGTAAATTCCAACCAGGTTCTACTTACTGAATCTTCACTTTGACCAGGTACTGGGTGCCAAATGGCAGCCAGAAATGCTGGCCCTTTAAGAATTTTTTTTTCTTTTTAAGAAGGAAATGAACCTGATTTTTATTAAGTGTGTTGCATCTCTGTCTTTCCCTACCTTCTTCCTTCTCCTAAAGACAACTCACGCGAAGGAGAAGAGGAAAAGCACTTTCCATGATATTTTTACTTTATGATGTGACTTCCATTGAGGAAATAATTTTCAGCCATCAAAACGAATCACTGGGTTTTGTCGTTCTTGCAATTTGAGTTTATCTCTTTTGGCTTTGCCACGGAAGGCAGGAGTGAAGGCTACAGGCGGAATGTGCTCAATGCACTGGACAAGCCAGCCCCCAAACCCCATCTTTTTTTTCCCCTTCTGATGCAAATAGACATGGATAATCTGGAAGATTATCCCAAACGTATGTCCTTTAAAAATTTTTTTCTCTGGCTTCAAAGAAGATTTTTTTTTAAACTAGGACTCAGTTCTGCTGATCGTGCTTGAGGTTGGCTGTCTTTTTACCCTGTTATACTCAGGCCATCAGAGATGTGAAAAGGGCACATGAGGTGCGGGTGGGAGGAGATGGCATCGAGAGGAGTGAGTAGTGGAGGGCTTTGCGAAGGAAGCACACAGAGAGGAGGAGGACACGGTCAGCGTGGAGTTCATTCGGGGGTATCCGGTATTTTTATACAGTGCAGCTTTGTCATGGAATCCGAACATCTTTTTCTGGACATAATACTCATCACCACCAGGAATTAAGTTAGGCCAATTAACCGTGAGTGGGGCAGGAGGCCAGCAGCTAGGAGCAGCATGACAATGTCAGGTTTCCACATTTCTGACTTACAGCCATGTGGGAGGAGAGAGAAGCGTAACTCGAAACAAAGAACATGGTCAGTGGCTTAGAGACACTTTTTCTACACGTCAAACTCCAAACCCAGGTAACGTGTGCTTGAGAGAAACACCACATCAGGTTTCCTTTCAAATTGGGATCCCCTGGAATGTTAGGAGGTAAGAACTGAAATAAGAAAGGAGTCTGACGTGTTTCCACTGTCCGTTAAAGCACTGTTTCAAATAACCAGTCCTCTGGGGAGCAAAATGTCTTCAGGGTAGTTCTTGGAAAACCTGTCCACTCCAGTGGCTCTTTGCAACTATGTTTGCCATGACAGATGTTTGATCACAAACCCATTTCCCAATGGTTGGGCTACCCACCACCCCCATGGTTAGGACTGGTTATCATCTACAGGTGTCCTCTGGGCTAGAGAAGAACAATTTCAAAGCCACACACTTAGCACCCACCAAATTCTCAGGCCAATGACTTCCCAGTCAACAAGTGACTCTGAAGCAAGCAAGCACCATCATTGCGTTTCAGTGCACCCTGCTCTGAGAAAGGTCAGGAGCAGATTACAAAGGACCTCACTGATACAAAAGAGAGAGAAATTACTAAACATCGCAGACACTGAGAAGGACCAAAGGGCCTTTGTTCTGCCACATTCAAATGAGACCACAGATGACAACAGGGAGCAAACAAGCAATGATTACTCTTTTGCATTCTTTTTTTTTCTTTTTTTTTTAAAAAAAAAACAAAAAACAAAACACTTTCTTTTTAATAGAGACTTGCATTGGTCAGTTCAAAAATTAAATGAAATATTATAAACCCTTAAGAATAGCATGTCGAGAGGCAGAAGTAGCCCCCACTTGGGACAGAACATTTGTAAATGGTGGCAGCCACGGCTTAATGCCATCACTGGTAGGTGCGTGCATACATGCTGGAGGCTGCTGTCCAAAGGAAAATAAAGGGACCAACAAAACTTCGGGTGTCTAAAAGTTTCATCTAGTGCACTGACTGGAAGCGCTACAGTTTAATACAGCTGAGGTTCAAGGTCCCTCCCACATCCTTCATCCAGAAAGGATACACTACACATTCAAATATAATTCCATAGTATGCCCGGATGGACTGGCCACAAAATGCACTCAAATGCAGCAGAGAACTACGAGATTGTCAGCAAGCAGTGCTCCAGAAATCATTTCTAAGTCATGTCTAGTTTTAAATCTTTGGAATAAAACTGATTTTTTAAAATACCCTCCAACTAACATATACATAATTGCCTCCGGCAAATGGACAAATGTGTGTGTGTGTGTATGTGTGTGTGTGTGTGTGTGTGTGTGTAGGGTGTTTTTTTCTTTCTGTTTGTTTTGGTTTTTTGGTCTAAATTTGCAAAAATGGAAAGAGAAAGAAAATTCTAAGGGCCAGACCTCGAAATGCCCCAAGTGTCCAATTGGCAGCGACAACATTTGCTAATAAGGAGGTTCCTTTACCCTCAGATACGTAGTTTCAACATTTCAGTGAAAAGAAAGGTTGTAGAAAGCTGAAAACTCAAATGCCAAGGATCTTGAAGGTTGCTGTCTTATATGTGTTTGTGTTTATTATTAGTTCCTTGTAAAGACTTCAGTTTTGCATCCCAAATATGTACGGGGTGGCATTTTAACAGTCAATGAGTCAAACAGTCAGAGGAGGGCAGGAGGGGCGCCAACTGGTAGGGAGCGGCAACTGTGTGTGGACCAAATGCCATTTCTGTTTTTTAGACGTGTCTTGAAGGGATGGTCCCAGAATATACAAAATATACAATCTGTCCTAATAACCACCCCACTTGCTTGCATAGGCCATTTAATGGTCCTAAAGGCAGTCTTTGGAGTTGAGGCCAGTGCCAGCTAGCTAGGAATGTGGGTAGATAGAGACCAATATAGGATGTGTGTATGTGGGATGAAAAGGATGAGATGTAACCCCCCTTGGAGTCAGTTTGCAGAGTGAACGTGAGGCCTCTGTTGATCCTGGGTGTTCTAGGTCACAAGTCATGGTGGGCCTACCCAAAAACCAAACCAAACCAAACCAAACGAAATTAGAGGCATGTCTCTCCTTTTAGACCATGAGAGAAACACCTCAACCCTCTGCTTGAATCTCGACCCTTCATTCCCACGTGGCATTCTGAGTTGTGTGTTTTAACAAGTGGGTAGGATGAGCTCAGTGGGTATGAGAGAGGAAGAGGTGATGATGTTTTGAGAAGCCACTAGACTTGGGGGGGCATCCTCAGTTTTCCCCACTCCTGGAGAGAGTGATATTTTTGGCTTTTTGTCAGGTCATAACCCAGAGTTAGATTAAATACGCAGCTGCCCTTTGAGACTAGCGACATCTATGCTCTAACTGGTTATAGGGGAGCAATGACGCACAGTACAGTGGTTGATCACTATGAACTGAGGTCATCATGCCTCAAGGAGGATGAGAGAACTGTGATGTCCCATCTGATTGGCTGCTTCGAGAGCTGGACATCCAGGTGCCGAGAGAGTCTGGAGAGGTTTAGTCCATGGAGAAAAGATAAAACATGTAAGCTTCCAAATAAGCTTTTCAAGTTTTCGTTAGCAAAAACAGAGATTAAAAAGAAAAAATCTAGCACTGGCAATAAGGTGAGGCTCAAGGGATATACTGTGATTTATCATCAAGAACTTTATTCTCTTGGCCACTTTGCAGTCATGCTAGAAGTTTCCAGAATCCCTAGTGCATATGGTGTGCAAGAGTCAAAAAGTAAGAAAGGAAAACTCCTCCCTTGCGAGTGAAGTCTAGAGAAATGCAGGCCAGAAAGGTGTAAGGTGTTATTCCAGAGTCTGCCGCCGCTAAGGCCGTTGGTATTGACTCGAAAGATCTCAATAGTACTAAGAGGAACCAAAACCGATCAACAGTTCTGTGAGGAAGTCTGACGCACAGAATAGTAGGACTTTTCACACACAAAGGACAAATAAACCGAGAGTTAATTTTGGCTACCAAACTGCAATTTGGTTTTCTAGGTCATTCTCCCCCAACTATGTCAAAAGAAACATTAGTGCTACACGTATGCAACTTTAAGATGCGGTATTCTCCTATCAAGTTGCACTGAGAAGCAAGTTAGATAAGCCCCTCATACTGCCGTCCACCTGCAGAGACGTCACATCCATTTTCTTTGATTTCCATTGGCAACAGCGGGAAGTAATTCCAATAGTGCTGAAGTAAGCAGCCAGTCTGCCTTGCTGAGTTCACCTGGCTTCCTTCTTCATCTTCCACCATCTGGCTAGGGCAAGGCATAAAGAACAGACGCATATATCTTAAATATAGTTGAGTGCATGACAGTGTGTATGTGTGTGGGTCTGTGTGTGAGAGAGAGAGAGAGAGTGTGTGTGTGTGTGTGTGTGTACACAGAGGTTTATAAGTGAGAACTTTCTTCCGCGAGGCAATGGGTCCCCGCCTGAAGTCCAGCCCCCTGCCTGACGGCATTTCCTTCAGCCATTGGCCGACACCATGGCATCTCTGGCCTTTAGGTTCTTTAGATATGTCTCTTCATATGGAGGGCAAGATGGTCAGATCTAGAAAAACACCTAGGGAACATAAATGACAAGGATATTAGGAGGGTACAAGGAAAGAACTCATTTCCCATCATCCCTTAGGAAATTATTAACTCCACTTTAAAGAGAGATAGTATACATGTACTGAGAAACTGCATGGTGTATAAAGGAAAGTACATTCTGGGATCAGACTACATGGGTTCAAATCCCTGCTCCTCCGATAAGCTGTGTGACTTTGAGTACATTAACCTCTGGCCTTAATTCTTTCTCAGTAAAATGGGGATAATTATAGCACCTAGCTTATAGGTAGGCCATGAAAATAAAACATGATGGTCTATGTAAACTGCTCGTAATATCGCCTGACACACTGTAAGCTCTCAATGTGTGTTAACCATTATAATCATAATTGTAATTATTAAGGAATGTGAAAGTGCTTTGGAAACATGCGTAATGCTCATATTCTGTAAATACAGTTAAGAGTAATTAGCCCAGAGGTAGTGGTTAAGGCGCTGGATCGCATGGGACTGCACAGTTGGAGTCCCAGGCCCAGCAGCCTGAAAAACATGGCTGGCATGTGTGCCTAAAATCCTTAGAGAAGAATGAAGGGACTGTGGTATGGCCACCCTTCTTGGGGGTTGATTTTTCATTTTCTCTCTCTCTCTCTGTCTTTTTCTGGCAAGCGCACGCACCCTTATAGCAAACAAACTATTAAAAACAAAAAGGAGTTATTAACTTATATTACTGAATGGTAGAGCTCTGCTGTTTCAACACCCCGATTTCAGTCCTGAGCTCTGCAGTGAAAGCCCAGAAATACTGCCTGTGATATCTACAGGTCTGTGCGGACACCCATATTAAAGTCAAGAAAAAGAATGGAGAAGAGCATTCACATTTATGAAGTATGTTTCAATATGCAGGTGTGATTCTAGGGGTTTTCCCAATGTTATCCTAGGGAACATCTTCAGCACCCTTCCTGGGTGAGTATTCTCATCCACCATATGTGTGTTTTCAGGAAACTGAGGCTAACGGTGCATAGCTATTTAGTAACTGGCAGGCTTGGGATTAAAATCAAGGCAGATCTCTGAGCCCCAGCTGCTCTGCAATGTTGGAGCCACAAGGCCGATCTGAGTTTGCATACTGGGTTGACCCCATCCTCTGGGTATATGCACACTTGTCCATGATCCTGGCTGGCTGGCTGAAAGGATGGGAGAAGGGGGCTACAGTGTGATAAGACTGTCATGTGTCTGTCTCTCTCTCTGTTTTTCTCTCTTGTGCTGTCTCTATTGTAAAAGGAATAACATAAATAAACTTGAAACAAAACAAAACAAAAGGAATCTGGGCAGATATTTGAGCCCACAGTATTGCACTCCTTCTTGCTACATAAGGCCCATAACTGAGTGCCTCCTCAGAGTCAGAGGGAATCCAGCAATCCTCTTCCCTCTTTCCTCTGACACCAGCAACCTGATACTCTCCTGGGGAGCAGTCCTCTGTGCTCTCAGTTGTATGAGGCTGACGCTCCAGCCTAAGGCTGACATTATGTCGACAGTAATCTCCTGGCACTCACATGACCCATAAAGACCAATGAGAGGCAAGGAGATACCTGCTAAAAGAGAAAGGCTTTCTTTCCACGAGAGCTGCTACACTGTTAAGATATAAGCTGGTGTTGCTGGTGTCCGCACGATCATGTGAGAACGAGCCAGTCTGCAAACAGAGTCAGCAGAGAACTAGAGGATTCGGCAACGGAAAGAGAAAGAAAAAGTCCTAATGATGACATCAGAGGACTCAGACCCAGCCAAGCCTAAAGACAAATCTGTTTATCTGGTTCATTTTTTTTTTTTGTTAGTTTGTTTTAGTTTGCTTATTTCTTTCTTCTATGAGAGAGACAGACAGAAAGGAACAGGGACAGAGACAGGCACCCCTAACAAGGTCTTCAAGATGTGACCCACCCCTAGCCTGAACTGGACCGGATCATGGAAATGTGTGCACCCCTGGCCTGGTCAGAAAGGTCCCAGGACATGAACTCAGGACTCTTCCCACGTGGGTCCAGTTCCGTGATGGCTATGCCACCCCCTGGCTCCTAATTCTGTTCTTCTTAGTTATGTGAACTAATCAATACCCTCTGAAGCCAACATCGGGCTGAGTCACATTTTTACGTGTAACAACGAGTAGTGTGGGTGTTTCCATGTCCCTGTACCAACAATCCAAGGCCTGCCTAGCATCCCAGTGAAGTTGGCACTAAGATGGTAAGCATTCTTAGGTCTTGGGTGTGTTCTCCTAGAGCTTCTGAAACTGGCCATGTTCTTACCTATGAGAACGTTCTCAGCACCCCAAAAGCCCAAGATACCCACACAGGCCAAGACTCTTATTAGGATGTCAAAGGCTGCCCTAGTCAGGTCAACAGGCTTTCCTGTCCAGCGCAGGATTTCCCTGTGTATGTTCATTCTTAAAACAAACAAAAAAATCCACCCTTTCCCCTGACCTCCACATTCTCCACACCCTCTGTTTGTGTCCACTCCTTAAATAGTTACATGTGCAGGATAGAACCCTTCATGGAAATGAAGTGAAATGGAACAAAGGTTTAATAAAAAAACATAGAAGAATAGGAAAAGAACAGTGGAAGATTATCTAATCCAATAACATGCTGGATAATAACAATTCCAATTACCCACACTCATTTCAGTATTTGGTATGAGCAAGCTATGTGGATAATCCCTTAGAGTTACCACTAAAGGGGATTTGATTTGCTATAAAACAGTGATAAATTTTCCTTAAAAGCAAGTACTTGATCTCATCAGTACACAGAAAAAGCAATATAACCTGCAGGGAAGTAGGCCTTTAACTTGCATTTAACTTGCATAACTCTCTTGTATCCTGGGGCACAGTACAGTATCCTACTGCCCTTTCTCTTTCCCTCCCTCTCTGCTACTTTCTTCTTTCTCTCCCTTCTTCCTTCATCCCAACCACCTACAGAAACAAGATTCACGTCGGAAGCTCTCTTTGCAGGAATTTCTCTTTGAAAGATTACATCCTTACAAGCACCTATAAAGAAGGTACCATTTTTATCCACAGTACGAGATGAGATAGTCATCGGAAAGCAGCAGAGCCAGGATTTGAACCCAGGCAGTCTGATCCCAGAACTCATGATTTTTATCTCAGCCACATTTGCTATTTAAGCTGAGAAAAAAGGACTAAAGCTACCAATGGAAGGAGATTGTGGTAGGCAGAATTAATGGACCCCTCCAGAAACATCTACACCCAATTCTCAGAACCTGTAACTATGTTCCGTTACAGGGTAAAGAGGACTATGAAGGCTGTGGATGGAATTTGTTCACTAGTCAGCTGGCCTTCAAATGGGGAGATTATCCTAAATTATTATGGGGGGCCCAATGCCATCACCAAGGGGCCTTAAAAACAGAAGAGGGAATTGAAAGAGAGAACGGGAGAGGTGGCTGCATGAGCAGAACTCAGCAGCTTAGATGATGAAGGAATAGCGTCGTGAGCCAAGGAACGCAGGCGGTCTCAGGAAGCTGGAAAAGGCAAAGAAACAGATAGCCCTTAGAGCTACCAGAAAAGAATGCAGCCCTGCTGATGCTTTGATTCTGGCCCAGCAAGACCTATGTTGAGTTTCTAACCTACAAAATAATAAATGTGCAAAAGAAATGAACATGATACTAAATTTGTGGCAACTGGTGACGGCAACAACTAGAAAACTAATCCACAGTTCATCTGGTCAGGCTTAAGCAGGAAAGACTGGGACCTGCCTGTCCAAACACAGGGGTTTGAGACAGTAAGAAGTGCAGAGAGGTCCTGGCAGCAAACAAAACCCCTTTCCTTTTCATATTCTGGAAGCTTTCAAGAGAACAGTATTCCTGACAAAGAATTTTATTTAAAAGAACCAGTGAGTGATGTTGAACTTTTATTCTGCTTTTACCAATTGCCAAGTACCTAGCAATATAAGTGCAAGCCTCACCTTTATCCTTTGTGTTTTTTTTTTGTTTTTTTGTTTTTTTTTTTTTCCTAGTTTGGCTATAGGGCTCATGCTCTGGCTGGAGAGAGACAGAGAACTAGAGGGGTAGTGAGAAATTATCCCCTACCCCTGAGGGCATGGCCACGCCACACTCCTTCTCCTCCATTCTCCTCTTGGGATTTAAGAGCATGTACACACATGCTCCCAGTCTTTTTTTTTTTTTTTCTTTTTTCAAGCCACCAGATCCAGGACATGAATTGTGAATCAGCCATAGAGGATCCAGTTGCCTTAACCACCATGTCACCAGCTAGCCCCTATCCTTTAAGTTTCTTCCAGGGAAAAATAAAAGTAGGAAAAAACAAAACAAAAAAACAAATCTTTGACATGGTATGAAATGCAATTGCCTGTCCACAGATTCAAATGAATGTTGTTATCTGTTCAAATTCTAAGAAATCTACAGTACTCAGGGTTAGACCAGCTTCCCACCAATGAAGTTTTATTTAAATTCAATATGCCAGCAAGATATTTACCCATGATTGATTTATGTTTATTTATTTATTTATGGAGTTTCACATGGGAACACTAATGGGGAAAAACTCGGTATCTCGCAATGCAAAATTAAATCATTTTAAGGGTGACGTATCCCCAGTGGGTATTTATAACTATACAGCAGCCAGATAACCTCAAATAAGATCCTTAATGATTGAAAATTGTGCATTACAGGAAAACTAGTCAATCCCGTCGTCATTTCTCTTGCTTATGAAAAAAGGCACACTAACGTCACTTGGGTATTAAGCCCACAGCAATCCTCTAGGGAAACAAAGGGCTGAGATACTGACTGGCATTTCCTACCACCTACAAATGGGCTGGCATAAAGATCAAAAGAGCCCTCTAAACTGCCCATGAGCTTGGAGGTACTGCACTGGACGCAGTCTCCTTGGATTATAACGGGGCTGAGCCTGTAGAACAATGGCCTATACATTATAACCCCTAATGGAAACAGAACCCTGTTCACCAGCAGCAGCGGCCTCGTGTTCTGTGGACTGAAAACGACTCATCCATCCAGTAGCTGGTCACTCAGTGGTCTGCACTGTTCAGACTGATGGTGAGCAAATGACACAGCAGTCTTATTACTTTCTTTCCCAGCCTAAACCTGTAGCCAGAGGTCCCAGGCCTAGTGTCTGTAGGGCCCAGGCAGATAAAGTCAATCCAGTGGGCCACGTGTAAGAAATATTCAGTACCCTTAAACTATCTATCTCCACTTCTGAGAAGGCATGGATATGAAGAACTATGGTTCTCTTTGTAAGAGGAAACAACAAAGTAAGTGTGATAATACTTGGCAACCCATGGCTTTTGCCTTCATGTTGGAGAGACCACAGGGAACGTTGGGGACAGTGGAAAAAGAGTCATCATGTGGCCTTTCCAAATGAGCAGTGACTACTATTCAGCTCTACCAATTAACACCACATGGAATTGGGAACCCACTGTGGCAAATCTGATATTTTTCAGACAATGTCTCTAATACAGATTTTTGTTGTTGTTGTTATGACATTTAACAATTTCAAATGTTGGAAAAAAAAAAACCTCACAAAAAAACACCTCCTATATTTTTTACCCTATGGGCAAAATAAAAGCATAAGTTAAACTTGGTACTTACTGAAGGAAAAGAAGTCCAAATCCTATTTCACTTCTAAACAGGGTAGTCAGCACGGATTTTAAGAGGCAAGTGGTAGTACTCTCACATACACTGCCATCCAGAAAAGCTCTACCAATGTAGTGTCCTGCTGAGTGTTACAGATGCCCTGTGTTTCTGAAGGTAAAGTCATTTAAGAAATGCCAACTCCCACATCACTCCCGACTTCCCTTTCATCTGCTTTGGGGCCACTCCTATTCCCCATGCCACCTCCTAGACCTGTCTATTCTTAGCATAATCACTGCCATTGAAACACAAGGGGCTACCTGTCATAGACACTAATAAGAGTCTAGCCCCTCATCTCTGACATTGTCAAAAAGCATGACTGGCCTATGCCAGAGGACTTTGACCTACTCACCATCTCCCTCACATACCACATCACAGAATTTGTACCATTTGCTTAGCAAATTTCTAACTCCAGAACACATAGTTTGTTTTGATAAAACAAAGCAAGCAAAGGACTAACCATATTACCTATCTCTGCCATCTCCTCCTTTGAAATATCCAGTAGATGTGGAAGATCCCTCCACATAAATCAGACAAATGGCCAGACTGAATCCTAATGTATCAACCACTATAAAGTTTTAAATTCCTAAATAAGTAGGATGATTTGAAAAGAGAATACCAACTCTGGCAATTTCCCCCAAAGAACTCTTTGTCTACTTTCAAGGATTACGGCAACCCACAACGCTCATAAGAAATGGCCCTACCACCCTTCAGAGACAGACGACTGGTGTATGTATCCATCTTTGTCCCAGTTGATGTAATGATGATCATTTGCATAGCTTCTTCACTGGCTTCCTGTTTTTTCCCTTCCTAAGTTTATTTATTTCTTTCATAAGACCAAGAGAGAAAGAAAGAGGAAGACAAGCACCCACAAGAGGGACTCCCACCACAATCCCGGACCCCTCCCCGTAGCCTTTCCAGATAACCAAGACTGGGAGTGCCTGTGCTTGCAAAATATAGGCCAGTCTGGGAATTGAACCCACCATCGTCCATATGGATCGAGCAGAGTCTGAGTAGCATATTACCACTAAGCCACTGAGCTGGCCTTCACTGGCCAGGGCTAGATAGGACACTTGATTACGGGAGTTGGAGAAGCTTTACTAGAGAAGACACTTAGAGGAAAGGCGGCTGGTTCATGTAAATTTCGGGGGGGACTTGTAGGTAATGGGATGGAAATTCAACAACAGGATTGTTTTCCTGGATAGCAGAACAGAGTTTCAAGGGAATGGGAGACAACAGCTGCATAAAGTACACTTCCTCAGCTGTGGGCTGGGAGGTTATCTTCAGGCTCCAGGAGGCATGGGGGTCTTTATTTAGTTCTTAAAGAATGAAGATAAAAGGAAAATAGCCTCTTCAGGAAAAGGGGGGTGGGGAATAAAAAAGGAAAAGCATAATTGCTCCTTTATAAGCATCTGAAAGGAGCACCATGCCAATGTGGCCACCCATGAGACCTAGAAACTCATTCTCTGCTCTCCAAATAAACCCGTGCTACTCCAGAGGAAGGCCACTGGGAGTGGGTGGTGCAAAGCACAGGGACAAGAAGGCAGGATGCGAAAGCGATCGCATTTCCTCCCAAGGAGAGCCAGGCCTCTGCTGACATCCTGCACACCCCCTCCTGCCATCCTGTGAGCTGCTGGCCAAGCCGGGGAACCCTGAGGCTTTCAGGGGCTTTTATCGTATTAGAAGCATTTTTCTCATCATAACCGAGACCTTTAGTATTGCATTAAAAAGATGGTTAATTTTCTTAAGCTTCCTTTTAAACATAGAAATAGGATTAGAAGGATAACACGCTCAGATGCAAGCCCATTATTTGATTATGTCTAAACCTAATCCTGCCTTCACCTTGGCCTGCAGAGTCTCCATTTTGGGGTTTATTGGTTGATAATGCCAGGGCTGTCAGATACTATTACTTGGGTAGTATCTGTTGCTACGTGCTCTTTCTTTCTCTACCAAATGCTGAAGGTTTGAAATTGAATTACTGGAGATGTTCCCGAAGCCTCACCATCTTTTGGACCCTTGTACCTATTTTCAAGGGGCGGGGGGAAATGGTCCAAGCCCCCAAAGAATGGGAACTCTCTTCAGTAAAATTCATTTCCAATAATGCTTCAGAGAAAAGCCTGGTAACTAGCAGTCTTTCCATTAAGCAAGCTTGCTAGTCTTTCATATTATTAAGGATGAAGGAAAGTGGTATTGATGTTAATAAAAAGATCATAAGCAGCAGCTACAGGTGACCATGCGCTATCCTATTACTTCTTATATTATACTAAAATTATCTGTCACATCATCTCCCTGAAGATAGGGACCATATCTTATTGGTATCCAGTAACTGACACGGTTTCCAGCCCAAAGCTAGGATTCAGGATTTAACCAAGGATTGATTCATACCACCTCTTCATGACATGCAAGAGGGTACCTCCCTCTCATTGGTTCTCTTGGTGGAGAAGGAAAAGGCATTCCCAAGACCAAGCATCTGTGACACAGGCTTATGGTAAATCCCAGAGCACCCGTCCAGCCCATCCTCCAACCCACTTCGCCAGCTCCCCTCTGCAGCCCAGCAGCTCCTAAGTCTCTTTACCTGTCGCAGTGGTTGCATTTAAAGGGCTTTGCACCTGTGTGTTTTCTGTAGTGCCTCGTGAGCTCATCGCTTCGTGCAAAACGCCACTCACATCCTTCCCATGAGCACTTGTAAGGCTTCTCACCTGCAAGAAGAGATGGAGGGACTGTGGTCAGCAGCAGGAACAAAATGGCCTCACGCCTGATCAGCCCTGCTGTCTGGTATTCAGTCTTGGAAAAGCTATTTAAATCATTCTTGAGAGACTAGATTTCCGAACACAGTATGCCACCATTTTCTTTTTCTTTTTTAAAAGGCTCCTGGTGTTTTCGTATTTTTTTAACCTTCAAAAGTGGTTTCACAAGATCCTCAAATCTGGAGCTGTCACTTCAGATCCCAGCAGCTGAGCTTTTTTTTTTTTTTTTTTTTTGACTAGTGAGGGATCAATTTTTATTTATTTTCTATTCCCCGGAGCACTCTGACCCCCACCATCCAAGCAGAAAGGAAATGTGCTATTTTCATCTGAACCACAAATGCTTCTAATTCTATTTTTCTCCAGAACCTACAGTAATTTACCATTTCAGTCTCTTTAGTCTTCTCTCTCTCCCTCTCTCATACCACAGACTGTAGCCAGGTAGCTAACTGACAAGGAAAAACAGCTCAGCGCACCCAGCCCCACTGTTCCTTTCCAGTAAATGTGAGTGGATAGGCAGGCAGGAGAAAGGGCTCCAATTTGAGAGTCAAACAAAAATCACTTGACATTCCTGGCATTTAGAAAAATAGTGTCACAAAAGTCCTAGTTAGGAAGCCCATAACTTAATGATTCTAGAGTGTTTATATTAGAAAGCAATATACATTATTACAAAGTATTTTAGAAGTCAATTTGTAGAACAAGGCTTTAGCCACAGGGAAGCTCCTTATAAGCATGAAATTTGAGCACTTGTGCTCAAGTGACCTTTCCACACAGTAAATACAGATGGAGGAATACAGGAGAGAAAGTACATGTCTTTCCTCAGACCTTTTGTTTCTAACCCATCACGTCTGTCACCAAATACAACAAATATTTACCCTTCCAACTGTATGGTAGGCTGGTTCTAATTAAGAGGAAAAATAATCTTTAGACCCTATAAAATCGTGAAACAGTTACTGGGCCTGTCACTGACAGGCAGGTGAGCATGTGGTTAACAGCTCTTTCACCAACCTTCCTGGACTGCAGCTTCCAGTTCTGCCCCTAACTGTCTCAATTTGGGCAAGTAAATAAACATCTTTGTGCTTCTATTTTCTTAGAGACAATAATAGTACATACTTCAAAGGGTTTAGAGAGGATAAATCAATATACATGTGTGCTCTATATTAATTAGAATGTTGCCTGGCAAATAAAAGAGTCACATAACTGGTAAACATTATAAATGACCATACTCAAAATTTCAAAGTATACAGGCACCAAAGTAGTGTTTTTCCTTCCTTCCATTTTTCCTTCCACTCTTCCTTCCTTCCTTCCTTCCTTCCTTCCTTCCTTCCTTCCTTCCTTCCTTCCTTCCTTTCTCTTTCTTACTCTCATCTTTTCAGAGAGCACATGCACCAAAGGGAGACAGAAAGAGAAAAAGAGAAAGAGTGAGAACCTGAGAAAGTACCTCCCACCATGGGGAATGGTCATATTGCAATCCTTTCTCCTCTATTCCTGCTGTCAGGACTTTGGGGTCACACAGACACACATGTGCCTGGTGTGTGCTTTTCAAACTATCAGGTCTAGGATTCTAGCTGCCCAGTCAATCAGGTGGGATCCAGCTTTCTTTTCCCCTATGTCATAGGCTGGTCAGCGGTTTTGTTTTGTAATAAATATAAGCCCATATATTTATTTCTTTCATAGGCAAGAGAGAGAGAAACAGGGAGACAGACCCCCATCATGCCCCAAGCCGCTATCTAGCCTTTGTCTCAGCCAGCCCTGGATCACGGGCACACATGTGCCTGGCATGTCCAGGGAGTCTCTAGACACAAACTTGAAACCTTCCCATAGGTGTTAGCCTTGTAGAGCATCATGGTATATACCACGACCACACAATATGGCCCCATGTGTCCATTTTCTAAAAGTTTATTTATTTTAGTTATGATCATGTGTGAGCACAAGAACAAAAAGAGAGAGAGATTTCCCAGGGTCTGGTCACATCCCAATTCCTTTCTCCCAGGTCTCCAGTTTGTCAGGATCTTGGGCATGCACGTGTGCCTCACGTGTTTCAGGTCAGCTGGACTGGGGATCTGAACCCATGATCGGCCATGTGGCTTCTAGCACCACAGTTCAGTAGCTCCCAGCTGTGCCACAGAGGCCGAACCTGCTTCTCCATTATGAATAGCTACACCTTCACTGTGCAGCCCTTAAGGAGATATTACCCAGGTACTACACTTGACCTACTTTCTTCTTTCCACCTTTTCTCTTCTCTTTAAACCCGACTACAAAGCACTCACAATTCTGTATTTGTATCACCTAGAATCAAACCAAACATGCTTTAAAATTTTATTTCATTAAATTGGTGCCCTAGTGAGCCACTGCTCTGTAAGACCCATAGAGAGGAGGAATGAGAAACAGGCATTTCTTTTAAAGGGAACCCAGAGGACATAAAGGGGAGTTAGCAGCACAGGAGGAAACCCATTCAGTTTTGGAAACCAGAAAAAAACAAAAGCACTGAGCAGTGTTAAAAGTTCACCTTCTGGCTCCTTACAGCCAAAAGTTTAGAAAAAAATGTGCCTGCTAAAGGTAGCTGAGTGGAGAGGTCACATAATCTTCAGTTTGTACACTTGGGATCTTGCCGAGTTCATCATAGACTCTAGGCCTCATGGCCTTTATCTGTTAAATGGGGTAAGCTTGTTAATAAACCTGCCTTTATTGCAAGGTTTTAAATAAGTTGGCATGTAGAAGATTCATTTCTTCAGCCTGGCACCCAGTCAGGATTCAATTCATCTCAACTCCCTTTCCTCCTCCTATGTTTGCAGAAGGTGCTAGGGAGAAGGTCTAACTAGCTGTCAATAAAAATTTTCAGAGCTCCACTCTGGGTAGCCTGTATTTTGGAAAACAGCATTTAAGTGTTAATATTCTCTCAGTATATATTGATGGAGAAAGGATCCAAAAATCTGAATGAGTGGGATACTGAAGCAGAAGTAAGAGACCCCTGTGCCCTCAAAGAGACATGTTGGAATCGTTGACTTAATGTTACTGATCTCCTGTGAGGCTCTACTTATTTCCAGTGGAAATCCGGTGTAAATAAAGAGAGAAGGGGGAGTATCCAGGACTTCAGATATTCAAAATACCTTCCAGCCCCCAAAGTACTGTAAAAAAAATGAAAGGTTCCTAGATCATGGGGCCCAAGGACACCCCCAATTCAGCAAGGCAACTAGGAAATCCCAGGAAGTTCTACAGCAGCAAGCCAAGACATCCAGTCCCCAAAATCAACCCCACAATTAAACTGACCCATCTAGCATAGGTAACCACATTGTGAAGGACATAGCCAGGAAGGACAGAGAAAAGAAAGGAGATTGAAGTGGTTGTCTTTGAGCATATATTTCATTTTTTCCCCATATTGAATTATTTTAACTAGTTTTGTCCTATTTTGACAAGTAATATGAAAATTTCAGATATTTCCCAGAAAATGATGTAGATGCTTAGTTAATTCTGGCAGGAACCAACTATCCATCCAGGCTCTATTTGGGCATCATGTCAGTGGCTGTGCCAACTATAGAGAAACTATAGATAGCTTAAAGATGCTCTAAAGCTTCTCACCTACTGTGTCCTGCATGTGGCAAGTGCTAGACAGCATAATACTGAGGAGAGATCCCCCTTGTGCCCGGATGTTTTAGCCAAGTTACATTACAGTGATTCATCAAGCTATTTTTCCACTATCTGATTAGTTCACCTGTAAGTTGCCATTTCTGCAAATACTCACTAATAAGAAATTTAAAATAGTAAAGAATGCCAAATGCAGAAGTGCTTGAAAAAGGCAGAGTTCAGAGTACAGAGGAGCATAAAAATACACAAAGAATTGGGAATATGACTTCCAATTTAAGGCACATGAGGAATGGGGTTAGGCTGGCCTCATTTCTAGGTTTTATACCCATTTCCACAAACCATTTTTTCCCAGCAAGACAGGTCACTGAAATTCTTCTTGTCAGTATTTTCATCAATGGTCAAGACTATATCTCCCTAAACACCAACACCCATAGCTTGATCTGGGAGTGGTGGGGGTGGTGGTGGATCC
This sequence comes from Tupaia tana, assembly GCA_026018925.1. NCBI lineage: Eukaryota > Metazoa > Chordata > Mammalia > Scandentia > Tupaiidae > Tupaia > Tupaia tana. Next base: position 35,602,309 of record JAKSZU010000001.1, on the reverse strand, counting down.
ATCTATATATAGTTACAATGTATACATTTTCATACTAACAGCCTACCTAAAGATTTCTGCTCATTTTATAAAAGGGTTTGATTTCTTCTTTTTTGTTAATTTTAATTTTCAGAGGGTATGTGCACTCACCAGAGAGAGACAGAAAGACAGAGAAAGAGAGCGAGAAGGAGAAAACACTGCCCCCCACCTCCTCGGGGTGTTATAATGCTGCAATCCCTTCTTCCCCATTTCTCTATCCCGTCAGGATTTGGGACACACATGCACATGCATTGGCATGTTTTTCAAGCTGCCAAGGCCAAGACTCAAGCCATGGTCAGCCATGTGGAATCCACTAGGCCACAGTGCCAACCCATAGGGTTTCTTTCTTAATGAGAAAGAGAAAGAGAGAGATGAAAACAGTGGTTCAGTCTTAACTAGAACAGGTTTCACACAAATTATACAAAAAACTACCTCTTACCTTCTCTTTCTTCCTCCCGTGCCCTCCCTCCCTTTCCTCCTGCACGCCAGATACCCGTGTACAAAACAAAAAATGGAAAATCCTGCCTGGCCCAACACTGTGCCATGATGTGCCAGGAGTCATAATTCAACCTCCTGCCATTCAAGAGTGAGCACAAATGGTCAAGAATGATGTGCTGAGACAGGCAGAGGGGACAGAGACCGAGGACATTCAGACTCAAGTCCAGAAGGGCATGTGGATGAAGACGAGCACGTCACAGCGAGAGGGCGAGGCAGCTCAGCTCTGCCAGCGCCACGAGGCTGGAGGCAGAGGATGCCCTTCAGAACCTCCTGGATTTTAGGGGGCATATCCAGGACTACTTTCCTACCGAGGCCACCTGCTTCCCTGGGGGAGTACGTGCCACCTCCGAGGTGACATAGGTCTACTCAGGGGTAAATAGATTGATCGCTAGATAAGGGCTCTTACGGGGAGGTAAGAGCTTGAGAAACAGGATTGACATTTAGCAGAGGTTGAATCACGGTATGAATTCATGCTCTCCCACAAAATGGATCTGAAATGGAATGTGGTCTAAACCAGTGCGGCATTTAAAACATTTCTAACAAGATAACACTCCCTATACTGTCATCATCAGATCTGACTGATCAAAAACCATGGTCAGAAATACTTTGTGAGCCTACACCCCCAATATATGTAGATTTATTCATAACCTACAGAAATGTACTAATGTCCTAATACAGTAGGATATTATACAGCACACATTCAATAGAGCAGTTAAAAAGAATGAAGGTAAATTAAATATAAATAAAAGATACACATTTGTCCTCTTGCCCTCAGAAAGCACATGTTGTACAGCCCTGTTTCCCAGGCTACTTCCATGGAGGAAAAATGAAAACGGCTTTGCCCTCTGCCCCGACTCACTGGTCTTTGTGCTTCTGTTCTTGCTCCATACGGTCTGTTTTCCCTACAGCAGTCAGAGAATCCTTTGGAAATGTAAATCATAGCATGTGTGTCCCTTGCAGAGGACCTTAATCTATACAGTTCCCTGTAATTGGTTTCTCTGACATCCCCTGGATATTTATTTTACGCATTTAAAAATACCATTCTGCAAAGAGTTTCACTAGACTGCCAAAGACGTGCACAACTCAAAAAAGGTTAAGATGAAATTGCAGTGCAAATGTTCCAGTGGCTTCCTATCTCTCTCAAAATAAAAGTCAACAAAGTCTAGGCGGTCCTACAGCCCAGGGCCTACAAGGTCTGGCTCCCGGCTACTGTCGCAATCTCACTACTAACCTCCCCTGCCCCAATTCACCGCATGGCTGCCTGCCTTGCCTGTCTCCACCTCAGGGCCTTTGCACTTGCTGTTCCCTCTGCCTGGAACACCTCTACTCCCCCATTCATTCAGGTGTGTGTCTAAGTGTCTCCTCCATACAGACAGCTAACTGCACTCTCTTCTGTAAAACAGTAGATTCTGCCACCTTCTCCACAGCACTTTATCACTTTGAAATTAGACAGCATATTGTTTGTGTGTGCTATTGTTTGCCTCCCCCAGTAGAGAAAAAGCTTCCTGCTGGCATCCATTGTGTTCACGGTGAAACCAACAACAATAAAGCCCTGTCTGACTTAATCCTGGTGAATACACTGAATGAATTAAAGAAAGGATCCTGATGTGCAAGACTTTGGTCTAGGGCCAACCCTGTGGCCTAATGGTTAGGGGAGCCAGACCCCACAGAGCTGAACTGAGCTTTGAATTCCAGCCCCAGTGGCTTGAAAAACATGCCAGGTGTGTGTGTGCATGCATGCTCCAAATCCTGTCAGGATGGAGAAATGGAAAAGGGTCTGCAGTGTGACCATGCCCATGGTGGGGTGTTTTCTCATGCTTTCTGATGAGCACATATGTCTTTTGTCAGAAAGGAAGAAAAAGAGGAAAAGAGAGAGAGAGAAGGAGGGAGGAAGGGGAAAAAAAGAAAGAATCAGGGAGGGAGGAAAGAAAAGTAAGAAAAAGACAAGACAGGGACCAGCAGTTGGCATAATGGCTATGTCACTGGACTACCAGGTAGTCGACCACAGTTTGAGTCCCGGACTCGATGGCTTAAACTCATGCTGGACGCATGTGCGTGCGTGTGTGCCCAAGATCCCAAGAGGAAAATGGAGGAGAATGGATTGTGGCATGGCCATCCCCCCAGGGGGGTGATTTCTCGCTTTCTGTCTCTCTCTTTCTGGCGAGCACATGCGCCCTACAGCAAAAACCTCTAAAAATCAAAAAAAAAAAAAAAAAAAAAAAAAAAAAAAGACAAGACAGACCTGAGTCTATGCAGAGGGGCAGGGCAGCCTGTGTGATTTCCAATCCCTCACTTTCTATGTACTGAACTTGTTTAAGAATAGAAATGTTAGCTTAGTTATTTAAACTTGCCACTCGTCTCTGACAGGGACTGAAATGTGGTACTGTGCAATGAATTAAGAATGCCTTCACTATCAAAGACCATTTTCTCTTCTTCCCTATCTCCCAGAGACTGAAAATGGGGGTCCTGAAAACCTTCCTCTAACCTTCAGTTCACACCTAGGAACCTCAGCCTCCTGAGCAACATCGCCTCTGGGAAGCAAAGTGCGTCAATTTTATGGCACTCATTTGTAAAGGTTCTCTCTGAAGATGGACTTGAGAGCCTAAGTGATCTGTCATATGTACTGCGCCACAAATTCTCCCTTAGGACATAGACTGCAGTATAAAATATGAACGCATGGCAGAATCTTGTACTCAAGGTGTGAAAGTCCCTTGAAAAAGAAACATCGTAGAGGCCAGTTTTCTGCATCCATTTCCCGATCTGCAAAATTTCAAGTTTCATACTCAAGTGCTAAAAAGATGAGGATTTTGACTTGTCCGGATTCCTGTTAAAATTACTGTTGCCTATTTCTTTTAATTAAAAAAAAAAAAAATGTGCTCTTTAGATCTCTAGACATGTCAAGGTCCTCATCTCTTGGGACTTGGATTAAGAACTTGGAAATTTTTCATATCAGGAAATGGAAAAATAAACTAGAAAAGAGGAAGCGTACTCTGTAATGAGTTTATATTGCCGCCAAGTACATCCAAAGGAAATCAGCAAAGACCCATCAATTGCTTTCACATCACACTCAGCAGTGCAAGAAAATTTAAGCCACTTGGGGGAATAAAGACATTGCAGAGAGAAAATGTCACTAAGCTTTCTTAACACTGAAACAGAGAAAATGGTAAACATCACTCCATACCTCAGCCATGCTTTCACATAGTGTAGGTACCGCAGCTAAAAAACACCAAGTCATTGACTCTGCTTTGGAGAAATGTCTTAGACTCCAGTTAAATCTTAAATATTTTCTATTTTTAATGTTTTGGCTTGGCTGATTGATGGAAAATAGACAAGGGCTTTATTATCCTGATAGCAAAAGTTTTTTTTTTTAATAACGGCTACTACATAAAATAAAAGACATACTCATTAATTTATGCCCCTTGTTGATTTTTCATTCATTCATAACTTGCTCACCCAAAAGTCTACTAACTGGGTGCTAAGACTGAGTTACTGAGTTTTACACAAAGCATCAGTCACTCTATAAAACATACGAATACTTACCTATTAAAATTTTTTCAAGTTTTATTCATTTCTTTTAATCCTGAGTAAGAGAGACACACACAGAGAAACAGAGAGACAGCTGTCCCCAGTAGGGTCCCTGTGTCATGATCCACTAGGCCTGGGCCATGGGCACCTGCATGCCTCTTTGTGCAGCGAAGTCTCCAGATTCCCAGGTCCCACATGGGACTGCCTCGCATTGCACTGTCCCACTGCCACACCACCATCTGTTTCGTACCCTCTGTTTTATCTTTATTCCGAAAACAACTATTAAACAACAATTGGTTTAGGTTAGGTTAACTCTTCATAGCCTGGGTCACCCCCCTTAAATTGGTTTTTCAAAAATCCATAATCTGGAGCCAGTAGGTGGCATGGTGCTGGACTCCCACATGGTCGACTGCAGTTCGAGTCCCGGACCTGGCAGCTTGCTTTCTCACTCTCCCCACCTTCTGAGTCCCTCTCTGGTCAAATTAAAATAAATAAGTTAAATAAAATAATTCTTTAAACAATTCTGTAGTCTAAAATTTGAACCATAACCCTGCTAAAGTACAGCTTCTACTACAGAACATAGAGAAAGGTGAGAAAGGAGTTTGACTCCATCCTACCATGCAACTAGGCCCACGTGGTTCACGACCTCTGGACCTTCCTGTGCTTGGTGGGCATGTGATTGTGTGCCCACAATCCAGGCTGGCTGACACTTGGCCTGGATTCTGGCAATGAGGAGCCAGTTGGGGCGCTCTCTCTCTCTCTCTCTTCCCCGCCCCATAGGAGAAATAAACTGTTTTTGAAACGCAGATTTCTAGTTCTCATCTCAAACCTTCCCAATCAGAATTCATTTTGAGAATTCCTGTGCATGAATTCAGAAACTTGAGAAAATGATGTTCAAGCAGAGTTCTGAAAAGGAGGGAGCTCACTAGGTGCAGAGGGATGAATGCTTTGCAGGCTTAATGAGCCACGTGTACAAAGGCCCAGGGAGCAGCAGAAGACGTCTGGCTTCAAAACAAATTTTGTTGTTTTGAGAGACAGAGAGGAAAAGGAGAGAGCATGCCGCAATCCCTTCTCCTCCATTTTCTTTTTGGATTTTGGGCATGCACTCACATGCACCCAGAGTGTTTTCAAGCTGCTGGGTCTGGAACTTGAACCGCACAGTCAGACATGTGAGATCCAGTGTCTTAATCACCATGCCACAAGTTGGCCTGAAATCTGGAACTTTTAAGAAACATTCAATTAAATGGTCAAAGAAGTCTTCTCTAATCTCATCCTGTCCTCAAACTTAATAGTACCTTTGGAGTCTCTTCCTCAGGCAGGATGTAAATTTCACAAGGGTAAGAGCTACATTGACTTATTCTCCACTCTACCCATAGAACATAACAAAAACTTAATACATAGTAGGTGCTCAGATAAGAACACTTACGCAGGTCAACCATAAAACTGTAAAACTGTCGTAAGAAACCCAAAGTACATTCTATTCTTAAATATTGGGTTGTCAGAAAAATTACATGTGTTTTCTATGGAAAGATGCATCATGTCTTTTCCGACAACCCAATGGTTCCTGGACCCCACTCTGAAGACTTTCACATTCAGTAGATCTGATTCACTAGGGAAAGGCGTAAGAATCTGCATTTTTAACAAATTCTCAGATGCTGCTGATGCTGCTGTTCCAGAAACCACACTTCAAGAACCATAATTCTAGTGGAGGAAAAAAAAAAAAAATGAAGTCGTCATCAAAACATAGATTATTCTGGTTCTGCCCCTGCCATAGAAGAGAACTGTGGCCTCGAAGAGTCAATTCACTTATTTAGGACTATGGTTCTTAATTCTGTGGGCAAAGAATAATCTAAAAGAATTTTTTTTTTTTTTTGTCCTGCCTTCACAGTGACGAAGAATTAATGGAATCTAGTACATGACAATGATTGGCCAATTACAAAGTACCAAGTGAATGGTGTTATGATGGTGGTGGTCTCTAAAGGGAGTTCGCAGACATGCAGGAAGCCTGAGAGCACTGTGGGGACATAGACCCCTGTCATTTCTCTGTATAGGGCAGAGCACAAGGGCTTCTCCATGAGGTTAAACTGGAGCCCAAACAATGCTCTGAGTCATTTCTCAGACCCACCCTGCCTTGTGAAGCTTAGCTAGGCAAACAGACATGATTCAACAAATCCTTCAGGGCCGTGCCCCATTTTCTTTAACAACTGTTAACTTTTTCTAAGCTCCTTTTTGGAGGCAAAGTGTTAAACTTCTTAGTGAATTTGTTTGAAATGCTGGAGGAAACCGAGCTGTTCATGAAAATTAGAGAACAATCCAGATGCTGAAGTAAGTATAGCTGTTGAACAGTAAAGAGATTTTGTAATGTGTAAGCTGAGATCCCAATACATGTGTTTTTGATACCACACCATGTTTCCTGTAAGCCAAAGAATACCATAAAATTCTCAAAGTCAAGTTTATTTATTTAAAAATGTGTGCAATATTCTAATATTTTTCTAGTGAACCGAGCAAGGTATGACTAACTAACCCTCTTAATGCTTAAGGTAGGTGTTACTGTAATTCTCCCAAAACTATAAACTCATTTAAGAATTTAGACCTCAAGGCTGGCAAGTGGTATGGTGGTTAAGGTACTGGGCTCCCACATGGTCGACCATAGTTTGAGTCTCAGACCTGGCAGCCCGCTTTCTCACTTTCCCTCTCTCTCTCTGGTAAAATTTTAAAAACAGCAATGATGAATAAAATAAAAATAAAAATAATTCTTTTAAAAAGTAATTTATACCTCAACAAACTCATAACTGAAATGATATGTTATGAAGTTTTGAAATACATAAGTATGAGAACCGAGTGCCTGGCAATCAGGGGAAATGGAAGGGTGTGGAGGCCAGTACAGGCGGGGAGGAGAAGGAAGGCTTAAGCAAGCTTTATAGGTTTAGGGATCTAAAGTGGTCACCAAGAGCACATGGCACACTAGTTGGCAATGCCTAATTTATTGCCCCGAATCGTTCTTTTTGCTAACTAAATATTGGAAAATATAAGCCTGACTAATTTACAATGAGGATGAAAAATTTAACTTCCTGCTACAGATGTAATATACTGTGTTGTTGGGAAAATCATAACACATTTTTGCATAGAAAAATAGGACATGACTTTCCTGATGACCAAATATTTGAAAAAGAGATGGGTCAATGATATAAAACCCCTATACAAGAAGATAATCCCTAAACCATAGAACATTACAAAATCTTTATACATAGTAGGTGCTTAGATAAGAACCCTTACATAGGTCAACCATGAAAGTGTCATAAGAAACCCAAAGTAAATTCTATTCTTAAATATTGGGTTGTCGGAAAAATTATGACATTTTTTTTTTCCTATGGAAAAATGCATTATGTCTTTTCCTATCTATCTATATTTAGAAGCTATAAGATGATTTGCTTCAGCATCCTGAGTTTGTTTAAAATAAGCTAATAATAATATTAATAGTTATTCCTTGATTATGCAAATGTAGATGGTAGGGAAGTGACCTAGGCATATCAATAGTTTAAAAAACAAAAGATGTAACTATCGGTTCTCAGGAAGCCCAAGTGGGATAATTTGTATACAGAAAATAGAGAGAACGGCCCTCACCCAGACCAGTTACCACTCAAGTTGAATAGATAAGGATCCAGTTCCTTAGAGATTTTCAGAAGCAAATATCAGCTCAGTAAAGATTTAAAACATCAATATGTCTACATAATTCGCTTCCAAGATGATCAAACATTTTTTTCAGAGATTGAATTTCCTTATTAGCTAAAGCAAGCTAAATATATACCTTACCCAAGTATGAAGTCTAAGAAAAGAGTAATCCCAAAAGAAAAAGAAAATGTTAGCTTTTTATTTCGACAAATGATAATCTTGACAAAGAACGCTTTTCACATATCACTAAGTACGTAAGATGTCAACAAAACATCTATTTTTCTACCCCTATCACCCATCACTCCTTACATAAACCCTCTACTCTCCAGTCTCCCTAAATAGCCCCCTTCAGCCTTTCCCACTTAGTGAGATGTCCTCTACTTGGAATGTCTGTCTACACATCACTCCAACCTGAAGTAGTTCTTCTCCTTGGAAAAGCAAGGCTTGTCTAAGTTTTCACTCTTTGGCAACTTGTTTGCTATTTCCTGTAGATATTTATATTTTTATATATTGATCCCTTGCCCTGCTTTTTCCCACCCACATAAGATGGAAAATGCTTTACGCTAACTGCTGGTCCCTATATTTTTATATATTGATCCCTTGCCCTGCTTTTTCCCACCCACATAAGATGGAAAATGCTTTTAAAACTGGGACATCTTCTGCCTCCAACTCAGTAAAGACTGATTAGTTAGCTAATATATGTCCAGGTGCTTTCTCATTTTTCTCTTTGTAATCATACACAAAATCTAGCACAGGGTCAGGCACACTGTGTGCATCCTATATAATGTTTGTTAATTAACAGACCAGTGAGCAATCAAAATTCAAAACTATGAATAGCTTTGTTACCACTTTGTTTCCAGATTCATAAACCCTATAATGTACTGTCTCCTAAACCCTCATTTCTGTCCACGAGTGAGCGGACAAAGTCAGAGACTTGGACATCAGGTCTAACTCACTCACAGTGAAAATACTGTCTCTCGTATGACAAGTTAAATTTAAATTCGATCAACATGAACTGTTGACTTTTCAACCAGTGACATTGCCAGAGATCACAGCTAAAAGGAAAGGGTCTCTGCATTAGAAAAGTTCCCAGGTGGGAAAGCACCTTGCATACACATCAGCAACACGAGGTCCAATGTATTTGATAAATGTGCAAATGTAGGTGTGTGGCAGAGAAAATCCCTGAGAATCGGTAGGATTGTGAGGATAGGTATCCCAGTTAAGGAGATCAGCCTCCCTGGAACTGGAAGGATGCCGAGGACAAGGTAGTGAGCATTTCCAGAAGAAGAATCAGCATGTGCAAAGGTCCAGAATGAGAAGCAGTGGTTTATGACTGCCAAGGTGAAGGGTGAGTACTGTGAGAAGAAAGCTTAAGAATGGACTAGAGAGGAGGTCATAGCCAGATGCTGAGGGGCTCTGGTGACAAGCTATCCCCTCAAGAGCCTCACTGCCTTAAGGTCAGAGTCCATATCTGTGTGTACTAGTTTCCTCAGTGCCTAGCATAATGTGCAGTCCTCATACATGAAAGTGTCTCGTCTGAGAAGTGAGTGTAGATCAACTCTGGTTGAGTTAGGAGCTTCTTCTTTCTACTGGTATAACTTCCTCTACAAGAGACTTATTATATATCGCTTGTGTAGTTGGTTTACATGTTATGGCCCCACAAACCAACAGCTCCCTTCAAGGGCAGAAGCTAGGCTTTATTGACATTAGTATTCTCAGGACTTAGAAAGACAGAGACATGCCAAAGACCTTTGATTAACCTGACTGAATGACTATACACATACACTACTGGCCCATCTCAAGCCTTTGTTAAGCACTGTAATCTAGCTTTTCCTACATCCTCTTTCTGCTCTTCCCTAATAAGAATCATTAGGAGCAAAACACATGATTGAAGCCACCCATGGAATCCACATTAACATGCACACAAAACTTCCCCTTCCCCCAGATCTGCAAACAATTCAGCACAAACATATTGACACCCACATATGTAGAAACACCCCCACACAATCTGTCAGCCTATATACCTCTAACCTCAAACAGCCTTAATTTTATCTATGCTAAACCTACAGCTACAAAATACTTTCACTTCATTCTTCTACTGTAGAATGAAGACACCCTGAAAGGAAAATGTCAATGCAGTGTGAATTTTTATTTTGGAGAGAAAAAAGGTGTAAGAAATATTTAAGAGGTGGTTAATCTGACCCTTTGCACTTGTTCTCTCAAGTTATTAATATCCTAGTTACTTCATATTATTGCACTAATATAATACTCTCACAAAATGCAAAATATATCCGCCTGGAATATTTTGTCCTTTCATCTTCTCAATAGGCTTATGAGACACACATGCTATTATCCTCTTCCATTTTCCAGATGGGGAAACTGAGGGTCAGTGAGATTAAGCCACACACCAAATTCACCCAGCGTATGGTACAGTCGAGACAGAAATCCCTGTGGACATCAGAGGACACACGCTTAACCACTACCTCACTCTGCCTCTGACAAGTATCAACCATTAAAATAGAATAAATGCTTATACTCCCTTTGGAAGTATTTCCTGATAAAACAAATGTTTCAACTGGAAAGAATGTCAGAACTATTTAGATGCACCCATCCAATAGCTGTTTTAACTTTTAAAAAAATGAATAAGCAAAGGAATGTCATCTACTGAGACTAGAAGCCAGAGGTGCCAAGTCAACTCATTCACCCTCCTTCAGGGCCTGTAGCCTCATCTTTAGCTCACAGAACTACAGGACTTGCTACAAGATCTTAATAGGGTAGGGAATCATTTCTTCCAGAAAAAAATATGGCCTATCAACTTTACCAGGATTTTCCCATTCCGCTCCCTTCACCTTCTCAGAAAACATCTGTGTTGCCTGACACAGCTCGAGATAAACCAAAAATGGAAACCCCCCAGGCTGATAACACACCAAGGGCTTCTTAATCCACACCTTAAGATGAGATGTGCTGAGGTTTCATTTATACCCTCTGCCCTTTCCTGGGGGGCAAGGAGGAGAAGTGTTGAGTGAGCCGCATGAAGGGAGAAATGCCAAGTGAAAACAGCCTTCTTTCCCACATGCTCTCGATGTACCAGGTAGCCTGGGGGTGCTTTATTGTGTCATTTCACCAGATCCTACACAGTAGGCAGTGATTTTTCCTACATTAGGGATGAGAAAATGGATGCCTGGAAGAGCCCAAGAATAACCACTAAGTGGCTGAGCTGACTTTTAAGTCTGGGTCTGACTCCAAAGCCTGGTCTGCAGTGTGTGCTAGAATGTCCTCGGGAGGAAGCCAGGAAAGGAAAGGAGCGGTGCCTCACCCTGCTCCCACCCCAGCCCATCCCATTTGCACTGCGTCTCAGCATCAGGCTGTTTTCTCAAACGCCTTAGCAGGGTGAGGGTCTCTCATTCCCCTGCGACATCCTCTCCCACACCTAACCCAGCAGCAGAGCAAAGAAGAGGATCAGACTGTTTGCCCTACAGAAGAGGGGGACACGTGTGCCTGGAGAACAGGCAGGGTGCAGAGCGCAGGCCTGGCCGACCGGCATGGTCTGGAGAGGCAGCCCTAGGACAGGTGGTGCCCAAGCACTTGGGATGGGAGCAATTGGAACAAAAATGTCTTAGAAGTGTAAAATACACACCAGATTTTGGGACCAGCAGTTAGCGTAATGGCTATGTCGCTGGACTCCCATGCAGTTGACCCTGGTTCGAGTCCTGGACCCAGTGGCTTAAACTCACACCGGGTGCGTGTGCGTGCGTGCCCAAGATCCCGAGAGGAGAATAAAGGAGAAGGAATTGCGAGGTGGCCATCCCCCTGGGGGGTGATTTCTCACTTTCTGTCTGTCTGTCTGTCTCTGTCTTTCTGGTGAGCGCACGCACCCTATGGCAAAAACCTCTCTCAAAAAAAAATAATAATACACACCAGATTTCAAACACATCAAAGGGGAAAAGAGTAAAAAATAGCTGACTAAGAATTGTTTATATTGATTGATAATTTTGAATTGATAATATTTTGGATATGTTGAGTTTAAAAGTATATAGATTTAGAATTAATCAGTATGATTAACTACTTTTTTAATATAATTAGTTTATTTTATTTAACTATTTATTTATTTATTTATTTATTTTAATTTGACCAGAGAAGGACAGAGCAAGAGAGAGAGGGGGGATAGTGAGAAAGCAAGTCGCCAGATCTGGAACTCAAACCATGGTGAGCCATGTGGGAGTCCAGCATCCTTAACCACCATGCCACCTGTGGGCCCCAGTACGATGAATGAAACGAATTACTTTTTGATTGTGTCTGTCAGAAAAAAAATTACATATATATATATATATATATATATATATGTGTGTGTGTGTGTATACACACACGCCGGGCGCGTGTGTGTGCGTGCCCAAGATCCCGAGAGGAGAATGGAGAAGAAGGGATTGCAGCATAACCATCCCCCCCGGGGGGTGATTTCTCGCTTTCTGTCTCTATGTCTCTCTCTGTCTGTCTGGCGAGCGCACATGCCCTACAGAGGAAACCTCTCCCCCCCCAAAAGAAAAATAATAAATAAAATTAAATAAATAATTTTAAAAAGAAAATAATTTGAACTTTACCCTAAGAACAATGGGAGCCACTATAAACTTTAATACGATCAGAATTGAGCATTTAAATCATTATTCTGTGGTTAGCTTGTGGCCTGGCAATTACAGGAGCCGGATCCCACATGGCCAACTGTACAGTTCAAGTCTGGACCCATCAGCTTGAAAACATGCCAGGATCATGTGCATGTGTGCCCAAAATCCACAATGGAGAGACAGAAGAGGGGCGATTGCGGTGTGACCATTCACCATGGGGGTTGCTTTCTCATTGCCACTCTCTCCCCTCCAACCCCATCTTTTTCCAGAGAGCACATTGAAAATCGAAGAAAAAATGTAAACACACTCCAGCTGCAAAATAGAAAAAGGGCTGAAGAGAGCAAGGAGTAGGTGTGGGAGCTCCTTTAGGAGGTTCTACCACTTCCTAGGAGTGGAAAGACAGTGGTGGGACGTGGCTGACAGGATCGAAGAAGGAGATATGAAGAGAAAGGGACAAATACAAAACGTATTTAGAAAGCAGTGCCCACAAGGCAGGACATGACGGGAAGGGTGAGTTCAGCATCCATCCTCTAGTATTCATGCATCTACAGAAAAAAGGAGCCCTCTTAGTGCTGCAGCCTGTCTGCACGAAGTTCCTGTATAAGGGACACAAATCGTGGATGCTCTGGGCCCTTTGAAACTAATACATGCAGTCCCAGAGCACTTTTCTTCTGAAGAGCTCCCAAACAGCACCTCGAGATTCTGCCAAGACAAAACACTTTGGAAGGTTGTCGGAAATGATGATGGTTATTGATGCTAAGACCAGGAAATGGGCTGAAGGCAGCACTGGGACGGGCTGGGGTGGGAGCAGGGCAGGGCCGCTGTTCCGGTGTTCTCCTGGCTTCCTCCCTAGACACTCTGGGACAATATCGTAGAAGAATGGGCTCTGGAGTCAGATCCAGACTTAACGAGTCGGCTCGCTCTCTCATGAGCTTGGTATCCCTGGTTTCCATTTTCAGCTCCCTAAGATGGGAAAATCCAACCACGCAGGATTCAGTGAAATGACACAGGTAAAGCCCTCAGCTGCCTGATGTGCAGAGAAGAACCCCAAGCAGGGGCTGTTACCACTCCACCTTTCTCCTTCCCAATCGCTCAATCCACACCGCCCCCACCCCCACCCCCAGAAAGGGGCCGCAGACCTAAAGGAAACTTCAGCGCATCTCACCTCTCCCAGGTGAAAGCACAAGAAATCTGGAGAAGAGCAAGAGACTGTTCTGGTGTTAACTGCACAAAGAACCAAGCACCACCCCGCGGATTGCTGTGACATTGGCGGCCTGCTCCTTCCAGGACCAGCATTATCGTGAATAATTAAAGTGAAGCTCTGCTTATCAAAATAAATGAACAAAGGATGGCTCTGACATAGCAGTCCCCACCCCCAATCTTTGTGTGTGTGTGTGTGTGTGTGTGTATGTGGTTGTTTTAGGAGACCATTTTTTCTTCACTCCTGCTCCTTCCAGTTTGATCATCTTCAGAGGCCTCCCTATCAATTTGAGTAAATTAGCAAGCTTCCCTTCCATATGGAGCTGAAGCCGTAAATCACAAATATGAGCATGTATAAAATTATATAGCATAGGCCCAGTGTAATAATAAACACATTTATATTTTATAACTGCTGTTTTCTCCACATTCATGCTGCCTCATTGCCTGGGCCCCAGAGGTTCCCAAGCACTCCCTGCCGGCTCCCCGCGAAGCAGTCTTGCTTTGTGTGCAGTTTTCTCTCCCCAACCCCCCACCCCCCCAATCACAAACCACTATCTGCCAAATGCCAGCCAGCTCTTCTTTGTGCTGTGGTGGGCAGGGACTCCTGCAGGCTCAGGGCACTCTCTGCAGCAGAACCCAGACACAAGTGAGCAGGTGACCTTTCAAACCAGGTCAACACGGGCCCTTGACCCAGAGACCTCAGAACTTCAGTGGTTTTACTGTTGAAATCACCCAACTGAAAAGACCTGTGTTTGCACAATGTGATTGGGTTTACACAGAGATTTAATGCCTCAATAGAGCAAAAGCTGTTCAGTTCATTTTAATTACTGCTTTATTCTTCTCACAACAGGTTTTCAAAAATGTCTAAGAGTGAGTTTGTGGTAATCGATCCCATAAGTTTCAAGCCTATGGTCCTTTTGACAGAGGGCAGTGACTATAGTGGGAAGGATGCATGTGAAGTTCTTTGGAATTCCTGTCCCTCTGGCTTTGCTCATTAAACATTTGTTTTGTAGAAGACAGACACCAAGGGGGGAAAAAAAAAAAAACGCAGAAAAACTTCCAGTTCTGACTGTGGGAGAAGCAAAAACATACAGAGGTGGGTTGGAAAATATTCTGAATACTTAGAAGCAAATTCTTTTTTCTTTCTTTTTTTTTTTAATATTTTTTAAGAGATTTTTGCTATAGGGCGTGTGCGCTTGCCAGACAGACAGAGACACAGAGATAGAAAGCGAGAAATCACTCCCCAGGGGGGATGGCCACCCCGTAATCCCTTCTCCTCCATTCTCCTCAGGATCTTGGGCACGCACGCACACGCTCCTGGTGTGAGTTTTAAGCCACTGGGTCCGGGACGCGAACTGCGGTCGACTACGTGGGAGTCCAGCGACATAGCCATTACGCTAACTGCTGGTCCCCTTAGCAGCAAATACTAACCAAGCAAAAGGTTACTATCAAAAAGGGATAGAGGGCTGGCCAATAATGACTTACTAAGGTTATTTCCTGGGCAGGTAGGATAAAATAAAAGGGGGAAGGAACTCGAGAATACAAAGCAGCGCAGGAACACAGGACCACACAAAGAAAAATCTATAGATAATCCTCAAAAGAGCTAAGCCTTTGGGGGTAATGTGTGCTGTTCCTTCCACCTTCCAGGAACTTAGTCTCTTTTTGTTCGTATCTTTTCTTTCTTCAGATCTCTGGAAGATATGCAAGGGCCCATCATTCTGAGATTCCTGCAGATCCTTCTGGCAGAATGTGGGGAAGCAGCTACCCTTCACTGTGCTTTTCTGAATACAGAGGAGAGATTGCTGCCCTTGTCTGCAAAATCATAACCTGAATTGGGATCTTTACCCGTTAGTGGACTTACAATTCTTCTACTTACCAAGGGTTTTTCTCCATAAGATAGTCAACCTCTCTGTAAATAACCTTTAAAAAGTGGGCAAAAAAGGAGCAAACAGAATTACCCTTAACTCCATATTTATCTTACAAAGAGAAATAAGGGCACAGAAATTATTTCTTTAAACTCATCTAGCAAAGCTCTGGACCACCAAGACAGGAACATACAGTTTACATACAAAGACCCAGCCACCCACTGCCCTCTTCAATTTCTTCTCACAGGTACCTCAATTTGGATTATCCGGTTTAGTCGTAAGAGAACTGGCCAGGTACATTCTTTTAATGCATCAGGGAGAAGGCTTTATTTACTAGTCCCTGCCATGAATTCTCTAAAATATGTAAATGTATTAGTACTGACATATCATTTCAAAAATCAATGCCTTGCCTTTCTTTGCATCTTCAAAACTACCTTTCTTTCTTGTTTTTTTAAGAGAGGTTTTTTTTTTTTTGTTTTTGTTTTTTTTTTTGTTTTTTTTTTTTTTTTTTTTTCCTATAGGGTGTGTGTGCTCACTGGAGACAAAAAGAAAGAAAGTGAGAAATCAACCCCTGGTGAGGGGGATGACCACACCACAATTCCTTCTCCTACATTTTCCTCTCAGAACTTTGAGCATGCATGCACATGGGTCCAATGTGACTTTCAAGTAGCTGGGTCTAGGACTCAAACCACAGTCGGCTATGTGGGGGTCTAGCACCCCAATCACTATGCCACCTGCTGGCCCTGCTATCTTTATTTCTTAAAATCGGGAAAGAATCACTAAGTCTAAAGATTCTGATGTTCAGCCAAAATAGACAGAATGTAGGAATAGACCGTAAGACCATCATTCAGTGTTGTTAGTTATTTGGAATATGTAGTCATATTGGACAAGTAAGATCATAACTCACATGTTACCTAGCCCATGTGTGAGTTAAGTAAGATGGCAAATATTAAGTCATTATTTTCCTGAACACAATTAAATTCATGTACATCCTGTGTTTAGTTCACAAGCAGTGATCACTGGTCTCCAGAGGAAATGCAGAGGAAGGCAGGCTCTGCTACAGTCCTGCTGTGAAATCTTTGAAAATTCATTCTCTGAGCCTTAGATCCCTCACCTTTCAAATGGGTGGAAAGGGAATATTTGGCTCATAGGTAATGAGGGTGAAACAAAATGATGTATATGAGAGAATTAGTTTACTTGTAAGGATGAAGACAAGTGACAACCCTGCTTACTTGGGTGACAAAATAATGTAGGCGTAACCATTTCTAGATGTGGTACTCAATGGCCTTCTCACTCTCCAAACCCATTTGAGTAGGAATTCCTCAGTCTAACCTTTCTTTAACATACCTGCTCTGGGGAACTGCCCAACTAACCATCGCATTTTCAGGTCATAAAGACCAATATTACTAATTCTCTCCTGGGTCTAAAACTTAGGTCTAGTAACAACTGTGATCCAAAATATGGCACTTACCATGACCCCACGCGGCCACCTCACTAATGGCTGGTTCTCCAAGTGGGAAGGGATAAGCTAATCAGTGTGAAAGCCACAGATGTCACGTACTCCCTACAGCCATGTTCACGTGTATGAGAGGAATAATGTCAGCAGTATTATCTCCAAACAGCAAGGACAATGCCATACAATTATAATAGCATATTGTCCATTGTATCTGGGGATGACACATCTGACAATGTTATTTTCTATGCATGTGAATGTAGCTGAAAGGGCCGATGCATAATTCACATCTCCTGACAAAATGTAGGCATAAGGGATGTGTCCACTAGATAATGCCATTTCAGTCCTTTTACCTGAAATAGCACCATTTTTCCTAAGAACCGAAAATGCTTCCAGTACTTTCTGCATGGCGCTGGTGAGAACTAGAACAGTGAATAATAGGAAATATACTAAAGTAGCAAACACCAGTGCAATGCATGCTTCTCCCAATGAAAGTTCTATTTTTCTGACTGAAAATACATCACTCTTATTTTTACACTAATGATTCTGCTTCTTTGTGATAATAAGGTAACAACCATGATAACTCGGTGAGGCATTGTACAGGAGAGACCAGGTAGAGTACCACCACACCAACCTGGCAATGTGGATTCTTAGTGCCTGGTCAACTAGGCCTGTTTCCTGGCAAAAGGCCTCCCTCTCACATTCCAGCCTGGCAACTTCTGTGATTCAAACTCTGACTCAGCAAAATCTCAAATTATCCCAGGTCAGGAGCCTCCAGCAAAAGAGAGGGACTGGCTTTTGTGAATAGCCACAATCATGAACGTTCAATCTAGAAGGCTAACCTTCTAGCAGAATGTTGAGATTCCCTTTGTACCATAGGGAGAAAACAGCACATCTTCTAAGTCCTAATGGAAGTAACAAACCTTATAGGGAAGGCAAGACCCTGCCGAAGTCTTGAAAGGATAAGGAAATACCCTGCAAGGGGTTTAGATCAACCCAAAGGCAAGAAGAGGACAGTTGAGGTGGCTTTAAGCTGGGGTTCCTGACCTCAGCCCTGCTGACACTCGGGGCCTGATGACTCTGTTGTGGGGGCTGTTGTGCACTGCAGGGTTCTTAGCAGTATCCCTGCCTCCATTTACCAGGTGTCAGTAGCACACCTCATCCCTCAGTTGTGATGACAAAATAATGTCTCTAGAGACCACCAAATATCCCCTGAGGGACAAAATCTCCCCTGGTTGAGAACCCCTGCATTAGGCGATTAATGAGCTCACATCTCAGGAGAATGGCTGGACTGAAAGGTTTGTTCTGGCACGTAATGGCCTCTTCAGCCATTGTCAGGGGTCCCCGATAGCCCTCCTTGAACTGCTCTGTGGCTTTCATGTCCCTGCTATACCTCATTAGCCTCAGAAACTCTTAAAGGGTCAAGAAAGGCCTGCCTGAACGGGTCCCTCCCCTGACGAGCAGGCGTCCACTTAAGGTTATGCGCACAGGGTATCCAGCCAAAGGGCCAAGGGGAGATGAATTCAGCTCTGCTCCTCAATGTCCCAGGGAAGGGGTATCTTTTTCCAATTTTCACAAAGGCAAATTATGGGCTAGTGGCAACTTTGCTGAGGAACAAGCAGTTATCAGATTCTTCTCTTTCAGGTTTGCCAGCTCATCTGCCTAATGTAAAAGGTAGTAGTTTTGTGTGGCCATGAGAATGAGCAAAGCAGGATTTCCAGACTGAGGAGAATCCCAAAGTTGAAGCAGTTACATGGAATATCTCCTATTCTTGATCTCCCCACAGCATGCTTGCTTGTGTGCCTGTGCTCTTTAAATATGTCTCTTTAAACCTATGTCTCTATGGAGACATCCAAAGAAAAATGATCTGCTCTACCAGTAGAGTATGAAGAGAAGCAGCTCAGTGTGTGTACTGTTTGTTCATTTATCACTGGAACTAACCATGACCACTTCAGCCTTCAAAGCACCCCTACCTTGAGTTTGTCAGGTCTTGCAAGAGTCCTAATAAGCAGGAGCAGCAGGTGGCATAGTGGTTACTGTGCTGGACTCCCACATGGCTGACCTTGGTTTGAGTCCTGGACCCAGAAGCTTGAAAATCACACTGGGCACATGTGCACATAAGCCCAAAGTCCCAGGAGAATGGAGGATGACTTCTCACTTTCCCTCTCACTGTCTCTCTTCTCTGTTTCTCTCCAATGAGTGCAAGCACCCAGTGACAAAAACCTTAAAACAACAACAAGAAAAAAGATTCATAATGAGCATATGTGACACCAGTGCAATCAATGGGTGAGTAAGGCTGGGCAGGACAAACACCCAGGACTTCATTGAACTTTTCAATCCATGTCGCTGCTTAATTCAACTAGGAATGATCCATAATGTACGTGAAAAGGTTGTTCTAACAATCTGCCATCCACAAAGACCGAACACTCAGTCAAAACCAACCCCTGCCAAGGTCAGAATATAAACCATGCTAAGTGATGAAGGAATATTCTGACTGCTGATGACACTTCATAAATGAATGGCTAAATCCTTTAATGGACAAACACTTGAGTGACTAACAACTGGTCCTTTTCATGGAGACAGCAGAAATAATTCCATACTTGTTCTGTAGCTATCCTCTGACAATAAAAATCTCCCTTGTAGTTTGAACACTGCTAATGACTAGCTGGTTTCTACAGAACACTGCAATATTCTACCATCCTATCCGTCCAATCTATTTTGAGGTTTTCCACCTATTTTAAGACTACGTTAAGCAAAAATTATTCCATACAGCCTGATCTGATCTTACAGTGGAACTGCCTGTAGCTCAGAATAGGGCTCCCTCTGCTTCACTTTTGATAGAGGATGATAGATCTCATTAGTATGAAAAACCAGTACCAGCCATTAGTGTCAAAAAAGAGTTGCCTTTGCTAACTATTTCTGTGCACAGTCACACAACAAGCTCTGAGTTTTCTCAATAAAACAGCTCCTTCCCAGGGGGATGAAGTTGCCTCTTTAAGGGGCCCCAATTTACATACACTTTCTCAACCACTGAAACTGAAATCCCCTTGGAGCATGACTTCACTTCTGAAGAATCTTCCTCCTCACACTTCCAGTGAGAATTTCAATAATGATGAAATCAAAACTTCGACTGCAACAGGAGATAACCCCCGTACAGAAAGTGATTACAGCTTTTAAATGGGGGGGGGGTCATAAAATTAATTTAGGATTCATTTTGCACCACATTCATTTATTTGCTATCAGGAAGGAAGCACAGATGTGCAAAATATGAGTTATGTCCATGTAAGTGCCACGTAGCATTAGAAAGTACTGGACATGTACTATGTACGTTAGAGGCTTGAAACCCATAATGGAAAGGCATGCGGGCCTGGAAGCTTCCCTTTACTCCTTCATAATGAATAAAAGAGTCAGGAACATCCCATAATGCTTTCAGTCCATTTTTATTTCTTACTTTAAACTCTGTATGATATCAAGAAGCCTGGCTACAAAGGAATTTGGTCCATTTAAGAGATAAAGTGACACTATCCTTATGATGTTAAAGATGCCACCTTGTTAAGCTAGTAATTCCAATGTTTGTGCAGAGTCTATGAGTGCCCATATCAAATACAAGTGTGTGATATTTTGCATTTTTTTTCTTAAGAAGACCAAATCCATCATTTAAGTGATAAGCCGTGCAATGTCTTGTTTCTTTTAAACTATATTCATAAGGTATGCGGGGAAAAGAAAGACTTCAAGATTCTAATGTGTTTTCATAGCTAGAGGATTTAGTTGAGAAAGCAGGATGAGGGGACGCAGGTGCCAGACATTGTGTAGAATTTGCACTTATGCTCCATTAATTGCCAGCATATCTTCCTCTCCCTTTCCTTCCCCTCCCCCCAATAAATCCCTCTGGAAAACAGCAGAGCAGCAGGCCCAGACTGGTACCCAGCAGCAACACCAGGAGCAGAAGTAGCCAATTACCCTCCAGAATACAAAGAGGGGGGAAAAAAAAAATGATGTAGTTACCTAGCAACCAGAAAGAGCAGAAACAGCTGTGTAGCGGGCCCAGGCTGGTACCCAGGCAGAAACTGGATAGCCAATTAGCACACTGTATTTAATGCTGATGTGGTTTCCTAGTAACAAGCTGCACAAGTCTGTCTGTTGCATTTTCTCCCTCCCTTCCTCACATTTTCCTCAATCATGCACAGTATTACTATTTGCCCTAATTACTGTTTCTCCACTGCTTCAAGCGACCATTATTTTGTCCCCAGAGAAATTGGAAGAACTCGGAAAAAAATATTCTGTAATGACAGTATTTAGTTTCAAATTCAGTTTAGCTGTAAGCCTTGAGTCACTAAACAACAACAAAGAATAAAAAAAAGAAAAAAGAAAGAAGAGAAAAAAACCAAAAGCCAGTAAATCACCCTCTGCCTAAATTTATAAGTGGCTTATGATACCTTTTCCACATATTAATATGTTCATGCAAGTGAATATATGTAATAATATATACTGTCATTTTGCCACATACTCCATTTTCAAATAGGTTGAATCCTCTGTGTACTTGAATTTATTCATATTGATTTTCTGACACTCTCTCCTGAACGCCAGGAACATAAAATGTCTTATTACCTATATCAGAGAAGGGAGATGTATCTTTTGTTGCTCTTTTTGAAAATACCAATACTAGTTTCAACAGGCTCGTGACCAATTGCGAATTCAATATGAGGAATCATTATTTCCTTTTTACAATAGAAGTTAAATACAGGTGAAGGAGGCAGTCCCTTAGTAAGGGGATTCAAAACACCATGTTCTAAGTTCATACTAAGCAATGAATTTCACTAGATGACATTAAACTCCACCAGCACACAAAATAAAAACAGAAAACTTTTACTCAGGACTAATGCACGGTTATTCTAAAATATTTCCTACTACATCTTACTACTGTTAGAAATGTATCAAGGTTGGGACCAGCAGAGAGAGTAATGTTTATGTTGCTGGACTCCCACATAGTCGACCGCGGTTCAAATCCTAGACCTGGCAACTTAAAACTCACAATGTGTACGTGTGTGTGCATGCCCCAAATCCCTAGAAAATGGAGGAAAAGGGATTGTGGTGTGGCCATGCCCCCAGTGGGTGATTTCTTGCTTTCTGTCTGTCTCTGTCTATTCAGCAAACACATGCGCCCTATAGCAAAATCTCTCTAAAAAAGAAATAAACCAAAGTCAACCTTTTTCTTGGGCCCTATTCATTGGGACACAAATGATATAATTCTACATTGTCCAGTGCATCCCTTAGACTCCTCGAACCTCGCCCAGTGAACACTACTTTCAGTGATGGAACAATTTATAGTCTTCTTACAAAATATCTATGATCTGAAAAAAGTAAGAGCTTAAGAGGAAGATGTGTGAAGCTGTAACAAACCTATCTGGGCAATATCCTACACGGGAGAAAAAGACTTTCTCAATGGCTCCTGGCTTCCTGCCTGTTTTTACCATCCTTAGCTTACTTAGTGAAACAGGTAAAACTATTGTATCCCAGCAAACTTAGGGATTTAAAAAACATTTCACACTATTTGCCTGAAAACCATATATATTACTTTACCAAATTCCATAGAGTAAATGTTAATTATGGGACTGGAAAGAAGACACATGCTAAAGGCAGAAATAACAAATGAAGACTGAGTATGTTTTAAACTACCAGATGAATAGTTTATAATCTAAAGAAAGTTTTAAATTAGAAATGCATTTTGTTATTCTCACAAAATTCAAGCAGTCTTACTGAATGCCAATACCTTCTAAAAAGAAGGAAGGAAAAGGTTGGGGTCTGAAAAAGGAGGAGGCTGCTAAGGAGGTCTGCTTTAGGACAAAGCTGCCCCTAGACTCTACCGAGGTGGCAATGGGGCACCCTGACTTTCCATCTCTAATACCTGATGGGTTCAATTTTGGGTCCATCCCCAACTCTCCTACCTCCGCAAGCACAGATAGTGAGGGAGAAGATAAGGTGAACAGAAATATGGGCCAGACCACAGTAAGCTTATTCTCACTACATTCTTAAATAATTGAAGTGGTTTGACCTCCGTTACATAAGCGGTCAGGTCCTACCATTGCTGCTGGAACCTGATGACACTGCAGGAATAGGGAGAAACCCATCATTGTCGCTGAATAACCAGCACATGAAAAAGTCACCAACTTTTGATTACTTTCAATGTACTTGCCTCTACCAACATTTAGCTTAATAAATAAAATGTCAGTCTATTACTTTAACAAATAGTTGAAAAGACACTTCTTGGAAAATGTAGGAAATTCAGGAGCAGGAGAGAGGGGACGGCGTGAGGGTGGGGTGGAGGGGAGGGGGGAATACTGTTTAGCACCCAGCAGTCCCCAGCATGTCTCTCTGCTGGCAGACTCCTGAAACTCCATGAACAGCCTCCCATAATTGAGGATTTAAAAAATAATAATGATAAAAATACTAAAGCGTTATATACTGGTTAATAGATACATAATCGATCGATTAACAGTGTGCTGTTCCCAGATCCTTTCTGATGTAAAGGAGGCTTTGTAAAGGAAGCTGTGAAGGCAGAAAGAGATGGCACACAGGAAAGGATCTGGGTAGTCCTTAGGTGGGGAACGCAGAAGGAGCTGAGATTTTAGGAAATGGGCTTGCCTTTTTCAGGGTTTCAGGCTTTCTCTTTTTGGAATCCGGATAACCTAGGAGATCTTTGTCACGTGACATATACAGCTCATGGGAGCCCAAATACTCCCATCTGCTTATCTGAACTAACTTCCTTTTGGGAAAAGTTGTGTTTCCTGATGCTCCTTTCTCACCAGTAGAGCTATAATTTCTACTAAATTCAAACCGGATAATTTTCAAAAAAAGACGTATCATTTCACAAGTATATTTCATCTGTCCTCATATTTTCACATTTTACAATTACAGGGTCAGTCTCAAGTTTGTTTGTTTTTTTAAAAAAGGTTTTATTTATTTTTGTTTGTTGATATAGGGTGCGAGTGCTTACAGGAGAGGGACAGAGAGAAAGATAAAAATGGACAAGTGAGAAATCACTTCCCAGGAGGGATGGCCATGCTGAAATCCCTTTTCCTCCATTCTCCTCTCAGGACTTTGGGTACACATGCCCCAGTGTGTTTTTCAAGCCACTGGGTCGGGGATTTGAAGCGCGCAGCTAACCATATGGGATCCAGCCATTTTAACCACCATGCCATCTGGCTAGCCCACATAGAACTCTTTTAAATTCCATTTTTCCTAATTCAAAAAGAATCACTCCATTATCGTTTGGACTTCCGGAGACCTAAGAACATTATTGCTTATTACCAATGAATTCTTACAACATCTTAGCCTTTGCTCTTAACACAGCTCCACTTAACTTTCCTCAAGCCTCCCAGTCTTATACGGACAGGATGACTATGCTCATTACGATCTTTGATACTCTTACTATGACAGAGACAGCTACTGACATTATGTATTTATTAAGGGAAACAGGTTCTCTCTTTTTTTTTAAGTTCACACTCATTCTTTCATTTGTAGACTTTTATAACCCTCTTTTTCACTTCCCTACCAAACAGAGCTGGCCCACCCTTTCTATCTCAATTTATAAAATTCTGTCACTCCCACTGCCTTTTCTGAAATGAGATTCCTCTTCTTCCTTCTACTTTCCCTGGTCCCCTTTCCTAACCCATGCTTTACTCTTTTTTGAAATCAGTTTCTAAATCTAATGACTTTATGAAAACAGTTTTCAGGTTTTTACATCAAAAAGCAAGGCCCTCAGAGATAAGGGAAGGAATAGCATCTAGTATAGTATTTGTTCAAAAAATACTGCTTATGATGAAATATTCATTAATTTCAATGTTTTCCCTTTCTCTCCCATTTTTATTTTTACATTCTTACTTTGTGATTATCAATCATCTGTCAAAAGGGTATCTAGATGAGGCATCCCATAAAGTCTACCTTTATTAGCATATTATAATGATAAAATAAATGTGCTTGCTGTGTATATGTTGATTTTAAGCCATTCTAACCCAATATATTTTTAAGCAAATGCATCTTCGTAAATGTTAACAATTATCATGTTGTCAAATTATTATGGGATAAAGTTCTATGATTTCCAGAATCATTAATTCTCCCATCAATCCTTTCCCTCCATGTAGTTTCTTTTCAAACTCCTCTTAAGCTCTTGAATATGTGAAATCCAAACTATCAAACCCTCCTATTAAACTCTTTCCATCTTGCGAACTGAACATTTAACCCTTACTCTAGTTTCCCACCCATAATCAGGATTTAATGAGTTTCTGCCTCAACACATGGATAAACTTCATTAGCAGCCATGTGTCTCAGCATTTTAAAGGCTCCTTAATGTCTCAAAATTGCCCCATTTCAGTTGCTATTGTATAAATTCAAAGAATTCTTATCTATGGCACTGAGGAGGTTGAAAGTGGTCGATAGGCCCCCTACAGTTCTACACTGAGTTATTTAATTTTATCCTGCTGATATGCCTGACCTTGAATTAGGGCTTCTATTTATATAAATTACTGTACTATCACATTGGCATCATTTTAAAAGATGAACGGCATCAATAAACACCCTGTCCAGAAGGAGAAACGCATCTTTTTATTTCCAAATCTTCTGTGCTGCCTCTGAGTACTGATACAAACCCCTATGCTCCTGTATGCCTAATCTCCCTTTGCACTCCTCCTCAGAAAGGCCCCTCTGCTCTCCTGGCTGGTCCCTCTATGGCAAGTGCCTGACATCCGTGGCACTTCACATCTGCATGTGGAATGACTGAAGAACAAATACAGTAAATAAGTAAGATGATCCTTATTTATTCATGTGTAGGGACTTCAAAATGTTAGAGAAAAATGGAATTAGAGCATGAGTTTATGTGGGTGCAAAAAAATTTGCAATCCATGTAGTTTTTTCATAATACATATTTTCCATGAACTCTTTAAAGGCTGTGTGTGTATTTATTTTTAAAGACGGGTTTTGTTGTGCCACGATCCTTACAATCCTTCCTGCTTTAGTCTCCCAAGTAGTGGGAACTGCAGGAGTTAACCACCGTACCCAGCTCTTTTTGTCAGGGTCTCACTATGTTGCTCAGGCCAGTCTCAAATTCATGATTCTTCTTCTTCGCCCTCCCTGAATCACTGGGATTACAGGTGCTAACCACTGCATCCAGACTGTAAGTTGGACCAGGAATTGAACCCAGGCCTTCCATGTGGTCCCTACCTACAGAACACAGTGTCTTAGTAGTGTGTGCCACCATGGCTGGGCCAAGATAATCTTTAAACAGATTGCAAATCTGAGTGACAGAAGACGCAGATCACATTTAATTCTGCCAGTAGGGGAACTGCATTGCCTAGGCCAGTGGTCCCCAACCTTTCTGGCACCGGGGACCAGTTCATCAAAGACAATTTTTCCACAGACTGGGGAGACGGGGGAATAATTTTAAGATGATTTATGTGCATTATACTATTGTGCACTTTATATCTATTAATGTTACATTGCAATATATAATGAAACAGTTGTACAACTCAATAATGCAGCATTTGCACCTACTCTCAGCACTAGCATCACTGCCTCAGTTCTCAGAAACTGCATTCTCATAAGGAGCACAACCTAGGTCTCCTGGATGCACAGTTCACAACACAGTTCCTGCTCCTGTGAGACTCTGATGCCACCACTGACCTGACAGGAGGTGGAGCTCAGGCAGTAATGCGAGCAATGGGGAATGGCTGTAAATGCAGATGAAGCTTCTCTCACTTCCTTGCCACTCACCTCCTGCTGTGTGGCCTGGTTCCTAACAGCGCGTTGGAGATCCCTAGCCAAGGCTAAGTAATTTTTACATTTTTTGGTCCTTAGTTTCCCCTATATTCGAGAATGCTTGCATTTCTTCTTTAATAAGAATAGAGTGCTGGGAACCAGCAGTTAGCATAATGGCTATATCGCTGGACTCCCACGTAGTCGACCACGGTTCGTGTCCTGGACCCGGTGGCTTAAAACTCACGCTGGGCGCGTGTGCGTGCGTGCCCAAGATCCCGAGAGGAGAATGGAGGAGAAGGGATTGCGGCATGACCGTCCCCCCTGGGGGGTGATTTCTCGCTTTCTGTCTCTATGTCTCTCTCTGTCTGTCTGGCGAGCGCACGCGCCCTATAGCGAAAAACCTCTCCAAAAAAAAAAAAAAAAAGAATAGAGTGCTAACATTTATCATTTTAATGAATGAACTAAAAGAAAGTCTCTCTTTAATCATACGGTTAAAAAATGGTAATAGTAATGACCATTACTATGAATATGAGTAGCTATCATAGAAACAATAACAGGCCTAGAAACTGCCTTTGCAATTTCCTCATACTGGTTTTTAAGTCACCTGATAAAGCAATATGTTTAAGGATTCTACTAACTTTCATCTACTTAGAAGACATTGAAAGTAGTTTTCATTGTCCATTTGTACTTTTTTTTTTTGAGGGGGGGTAGAGGTTTTTGCTATAGGGCATGTGTGCTCACCAGAAAGACAGAGAGATAGAAAGTGAGAAATCACCTCCCCAGGGGGGATGCCATGCTGCAATCCCTTCTCCTCCATTCTCCTCTCAGAATCATGGTGTGAGTTTAAGCCACTGGGTCCAGGACTCGAACCGTGGTTGGCTACATGGGAGTTCAGCGACATAGCCATTACGCTAACTGCTGGTTCTATCCATTTGTATTGAAACTATATTTTTTTCCCTCCATTTACTAATGGATTTTTAAACATATTCATCCATTTCACTCTTTTCTCCCCTTAATAATTAGCATAAAAGTTAAGAGCTTGAATTGGAGCGATACTTTTTTGGTAAAAACCCTTGTCCAACTGCCTATGAGCTATGTGACACTGGACAAATTACTTGAGCTCTCTGGGTCTCATTTTCCTCTCTTGTAAAATAAGATCAGATAATACCTATGTCAAGATTAATATGAGAATTCAAAGGGTTAATATTTATAAGAGTTAGAACAATGCCTAGCACATAGCAAGTGTTTTACAAGTATTTGTTGAATAATTAAAATAAACAGATTGTATTGCAAACTTTAAAAAACTTCCATTATGTATAGAATAGACTTTGCCTCCTAAACACTATGTTAATCTCTTTTTGGAACATTTTTAGCCCCTTTATCATTTGAAAAGAATTTGTCTAAATCCTGAGCAAACTTAAATAAAAATTGTGCCATCTCTTGATTCAGTAAGACCTGCCCTGAAGCAGATGCAAAATGCTAAGCAATTGCACACTCATGTTACATTTCCACTGGAAATGCATTCTGTCCTTCAATATCCTTATCACCACCCACGTATTAGGCTACAGCAACTCTGGTGTATACAGAAAGCTCTCCAAGTGACATATAAGAGGACATGGCTTCTTCAAAATCTCTACTGTGACCAAGAACCACAGACCTGGATCTGACTTGATTAACACAAATCATTCTTAATAATGTAAATGTAGGTGTGTTTTTATATAAATGTCCTAGAAAAGTCTTCTCACTTAGCACAAAGCACCACTTCAATTACAGAATTTCCTGTTTTCTCATAAGTGATCAAAAAGAAATATAGAAAATAATCCTTTCTCTTTCTGCATAGGCGCTACTAGTATGTTAATAAATCCAGTTTTACTAAAAATGAACATTATTAAAGAGGGGTTTTTTTTTTTTTTTGAACACTGGAAGCAGAGGTTCCCTTTGCATCAAAATATAAGGAGTATTTAGCTGACTCCAAGAAGATGAATAAAACTGTGATCATAACTGTTGAATTACTGAGAAAGATGGGACCAGCAGTTGGCATAATGGCTATGTTGCTGGACTCCCATGTAGTCAACTGCAGTTCGAGTCCCACACCCAGTGGCTTAAACTCCCACCGGGCGCGTGTGCGTGCGTGCCCAAGATCCTGAGAGGAGAATGGAGGAGAAGGGATTGCGGCATGACCATTCCCCCGGGGGGTGATTTCTCGCTTTCTGTCTCTCTGTCTCTCTCTGTCTTTCTGGCAAGCACATGCATCCTATAGCAAAAACCTCTCCAAAAAAAGAAAAAGAACTATTGAGAAAGAAAAATCTCTTATACAAATTCCAAAAAACAGAATGAAAGGAAAAGTTCTGTATTGGCTTGGCTGCTAAAGGACATTTTTTCGCTAGCACTAAGTGATCTTCCCAATGAATAAACCATATGTCCATTTGTATACACATCCTTTCAGTAAGATCCTACTGCTTCACAATATTCTCTTTGTCCCCATTCCCTGCTTCACGTTCTTCCACCTCCTGCCTGGTTCCCAAACTTTATCACCTTCGGCAACCAGTACTGGTGCCCTAGCTACCAACGTGAACATCTGCTACCTAAAAAAAAAAAAAATCAACTCATTGCCTAATATCCTCCAGGGCAAAAAGTTTGAAGGATTCAGCATCCTCAAAAAAACAGCTACAGAAGGGGGGTAGGGGGGAGGGGTGATGCGTATCTTTCCAGCTCAGTAAATTCTAACTATATAAAGATTGAATAAACAACACTTTAAAAATTCCTCAAAGCAAGCAAATCCACATTACCAACAATGTATTGTCTTTCTGTATGCCTAGAAGATGAAGACCCACACGTTTTAATTTATTTTTGTAACTGTGCCTCTTTTGCAACATATTATCATATAGAAGAGATACAGCCTACATAAATAATTCTAGAGAACAAAATGCCAATATTTCCCCTCTTTCTCTAAGATAGTTTGCGTATCTCTTTTTTTCTGTCCCCAAACACCTCCCTATCTGAAAGATAAATATTTCCACTGAATTAAAGTGAGTCCTGTGTTGAACTGGCTTGCCAAATCGAACCAGAGTCCATTTTTTTAAAACTCCATTGCCACATTTGGTCAACAGCTCTTCCCATGGCAGTCCTTCAATCAGCGGACTCTTTCCAGCCAGAATTTCCATCGCTATATACCTTTGCCCTCAAGCTTTTACCAGTCCATTTCCTTTATATGTCTGTACTTAATTTGATTCCATCCTTCATGCTTTTTTCATTATTCTTAGTTCATCCACACCACATAAATTATCACCTCTGTTTTCAGTTCCCCATGTGCCCCATTCACACCAATTCCAAATAAATACCTCTGATTCTCATCCATTTAATCCAAATTAATTTATGCCCCCTCTCCCCAACCCCATCCCCAGTCCTACCTCCCCTCTTGTCTGTTTCTTTCTTATAGCCCTTATATTTCCTTCCATGTTTGCTTCTCAGGAAGGTTTTTTTACAGGCAAAATGCTTCTGTAGGATACCAGGCAATTGCTTCCTGTGTTGTCTTTGGCAAGCTTTGCTCCACACTGCGGCCAACTTCAATGGGCTAATGCTTGCATGCTCGGGTCCTTACCCCACCAACCGGTGTCCACAAGCATTGTACCCTCACACTCCACTGATCAACCACTGATCAAGGGCCAAGCTTCTTGCTCTTTATTGGTATTTAACTCTGGCCAACTGGCTAACAGTTTACATAAAGCTATTTTGTTTTGTTTTGTTTTCCCACTCAATGACCATTAATCAATACCAACAATAACAGTAACTACGATCAACTCCACCATTTTGAATGAGTTCTCAACATCTACCAAGTGTTTTACATGTATTTGCTCATTTCATCTTCAAAACAACCTACAAGGTAGATGCAATTACAATCCCTATATTACAGACGAGGAAACTGAGCCTCAGGGAAGATAAATAACTTATCGGGAACAGCAGTTAGCATAATGGCTATGTCGCTGAACTCCCATGTAGTCGACCGCAGTTTGTGTACTGAACCCAGTGGCTTAAAACTCACGCCAGGTGCATGTGAGTGCGTGCCCAAGATCCCGAGAGGAGAATGAAGAAGAAGGGATTGTGGCATGGCCATCCCCCCCCCGGGGGGGGTGATTTCTTGCTTTCTGTCTGTATCTCTCTCTGTCTGGCAAGCACATGCACCCTATAGCAAAAACCTCTCCAAAAAATAAATAAATAAATAACTTATCTAGGTCATCAATCTAGGTAACTCAAGTCCACCTGACTAGAAAGCCCTGCTCTTAGCTACTCAGCAATTCTACCTTTCTAATAACGGATGGTGCCTCCTTGTGTAAATTCCCTGTGAGCAGGAAACTGTCCACTTATGTCCACCATTATTAGAATAGTGGCTGCAGGTGCTGGGTGACATAATGACCTTCACATTGGTGTTCATGCTGAGGAAACCATGCTTAAAACACAAAGCAGAAAAGAATACATCAATCTTGACAGTTATTCTTCTGACATCTGTTAGGAAGACGGAACAGAAAGAAGAAAATTCTCTGGACTTCTCATAAAGAATCTCTGTTTCCTCAGGATAATTTAGCCCCCAGATAGGGCAGGACATATCCTTACACCAATGGTTCAGAGACGTGACCATAGTCATGACTCCCACAGCCTAAACAGAGCTCAACACGCTTGCCTCATTCTGCTATCTCTGGTTTCCTGGGGGAGAAGGGCAGCTAAGGGGGCAGGACGTGAGTTGTGCACTGAAGCCTGGAAGCATGCAATGACTAGTCATGATTTTTATTCATTGACTTTAGAAAGAATGAAATGAAAACCACCTTCAGAACATTATCAGAGAGGGGAAAACAGACAACAGCAGGAAGCATTAGCCTTGGCCTATGTGCAGTGGAGAACTCAAACTCAAATCTGGAGAGGAAACCCTGAATAGGACTCTACACTTGAGCCAAGAATTCAAACAGTACGCTAAGTGACTATCCCATGAACCAAGCAAGAACCACATGGGAAAGTCAGATTGAGAGGGACACATGTCTAAGTATTATGAGCGAGAAAGCGATGTCAGTTCTCATCCTCCCAACAACCTTGAGGTTCAAAATAGTGATGCTTTCTTTCTAAAAAAAATTTTTTGTAAGTTTTGCCAGAGGGGTGTATGTGCTTACCAGAGGGAGACAGAGAGAGAGAGAGAACTCCCTATAGGAGACAGCCACACTGCAATACCTTCTCCATTTCTCCCTCCTTTTGAGATTTTGGGCATGCACACACATACGTCCAGTGTGTTCCTCAAGTCCCCGGGCTCGGGACTCAAACCATATAGCTGACCAGGTGAGATCCAGCTGCCTCAACCACCATGCCACAGGCTGGTCCAAAACAGTGATGTCTTTTACTCCTGTGTTATGCACTCCTACTTCAGAAAAGTTTTCCATACTGCACGAAGACGTTTCATGGACCCTCAGAACATTAGAACTACAAAGGGTCTAGGAGCCAGTTTATTTGACAGATATGGAAAATGAAGCCCAGTGTAGAAAAGGGATAGTCATTTTTCTTCCCAAGATCACAGAGATGGTGGTGGCAGCTGGAAGTAGAACCCAGGTTGTTCTAATTTTCCAGACAATGATCTTTCCACTCCACACTCCTTGGTAGCACCAAAGGACCTCAAACACCCCCAGAGCCCCCAGACACTTCTAGTTTATATGATATCACCCACTTTTCTCTAAGAAAGCTCTTAGTCTGCCGCTTAAACCTTGGGGGATTTTCCCTACACAGCTTGCAGTGTGTGAGCAGTAGACAAACACCACAACCACACTGTTAGAGCCTCACTTACAATCCACCCATCACAGTAATTGCTGCTAGCGCCCTGGTGGAACAAGAAGAGACACCACCCCTTAAGCTCCAAGCTCAAAGCAGAGAACAAAGACCAGTTTCAAGGAAAATGCCTATCTCTTTTCTGTTTAAAACTCCCTCTTCCAAATTATCCCATTGCTCAAAAGATCAATATGATCCCTTCGAGCCACTACCAAAGTCCTGAGTAAAATGTACAGTCCCCATCCTTTCCCCACCCGCCCTTACCACACACATAGCAATGTAATCACTTTAGCAACTTCTCAGTAACAAGCTCATTAAAAAGCAATTCTGCCATCTCTCCATAAAGCACGCGCCAGAGAACAATGCAAAAGAGGAGATGCCAATTAATTATAGAATGATCACATCTAATGAACTCTGAAACCCTCCTGCTGTTGGTGACTTTGATGAAAAATCAGGGATGCTGGGAAAGAGTGAACAGGGACAGCCCAGCTACCTTGTTTAACTGTGAGTGCTTCCAAATGCACCCCCACCCCCAGCATCCAGTGTAGATCAAAACTGCAGAGCTACACCCACAAAACAATGAGACGTGTCAGTAAAGTGACAAGTGTCTGTATCACGTACGGCTGTGAGTCACACTACCAGAGCCCCTGTCAGCCATCCTCAGAACTATCTGATTCTACGCTGTGGCTGGCATTGCCTCTGGAAGCAGCTCACAGCCAGCAAAGGGCAAACCTGTGTCCTGTACTTGGGACATCCTGAGATCTGAAGGTATCTGAAGGTAACGAGTCATTCTGCTTCTCCCTTGCCCCTCCTCTATCCCCCAAGCCCTCCTGCCTCTCTGTCACCTCCTTGTTAGCACGGATGCTGCTTCTCAGTACAAAGAGAAGCCCTTCCCACCACGAGGCTAAAGGAGGGAAAAGAAGAAACCACGTGCGGCCAACTTGTACCACTACCTGTGTGAGTCCTCTGGTGGGCCTTTAAGTGGGAGCTTTTTGTATAAACTTTCCGGCACCCGTTAAACTGACAGCGGTGGACCCTCTTCTTGTTTTCGGGGCATGCTTCGGCCCCTACCCCTCCTTGTTCACTGTCGCTCTGTACACTCTTAACTGCCCCAGCTGCCGCCACGGCTGCTGCTGCGGTTGCCACCCCTCCCACCTTGACTGAGCTGAGTGCAGCCTTCTTGGCCACCAGTTTCAATGTCACCGTGCCATCCACGGCTGAGAGAGTCTGTGAGGTTTTGACCAGATGGCGGCTGAGCTCAGGGGACGACGGGGGCGTTAATGAGGTCACTGCGTTGAGCTGGGCCTGGTTGACGGCTGTGTAGCTGTCTAGAGAAGAGCTGGTTGGCTGGAGGCTGAGGCAGGTCTCCGATAGCAACTTGTCCCGTGAGAGCAAAATGTCCACTGCCGAGCTCTTCTCGCAGATGGTCGCTTCCACGGGGAGCAGTAGGGGGTCTAAGCGCCGGAAGCTTTCCTCGATACAAGGCGGGGGAGAAGCATGGAGGAAACAGTCCAGGTCCTCACCGAAGGTCTCCGAGATCCTCCTGGGCTCCGTCTGTAGGTAGCGTTCCAACTCAAGGCATGTCTGCAGAGAGGAAGGAGGGAGGGAGAGAAACAAGCTATCAGAGGCAAAGTACATCAAGAGGCCTCGGCTTGACAGGCAGAGGGGAAAGGTTCTGAGACAATGGTTTCATGGCTGGTGTCTGAAATGCACTTGCTGAAAGGTCTGCTCTTTATTCTCACAATACTTCTGAAGGGTTCATAAAAGTCACATCATATGATTTCGACCGCTACAAGCTGAAGCAGAACTAGAGTCCCAGAAGGACTACCTTACACCTTCAAGATCTCATAGAACATTAAATGATAAAGTGATTTCCTGCCTTCAGTCTATGTCAGTGGATAAGATGCTCCAACCATCCCTAGAGTTTCTATGTAGGCAAGAAGCAAATAGAGACAGGTAAGTTTTCATACCAAGACAAGACTTCCCATAGTCCAACCTCATTTTTCAAAAGACATTTGAGGAAGGCACAAAAATAAGTCAATTTTCACCTTGCTTTAAAGAACAAACCATGGCCACTCAAAGTAAGAGGTGGCCTTTGGCACAATCAACCAACAGCCAGCCCTGCCTTAGGCATGGATTCCTAAACAAGCAGGAATGGATACTGTTCTAAAGAATGCCTATTACAAACCCCTTTATACACAGGACAAGACCATATTACTTATAGCAAGTCATTAAAAATACAATTGCTACATACTTTCTGGCCAGGTGTATGAAGCCCATTACAATGGTTTAGCATCATTTGCTACATGATAAAATGAATTCAAACACAGATATTTGAACTTATCAAAGA
Organism: Tupaia tana; assembly: GCA_026018925.1. Lineage (NCBI taxonomy): Eukaryota > Metazoa > Chordata > Mammalia > Scandentia > Tupaiidae > Tupaia > Tupaia tana. The sequence continues at coordinate 35,567,557 of JAKSZU010000001.1, read as the reverse complement.
TAAATACCAATATATCTTGGCATAAAATTTTTATCTGGGGGCCAGGAGGTGGTGTGGTGGTTAAGGGCACTAAACTCCAACATGGTCAACCGTGGTTCGAGTCCCAGACCTGCTAGCTTGCTTTCTCACTTTCTCTCTCTCTCTCTCCCCACCCCGCTTGCTTTCTCACTCTCTCTCTCTCTCTCTCTCTCTCTCTCTCCACCCCTCCTTGTCAAATTAAAATAAATAAATAAATAGATAAATAAATAAATAAATAAAACAAAGTTCAACAAAATAATTGTTTAAAAAAATTTATCTGTTAAAGAAAGAAGAACCAAAAAGGTCAGTTTCAATGAATCTTCATCAATGCTGCTCATGTTTTTATAAGATGGTAAAAGTGCTTTTATAGCAAAAGTAGACACTTAAGAATTTATCCAAGCTTAAAAATCCTACTATTACAGAATCTTGTATAACACTTGTACCATCAACTCAATTTGCTATATCTTCTAGGTTTCAACAAAGAAACACTGACAGAAAATTTAAAATGCCACTAGCTCCAAACTCACTGTCTTCACAAAGCTTCTATGTTTTCAACCAGTGTTCTGATTCTAGGCTTTTATTCTGTTAAGAATGTATTTTCATAGTCTTTAACAGAATAAAAGCCTAGAATCAGACTATGAAAGACAGACTTTGTATGTCCCCCACTCAACAGATACCTATTGTCTAGGCTCTACAGCAGAAAGTGGAAGTTTGGAAGGTATAGAAGAAGGAAGGGCAACAGTAGATACAAGAGAAAGTAAGGATAGGGACAATATGGGAGTGGGTAATAGGGAGGGAGGGGAACAGAGGAGGAAAAAATTTTAAAAGTATGTTTAATCGACAAAAAAATAAAAAGCTATTTGCTGATGATAATGTTTACAGTAATGTCTTTATCTTGACTTATATGCATGGTATTCGTGCTGGAAAAAACAATGTAGTACACTATAAAAATAAATGTGATTGAACGTAAATTAGAATTAAAAAATAAATTTAAAAAAATTTTAAAAAAGAATGTGTTTTAATGACATACCTAGTTATGTTGGATTTGTCAGGATTATTTTGGTGACATTTCAAAAGATTGGTTTTTAATAGATTGCTGGTAAAACTCTGTATTACTGAATAAGAAAACCAGATTTCTAACTATGAATCAGCTTGGGGCATCACTGTTGATTTTCAATGGTGTGAACTAATGAATGGTTCCAATCTTCATTCAGCACATCCCAAGTGTTTATTCAACTACTGTGTTCACAGCAGGGTGGGAGGCTTTCTGTGTAGCAGGAAGAGAAGACACAGTAACAGACTCAAGTGCTATAGGTGGAGCTGATGCAAATTTCTAAAGCAACACGATACCAAATAGATAACACAGTATAAAAGGTGTTGACAAGTTCATGGAGGATGACAGGACAATCAATTCTCTGCTCTAGACTATGGAGGTATTAATCAAGAAACACTTATTGAAAAGGTAAATTTTAATTTGTTTTACTTATTGATTAATTAATAGTTCTGGCTCAGTAGCTTCCTACCACTTTCTATTAGAAACCAATACTACCACCTTCTCAGGTCTAGAGCTTTGCCCTTTTTCTGAATTCCGTATCGCAAAAACGTCCCTTTCCTTTTTGTCTCTTATTGCTAGAAGTTATTATTTCTTTCTTATCAACAGTGAAACTCTCAATTTTAGCTCCAATCAATTCACCTCTGAATGATCAAGTCCTACTCCTGAAGCCTCCCTTAAACCTCCCCCTCCCTTTTAATCATCACTTACCATGCACAGGGCCTGGTACTCAACAGGTGCATACTGTCTGTCAAGCAAAAAACCAACTTTATACTATTATTTTGATCATTCCACCTCCTCGACTCCTCAAATGCTATCTTCTGACTCCCTACTGTGGGCCATGCTGAGACTTGCAATCTTAGAAATGACCACTAATACTTGCGCATGTCTTTGAGAACACAATATAGTGCTTCTTGAGTTTTGCCCAACGAGCAGAATCAAATCTTTGAGACAGAACTATGTTCGGGTAAAAATCAGCTGAATCATGGGTTAGAAGTGTCCTTGAGGTAGTTGCCTGTCTCCCACACAATGACTTTGTCATATACCCAGTCACCACTGTCTATAGATGGAGCTTTGTGTGCCCTGTCCCCTTACATACTTTCCAGTTCAAAGATTTGAAAGTCACTAAGAAATTGTTATGATTGTTTTGAGGCCCTTCAGATCTCTTCATATTCAGAGCTGTGAGGAGATGAAATATTCTAAATGCATTTACATGTTCTTCTGGAAAGCTTAAAAACTAACCTTCCTGGTATGCCCGGTTTGAATACCTGGAGCACATGAGTCATTCTTATGATCTAAAGATGGAGAGACCTCAATCACAAAATGTGGGAAACTCTGGACCCCTTCAGAGAGGCTATAACTTGCAATCCTGATGCAACACACTCTTATCTTTTCTGAGAATCAGAGAAGCACGAGTACCCATCAGGATGTGGTGACTCCATAAATCACTATGGAATAATTTTTGTCTTGGAGGACCAGCAGTTAGCCTAATGGCTATGTCGCTGGATTCCCATGTAGTTGACCGCGGTTCGTGTCCCAAACCTGGTGGCTTAAACTCACTCCGGGCACGTGTGCATGCGTGCCCAAGATCCTGAGAGGAGAAAGGAAGAGAAGGGATTGTGGTGTGCCCATCCCCACTGGGGGGCTGATTTCTCGCTTTCTGTCTCCCTGTCTCTTTCTGTCTGTCTGGCGAGCGCATGCACCCTATAGCAAAAACCTCTCCAAAAATAAAATAAAATAAAATCATTTTTGTCTTGAGAAATTCACTTTTTATAAGATCTGTTGGAAATAAACTTTAGATAAAGGAGATTTTGTCAATTGTAATCTGGGTGAAGGGTCTAAAGATTTTCTTGTCAAAAGTGTGGAGATTAAAATGCTAAGGATAAAGAGAAGTTTTTTAAGTGTGTATTTATTTTTTCAGCGAGAAAGAGAGAGAGGTACCCCCAACAATGTCTCCAGGCCACGATCCATCCTCCGAGCTGGTCCAGTCACCAGCACATGGGTGCACACCTGCCATTGCTCAAGGGAGTCCTGGGATGTGAACCCAGGATTTTTCCCCCAGTGGGTACAGTTGTGTTATTACTATACCACCATCTGAACCCTAGGAGAATTTTAATATTAGATTATTTCCAAGCCAAAGAGAAAGTTTGTTTCCAATATTTTTTGTAAATGATTATAAGAATATCTTGAAGAAACACCCAAGATGTTTCATTGGAATTTGAGGTATTAGTATATCTTCATATACTTTAATATGCACACACACAAGCATATACAGAGAAATAAGCATGCATATACATGTGTACATCTATATAGATATATTTCCTAACTATCCACTAAGAGAGCCTACTACAAGCAAAGACCCAGTAGTAATGAGTATATTTAGCACATGCACATTAGTTTCTAAATACTATTCAACAAAGGGGACACCAGGGCTCCTTGGAGTCGTAGTTGTGTGTAGGGCCACAGCAAAGAAAAGATGAGACTAGAATATCTTGTGGTACCAGAAGGCAAGAAAGTTCTCAAAAAGGAGATATGTCTATAAGACTCAAGAGGCAACTTAAAGGAACTTTCAATGACCACATCCAGATAATTTTAGCAACAAAAATAAATAATGTACTATAACTCATAGAATACAATAAATATCTATGAATCCATGCTGATATAAATAAATTATTAAATAAATAAGTAAACGGATGGGAATGGGTCAGCTCCTCTTCACAGTAAAAGTACAATGAATAAACAGAAGGAATGATGGACATAGAAAACCGCCATTAGGGAAACAACTAAGTACTAGTGATTGCAATTAAAAACCAGCAAGGGCCAGCAGGTGGCGTGGTGGTTGTGGGCACTGGACTCCCACATGGCCAACTACGGTTCAAGTCCTGGACCTGGTGGCTTGCTTTCTCACTTTCCATCTCTCTCGCTCTCTCTCACTCTCTCCATCTCTGGTCAAATTTAAATAAATTAATTAAATTAAATAATTCTTTAAAAAAAAGCAAAGGTGCTAAAATAAGTAGATGAAAGTATGATGAGAAACAAGCTATCTGCCTAGTCTGAAGTATCCCTCCTAATAAGATACTTGTTAATCAGAAATAGAGAATTTTATAGTGAAGAAACCTGACAGACATCATCATCATAACCATGTGATCAAAGTTGGCAGCACCAATAAGTGATACATATTTATTTATTTTTAATTTTTAACTTGTTGTAATCATCAGAGACAGAGAGAGGGATAAAGTGAGAAAGCAAGCTGCCAGATCCAGGACTCAAACCGCAGTTGGCAAGTGAGAGTCCAGTATCACAACCAACACACCACCTGCTGGTCCCCACATTCATTTTTATTCATGATAGAATGTGTGTACATGCATGAGAGAGAGAAGCACCCTCCGTGGGGCTTGGTCATGCTGCAATCTCCTCCAGTCCTCCTGCCCATCAGGATTCTAGGCACATGTACACATACCCAGTGTGTTTTCAGGACAAGAAGGCCAGGGACTCCATTGCAATCAGCATGTGACTTCCAGCTCTGCAGTCTGGCATGCTATCAATTGTGCCTCAGAGGCTGAGCCTTGAGTGATATTGATAACAAGTCCCCTGGTACGACATACTGAAATTAGTACAACATTATTCTGTCATTTTCCTTCCAAAAATGTATAACCTCAATCTAATCATGAGAAAATATCAGACAAATCCAAATGGAGGACAATTCTATAAAATAATTGGCCAGTAGTCCTTAAAAGTGTGAAGAACAAAGGAATAATGAGAAAATACCACAGATTAGAGGAGAAAGGAGGTATGACAACTGAACACAATAGATTCTGTCCTGGCTGCTGGACCAGGAAGAGGACATTGGTTGGAAAAATAATGTAACTCAAATGACTTGCACAGATAAGCTACAGGTATTGTAGCAGTGATAGTTTCATGGTTCTGATCATTGTGCTATGGTTAGGTAACACTAGGGAAATCTGTGCAATAGAACTCTATGTACTGTTTTCATAATTTCCTGTATGTCTAAAATAATTTCAAAAAAGAGAGAAAAGAAATGAGAGAGAGAAACCCATCATCAAATTAGAAGCATCTTTGGACTGTAAATTTAGATAAAGAGTTCAAATGTTTCTACACCAAAATAAGAGATTTACTCTGTTCCAATGACACTCTAGCCAGCATCCTCCAAACCTGAGTCAGCAAATGTCAGCTTAACGACAAAAATTATGCCTGTCTGGTATGTCCCCTTGGAGAGATGAGGCTTCCCTCAGCCCGACTTAATAATATAATATAAGGCTTGAGCCACTGGATCCACCTCCACCCCCTGAAAAACCCATTACAGCCAGCAATGGGAAGAATATGTTCCCAAGCACAATGATATTCTTATATATTTATGAGTCACAAATGAGTTTTGTGAAGAGTCTGATATCTTAACTTTGAAATGCATGGCTTCTCCTAGTTTCCTAATAAATAGTACCTAAAATTGGTTTTGAAATGATCACTCCAGAGCCTTTTAAAATATTCTCTTCATGTTTTTCATAGCCTTCTTACTTGTTGAAACATGCTTATTAAAAGTAATAATCCAAGACCTTGTTAAACAAATAAAAGATTTCAGACCTATTGCTGCCATACTATTTCTATGATGGGTTCCAGAGGAAAGAGTTAAATGAAAGCAGGGTAATTCAACTCTTGCAGCACGTATGAGGGGACTTCAAAGAATTCATAGAAAAATGGAATTAAAGTATGGGTTTATTCTGGTACCAAAAAAATAATACATCTTTTTTTTAATTAATAATGCACATTTTCCAAGAACTTTTTGAAGGTCATTCATATTAAATTGACCAAAATCTCCCTGCTGCTGGCAAGAGGTGATTACTACCATAGGCTCAAGAAAATGTAAGACATTTATTCATGTACGGCCATGATGCCACAGTTACCAAATGGATTTTGTCCAACCCATCCTTAGCTCATCAGAAGTGAGAAGTGACATGCAACTTGCCAACCGGGATTCCAAACATCTCCTATCACTCTTACCATTTCCTCTACAACCCTTTCCTAAAGAGTGTCCTTCACTTTTTTTCTTCTCTTTACTGTCCCTCATGAAACAATCTTTCACTTTCCCTCCTACAAATCACTTCTTCATTCAAAGTTCAACATAAAGTCTATTCTCTTCAGGAAGTCTGGTCTAGAAAAAAAATGAAGAAAAGATCTGACAGCCAAGAACTATCAATAAGAGATACTCCTCTTCAACCCTGGAAATTAAATGGTATTTCCAAAATGAACCAAAGAGTATGCAGATTGGGGGGATTTCTGGTTTATTAAGATTACGATTTTAGGGCCAGCAGGTGGCATAGTGGCAAAGGTGCTAGATCCCATATAGCTGACTCCAAGGTTCAAGTCCCAGACCCAGCAGTTTGAAAATCATACCAGATGCATAGGTGCAAGTGCCCAAAATCGTGAGAAGAGAATGGAAGGGTAGAGAATGCAACATGGTCATTCCCTATGGGGATGATTTCTCACTCCTCTTTAGAGGAGTAATTTCTCACTTTCACTCTTTCTCTACCTCTCTCTAGCGAGCCCACACACACACACACTATAGAGAAAACCTAAAAAAAAAAAAGTTATGATTTTAGAATCAGTGGACATCTTCCTATATGCTTCTCCAATAGTAAAGTTAATCATTTGGAGCTAAACTTCTATTTCTGTTATCTCACATGGCAGAGACGTCTAAGTGTGTGAAACGATGGAGAGTAGTAAGGACTTTCTGAAAAAAAATGAGCTAGACTCACCTCACAAGCCCTATTTCTTGCTACTACTATACTTAGAAACATGTTTAGTGGGAGCAGACTCTATCATCAGCTCCTACCATCACCCCTTTTCAAAGTGTTCAGTACACAGAAAGTTCTCTCTTTTATTTCTGTGTCTCTTCATTTGAACGTAAGACAAAGTGATTGGTACAGTAGTTTTTCCACTACTCAATAATTGTGCTATTAGGAGTAAGGGTTTGGAATCTTTGGATCTATGTGTGTATGCAAGTTGGTAAGTCAAAACATAAAAAGTTTTGAGGTTATACTTTGGCTAATGACCTTTTCTGGAATAATACAGAGTCTATCAAATAAAAAGCCACTACAACCACCTAGCTTTCTAATCGAGTGTCAGTCTTTTGTGATTTCTTTAGTCAACTGTTTCTGATTCTAATTATTCCACCTATCTCACCTAAAAGGGCCTAGGTTAAAAAAAAAAAAAAAAAAAGAGAGAGATAAAACAAATCAAGGAAAGGATATAGATGCAAATGGATAAGGAAGTGCAGTTTTTCACTTGGAGGAAACTTGCAGAGTCATGCTTCCTCTGAGAGCAGACTTTGTGATGATGGTGATGATGGTGATAATGATGTTTCCGGAGAGGAAAGGGTGAGCTTTGGTTTCCAGAAAGAATGTGCACCCTGGTAATTGTACGCAGAGGTGAACTGCACTTGACTGCCCTTGGGAACCCCTTCCTGACATTTACTGTGTGTGTTTTTGTCACATGCTGTTAACCATAGTGTCACAGACTCCAAAGAGTCTGAGGAACAGAAAGAGAGCAGGTGGTATGACGGTTAAGGCACTGGACTCCCACATGGTTGACCCTGATTCGAGTCTTGGACTCAGTGGCTTGAACATCATGGCAGGTACATATGTTTGTGTATCTAAAATCCCAAGAGGAGAATGAAAAAGGGGTTGTGGTGTGGTCATCCCCCTCGTGGGGTGATTTCTCACTTTCCTTTTCACTGTCCACTGTCTCTCTGTGTCCACTCTCTCTGTCCACTCTCTCTCCAGCAAGTGCATGTATCCTTGGCAAAAAAAAAAGGTTAAAAAAGAAAGAAAGAAAAAAAGAAAGAGGGTCAGGAACCCCTGGCTTTTCTGCTGGGACAGTCCTGGAGCTCAGTTATTTCTTTTGTGTTTTGAAATCTTCACACACATCCCAGAATGGCAATTCAGAATGACATAAAACAAGCTACTGATAGGAGGGAAATTTGACCTTCCACTTTCAAACTGTCTTCTAAAATGCTCATTCTTTTTTAACTTATAAGATGTGCTTACATTTCACACTTTTTAGTTAAAAAAAAAAAAATAGAAAAGACTGATTCCTTGGGCTCCTGAAACCAGCTTGAAAAACTGTAGGATCGCAAAGATCGGTATTGATGGGAACTTAGCGATTTTCTCCCTTCAAAGAATGATCTAATGATTCTGACACATTTCTAGTCTTTTGGAATTAGGTCAGAGTTGAAAGGACGGGGAAGGGAGTAGAAAGCATGGCCAAAGGGATTTGGTACCATCTTTTTCAAGGACTGGAGGGAAGGGGGTAATCAACATGGCTAATAAACTCAGAAGACCCATGCCACCCTCAGATGCCATGTCTTTGAACTTTATGGCTTGTCTTCCTGATTTCAACCATTTAAAGTGGGATAGAGGAAGAGGATGGTAACACTGAACCTATCTCATTACAAAAAGGATGTATGAACCAGTGCCAAGAATTAATTTTTAAGACCCAGAAAGTGATTCCTAAGATTTTAATCAAATGTCTGCTTTTTCTTGACTTTCATTATCACAAAACATTAGGATTAAGAGAGAATAAATTTTGCCTAGAAAATACTTACAGTTAAGCAAGTACACAGTATAAGTGAAAATCTCATGCTGCATTTTTTAGCTACTAAGTTTAAAAAAAAAAAAAAGAACCCACATCAATAGCACACCCCAGAGGTACAACGGCATTACACGTTACTGTCAGAAATGCTGAACTCCACAAAATAACCATGTATTACAACCGATGTAAGATCGCATCCTTTCAACTGCTTCTCACTTCAACTGGTAGCTAAAGCTGAAACCAAATTAAATATTTCCCTCTAGTAATTTGTAAATTCTGAAAGACAATACTGTGAAAATTAATTTAATTCTAAACAAACATGAGAGTTGAAAAATTTCTATCAAAATCTTTCCAATGTTTCTCTTCTCCAAACTAGCTTCAACATACAAAGAAAATATTTGTTTGTATATTTTTCCTTGGGGAGATTGGAAAGGAATAAGACAAGATTAAAGGCCTGGGGAAAGGGTGATGTCTTTGAAATTACTTTCCCCAGGCACATGATGCAAAGCAGCCTAGAATACTCCTTTCATCTTCCAAGAATTCCTTAGCTGTAGTGCATAAAAGAAATCCCCCAAACAACTCAAACCCAAGTTAAATGTTGAAGAAAGCTTTACGATCACATAAACTGGGCAAAGCTGGGAGCTGCAGTCTAGGGTTTACACTCCCAGAAAAAAAAAGCACTGGGTGGGAAGAGCAGATGGAGTGGTGGATAAGGTGCTGGATTCCCATATGGCCAACATGGTTCAAGTCCTGGACCAGTGGCTTGAAAAATCATATTAGGGGTGTGTGTACATGTTCATAATCCCGAGAGGGGAAGGGATTGCAGTGTGGCCATCCCCCGGGGAGGGGGATTTCTCTTTCCCTCTCCCTGGTGAGCATACATGCCCCATGGCAAAAACCTCATCAAAAAAAAAAAGTACTGGAGTCACTGCACCTCCAACAACTTGGAAATTCATGTCCCTTGTTCATGTCTGGGATCCTCGCAATAACAGTATCCACTAGGGACAAGACAACCAAGCCACAGACAGGTCTTCCTTACCTGGTTCAATATTATTTTACAGATGTTGCTTTCTAAGAACATACTGAAGGTCTAACCTCTCCTCAAAATTACAGCTGGTCCTTAATAAGAGAGTCACTCTACTATTCTTTGGCCACTTCTATTTCTTGGCCAACTTCTGAGTGATCAAGAAATACCACTGATCATGTGTAGCTTGGATCATGTAAGGTACTATGTCAGCTATCCCATATCTCCTAACTAAGGTGCCATTTTGGCTGACGCATGTAAGTGGAAATCTCATTTGTTCCTTCGTAGCTTGAATGTAAATTTCATTAGATTATCTCTGCTTCCGTCATTACACTCGTATGTTCAAAATGAAATTCATTCTTTTACTAGTTAAAAGTAATCTGACTGATACTACTAGTAAGAGCAAAGCGCCAGATCTGTACTGAAAGTGAGATTTGAAAAGGAGAAAATGGGTCAGCCAGGTGGCATGGGGGCCAAGGGCCACTGGATCCCACAGGGTCAACTGTACAGTTTGAGTCCTGGACCCAGAGGCTTGAAAAACACAGCAGGCATGTATACATGCATGTCCCAAATCCCGACAGAAGAGCTGAGAAGGACTGCAGCATGGGCATCCCAGAGGGTGCTTTTTCCCTTTTTCTCTTCTCGGTTTCTCTCTCAGGCGAGTGTACACAATTTTTTAAAAAAGCAAAAATGCAAAAGAGATAATCCTAAAGGAAAAGCCATCGAGCTCTATGCAGGGCCAATGAGTCTCTACACAGAAGAGAGAATTCTATCCCAGTTCCTCAAGAGAGCGCTAGGACCAGGCCTTCTTTCTAAGGAGTGATGGCTTCCCAGGAAAAACAATGGCACTGACGGTCTTTCAGCTTCATCATTAATTTTCCATAAAGAACAGTTTTCTTGACGAGCGCACTTGTGTCGGGCTGGGCCTGATGCTTCAGAAACCTGTAATTATTCTTGGCTCCCCACCCCCCACAGCCTCTGCACCTGTCTCAGTTCAAGGCACCAGCTGGCCATGTCTTGCCTCCTGCCTCTTAGTGGGGGGAGGGGGCACCACTGAAAACCCAAACTCACATTACTCGCCTCTTCTTCCAAAATGCAAAATCAAAACAAAAATTCGAAACTCACTAGTCTCCTCCCTTCCCCCAACTGGTCTTGCCAAAGGAAACAAATAAACATTAATTGGCTAGAGAGCCCTCATTCAAACCAAAATTACTGAAAAACACAGTAACAGGGAAAGGTCTGACAAGGGGTTATTAATCCTGTTTTACAACCGGCTCTTATGCACCACCCCCACCCTGTCCAGTGACTCTGAACATGCACACACACACACACACACACACACTCTCACACACTCCTCTCTCTCTCTTCTCAAACTCCCTGGGCCCCTTTACACTCAGTGGCCAAGATGGGAACATACCGAACCAATGACATCATCTCCCCTTCCTCTCCCAAATCACTCACACAGGCTGACTCAGGCTGGGGTTGTACTTTTTGTTTTGTTTTTTAAAAGCAAACTCATTTCATTGACTCCCTCCTGGAACATTGTTATATCCTTCTCTGTTAACTAAATACACCCTTCACCTACTCCCCATTAAAAAAAAGAAAAATCCATATACATGCACAATCACTTTTGCTCCACGGCACAGTTGCACGTTTGCACAATGCTCACTCTCACTCTTCTCCCTGCCCCCCACTCACAGCTTGAATTTCCCAAGAACAACCAGTTCAAAGCCCATTTGGGCCCCAGTGGCAGTTACAATTTAGTCATCACAGAGGATATTTTCAAAACTTAGAGTTTTTTGGAACTTTCACTGTGGAATGTTAGGACAATGTAGGGCGCTAAGATGAGTATTTGTTCTACTCCTCAGACTGGGTAAAATGGCCACCAGAAACATAATAATCTAAGGTGCTTTTTCCTGACATGAGCGGTTGGACTTTTACTTAATTTGAGATATTTGAAATTGACTTCTCCAAATACGAAGGCGGATACATGGGTATGCCACCGTGCTACTTGGCCCTGTCAAGGGGACAGACTGGCCTGTTGATATTCAGAGGCAGCCGAGTGGGATGTTGAGAACACTGCCACTGACACTAGACTGGCGGGAGGCAAAACCTCCGGGTTCAATCATCCAGGGTGGAATTACTTAAACCTCTGTGCCTCAGTCTCCCCATCTGTAAAATGGGCTGACAGTACCTTTCACACAGTGGTGCTGGGCGAGCTCAATCAAGAGCTTGGCGTAGGGCTGGCACACACTAGGTGTTCTCTAACTATCACGTAACTAGGAGTATGTTTGTTACCTTTCCAAGCAGATGTGTCAAGGGCACGGAAATAAGAAAATCAAAAGTACCTAATATTTATCACAGCAAAGCAAACCTGCTGGTTTACTTTACACACAAGTTTAAGTTAGCAAGGGATGCTGAATTGAGATGATCAGCCCTGATGATAGCTGAATGAGGTTAACCTCACTGGCCTTGGTTTCCTCATCTACAAGAGAATGGGCTGAACTTCTAAGGGACTTACTAGATTGGAGTTTTATGACGTCATGGACAAGTATACCAGGAACTATGGGGTTGTTGGGAAAGTCATGATGCATTTTTGCATAGAAAAAGAGGTCCTGACTTTCCCAATGACCTAAGAGCAATAAATGGGTTATAACAGAAGGGTTAAGACCAAAATATAAGAAACGCTCCTTCAGAATGGGCTCAGGGCAAGTGATGTAGGCTCTTTTATCAACTGTGTGGTGAAAAGAAGGGGGTTTGGAGCCTCCGGGCGAAGGTAGTCTTTGGAATGTGTTCTGTACAGGGACCTTATGGCCTCTAGCATAAGGTCTAAGACACTCAATAATCCAAGTTAAACACAGGATGCTATAAAACTTTAATTTCCTGCTTCTTCATGGATATCAGCCTTAGTAGCTTCTAAAATACAAACGTCATTAGAATGAGGGCTTCTCAAATCTACCCAGACCTCTGCCTGATTTGCATCTTGCCTCGTGCATTTGTCAGATGAATTAGTGAGTGAGTGAGTGAGTGAGTGGGTGAATGGAGTGACTCTTAAACAAAAAATCCAATTGAAAAGTTAACAGGAATCACGATGCTGGATAGGTCGGGGTCCAAGAATAGAATGAAGTTCCAAAATTACTTTTCCTTCACCGAAAAAACATCAGAAACCATGTGCATGTATTGACTACCAGCATTTTTTGTAGAGCATTCTACAGTATTTCAAGGTTTAAGAGGTGCTATCTTGTCTCTTCAATACTTCTCATTTGAAAAAAACTTTTCCAATGCTACCTGGGTCAAATAGATCTAGTTTTCAAAAATGAGAGGCAAATTTGGGATCATGTGGCATCTCTGAGTGTGCGAAGGCCTTCAAAAAGTTAATGGCATATGCATATTTTGAAAAAATTATGTGTGGATTTTTAAAAATTTTTCATCAAAATAAATGCATGCTTTGATCCCATTTCTCCACAAACTTTTTGAAGTCCTCTCATGGGTATGAAGTAAAAGCCATCTCCTTGCCCCACAGAGACTGTCTCATACTTTCTGCCACTTCCTCTGGTCTCTTCTGGCCTCCAGAAACTACCAGGAAGAAAAAGCAATAAAGGCGAGTAGACAAAGTGCTATTTTCAACTCTGATTTGTGTTGGTGAAAAGAACCTGACCTAGGCATCAGGTTGAATGCCTCCCTTTCCTAGACTACCCCTCCCCCTTGCAGTAAACTACCAAGCCCAGGCAGAGAGTTAACTTCCTTCCCTACAAAATGAGCAGACCATCACACTCTCAAAGACCCCTTCCAGCTCAGACTTCTTGCTGACAATCCTTCAAGAGTCTACCATCCTCTGACTTCCTTACCAGGGCAAACCAGACCCTGCATGATCTGGTCTTACCTCCTTCCACTGCCTCCTTCTATGTCCCAGTCATGGGACAAAATGCACCAAACTCCTATCTCCCTCAGCACTCCAGGACCCGTCCTTCTGCATCACAGAACACAAACTCCTCAGGTGAACACACCGTTGCTTCCATTGATCTATGATTTTTAGCTTGTCACCTACTTAGAAAGTTCTTCTTTGACCTCCCTAGATAAACTGGCCCAAACATCCCATTCATTTTCATAATTCCTTGTTTTGTTTCTTAGTACTTTGCAAATACTGAGAGGATGTAAATTGTTCGTTGGCCTTTTGTCTATCTTTCTCTACTATTACAGAATGGAAGTTCTGGGCAAATAGGGACTTAGTTTCAAGTACTAATGAATCCCCAGCTTCCAACTCAGTGCTTGGAAAAGATACCCAAAACCTGCTAGTTGAATGGCTCAATAACTCAGTGAAGTCATTAATCAACCCTGGAATTCCACAGAACACAAGCTGGTCTCTCCAGTCAGGAAGTCTAAAATGTCCTCCTTATTAGGTTGAAATCCTCCATCATCATTTCTCCTCAGTTTGTTTTGGCACTGAGAAGATACTTATGGATAGACAGGAGTAAAATGGAGCTTCTTCTCAAGACAAAGAGGTCTTGGATGCTCATACCTGTTGACTTCAAACAGCTCAGCAAGACAGCATTTCTCCTCAGCAGTCTGTATTGCATCATGTGCTCTGTGTTGGTAAGATGAACAAAACCCACCTCTCCCCTTACCTCATGACAGGTGCTTATTAGCTGGTGTCCTAAGGGAACAGATTAAAGATTGAGGCTCAGCCCTCTTTATAGCATTTATTCCCATTTCTATCACCTCAAAGGATCTCCCAGAGAAAGGCAACTCCCACCACTGGCCTCCAAAGCACCCGAGGGTCACAGCAATTTGGTCCCTAACATTAACAGCCCCACATTTATCAGTCCTTAAACAAAGGGTCCTTAAGTGAAAAGGTTCATTCGAATCTAGAAGTCATCAAGGACTCATGTTTTTTGTCATCTTTAATAGCCCCACACTCCATTTACCTAGGGAAGGGCCTTCAAATTCCTTTTTTGGGCCCATCCTGGTGTCTTTCCCATAAATTCCTAAACACAGAAGCGTTTCCATCCTCTCCACTCCCTTTAAGAATTTTATATAAAAATAAACCTCTACTGAGAGGTACTATTTATTTCAGGATCATTATTCCACAAATACAGAACCCTCAAACACTAAACCTGGACGTGAGCCAAAACCCAATTAAGAGGGTACGGTGTTTGAACTAGGTGAGCATGAAAACACTGAATGTAAGCTGTACAGGATTCTGATAACAAAGACAGAGAGGGCACATGTGCACATGCACACACCACTGACAAGGAAAGTAGCCTCCCTTTAAGGTATTGGGAGACCTCTCTCTAAACCGAGCATTGTTCCCAGAGTCACAAAGCTGTTTCCTGTCTTACTTGTGATGTTAGGCGATAGGAATTTTTCACATGCTGGCTGGGAAAAAGATGAGGGAGATGGTTTTCTATCGTGTAAAGGAAAGGAACCTTGTTCTTCGACCACTTCTGAACCACATAACGATGTTGTGGATTTCAAATTCACAATTCAACCCACCTTGATGGTGAAGAATCTAGTGCTGAGACCCAGTAGTCCTGGCTCTCCACTTAACCTTAGGTGGCTTGACTGATATGGGATGACATGCACTTCTGGGTGCACGGCCTCCCATTGAAGAAGAGACACTAATTTGAATCATCACTGCCATCCCTTCTCCCCTTTGTTCCTGTCTGAACCAATTTCCATACAGTTTCAAAGAAATCATCAGCCCATGCAAAGGGGAAATCCCAGTGGAACAGGAACTACATTAGCAGCATAAAGGGGAAAATCTAATTTCCAATCCAGTTGCTTTGTTGTTTCAACCTCCGAGGAAGGTTGCTACATATGCACAACACGAATTAAGTTTTAAAACACCACCATGATTTAAACTGAATAAAAACTCTCCTGAGGAAAAAGTGGTTTGGAGTACAAATCTCCCCATACAAAGAAGGTCAACTCCACCAGAGCTTGTGGGTGGTCTGGGTCTTTGAGGTCTCAATCACCTCCACCAACAAAATATTTAAGAACAGCATATATTCATGGAAACCACTGCATCTGCTACTTACAGTTTATGGTAAATTAACTCTTGGTCTAAGGCAGTATCTACATAGGGAAATTTTAAACTACTTTGTTGACAGACCTCCTGGAAATGTATTTTAATGGTACAAATTACGGCTTTCTTTTTGGTATGACAAGATATGCCAACGCAATTTCCTAGTGCCCTACTTACTGGAATAAAACTGTGGCAAGACACCAGTGTAACTACATCATTAATTAACCTGAATCACATACCGGAACATTGTTGCTAATAAAACTCTCCTATAAAAAGAAAAAAAAAAAGTTTTCTCTACTGCGAATCCTGGTATGTGGGCCCCAGCAGAGCCAATGCCTTAATTAAGGAGATATTTGAATGTTTGTGTCTGTCTGTAATTACCACAAAATTTGGTGATACTTGGCTTGATATTCAATGACTTGAGTTCTTCCTGTATGGGCATTTTTGGAAAAAGAAATGAAAATGATACCCATACTATCAAGGACTTGCTAATGCCTATGTGAATGAAAGCATTACCTCTGCTAAGGTAGGAGACACTTTATGTGCATGGTTTTTGAAGGCACATTCTAAGCTTTCAATCCAGTTTACTGAATCAGAGATCTATAGAGACCTTCCATTTTCTCTAGAAAAGAGGCTGACGGAAACAAGAACAAAGTCTTAACAATAACACCTGGCTAAAATTAGGATGTTTCCAATCCATTCCATACAAAATAACATACACTTTTTCTTTAAACAAAATCTCTTGTGAAAACATCTGAAAATGCTTATCAATATTTATCATGTTACCTCAGGATCTTGGAATCCCCCATAAGACTATGTCAGCAGAAATGACAAAAGTCCTCATTCTGGGGCCAGCAGGTCCCATGGTAGTTAAGGTGATAGACTCCTACATGACTGACCACAGTTCAAGTCTG
Organism: Tupaia tana; assembly: GCA_026018925.1. Taxonomy (NCBI): domain Eukaryota; kingdom Metazoa; phylum Chordata; class Mammalia; order Scandentia; family Tupaiidae; genus Tupaia; species Tupaia tana. The sequence goes on along the minus strand of JAKSZU010000001.1, from coordinate 35,550,920 downwards.
GCAGCTTGCTCTCTCAATTTTTCTTTCTCTTTCTCTCTCTCTGACTGTCTGTCTCTCTCTGGTGAGCATATGTGGCCTACAGCAAACTTAATAATAAATAATAATAATAATAATAAATAATTCAAAAAAATCCTCATCCTATTTATGGGGAACCTAATCTAAAAATTAAATAAATAAAGAGTTTTCCATTGTTCTGCTGTCATACCACCAATAAAACCAGAAACAGAACCTAAAGTTTCTTGGCTGAAAACAATTAGGTTTTTTTCTGGTCTGATCCTAAACCTCCTACCATGGGGCTCAAAACGTTCTCAAATTCAACAAACTATCATCTCTTAGTAACTGTAGAGGAAGGATTCTTGACAAAGATGTGGTTGAGATCTTCCCAAATTGGAAAGAATACCAGATCTCAAATTTCATTTCATAATCTTTTCAACTACATTTCGCTATGTAATTTCTCCTCATGAGATGGGAGTAAGTGGTCTCGATTTTGACAATCTGCTTTATTAGGAGATTTCTGAGTTTTCACTGGTCATTCCATTCCTTAAGTGAACAGTTAAAAGTAAACAGGATTTTAGTCATTCCAACCAGTCAACATTAAGTATAATCGGTGAGATGAAAGAAATGGAACTAGTATCATTTTTTAAGATCTAAATTGAGGGGGGCCAGCAGGTGGTGGTTAAGGTGCTAGACTCCCATGTAGCTGACTGTGGTTTGAGTCCCAGACTTGAAAATCATGCAGGGCTCATGTGCATGTGTGCCCAAAATCCCAAGAGGAGAACAGAGGAGAAGAGCCTACAGCAGTGGCCATCTCCCCGAGGGATGATTTCTCATTTTCCCTCTCACTATCTCCCTCCAGCAAGCCCATGTGCCCTGTGGCAGAAACCATAAACTATTTTTTTTTTTAAATACAAAATTTAAAAAAATATCTAAACTTAGGAAATAAATACGATTTCCTGAAGACTTTATTTGTTTATTGAATTAAAGGCAAATACATGGAAATTAGAACTTACATAGTTTTTTAAACTATAAGTTTAAACTTAAGTTTTTTAAACTATATAAGTTTCATAGCAGGAAATTTGAATCTGCTATGAAACATTTAAAAAAACATTTCCTACTTTTAATAAAAATATAAATTTGACTAAGCAAGATTCAACATTTTTTCCCCACTGTGCCCTTCAGAATAGCAGTTCTTGGCTCCTTTTCAATAGTATTATCAATCAATCATCCCTTTTGTTCAAGATGGAAGTAGAAAATGAAGCAAGAAAAAAGACAGGCAAGAAATAGAAGCAGCAAGAAGAGGAGGGAAAACAGGAGCTATGGAAAACAGAGGAGCAGCAAGCATCTCATTTCTGTGTAAAATCTGAGGCCAGCAGCTGTCACTTCTCAGTAACACACCTCTAACCAAGAGGACTCAGCAAACTTCGGGAAGCAGGTCAGTTCAAGGGCAAAACTTACATTTGGCTCTGCTCCCTATGAGGAAGCGATGTGTATTTAATTTTATTTTATTATTTATTCTTAAATTTTTTCCAGAGAGCCCATGTACTCAGCAGATAGATAGAAGGAGAGAGAAGTTTGAGAAAGCACCTCCCAGGTGGGCATGGTCCCACTGCAATCCCTTCTCCTCCAGTTCTCCAGCCTGTTGGGATTTGGGGCACACATAGACACACAAGCATGTGGCATGTTTTTAAGCTTTTGGGGCCGGGACTTGAACCATGCAGTAGGCTACGTGGGGTCCAGCTCCCTTTACCACCAGTCCATAGGGGAGGCCCTAAAGTGGCTTTGCCTATAATCATCTGAAGTAACAACTAACAAGAAAGATGGCCAATGAGTAAAACAGATTACTGTGATTCAGGAATGTACTGCGGTGAAAGACCATCTTTGTTAAGAGATCATTTAGCATCGAATTGGGAAAGGATGACTAATCAGTCCTGGATATCAAAATCCTTCCACTATCGAACTTTTTATACATATGTAAAATCAAAGGCGATGTGAGGTCATGGAGAGAAGTCTGACAAAGGTCAGAAGACTTGTAAGCTCCTGCTGTGTAATAAACTATGTGCATGCTCTTCCTCAAATTACCTCCTCTGGTTCTTGATTTCTTTACCAAGAAACCAAAGGTATTAGTAAAATGGACTAGATATATAAAATTCCTTCCAATGCTATGAAAATCTTCTGTCTGTGACTATAATAAATTTCTCATGTCCAAATCTTGCTTATCTAAAGAAAGCAAGGTATGAAGAAGATGGAATTTACTACTCTGATTTCCCTGCTTATAGAAGTGCATGTCTCTGGGTATCTCAGTTTCAGACTCTGGACTCACAGACTCTCTCTCCATTTCAAATCTCCTATCTGGGGTCCCACAATAGAAAACCAATAGTTTGTCCTTGGAGTCCTGGGGTACATGGTATTTCTGAGGATAGTGTCTTGTAGACGTGAATTCATTTCCTCATAAATCTAGGTTACGATTTGCATATTTGAATACATGCACAGGCCAGGTGGATTAATTATTGCCTTAGGGAGACAAGCAATGTGACAATAGAGAGGGGTGGAGACTGTGGTAAACTGCAGAGCTTGTAAAACTGGAAGTAGCTATATATCTCCAGCTCATTGCTAACATGTGGAAAATGGGGTGGCAAAAAATTTCCAAAAGAAGTAAAAAATCCAGAGGGTATATGTGAAATCTCCCCAATTTTAAAAATGTTGGTAATTAATGTCACCACGTTAGTGTGTGTGTGACAAGTGAAGGCTCACAGCTGCCATTATGAAATTTCTGTTCCAAATGAAAGGAAAGGCAAAAGAGAACACAGAGGCATATATGGGGCAATTCTTTCCTCCCTGTGGGCCCAAATTATGGTCTGAGGTAACTGTCTCCTGGAGTAGCCACCAGCTGGGGAACCATCAGCCCCATTTTCCAGAGTTTTCCTAAGAAATCCCTTCTTTCGGGAGGGACCCAGCTGGAGGGAATAATGATGAGCCACATTTCATTGGCCCTCTGCTCAGCCCTTCTTGCCCAGCAGTTCCTGGCTTGCATCTCTGCTCTCAAGATGACTCTCGTCATAAGAGATCTGTAGAGATGGCACCATGAAATGTCAAGCAGGATGGGGCAAGTGCTATGACAAATCCACAAGAGTCTTGAGATCTGGCACCAACTTTTAAACTTCTTTTGGGCTAAACACAGAGCTCAGCCTAGTCTGGACCTGCTCAATGAATACTTCTTAAATGAAGTACTTAGATTTTAAAATTGTGATGGGGGCCACTTTTCTTACCGCATGTTCATCTCAGAGGTTACTGGCACAGGCTCAGATTGGTAGGTGTGTCCCACAGGATAGCGATTGAGGGGAAAGAACTTTCTGCTGGGATAAACAGGTTACACCTGTTTGAACTCTGTTGGCCTTTCAGGGGCAGGGACTGATAGCTTGTTCTTCTTGTAAATTAATTCAACCATTATTCGCTGAGCTTTCACTTTGTATCAGATACTGCTAGAGATATTCCAGTTTCCTAAGGCTCAGTACCTGCCTACAAGTTACTCATGGCTTATTAGGGACAAACAGATAGAAATATCTCTGATTAGATTGGGCTTTTGGAAAAGTCATGCTGCATTTTTGCACAGAACAACATAGAAAAATACGTCATGACTTTTCCAACAACCCAACAGACAGTATGGCGTATGTGACCAATAACCAGGTGAATAAAATACTATGGCAACATAGAGAAGGAATCGACTCATTCTTTGGGGAGAGGTCACTGAAGGCCATGTGAAGAAGTCACGTGTGAGCTAGATGTTGACAATGAAGTTAAGATTTTTGCCAAGTGGGGAAAGGGAGCAAAAAGATGGCATAGCATGGGGACAGAGGCATGAAAGACCCACGGTGTGTTGGGGAAAGGATGAGCAATTTAAAAATTAAGACACATGGACTATATGTTACAGAGCAGCAAAAAATGTAGCCTCGGGGCCTAGAAAATGCCAACGTTCTTTGGCTGATAATTATGTTGCTGGTTTGCTCTGGGCTCGGCTTTCTCTTGTACTTGCTGAAAAGCAGTAGCCATTTCTCTAGATTCTCAATGATCTTTCCTTTCTCAGGGAAAGATTAAAGAACTCAGAAGATGAGGCCGGCAGGTGGCATGGTGGTTAAGGGCACTGGACTCCCACATGGCTTAACTGCAGTTCGAGTCCCAGACTTGGTGGCTTGCTTTTTCACTCCCCCCATCCCTCTTGGGTCAAATTAAAAGAAAGAAAGGAAGAAAAATAATTCTTTAAAAAAAAAAGATACTAGTGAGGTTTAGTTGTCATATTTATGTTGCCAAGTAACAGTCTTGAACTTAAATGTTAAAAAAAATCATCTGAGGCATTTTCTTGTTCAAATTTATGGTCCCAATTCAAAGCACACATGTAACAAACCATAAAATGAGGACAATCACCACGAAAAGAGGTCAATATGAAGGTATTTCAAAAGGCTCATGGAAACATGCAATAAAAGTATCAGTTTATTTGGGTGTGAGAACATTTTGAAATCCATGCATAACTTTTGAGAATACATATATTCCATAAACTTTTTGAAGACCCCCTCATGTTACCCCCTCAAAAAAAAAAAAAAAACACACACATAGGTAGGAAAAAAGCAACCCCACTGAATTGCATACAGAACTAAATTCAAACCCGAGCTTTCAAGTGGCTGAGGCAGAAAGATCAACAAAGAATTAAGAAATTCTCATTATCAAATAAAAGAAATGCCAGTTCCTCAGAAATCAGTCTATCTGTGCAGAGAAGGGTTAAAGTAAAGGGAAAGGAAGAAGACAAAGATGGAAGACAAAAACAAAGGACAAAATGAGATGATAATTTAAAAAAAAAAAAAAGGTTGAAGGTTCTCTCATGAAAAATACCCTCAAATGTCTGCTGATGAGGGACTAAAGGTTGAGGGCCTGGGTATGTTTTTCTCTTTTGTAGCCTCTGTTGATGTTTTTTTGGCTTTCTAAGCAAAAAGGAAACCTCACCCATTCCTGTAGACATGTATTCACGACCACATTCTCCTGGCCAATAACCCTCAGCGGCTCCCTGAGGCCCTTCCCAAGGGTGGAGTGCCAAGCAGTTGTAACTGCTTATGGAGCTGCTGTTTCTGCTGTTGCTACTGCTCAGGTTCAAGGCTGGCGAGCTCAGTGAGGGCTCCAGGGCAAGGTTCCCTCATTAAGGACAAACTGCACAGGCATATTTGACCTTTGGCAATCCAGCCCTAGACTGAAGCTTCTAGATTCAAAACAAAAGCTCCAGGGCTGAAAAGAGAGATGGAGGAAGCACACTGCAAGCTTTGGACCCATCCCCCACACATTCCCCGGTGACTGCGAGGCTCACAAAATCAATAGAGCAGCATTATTAACTCTGCAATGTCATAAGAGAGGGTTTTGCTCCCTGCTTTGGTGGAGAGAGAAGATGCGGGGGTAGAGGGGAGGGCGGGCTGGCTCCAAGGGACAGGATGCTTCATTAGTCTTAACCCCAGGGAGGCAACCACTGTGTAAACTCAACAGATGAACCCAGCATTATAGGCTCCTGTGAAAATCTTGCCCCTGGCCTAGGAGTTGTCACAGTGGAAAAAAGAACAGAGCTAGTCTGGATGGCCAAAAGCTATTGTTTGGCATAGACTTGCAAAATGCCAGCCACTGGGAAGTCACGCAAGGGGACTGACCAAAGGCAAAAAGTTCTAAATGCAGCAGATGCATGTGACCGTCTCTCATCTGCAGTCTGCAAATGTGAACGCAGCCCATGGTCACTCATTGTTCACTCTGTTTTCTTGGGGCACCTACAAATACCAAAGTGAATGCTAAAATTCTTTCATCAGAACAAAATACAGAACTACTGTTAGTCGTTCATGGACATGAAGCCACCAGCCCTCTCCTTGTGTTTCTTCTGACTGGCCTATGAGTCGCTGCAGTAGGGTCACTGCTTCCCTCTCCTACATTTTATGACCCAATTCAGCTGCCTGTATCGCCAGCAAATCTCATGAACACACAATGAAGATATGCCTTAATCTCTGATATCCTGCCACCATCCTTGGGTAGTGCCGGAAACTGTCATCACAAGGCTGCAAATTTGCTGACATTAAAGGTAAGCAAAGTAAATTTTCAGATACACCTTCATCCCAAAAGCCTTTCTCCAATCATGCAAATCAAGTCAAAATGTTTTATCTGTCTAAAACGGTGGTTGTCTTCAGCTTCCCCAATTCAAGCATTGGATGCTGGATTGAAGGTTAAGCATCCCCTGTTGCAGATCAGACTTACATCAATTCAATCCATTTGCTGTGAAAGAAGCATCCTTCTTCCCAGAAATTTTTTTTTTCTTCAGCCACATACCAAGCCAGTAACAGACAAATGTAGTCTGATGTATTTATTGATATTATTCACTTCTGTCAACAAGGGACAATGGCAACTCGCCAATCAGTCCTAAGGCAGAACTTACAGGATAGAGCACTCGTCACATCTATATTTAAAGAGCAAATTGCTACCACTGGTGACCATACACTACCTACTGTTGCCATGTACACAGGTTGTGTAGGGGGTGCTGTGGAATAGAAAATCGCTAAGGTCTTAACCATGAGTCAGCCAAAATCTTTTGCCTGATGTGATCTGATACATAACATTGGAAGACCCATTAATTTTGCTTTTCTCTACTTCTTCTTTATTTCCCAATGGGAGACATACTACAAATCTACTGGAAAAGAAGTTAAGGCTAAAGAAAAAGATTCTTTAAACAGTAATCATTTATTCAATACTAATGATATACATAGAATATAGAGTATCCAAACTCCTTGGCTTACTGAGATGAGAACTCCACCTACTTATTGTCAAAAAAGTCATGATGCATTTTTGCATAGAAAAACACATCATGGAGGCCGACTACGGTTCAAGACCCAGACCCGGAGGCTTAAAACTCATGCCAGGTGCGCATGCATGTGTGTATGCCCAAGATTCCAGGAGGAGAATGGAGAAGAAGGGATTGAGGCATGGCCATGCCCTCGAGGGGGTAATTTCTCGCTTTCCCTCTCACTGTCTCTGGCAAGTGCACACACCCTAAGACAAAAGCCTCTTAAAAATTAAAAAGAAATAAAGAAAAATATCTCATGACTTCTCCGATGACCTAATAGATACATAGAAGGGAAATTATAAAACTCAAAGACACTAGCAGTAAAAAATCAAATACAGGTATCTGAAGGTTCTAAGTGTTCTCAGTGTTTTTTTCTATTTTAGATTCCTTTTGGGTAGTAACTATATTCTAGGGAAACGCTGTTTTATTGTTTTAGACAATGTCTCCACTATGTCAAGATCCTCCTGCCCTGGCCTGGCAAGTAGCTGGGATTACAGGCCTACGCCACTGCTCTCAGCTTTCAGGAAGGACTAGGAATCAAACTGATCAACCAATCACATCAGAATATGTATATTACCACAGCTGGGCCCAGGAAAATATTTTGAAAACATTTTTTGGGAAGATGAGTAGGAAAATTCCTTGGTTATGTCCAATGTAACTGGGAAAGTCACTAAGATATATTCCCTCCAGGCACACTGTTCTTTTCCTTATACACCAATCACAATTCGCACCTCTGTGTTTGTTTACCTTCTGGGTGTGCTTCCAGACACTAAGCTCCACAAGATCAGGATCGGCACCTGTGCCACTCACTATGCATCTCAGCTCCTACACAGTGCTTGACAAACAGAAAGACCTCAAGAAAGGAAGAAAGGGAGGAAAGGAGGAAGGAATTGAATGAATTAAAGAAAGAGAACAAAAAAAGATCAGAAAAGAGGGACCAGCAGATAGAGTAATGGTTATGTCACTGGACTACCATGTAGTTGACTGTGGTTTGAGTCCTGGACTTGGAGGCTTGATACTCTCACCAGGCATGTGTGCATGCGTGCTCAAAATCCCAAGAGGGGAATGGAGGAGAAGGGATTATGGCATGCCCATCCCTCCTGGGGGGGATGATTTCTCACCTTCTGTCTCTCTCTCTGTCTCTCTGGCAAACACATGAGCCCTATAGCAAAAATCTCTCAAAAAATTAAATTAAATTAGAAAAAAGATGAGAAGAGAAATGGACTACACCTATGAAATAAAGCATCCTCTGTTCACTTCTCAAGAATCGGTGTGGTTTCTTATGACCAAGAGTGATCACTCCGCTGTCTTCCTCCCTCACTGATGGATGATGGCCTCTGATCTAGCCATGGACAACCACCTTCAGGCCTAGGAGTGTAAGCAACTGTTCAGACGTAAAGAGATCAAGAACAAGGAAGAAGGCAGGTGGACAAGTAAAGGACACAGTCGTTCCCACAGCCAGGGTGTTTCAGGGACATAAGATTCTCCTGCTTCCACTGATACCACCCTTCTCTTAAGGCTACCAGTCTATATTCCTTCAATTCTCTCCACTTTTCACTGGAAGGTGGGTTGGGAGAATTCAAGATGCGCTGGAACGAACACACCCTGGATCACTCCCTTCTGCTGCCCTCTCCCAGTCACTTCACGGTCAGTGTTCCTCAAGCACCATGACCTGAGTCAGACGATGCGAAGTGGCCACTGCTCCTCCCTGTCTTCTTTTCTGAACCCTAACCCCTGTCCCTTGCTTCACTGGATGCTTTCTGTCAGCATCTCTGAAATGTTCCCTCTTTTCTCAGCCTTCCTTTTAGGGGAAGCCACTCTCCTGTTCTGTGTTTTCCTAAGGAGTCTCCATTCCCAAGTATCTTCCAGAATATGGTAAAAGTAAGGCTTCCAGACTTTTTTTTACTCTCTTCACTCACTTCTGCCCAAGAGAAGAAGCAATGGGTGATAGTGGAAGAAAAAAACAGGAAGAAAAGGAAACTAGAACAAAAACAGAGCACAGGTCAGTCATCTGTCATCTCCCTCACTTCTCGGAGGTCTTACTTGGCCCCTTCCCACTGCGGAAGCACTGTGAGGCCAGAACATGGTGGCCTGGCTGAAACCAGCTAGGACCGGTGGGAAGTAAGGATTCCTGGTCATCCCCTGTTCTGGGCCATCCCCTGTGCTACAGGTACTTTCCCATTGGGGTGAGGGGTCAGCCCCCAGGATAGAGTTGGGGGGGGCGGGGAATGCTGGACTGAGACTGCACTTGCCAATCAGATCTAAATCCACCTTTATCAATATTAAAACTAATATCTGACCTCTATCTTTTGGTGCCTCTTCTCTGTTTTCTCAAATTAAAGGAAGGGAAAAGTGGGGGTAATTTATGGCCCCCACTGAAAGAATAGCAATTGTATTGTAATTACAGACAACTATTAATGTTCAAATTATTGATCCTCTCAAGAAGCTTGCTATTTTTAAGTTATCATATAAGACTTTTAAAAAAAAAATTGAGCAAGCAATCAGGAAGTGGCATGGAGGTTAAGGCACGACATCCCACATGTCTGACTGAGCAGTTCGAGTCCTGGACCAGAGGCTTGAAGATCATGCCCAGCACACGTGCATTCATGCCCCAAATCCCAAGAATATTGGAGAAGGAACTGTGGAGTGGCCATCCTCCCAGGGGGTGATTTTTCACTCTCTCCCTCTCTGTCTCTGGTAAGCACACATAGCCTACAGCAAAACTGAAAATAATAATTATAAGATTAAAAACAATAAGGCCAGCCCCTTAGCACAATGGTTGGACAGAGTAAATCATAAGCCAGATCCTACATGGCCGACTGTGGTTCGAGTTCTAGAAGCTTGAGAAACATACCGGGCATGTATATATGTGTGCCCAAAATCTTGACAGGATGGAGAAATGGAGCAGAAAAGACTGTGGCCTGACCATGCTTCTTTGGGGGTGGGAGGATTTTCTCTCTCTTTTGTTCTCTTGCTCTCTTTGATGAGCCCAAGCTCCCTCTGGTAGTTAAAGGAAAAAAATATTTCAAGAAACAACATAAACATAGGGAAACATGAGTGACCCACCACTCCATCACTTAAGTGCTCTTAAAAAATTAAAAGTAATGACCATACATGAAAGTCAAAAACATCTCAACAGAAAAGGTAGAAAATGGAAACATCTCCCCTTCTTTGGCCACCCCCCAGCCCTCTCCAATCCTGTCCCCCCAAACTGTCAAAAATGTTTATATAGCCTTTATTTGAAATATTGTACATATCAACATAAATAATAGGCATTTTAAATCCTGCTTTATATCATTTACACAGAAGACAGTTGGCTTTTCACTGGAACAGCTGAAAGGTACTGGGTGCAGAGAGGCCAGGGTGGGAGGATGCTTCTCTCCCAACCCTCCTCCCCTGACCCATGGGGTCCCCTTGACCCACAAGGGATTGATCCCTCTTTTCTAGACGTTCCTCCTCCACACCCATACTACTCTCTCTGAGCATGTACCTCAAAATGAGACGAATTTTAGGATCGCTATGTCGTCATTAGGGAAGCAGGACAAAGGGTATGACCATTTTGTGTTCTTCTGCAACTAACTGGGAGTCCATAATTATTTAACAAAAAAGTTTTTAAAAAGTGAAACAAGTCAGCACTTGATTGGGAAGGCAGAGGAAGAACCCGAAAGTGAGAGAGGGAGGAGTAACTAGTTACAAGGATCTTTGATAAGATAACGTGCTGAGCACCAAACCCAGCAGGGCGGTAACATTAGCCAGTTCTTGGAACATCGGGGAATGTGTTTGGAACATCTTTTACTTTTCTTCTTCTTCTTTTTTTAAATTTGTCTGAGGGCACACGTGCTTAACAGAAAGAGAGGGAGAGAGAGAAGGCATCGCTCAATGGGACATGGTCATACCACAACCCCTTCTTCATCTCTCCATCCTGTCAGGATGTTGGGCAAGCGTACACATGCGCCTGGCGTGCTTTTCAAGCTGCCAGGCCTAGAACTTGAATTGTGTGGTTGGCCATGTGGGAACTGGCTCCCTTAACTACTAGGCCATGGGTCCAGCCCTATTTGATTTTCTTTTTTTTCTTTTCTTTTCTTATTTTCTTTAAAGAACAAAACAATGTTTTTAAATAAGGCTAACTGTTACGAACTTGGAATGTTACCACTTGATCTGAGGCATTTCCTTAATGGTTGAATAATCTTCTATCATCTTAAAAATCAAAACTAAAAGCCTTCAAAGTACATAAATATTTAATTTTGCAAAGGTATGACTCTCCAGATGGGGAGTCTAATTTGTGATCTCAAGCATTTTTATGGCTACACATCCCTGCAAGTCACATTGGTGGCTCACACCCAGCAGTGTACTTAAGTGTTCTGTCACATTCCTGAGCCCAGAATCAAATTCCTCGCGTGGGAGTTGGAGCCCAAGGTATGTCCCAACAAATCCCTACATAAGTGGGTCAAGAGACTGTTCCTGTCCCAATTCACCACCACTTCCCCATGGAAATCAAGAGCTAGGGCTACTGGGAGGTAAAGCATCAGGGACTCAGCTGACACTCTAGAATTTACCCAGAGCTGCTGTCAGAGCCTTTGGGTGGTACTGTTTCCCAGGGCCATCCAGTTATTCAATCCAAACAGACAGCAATGAGCTAAAACCCTGGCAGTGACCAGATCCAGCTCACAGTGGTTTTTAGATACATAAAATATTTTTATTTTTCCCATGTTTTTCTTTAAAAAATCAGAAAATTTGAAATAAAAATCCAGATTTCTAGTCTCTTAAAAGACCCACAGATCTAACAATTTCAGCATCCCTTTAGAGCAGTGTTTGGCTAGCACTGAATAGCCACTGGCCCTTCAGATGTCACCGTAGTCCCCTCCACTCTCTATTGTCTAACTCCACCTGCCCCACACATGAACCTTACCAGCCTAGTTCCAGGTAGCCATATTTATGACTCCTGTTCTGTGACTTTTTCTTTGCCAACGTTGGCTTTGGGCAGGAGGGCTCTCCTATCATCCCTCCACCCACCACCCTGTTCCCCATTCTCTAAATTCTTGGTGCCCTTGACATCTGACATAAAAGCACCCAGTCATTCTGTGCCCTCTAACACCCTTCCTCTTGCTCAGGACTATAGGAACAAAGAGAGGAAAGTCTCATCACACCCAACTCTTTGTTCTACTTAAAGCATGCTGCTCCCATCCAGCTCTTGGTGACTGATCATCTGCATCTTTTCCCCAGTGCCACCCAGTTACATTGATTTCTTAGTCAGAGGAAGAAATGGGTTCATTTTCCTTTCTGAGATGGGTCTTTAATAATTTTCTGTGGAGAAAATAAAATGAAAAGTATGTGAAGAGCAACACCCCACGCAGAGCTGCCGCATTCTCCCCAGGAGGCCCTGCCTTTGTCTTCTTGGCTGGCTGTACGCTTTTCTAGCACTTCCATTGCTGAGGTTCAGCAGGAGTGCCAGACTGAGAGAGAGGAAGGGGCCTCCCGAGCCCACCGTACAGGCTCGCCCACATCTGCTCCACTGCAAACACCTGCTGGTAGTCCAAGGAATCGCTGACAATTCATCCTGGCTGGCTCTCGTGCTCACACTCAGCTCGGTGGTGGTGCTGTCCACTGAGAATACAACCATCCTGCCCAGTTACCGGTGACAGGAAGACCCCACAGAGCCTCTCCTAGACAGAGACCCAGAGTATCCTTAGTTCAACCAATGCTCCAGGTTAGATGGGATAAAGTGCATGCTTGTACCCAGTACCCAAGCTCCCACATCCTTGCCGAGACAGCAAGGATGTGGGAGACAGCAAGGATGTGTCTTAAGTTACAAGTAAATCGAACATCTTCACTCAAAGAGATTGCAGGGCTTGGTCAACCCCACCGATGTGGTCCTTATGTCTGACAGCCCAACATCCTTTCCTGCCTGTGGCTATTCCCAATCAAGGTCACAGAACTAGGGTAGGAGTCCATGTCCCAGAGAGCAGCATGCTGCTCTGTCACTTCAACCCCTGCACGACACAGCTGGCAGGTTTCCCTGGTCCCCATCTTCTAACCTAACGACATGTGACAATGCGTCCTTTTAGCTACATGGATGTCTACTTGCAGAAGCAGACTGTCAGCAGGATTCTCACTTTCACCCAAAACAAGACTTCCTTCATCCTCGGGTACCACCACACACATATACATACACACAGATGCAAATGCACACAATTGTTCTATGAGTGTGGTAAAATTTTAATTATTAACACTTACTTTAAAAATAGAGATGTATTTTTTTCTGATGAATATTATTTGTATTATCACTTCTAATTCACAATAGTTGTACATACAGGGTACAATGTGGTTTTTCAAAACATCTGTGCAATGACCAAGTCAGGAGAATTCACACACCCACTGCCTCAAATATTTATCATTACTTTGTGCTCTGTGTATTCAAAATACATTCAAATAACTATTTTGAAATATACATTGAGTTGTCACCAACTACTGTCATGCTTAATGTCCTATAATACTCTAGAACTCATTCCACTTAATCTACCTGTACTGCTGCATCTGTTAGCCAGTCTCCCTCTACCCCTCCCCTTCCTCCTCCCTCTCCAACTTCTGGCTACCCAGGACTACACTCTCCACGTCCATGCAGTCGAACCTTTCAGCTCTACCAATGAGTAAGAACCTGTGGTGTATGTCTTTCAGTGCCTGGTTTAATTCACTTAGCATTATTTTCTCTAGGTCCCTCCATGTGGTCTCAGATGAACAGATTTGACCCTTGTTAGGGCTGAATAATATTTCATTGTGTCTAGGTGCCACATTTTCTTCATCCGTTCATCAGTTTGGGGGCACTCAGGTTGATTGCCTAGCTTAGTTATTGCAAATAATGCTACCAGAAACAGGAGTGCAGGCATTTCTTCACATACTGATTTCCTTTTTCTGGGATCTAGACCCAGTAGTTGTAGAACTGGATCATAAAGCAGTTCTATTTTCAGTTTTCTGTGGAGGCTCCATACTGTTTTCCATAATGGTTGTACTAATTTAATTCACACCAACAATGTACAAGAGTCCCCCTTTCCCCATACCACACCAACACTTGGTATTCTGTGGCTTCTTGTTAATAGCCATTCTAACTGGGATGACGTAATGCCTCGCTGTGGTGTTCATGTGCATTGCCTTGAGGATTAGTAATGTCAAGCATTCTTGTATGTGCTTGTTGGCAGACAAATGTCCTATTTTATCTAGATGCTCTGACACACTATATGTCATAGACTAATTTTATTTTCTCAAAATATAGTTAAAGGCTAACACATACACAAAAGAAATCAGAAAGTTTTAGGTTCCCACTTAGACAACTAGTAGGAAATTTTACAAAGTGCCATGATTAAGGGACAAGTAACAACTCCATTTAAACACATAAAAAGCTACTAAGTTTCTATTCAGAAAGCTGAATGAGAATCATAATGAAGAAGAAAGTCAACAAGAAGTAATAGTTTAAGACTTGAGACAAAAGCCTGCCCTCCCACAGAAACAGTAACACTGCATAGCATGTGCCGGTTTACAAAGCACTTCCACATCCATATATCATTTGATTGTAAGAATCCTATTATTATAATCCCCATGTTGCAGATGGGAAAATACAGTAATTTTCCCTGGTTTATACTTACAAAGTTAGGACTAAATTCCAGGTTTTCTGACGCCAAATCTCTTGAATTTCCCATACTGCCAGTATTTCTCAAACTTTTATTTCATTCCACTTTTATGTATTTTGGGCAAATCAGCATTTCATCTGAACAATCATTTCCCTGTTATTTTCATTTTTAAAAAATTTTCCAAGACATTATGTATTAAGGCTGTATGTCTTTCTTTTCCTGCAAGAGTTCATTGATAAAGAATCATAAAATTAAATACAATATTACTAACTTTTAATGGGGTGTTTCCCTGTCAGGAGCTCTGAAATTGAGACCTGTTCTCTTCATTAAAAAAATAATAATAGGGGCTGACAGGTGGTGTGATGGTTAGGGCACTGAACTTCCACACAGACAACCATGGTTCTAAGTCCTGGACCCTGGTGGCTTGCTTTTTCACTCTCTCTCTCGCTGGTCAAATTTTTTAAAATCATAAATAAAATGATTCTTTAAATAATAATAATAATAACAGTAAGGCCCAGTACAGTGGTTCAGGGGGTATGGCACTGCCACATGACACTGGAGACCACTTGAGAAGTGTATATCTTAGGTCCACCTCAACACACTAGGTACAGCCATGGGTGAGCCCAAGATCCGATCCTGGCTGGCCGCAGGGCTAGGGAGGGGATTGCAGTGTGATGACCCTGTCCAGGAGCCTGATCTCTCTCTCTCTCTCCCTCTTACAAGGGTAATAAATACATAAATACTTAAAGTCACTTATTTTGTTTGTTTGATTTTCTTAAGTTTTTGCCATAGGGTACATGCCATCACTGGAGAGAGAGAGAAAGAGAGAGAGGTAAGAAGGAAAGTGAGAAATCACCCCCCCCCCCCGGGGGGGGGGTGTGACCACAATAATGCCTTAAAGCCCTTTTAAAAAATAGATAAAATTGAAGAAAGGATGAAAAGAAGAAAGAGGGGAGGGAAGGACTGAGGGAGGGAAAAAAATACCAAGCCTTAGAGAGGTGTTAAAGACATGCTACCACAAAGCTGCCTCTGAGTTAGAAGGAATGCAAGGAAACTGAGAAAGGTGTAAACCTGCCTCCGAAGGTGATTCTGTATCATCTCACATTGTGCTCATGAAGCCCTGAGCAGTACAGCCCACCCTCTGAGAAGCACTGCCCGTGTTAACATGCCGATGTGTTTAAAATACTAGAAAGGGGCTGTATTCTTGAGGGCCCAATACTGGCTTAGATTGAAATACTGATCTCTAAAGCTCAGGGTGGTTATTTGCAAATTGAGAGGGAGGATGAAGATTTAGAATGAGATATCTAGTGCTCCTCAAGTTCTAATATTTGTAAAACCCCAGTCTCTATGAATAAGGAGCATAAAAAAGAACACACGGATGCAAAAGCTGGAGGAAAAAGTAAGCTGGCACATCTTGGGGCAAACGGTCTGCATTCTGCTTCTCTTTTGCAGAAAAGACTGTGTAGGGACGGTCTATGTCCATGTAAAAAACATCATCCTTCTTTCCTCTCTTTCTCTTCATTTCTTTACAGAAATATTTTTCAGAAATATGTTAGTAGCTAACTCATGCAGCAAGATAAAAAGTTATTAGTTTTGAAAAGTTGTACACCACACACACACACACACACACACACAATATAACAACCTTGGACCTTTACTTAACACTCAAAAATTAAAACAAAACAAGTAATTGAAGAGTGGAAAAAAGAAGGCAGGATATCCAATATCAAGTAATTCAAAGAAATGGCTTTTTTAACAGAAAAAGAACGACCCTGAAAATCATCATCTGGTCAACCTAAATGATATCCATAGTAATATAAGAAAGCCAATAGAAAAAAATAATAATTTTTCTAAGCACCTCTAATGTAGAACTGCATCCTGAAAGCATTAGAAAATAAAGGCCAAGTGCCTTGCCGGCAGTATGAGAGTGCCCAAGATAGGAAGAAAGCAAATTACTTGATTCTCAGGAAAGTACTTTATTATAGTACCTTGGACTTCTTCACACAAAAAGCATCACTTCCTCGGTGAAACAAGTCATATAAAATCCACTTCCACAAAAAATAAGCAGTTAAAGTAGTTAATGGAATTCTCCGTGTCAGACTAAAACTCAGAACTGGTTATATGTTTTTCTTCCACAAAAAGGAATTTTCTACTCCCCAAACCAGTTAGGTCTCAGAATGGCAAAAAAAAAACCATGACAATAGCAGTCTTTTTTGTTAATGAAGGATGTCTGATAACATTTTTTGTGTTTGGTATTGCCCCATTTTACTCCCACTTAGGCCCAGAAGAGGCTGTATGCTCAGGAAACTCAGAGTCAGTTTCCAAATTGGAAAATGTTGCAAATGCCAATAAGGAATGAACATGCTCTGGAGCAACTGCTCAGCCCCGGCGGGGGAGGGGCGAACCAGATGGTCTTTTCCATTCCAGATTTCGATGATCTACAACAGAACCTGGATGACTAGGAAAAAGTGAGGTGCAATTTGGAAATTGCTTTATAAAACAGAATCCCAAACAAAGACATCCAACAAGGCAGAGAAATCAAAAAAGAAAGGAAAATGGATTCCGGGTAAAAGCAGAAAGCAAGCCAACTTGAGACTGCGATGGAGAGAGAAAGGTTATCCCCAAATCATGGCATTTTGGAGGGGAAGGTGCCTTAGAGAACTGTTTCTCTGCGGGTCATAAACCCAAATGCATGCTTACTGGGCCAGAGATCAGAAGTGAGTGAGGTGGAAATGGTGGAGACAAGGTTAATTGAAGAGTGCATGATCTGTCTAAAAGGATTCAAATTAAAAAGAAAATTGAAATATGCCTGTTGGCCAAATAAAATACATCTTCGAGTCAGTTTAGCCTGGGAGTTTCCTGTTTGCATCTCTGATAATCTCATGGTTCCTAACTACCCCACAGTACACATGAAGAAACTGGGGACCAGAGATGTCACATCATTTGATGATAAGCACAGAAGATGTAACAGAGCCGAAGTGTCAGGATTACGTTACATACTGAGATGGTATTCAATACAAAACTAAGTAAATGACATTAAGGCCAACTCCTCTACATACCTTTGGTTCAAATGTGCAAAATGCAATGGTTTATTCTTTCAAGAACAAACTAAATTATTGTCTAGTTAAGCACAAAGCTACTGAAGATTGGGGAAAGGTAGAGGGAGGTTGTACTAAAAACAAAGAAGAAGAAACAAACAAACCACCACCACCAAGTGGCCAGAGAGTCAGACATGCACATTTTCAAACCTAACAGTTAGTCAATAGTTAAATTTACCACAATGGCTCTGGGTAAAAGATAACGGCAAATTGAGCCATAACAATAGCTGCTTCATCATTTGCTTTTAAAAAATGCATTTTTTAAAATTATGTGTTTCAGTTTCCTTTAAATACTTCTTAAAGAGCAAGGTAAGGGAAATCCTTTCCATTCCTTGTATTGGTTAATGTACATTCAGGAAGTGAATAAGCTTAAGAGTCCTTTTTTTTTTTTTAAGTATAATTCCAAGTGGGGGAAATCTCGTTGAATAAATGACATGGTGTGAAATCTTCCCAGGAAAGTCTATGAAGTGGAGAGAAGGATGAGAACATTGTCTCTTGAGGCAGTGAAAGCAGACAGACAAAGAACTGGGAAACTTCCTTTAGCGAGCCCACCTCCTGCTAGCCAACGGGACTCTCCTTCCTCGGTTTCTGTGTATCTAAGAAAATACAAATATACAGTCACAGAAGGAGGGAATGCAGTCTTCGCACAGGGCTGGCATCTCAGAAATAAATCTCTCTGTAGGTGCTAAACCTTAACCAAGAAGAAATAATGTTTGAATTTTCTTGCAGCATATGCATGATTCTGCCCCCTCCCCTATGAAACTTCCAACATGAACAACCACATCAAATTATTGCTTTTCAGAGGCCAATTCAGAAATGCCCTACTTTATCACAGAAAGAATATTCCTTGTGTATGTGAGTGCTACCATTATGTCTTATTTGAAGGAGGAAAATGAAATAAAAATCCTATCTGAGATATTTATAGATCTCATAAAACCTGATTCACTCTCATAAGCTGCTGCAAGCCCTGTCATCAGGTAAGGCAGAACTGGCAGGTGTAGTAACCAGCCCTGTATTATGTTATATATGCCTACTTCCGGCTCTTAAAAAATAGAAAAAAGAACTGCACGCTGGAAAAACTTGAGAGAAGTAAGACATAAGTAAGGCTGGAGAGAAAGATAGGGGCCCAGGCTGGACATGTATGGGAGTAAGCCAAAAAAATTCCAAAGATGTCAAACAAGGCTGTTTCGGGAGGCACAACGGGAACTGCTAGTATTTCCCCAGTTCTAACTACAAGTCACTTCACACCAGCTTCCCCTGTGGATGGACAAAGGAACACCGCATCGACGTTGAGCTCGCTGCCTCTTCTTGGCTTCGATTGTGTATCGTCCCTTAGACACTCCAGGCTCACTGGGATCTTCAAGAAGCCAGTGACACTATTTAGAGAAAGAGCACTGAGCCACTTTGTACCATTACAGAGAGGTAACTATGGGAAGGAGAGAGCTTTTGTTGAGTGAATGCTACTTGCCAGACACTGGGTAAGTAAGCCGAATTTTAGGTAGGAATTAGTAACTCCATCTCACAGATAAGGAATGAGGCTCAGAGATGAGACTTTCTCAAGGTTCCAGCCCTGCCTGATTTCAAAGTCTCCCTGTGGTTTGTCTACTACAAAACACCTCACCTTAAGGAGCAGCTAGCATAGGCCGGTCCTTTTACAAATGAGAAAAAAAAGGGATAAAAAGAAGACAGACCAATGAGCTGTTCTCATCCACACAGCTCTATGGATCATCAAGCCATGGTGCTTGGCTTCTGCCCTAATGTGTCTAGCCTAGCCAGGAGCCAGTGCAAAATGTAAAAATGAAGAGTGCTGAGCAGTCTTCCCAGGCTTGGGTCCTGTCTCAACCACTTCAATTTGGTTGACTTCAGGCAAGCCACTTAATAACTCAAACCTCAATGTCTCCATCTGTAAAATGAAGAAAAGCAGAACACATATTTCACGTGGTTGTGAGGACTAAATGAAATGATGCACATGAAGTGCTCATAAGAGATCATCTTTAGGAAGTATCTGATGCGTATTAGATCATGACAATGATAGGAAAAACAACCAAGTAGAAAGAGGGAACAGAAAAGTGGTTTTGCAATTTGTCTGCAAGTAAGACAACTTGCTTAATCTTCCTCTGCCTCTTTTCTCACCTCTGAGTGGAAAATTCTGTATTCTCTCCTTTTTTAAAGAGCTTTTTTTGTTTTTGTTTTGTTTTGTTTTGTTTTGTTTTGTTTTTCTATAGGGTGCATGCACTCACCAGATAGACAGAGCAAGACAGAGAGACAAAAAGCAAGAAATCATCCCCCAGGGGGGATGGCCATGCCACTATCCCTTCTACTCCATTCTCCTCTCAAGATTTTGGGCATGCACACACACGTGCCCAGCATGAGTTTCGAGCCACCAGGTCTGGGTCTCAAACTGCAGGCCGCCATGTGGGAGTGCAGTGACATAACCATTACACCACCTGCTGATCTCGAACTTCTGTAATATCTGCCCACTCCCTAGTTACAGAAAAAGGAGATGGGCAATGACAAGAGACCATGAGCAAGGCATCCTGGATCTCAAAACTCAGTATGGATATTTGTTGGATTCTCATCCCAAACATGGAAATCTCCATCGTGAAGGAAATCATTATCTCTCGGCCCATATTTAGGGAAGTAAGAGCTTTCGGGTAGAGAGGGAAATGTACAGGTTAGGGCTGACCAATCTTGGAATAAAGGAGCTACATCAGCAACTCAGGTATCACAGTGAGTAGCATCTCCAGTAGCTCCCGAGAGTCATCTCTGCAAGGCCAAATGACAGAGCAAAACCTTCCACACTATAGACAGGAACTGTGTTCCAGTAACAGGGTCTCTGACCTTATGAACGAACACTAAAAGCTCAAAAGATATGGGTTGGGGGTAGGAAGAATCTATTTTCACTTCTTTGAATGCTGGACAAATTTGCTACATCTCCAAAAATAAGCACCAACGCTAGGACCACTCCATTGAATTCCAATAACTCGGCGCTGAGAGGGGAACGTGAGAGAGTGGTCCCGAGCAAGCGGGCACTCCCTTGCAGGGCAATTGCTCCACGGCTAATTGCCATTTTCACAGCTGGGTTGAGCTTTCCAAAAGGCATCCTTCAGCCTGAGCTCTCAGCTTCTCTCCTGATGTTCTCTCTTGCCAACCATGCCCCCATCAAAGACAGTTTATAGATGAAAGGATGTTGCTATAGCACATACAGCTTTGCAAACATCACAGTTAGAAAAAGAGGCATTTCTAAGGCTTCTTTGTCACGATCACCACATGCCCACGGTCATTACCACAGGAGCTAAGCCTTCCATGCCTGTGGAGGCAGCATCCTTACCTGAATGTCCTCAGCAGCCATTCTTTCGCAGTTTATTTTTGCTCTTCTTACTAGAAAGATGGGTCCTTTGAAATTCTTTATAAACACTGACTACTTCCAAACAGTGTGGTCAGTAAAAAATATGGAGACCTGCTACCTACCACCTATCTGGCATTATCTGTCAGATGTAACGTCCATCCATCCCTTTAAAACCACAGAGCAGGCTGAGGCAAGTGGAAAAGCATGGCCAAGGGCCTACGGAGAATGAATTATTTGAAACACAGCATGGCTGGAATTTAATGCCCAATACCACAAAGTTTCCAGAAATGGAATTTGACCAGGTTAAGCAAACCTCTGGTGGGTCGCAGGAAATGTGAGCAAAACAAGACTGCCTTAGACACATTAGGGTGAGGAACAGCATAACAAGAAGGCTGGAACAACACTTGGGCAGCTGCTATTATTTAATGAACTAGATGAAATACACCCACTAGCACCAACCTGCTTTATTACAAACCTCCAGCAGACCTAGGTTCCAAGTTACACAGAAAGGAAATACGTCAATAGGAGGAACAGGCTCCTGCAGCTCTCTGATCTACTGTTAACCCTCTACAGATCAATGGCTCAGAGGCTGGGCTACATATTGGAACTACCTGAAAGGTGCAAACCCAATGTCTGGATCCCTTCCAAAGAGATACTGATTTACTTGGTCTAGGTACAGCCATGATCAAGAACCATTTCTAAAGACATAAATGAACCTGAAGTCATAAGATATTTCCAAAATAACTACTGAATGCCCAGCACATCCAAGACGCTCTAAAAAGCAGACTATACATTGAAAGTTGACTACAACTAAATCCAAGAAACCAACTCTACTTTAAATCAGACAACCTATCTAGAAGAATAAGACAAGAAAAAAAAAAAGACAGAAAAACTCCAATACAACACAAAATTGAAAAGCAGCATGAGGAAGTAAAGAGTGCTAAACAAGTGTGTAGACACAGTAGCAATTACTGCTGGCTGAGGGCAAGAGAGGGAGTTTCCTAGAAGATGTGGCAAATCTCTGAGTTACAGGGTGAGTGGAATTTGAATGAAGAGAATCAGCAGGGGAGAAGGAGGAAGAGGGAAAAGGCTGAAGGAAACGACATACAGACAGAAGCAAGGAAAGCATAATCATCCAATTTGGACACATGGAAGTGAGGAGAAACAGCAAATATTAAATGTAGGTGTGGCCTTAGAGTACTGTGACTCTTAAAAGTCTGGTTTTATCCTATGTGTAATAGGGAGCCATTGATAGTTTGAAAGAAGATGGAGTGCTAAGTGATGGAGGCAGAGAGACAAGCCCAGGGAGGTGACAAGAGTTGCACCAGGGCACAACAGAAGGGACAGGAAGTTGTTGATGGATGATAAAGTACAGTAGAAGCCAAGTCAATGGGATCTTTCAACCAATGAGATTTGTCTAATCTTTAAAAATTAGGATTACTGAGAGAGAGGCCGAGAATGAGTGAGCCTCAAACCCAGATCATGAGAAGACTAGCCATATGAATGAGGAAGAGTCCAAGAAGGAAGTTGAGGAGCTAGAGGGTTGGGACATGAAAGCTGTGGTGAAGACCGAGCAACCCCAAAGTTTTCTGTCAGTTGCATAGTTCCAGTTCGAAAGTGTGGGCCTGGGGCCTGGTGGTACCACCATGGATCCCATGGGAGATGCGCCCTGGGTTTTGTAGCCAGACCTCTCTGGGCACACCAGGGTACAC
Source organism: Tupaia tana (assembly GCA_026018925.1). Lineage (NCBI taxonomy): Eukaryota > Metazoa > Chordata > Mammalia > Scandentia > Tupaiidae > Tupaia > Tupaia tana. Next base: position 35,528,286 of record JAKSZU010000001.1, on the reverse strand, counting down.
TGATTCAGGCTGGCTGGGCATGGACCGACGTGTGAGAACCCCATTAAAGATGCGTGTCTACCTCTTTCTTACTTTTTCTCTCTGCCTCTCTGGTGGAAGAAATAAGTATACTTTAAGGAAAATTGTGGGGGCTAGATGATGGTAGTGGTAGAACATGATGCAGCACTGATCCACATGGGAGGGTGCCAGGTTCACGTCTACAACCTCCTTGAGTTTGCTGAGCACAGACATGGCCATGATCCAGGGCTGGCTATGGCTGAGGGTAGATCACAGCATCAAGACCTTGTTGGGGGTGTCTCTCTGTCTCTGTCACTCACGATAAAATAAAGAAATACACTTAAAAAAATGGGGATCTGAAACTTGGGTAATATCTGATATTGGAAAGGTGGATTATATTAACAGTTCTGAGGAAATAAAGACATCTCCATCTCAGAAAGATTTTTCAACTTCTAAAAGCTTAGAGGCAACTGAGATCTATGAGATGAGTTCCAAAAGAGAACTGTCACCATCACAACTACCAGAGATTCCAAAGGTGGGAACAGGGAAATGCAAAAAGGAACTGGGGCAAAGGAAGGAGTCTTGCAATGTTCTTTCCCCACTAGGGACAACTGGGAACATCAGGCCTGCTTCATCCCTCAGGCCCCAAACAACTGTTTTAAAACCTCATGGAGGCTGAGTTTCTTCCCCAACTGCTCATTACAATATGCAGTACTTTGAGTTTAAATTTATAAAGCACGACAATCTCGCTGTCCATCCAACCCTCCCAAGAATTTAAAACACACTTCAAAAAAGACTTCCATGAACTGGCACATGAGTCACTGTTCATTTCCTACGGTCCTTTTGCTGGCGAGGTGTCAGAAACAAAGCCATTCAAACTTGATGCTTGCTACAGAAAACCCCAGTTCTAACCCCTCCCTCACATGCCTCAGGCACCCCCTACTCCCACTCCATTTGTTATTACTGAAGTGACAATACTTTTTTACTAGAGTTGTAATTGGAGGCTTTTGTTTTGCTGTTTCAGTACAGTGTCTATTTTCCAATTTGTTACACATTATTAAAAGTGAAAGGGGATTAAATTACACAATAAGCCTTCTTTAACATATTCAGTTGCTTGGTTGGTCTAGGAGCCACCCAATTCCAAAATGTTATATATTAATACTCTTCAAAGTAAAAGGGATGTTCTTTACCTGCTCTTAAGAAGGAAAAGAGAGCAAAAGAAAGGGATACTGGGTCCAATTATACTCATCAAACTGTGAAGAAAAGCAAACAAATTGACTTGAGCATTTGAAAGAGTTCTGGGCTCTGAACTTACAGCGCTGGCAATCTCTTGGTCCAACCCTAGCGTTCTAGAGTTGGGGAAACCAAGACCCCTTCAAGATGTGACATTCTAAGGTCCTGTGCTCCTAGCTTTGTATAGGGCCAGTGCCCTGCATTACAATATGACCCTCAGGAAATGTGAATAAAACCATATTCAGAAATGGATATTACATATGGCTCTACATTCATTATTTTAATTTCCACTAATCATTTCTGAATGACACAGACATAGATGCTGTTTCCTGGCCATTATGGACATGTGTACTCACACTGAATACTCATCTGCCCTAAAAGTATCCAGCCCCCATGTCATGAGCTAAAAATGAGCCCACTGTGGAACTTGGTGACTCTCAGGCATGTTTTATTAACAATGAGGGTAAATACAGATAGGCACAGGTCAGTGTGCAAAACCTCACAGAACTACTTAATGTTGTTTTCTTTTTCTTTCTTTCTTTCTTTTCTATTTTGGCCACTGGGTTCTATCTGCATTACATAATTATGAACCTGTTTTCTCTTTCCCACTAAAGGGTAGAATCTATATTCAACTTTGCACCCCCAAACAGTGGTTTACACATACCAAGAGCTGAAGGGATGAGGTATTTACCGTGAAGTATTTTCTAATTTGAAATATAAACAAGGAAAATCCCTTAAGGAGTGACTGGCTCCATCCACCGCCTCAGTCAGGGGTGTATCCCTCTGAGACCAGAAGTCACTCCACCGCACACCAGCTCATCTTAGACTCGTATCTCAGAGAGGCTGCTGCTGACGCTCAGCTGTGACATCTGTAAGTCTAGGACGCAGTACACAGAGCAGCTGCTCTAATGGGGAGCAGAACAGACAGGACCAAGTTCTTAGGGTGCCCCAAATACCAAGTGAGGGAAACAAAACAAACTCAAGACAGAAGAAATAACTGCCGTCTAGCTGCAGAAAATCAGGGCAAAGTGAAGGAAGACCAAGTTCATTCATGGTCTACCTTGGGTAAAAGCCTGTCCTAATCATGGCAATACTTTCTCTTGGGAATTCTGAATCTAGATTGAACAATATGGCTTCCCCTGTGGATGTTCTAACTCGAGCACACACTGTAACTAAGGAGGAGCGATACTGAACTTGTCAATGTCACAGGTAACATGAATGCATAGATACTGTAACTTGTTCCACCAACCTTAGCATCCACCAACTGTAGACAGTTCCAAACTGTAGACAGTGGTTAGAACCACTGTCCTTGGTTAAGATTTAACATTTGGGGTTAAAACATTTCCACCTGTGTATGCTAAGCAAGTGCTCAGCTGATGTGAGAGAACAAAGGGATTTGTAGAGAGACTAAATCTCTGCCTCTCACTCTTCTGGCACCTCTCAAGTTGGGTTAGGGAGCTGTCCTAAACTTTCAGCAAATCTCAGTTCCAACTACATTCTCAGGGAACCGAAATCACAGAGGCATTCCCTGCAACTGCCGGTTGGGACAGGCCAGGGTAAATTGTGTTCTTCTCTCCCCAACAGGCACAAAGACTGCAATGCCTTCTGTACTCAAAAAGTTAAAATACAGGCATTCACTGAAGGGACAGGAATCTGAAAAGAATCTGAAAAGTCATAAGAGAATGGCTATTAAAAGCCTCATTAGGACCCTCTGAACTATCCCCATTTAAGTGGCGAAGCAAATTAGCCTTCACTGGCATTTATATTTAGAATGGGCTGGGAGAGGGAAGAGCCTACATTTGAACGTTTTAGGTCTCTGACATACCCGTACATAAATCATTCCAGGGCAAGGCTTGTCACCCTGCATCTTCTGCTCTGCCTTTTAAATGGAGAGGACCCCAACATCCTGTTCTCCTTAGGGTAGTGAGAGGCTTATGGAGAACAAAGAACTTCCTTTCCCCCCACCCCCACTAAGGGCAGAGCAGTTAAAAAAATAATTAAAAAAAAAAACTGCATTGTACATTCACCTATTTTAAAATATGAAACTGCAAACAGGTAGACTGAATGACAATGTTTGAGAGCCGCTACAAAGACATTATCTATTAAAAGAACATAGAAATGAATTCATTAAAGAAAGGCTAAGTGTGTGATTGATTGCATTCACACGTGCTTTCGTTGCTAAAGCTACATTTATATAGTGATTGTGTTCTTATAAAGAAAGATCTGGATAACAGGGCAGCTCTGATTTTTTTTTTTTTTTTTTTTCATTTACCAAGTTGCTGTTTCAAATAAAGAAATAGATTGACAGTAACTGAAAAACACATAAATCACATACCAAAAAAGAAAAAAAAAGGCTACTTTATCCTTTCAGTGTGGTTAGCAAGGCTCCTTTGTGTCTACAAATTTCCCTGGGTGGTGCTGTTGCCAAGAAATTCTAATTCATGACAAGGTTTTCTGCAAATTGGGGACAGCAGCAAACCTGCGGATGGACCAACCCTACAGTTTGCTTTGTCTTTCTGGCTGAGACAACACCTGGCCACTCAGGCCTGTAGAAGGCATGCGAAGGCTATAGAAGAAGAAACCATGTGGCTCAAATCCCATCCCTGGTACCATGACGCTGTTCTTGGAAGGCAACCATTTCTGTAGGTTTTCCCCTAGGGACGCCTTGTACCGAAAGGCCCTTGTAAAAGTGTTCCAGGGTGCCTGCAACCAAGGCGAAAGTGTAGTGTTATGGGGACACTGTAGTCCTTCCAGTAGCCAAGTATGCCATTAGTTTAAAACAATGGGGAAATGGGGGAGGAGGGAGGAATGTTCTATGATTTATTTATTTGTTTCCAGTAGCAGTGGAAAATTTTCTCTGAGCACAAGGGAGGCCTGAAACTGACCCTATCTGCCAATTATGAATCAGCATTAACAACGAACATAATTCCGTAAGAGTTTTCAAATAAACATGCATGCCCCTCAATGACATGAAGCAGAACTAAGTCCAGAAAAGATCCCCTGCATCATTATCCTATCTACACTCATGAAATAGCAGACAAGGTATAAAGAATATATAAAAATGCTAAGTGTCTCTGTGTATTCTCGAAAAAAATAAAAGTCATATCCTTTTGATTTCCCTAGTCGGCAGTACATCCAGAGAGGTGATGATGGTTCCTGCTGACCACGAACGCCATGGATGGGTCTCCCTTTATCACCATAGAGTGGCACCCTATCAGCTACTTCAGCCCTGTCCCACCTTTGACTTTTTCCGACTTTGGCTCATACAGCTCTTGAAAAATGTCCTGCGAGTTTCCAAAGAGCTTAGGGCTGGTAGCTTTAAGAGCTGTGTGTCAGCACAGCCTAATTTACGGTTTCAGGAGAGGCAGAGATGGTATGGCTTGGGCCAAGTGCTTAAGTATGCAGAGCCCAGGAATGGAGAGCCGTGAATGTAGAACGTCCAGGTGGATTTTTAGATTATACCAGTGATACCTTTCAGAGCTGGAGACAGATGTGTCTAAGGCAGCACTGCCTAAAAATCCAACGTGGTGGTCGTGATCCCTGCCATAAGCAGTGGCCCTGTCACGGTCAGTGACTCTGTCACAGGTTCACTGACTACTAAGCAGGACAATTATCCCAGACCATGACTTTTAAATAGAACTCCCAAATCGTCCATTTTCCAATGTACAGATGTTCTTGGGTTTATCATCCAAGTCACTCTCTAGAAACCAAATCAGATTATCAGAACCTCTGTATTTTGTTCATCTCCCCGAGGCCAGGTACATTGTTCACTTTTAGAAGAACATCTAATCATTTGATTCGACTCCTTATTTGACCTCTAAAATCTGATTACCCCAGAGCATCAGGAAACTTCCTTCTGCCTAGAGTTCTTTTTAGCAACCTCCTTAAGCTATTTTGAGCAAAGAAGTCTCAGGATTTCACCATTTGATGATCGATGTGGAACCCACAGTTGCACATCACCACCACCACTACCCCCCCCCCCCCCATACTCAGGAGCAGCAAAGGGTTTGGGGAAGGCGATGAAGACAGAGAGAAGTGAGAGGTTTTGTCATCAGTGTGAATTTAGGGTCTTGGTCACCTTTAAAGAGAGCCACTGTGACTACAGCAGCCAGAGCAGAAAGCTCCTTGGAGTGATATCGTGTGTATAAGTGCTTCCCCACAAGTTACGTTTCAGTGCGGACTATGAGCACGTCTCTGAAATAACTTGGCACAGGGTTTAAGGTGAGAGTGGTTGACAGTTGGAGAGGATTGAGGCAAGAAGTAAGGAGGGTGTTCAGAGAGACGAAAATTCCTTTGCCTACAGAGAGAGACTGAGCTAGAGGTTCTTCGAAGGGGGGAGGAGGCAGAGAAGAGAAGGGGGAGGAGGAGAGAAAGAAGAGCAGAGATGGCTTCTGAGGAAACAATAGATCTAATGCACCCTCTAATTGTCAAACCAATGATGTTTCTTTGCAGATCCAGAGTTTCTCCTGGATGGTCTAGCCAGATCGAGAAAAGCAGGTTTCCCTGGGAGAGGCCTCCCCCCAAAGCAGGTTTTACTACAGTGAAAACTTGAACCAAAACAAAGTTGTGTGATTCATCAGGAAGGCACGTCATAACAAATAAAGCCAACTTTCTTCTCTCCAACACTGCGTACCAGTTAGTCACAAACAAGGGCTGCCTTGGGCAGGCTGACTAACTCAACAGATTCCCCTCTCTAACCTGTCTAGACGGTTGTTAACATGCAACCGACTATCGACACCAGTGGGCCGAAATGAAAGGCTATTTCAGAAAATGAACTACTGGCAAGATTTTGGGTTGATTGGCATGTAATAAATAAATAAATAAATAAATAAATAAATAAATAAATAAATGAGGAAAAAGATCCAGAGACCCTTCTGGAGACAGTCTCGTTAAGGATGAGGGAGAGGATGCACTGAAGACATGCTTTATGCTAAAAAAGCGTGTGTGTTTACAGAGAAACAAAGTCGAGTATCTGCCAGCATCCTTGGACGGGAATGCACGGTGGACAGCTAGACGCCAGAGGCTGGTCGCTGGAGGCAAACTCGCGGCTTTAGTTGTTAGGCAGTGGAGAATAACAACTAGTAACAATGGTACAGAAGCTAGGCTTTGACATTGGGCTCTTTAGACCAAAAGTCAAACCTTTCTTGCTAAAGCAGCAACTGTTACATCCCAGCCTCAAGCTGGCAAATCCTGCTTTGGATCCTGGCAGAGGAAATTCGGCAGTTCATTAGCCTTAACAAGCTGCTGTCACTGAGCAGAGAAGTTACACGAACAGCCACACACCAAGCTCCTCGCAGCCCTCCCCCAAGGGCAAGCGGGTTTCTCCAGGACGGACTGTACAAGTTCACACCTCCGGCGTGCAAATCCCGACCGTCTTCTTGGACTTTCCGTGGTGCACATGGTACAATTTTTAAATACCCGTGCCCTCCCCCGCCCCCACCCCGTCTTTCCCGCAGAATGTCCCCTCAGCAGCTCCTAATCGCTGCTGACAAAAACCACCGTTTCCGCAGCAGACCCAGCAGTTTCCACTGACCAGCACTTTCTTTATCCCACTTCACAAAGCCCAGTGAACTTGTCACCAGCCCTGCTTCATCCTCGCTGGGATGCCTAGCCAACTTGGCATCAGCGCCCTTCGGCATCCTGGAGTTTCTTAACTAGTCCTCTAAGACAAAGTCAGAGGCGTGGAAGCACACACCACCCTTTGTCCGAGGTTGTGCTGTCTCACTGGAGACGGACCCCAAACCGGACACACACAGAGGGTGTTTTCTTTCTTGGTGGCATCAGACTGGGGAAACCTACCAGGCACTGTTAGCCAGAGACAGACACAGCTTCCAGTGCCCCTGGTCAGTGGTGCTTCAGTATCTTTTGTCACTGGGCTTGTCTCCCTTCTGCCCACCTTCTAATCTCAAAATCAGGCTCCTATTCTTTATTGACACTCGCTAATTACTGGGAAAACACTCTGCTTCGCTCCTGCCCCCCACCCTCCAATCTGCCTGCCTGCCCTCAGCACCAGCTGAAACAGATGAACCTGATTGAAGGTACCAAGCAGGTAGAACTCTCGCGCAGGGGGGAACGTGATATCCTGTCAACGATCGCTCTAAAAGCCCCAAAGCACCTTCCCACCCAGCTCCTCCGAACCCCAGAAGTTCGGCAGGTCTCTGCTCAGGGACGGGAGCCCGACAACATGTGCGCAAGGATGTGTGTTGGTGACTGAAACGCAGGCAGCTCTGACCGGCTGCTAAGCTCAGCACTCCAAGGGGTTAGGGCTGGGTGGAGAGGTAAGCGCATCTGATTGTTTCGGAAAACATTTTAAACAACGTACAGCCAAAAAGGGGAAAATACAATAAAATAAACAAAATTCAACCCAGAGCCCACACCAACGCAGCCCCTGCGTCTCCGCCGCCACCACACGATTTACACAAGTAATTTAAATCATTCACCTGCTGCCAGGTCTCCTCCAGGGATGGCAAAGCTGAGAAGTAGCCGGTGTCGTGGACAAGTTGTAGCTCCTGGAATATACTATAACTAGCCAACACGTCCATGCTGCTGCTGCCGGGCAAAACGGGAGGAGAAACCCTCCCCCGAACACAGTTGGGTCTGTTTGTTTGTCAGTCTGTCTGGCTCACCCCCCAAGAAGGCAGACATCCAGTGGCCCTTTTGTTTTGTTTTGTTTCAGTCAACTAAAAAGGAAAAAAAAATCAATGCAGGAGAGAGGGAGAGAGGCGGTGAGAGAGGAGAGAGTGAGTGGGGTGGATGGAGAGAGGCTTCCAGCGTGTACAGTGCAGACGACTGCCAGGAAAAGGGGACTTCTCCACGGGAGTAACAATTCCCTTCCAGGGCTCTAATCACTCCAGCTCGTGGATCAGGAAGGGGGACGCAAACTCACTGACACGAAGCTGCCATCTATTTCTGCAGCGCTGTTCGCTCCTAATGCAATCTTTGCTCTTTATTTTGGGAGGTTGCATTTTTTTTTCTCGCGATCGCTTCTCTCCCCCCCCCCTCCTTCCCTTCCCTCCCCACCCCCCACCCCATCCTTGCTAGTTTGTAGTCTCTCCCCCCTCCTTTTCTCCTCCTCCTGCTCTTCCCCCTCCCCAAACACCCTCCCTCCACCCGGCTCTCCGCGCAGCCGTGGGATCTCGGAGGAGGGCGTCCATTAGGCCGCGTGTGACCATGTAAGGTAAACAGGGGGCTCGTGAAGTCACTCAGCACCAATGGGGGACGCGGAGTGGGGCCGGGGGCGGAGCTTGGCACCGGCGGCGGGCGCGGATTGGCGTGCCGCGGATCTCCCTGCTGCCTTACAAGGCGGTGCAAGGCGAGCTATTTTTAGAGGGCTATATAAGGGGGCTGAGGCGACCGCACGGCGGCCGGGGAGAGCGAGTGCAAGGGACGGGGAGGGCCGCGGCGACTCTCGCGTCGGCTCCCGGGACGCCGAGGCGACCGGGCTCGGGCTGCGCGCCGGCCTCCGACCCTCGCCTTGGTACCTGGCGGAGCCGCGAGCGTCCGGAGCCTGAGGCTCTTCGAGGGAAGGGGGGTCGCACGTCGCCGCATTGGCGCGGACGCGGCGGGTCAGGAGGTGCAAGTCCAGAGAGCTGGGTTAGGATGCCTCCTGGGGGAGGCACGGTGCGGGAGAGCCGCGGAGAAGCCGGCGGGCAGAGGGGGTGACACTTTCCTCTCGCCACCCTCCTCGGCGCAGAGGCGGGGAGTTGCGAGGACAGGCAAAGGCGGTCCTCACGTAGTCAAAAATAAGCAGAGGGCAGAAGCACCAAAAGCCCCTTTACGAATTCCCCACAGGGTGCTGCGAAGTGCCCGAGGAGGAAGTGCCACACAATGGAAGAGAACAAAGGGGAGCGGCGCTGAGAGCGCAGCCTGCGCCCGCCCCCCGCGCAGCGCGCAGTCCCCGCCCCGGCCGCGAGCGCAGAGCTGCGAGCTGTGGCCGCCCCCTGCGCGCTGCTCTGACCCCCAGCCGCAGGCCGGCGGCTAGTCCAGCGCCAAGCAAGAGCTGATTGAAAGGTGGCTATCGCTAGAGTGTGTGTTAAAGAGGGGACACGTGGGGCGCAGGCTGAGCTGGCAACTTGCTAGAGGGTCTTTACGTGAAATTTCCCAGGTGGCTTCCAACGAGGGTGTCGTGCAGAGCTGCGATGGCGTGTGGACGAACACGATTGGATTCTGAGTCTGGACTGTAGGGTTGCACTCTAGATAGCGATCCTTTCACCTCTGAGATGAAAACCCTGCACAACGCACGTTAGAGCTGACCAATTGTTTGCTTGACCTTAAATGGTTAGTGTGGTTCAAGCTTCCCCTAATGCAATGGGAGCTTAACGTCTGCGTTTGGAACGGTCGCGGAAGTCGGTACTTAGAAAAGAGGAACTTCGTTCTCTCCGCAATACAAACGGCACGTCCAGCTTAATCGCCCTCCTCACCTTTCCCTGCCTTTGATTTTGTAGGACTCGCTATCACAGTATTTGAAAGGTTCGGCTTTAACGACTCAACATAACTTGAAATTAAAGATTGGCCAGAGGAAATTAAACTGGGATTGAAGAAAGGCTGGCTTATTTACTTGTTAGCGCCTTGAATTCCGTTGGTCAGATTTGCAGGACTCATTGTATGAGTGCACGGGGTACCTTTACTGTACCGTGGATGCACGGGTGTGCAAAGTTGCTTACTAGCTGCGTGACTTTGACGAAGTTAGTGGGTCAGAGCCTCTGCTTGCCCATCTCAGCGCTAGAAATAGTGTTACCCGCCTTGCCTCCTTGTCAATAAGGTCTGTAACTCACCTGGCATAGCTGCCACTATCAGATGAATACTAGTTAACGTTCCTTGTGTCCAGATCCTAGTTAAATAAACTAAATAGTATCAGAACTAATAGGACTCATGGGGGAACATACCAGAGTCATAGATACAGAGGAGAGGTACCAACCCCTTGCTAATTTGTTACAAAGTCTCTACTTCTCTATTTCCAAGCCCATGCTAGTCTGAGGGGGCCATTGAGATGTACTTGGGCATGAGTAAAAGGTGAAGGGAAGGAATTTAGATATAGGGAACTATAGATTCAAAAACAAGACAGGCCATATAATTTGGTGTTTGCAACTCAAGTGACCTTCAGTTTTTGTCTCTGTGTTACATGTTTTATATATATATCCCCCACCCCCAATAGGGCATGTTCTCACCAAAGAGAGCCAGAGCCAGAGAGCAGGAAAGTGAGAAATCACCTCCCCCCCGGGAGGGGGTGGTCTCACACACACCACATAATCCCTTCTCCTCTATTCTCCTCTTGGGATCTTGAGCATGCATTCACACCCATCCAGCATGATTTTCAAGCCACCAGGTACAGGATTTGAACCTCAGTTGGACATGCGGGAGTCCAGTGATCTAAGCACTACACCATCTGCTGACCCAATGTACATATGGATTTTACATGCAATGTCTCATTTAATCCTTAGGACAACATGTAAGGTAGTTACTTTTATTATCTCCACTTTGACAGCAGAAGATACCCAGGCTTAGATACATTAAATTGGTCAAGGTCACATAACCCCGAATGGTTAAGCAAGGGTTCAAATTGAGGAGATCTGACTCCCAGGACTGCTCTGTACTAGAATCTGCACTGTAAAAGACCGAGTCTCTTGGTGGCATGTCAAGATGTATTCATTAAAATTGCTTGGGTGAGGGAGCCAGATGGTGGCATGGTTGTAGAACATAACAATTTGTGAGACAGTCACATGAGAGAGTGCCCGGTTCAAGTCCAGAGACCTCCCTCAGTAAGCTAGCACGTGTTTGCCAGTGATCTGGGGCTGACCTAGACTGGAAGTAAATGGAGGCATCAGGACCCTGCTGATTGGGGTGGTGTGTGTGTGTGTGTGTGTGTGTGTGTGTAACTCATGAAACATATTTTTTTTTAAATCATTAAAGTGAGGCTCACATTGAGACTTTCGGCACATAACTGTCATTCTACTTACAAAATAAGTCAACCAAAGTTTTACAGAGTAAATCTCCAGATCCCATTATGGCTTTTTCTCAAAGGTTTATAGAATGTTTTAGAATGCATTCTAAGAGAGTTATGTAACCAGCATTCTGAAAGTCACATTTTCAATATTAGTCATATTTAGCTACTTTTTATAACCTAGAGACCCTACGTTCACATTACAAAACACATGAAAATTATCCAAATGTGCAAAACAATCAACAAGTTAATAACTACGGCATGTTGAATGCCTTCTCTGTACCTGGCACTTCACACATAGTCACGTCTGATGTTCACCACCATCATGTGAGGAGCTATTATTGCTCCATTGTTAGAGACGAAGATCTCTGAAGTTCAGAGGGGGCACCTTTTTGCCCATTACTGTGTGTCTATTATGTCGCAGAAGCAGACTCAAATGTAGGTCTACCTCTGAATGGACTCTGAAGTTTATCTTCTCTATAAACTCTGTCTTTTCCTTTGTATTTTTTTTTCCGAGAGTTTTTTTTGTTTGTTTGTTTGTTTGTTTGTTTTTTGCTATAAGGTGCATGCACTCACCAGAAAGACAGAGAAAGACAGAGAGATAGAAAGCAAGAAATCACACCCTTGGGGGATGGCCATGCCACAATCCCTTCTATGTCATTCTCTCGGGATCTTGGATACGCATGCACACATGCCCAGCATGAGTTTAAGCCACCAGATCTGGAACTCCAACCATAGGCAACTACATGGAAGTCCAGCGATGTAGCCATCACGCCATCTGCTGGTCGCAATTTTTATTTGTATTTTTATTATCTGTTTTGTTTGTTTTTGAGAGGTTTTTGCTATAGGGTGCGTGCGCTCGCCAGACAGAGAGAGACAGAGAGATAGAAAGTGAGAAAGCACTCCCCAGGGTTGGATGGCCACGCCACAATCCCTTCTCCTCTATTCTCCTCTTGGGATCTTGAGCACACATGCACACACGCCCAGCCTGAGTTTAAGCCACCGGGTCCGGGACTCGAACTGCGGTCGACTACGTGGGAGTCCAGCAACATAGCCATTGAGCTAACTGCTGGTCCCCTTTATTATCTTTTTCTTTTTTGAGAGAGATTTTGCTATAGGATGTGTGTGCTCATCAAAAAGATAAACAGAAAGTGAGAAATAATCCCCCAGGGGGATGGCCCTGCCGCAATCTCTTCTCCTCCATTCTACTCTTGGAATTCTGAGCACACACATGCACCCCCGGTGTGAGTTTCAAGATGCCAGGTCCAAGACTCAAATTGTGGTTGACCACGTGGGAGTCCAGCACTTTAACCACTATACCACCTCCTGGTCCCCAAAGGCTGTCATGAGAAATGCTGACTTTACTTCTGATAATATCACCTTTTAGAAGTAGATAATCTTATAAACAGCCCAGAATAAATAATAAGTTACCCCCTAAGAACTTAGAAATGAAGATATTATTAAGAGTGAAGTAGTAAAAGCTTAAAATGGTGTGGACACAATCAAAGCATCAGATTGTTACCACCAGGAAAGTTCTACTTCATTAGTATGGGAAATCCTTATTATCTGGATGTGATCATTTCTGGTACTGTCTCCTAAAAGTAAATCTACTTAATACAAATTTCTGAGAAAACAGTGAAAAAGATAAATAAAAGATTTGCTTGTGATTTCATTAGAAAATAAGAATGTATTAAAATGTATTTATTCTATACTATATTTAACAAAATGTATGTCAAAAATACAACCATAGGCTAATTGTAGAAGGAATAAATAGATCAAGAAAAGTATTGTTGGCCTGTTTTTTCCCTATAAAATGTGAAATATCTGTCAGGATTCAGAACACAATACCCCAAAGTATGACACCTTCGCATGCTGAGTACTTTGAACTGAAGGAGGTTGGGAGCAGCAAGGTCTCTTTGACCTTCTCTAACCTACTTTTCTCTCCTGAAGCTGGTCATAGAATCTAGAAATCCTTTTCCTGAAGCAAGCCATAAAGTCTAGGAAGTTCACTCTCTGATCTCCCCCCTTCTCCCCTGAAGACCTTCATGTGACAAGAATTCTGCCCCATGTCTAGAAGCCAAGAAGAATCTGAACAAACAGACCTTGCTTAGTTCTCCCCAGTTCATTACCATGAGGTCATACCCCCGGTTCATGCAATCACACCCCTACATGACTGTTCATTTCTCATCAAACCTACCATAAAGCTACAGTTTTCCCTGAGTCTTTGAATCTTCACATCTGAAGGATCCTGTGTCACATAAAACTTTGGTTAAATAAATTTGTTATGCTTTTCTCTTGTGAATCTGTCTTTTGTTATAGGAGTGTCAGCCATGAACCTTGTGATGGGTGAGGAAAGAAGATTACTTCTTCTCCCTGCACACCTTACAACATACTTTATTTCACATTTGGCTTTAGCAGCATAATCAAAGAGAGTCATTTTGTTAAACGTTAGAGGGCTTCATTAACTTTCCTAAGGGTCCCAATTAATTCTTTGATATTCAAAGTAGTCTCATCTGAAACAATAATACAGCCATCTTCCCTGTTCATTTTACCTTCATTTCTTAGGTTTACTCTATGTATCTTCTTTTGCTTCACCAATTTCACTTTCTTTCTTTGAAAACCAAAACTGACTCCATTTATTTTCAAAATAAGAGCTGATCCATGTTTTTAGTTTATTACCATACAAAAGGCACTTTGTAAAATTAGTAGTGCAGACTTTGACTTCAACATGTTCCTGTAAAAACTTCACAGTGTAGCAAAGTGATCACTATTAGGAAGACCAACCTCACTTCCACTGACATCATGAAATCTTACACCTTTTGCAAGATTTGCTATTTCACTTTGCAATGGAATTGAATGCATTTGCATTGTATTTTAACATCTGCCACCCTAGGGATTGGGAGAAGACTGGTATAGAGGAGGAATATTTGAATGGGACATGATGTGTAAATGGCCCTGTTATTAAATACTCTTACGTGCTAATGACTTTTGCTTCCCTTCACAATCTTAATACAAGGGAGGAAAGTGTGAACTTAGGGAGCATGCTTTCATTGTATCTTAGAAAACAAGAGTGTCAGAGAGGTGGAGGTTAGTAAACCAGACTGCCAGGGAGAGATTCGGTTTGAATTACAAAGAACATGAATGTGGCCACTTGTGAGCTGTGTCATGATTGAGGAAAAAGGGATTGCAAATTCATTAGGCCTCTCATGTCCTGGACAAATTATTTCTCAAGAACATACATAATCACTATGTCTTCACTCTGTATAGAGGTTCTGCTCATAATTTGGCTTCTTATTTGTTCTGTCCGTGGGGAAAGAATTTACTGGTTACAACCTCGGAAGCCTGGTTACTATGACAGTACCACAATAGTTGTTATTGTCAATTAATATGAAGACATTTTAGTTCCAGGTGTGTTGCCTGTGAGTTTAGTTAGCATGGTATGTTCAGTTTGGAGACACTGACATATTGAGGTTTGTGGACATAAAGAGTTTAAAAAGTGGATCTCGATGAATTAACCAAGAGCTTGGCATCTAGCCTGCCTATCTTCTCAAGAAAACATCCCCCTTCTTGCCATTAGCTTTTCAGAATTCTGTGATTATGTTATAGTTGAATAAAACAATTATTTACAAATAAAATGCCAACCCTGAGTCCTGCATTGTCATGAGTCATATAAAAGGAATAAAAGGGGGGTTGGTACCTGCTTGGTATGGACATGCCAGCTAGGGAAACCATTGGTTTCTTCCCTCTAACTTGAGTGGCCCATTGCTTAATCATGGGCCATAATGATAATAGTAAGGCGTTCCAGCATTAGGCAAGAGTATACTGTTGGGAATGTCTTGCCCAGACCAAGCGTGATGGACATTTAATGGCATGATGACTTGTGTTACATAATTCCTTTGGAGATTAATATCAGCAGACACATTTGTAGTCTGAGCTACCAGCACTTAGACGTGTCAATATCCTTGGACCAGCCAGTGATTTGGTGATTAAAGCAGCCAAAACCTACATGGCCCACTCTACTGATTGAGTCTGAACCCATTGGCTTGAAAAACACACCAGGTGAATGTTCATACATGACCAAAATCCCAAAAGAAGGGAGAAATAGAGGATGAATTGTGGAATGACCATTTCCCATGGGGGGTGCATTCTCACTTCTTCCTTTCTATCTCTCTCCAGCAAGTACACACACACTCTAGAAAATTTTAAGAAATAATTGTCAATATCCTCTAATGAAGAACATAATCATCATGTTTTGGTCTAAATTTTATTTATCATCATAATTATTATTCTTTTATTGTGCTGTAGGGCATGTGTGAGAGAGAAAGTGAGAAAGCAAGCTACCAGGTCAAGGATTCAAACTGTAGTCAGCCATGTGCAAGTCCAGCATCTTAACAACCACGCCACCTGCTGGCCCTCATAATCATCACTTAAATTCAATCATCCATTCAACATACATTATGTAAACATTCAATCATTTAACATATATTATGCAAAGCACGTAAGTTGAGAATAAAATGATAAACAAGGGTATAATACTAGTGTTTGAGACAGTAACACTAAATCTCAGAAGTTAGAAAAGGCCTTTGAAGAGTCTAGCCCAACCTTCAGCAGATCTGCAGCTTCCTTTTGCAACATTCATTCCAGAAGATGCCCAGTTCCTCTAATAACAGGGAAATCCCAGCATGCTCTGAGATAAACCTCTATGTCTGAGTCTGGCTGGCTGATTTTCCCCTTCTAAAAATAGCATCACAAACTATTCAGGGGTTTCTGGACAAAGATTTTGGGAAAGAGGCCAGTAGGAAATGAGAAAAGTGTTTTATTTTTAAATAATAAAAAGAAGAATCACTTTTGCTATGTGAGAGAAATGCCAAGACAGTTGTGAAGCGAGTGAGAAATTCAGTTGCTAATGTCTTAAGGATTATTACTCTTTGCAGTATGTGAGGCCGTTTGTAAGACTGTACTGTATTTCATCCTGAGCATTTTTTGTTGTGACATGTTGAATACAACACAGTACTACTATTAATACATTAAATATCACTGTCAATGTTCTACCCGAATATTATCATTTTTCTTTTAATAGTGCCATTTCTGAAGGTTTTGGTATGCAGTTAATGGGATTTAACAGCGGAATGCATCTCAGATTTTGTAATGGAAATCAATGGAAGAAGAAGATTGATTTGATAGAAAGGCTCTGTACTGCAAACTTTGCTGACAATAACCATTCCTTTAAGTGAGGGATACCTATTCCACAAGTGCCCAATGATGAGTTTTTATGTATATGATAGATCTAGGTAGTTTGGAAGATGAATAATGTCAGCAGTAGTTTTTTGCTGACTGGTCGCTCATTTGAATTTCTCTGAATTTTCTCTACCAGAGGATGCTTATTTGAATGGTTAGAGAAGTCAGCTGAGTCAGTGTTTAGTACTAGTTTCTGCTCTTGTGAGGAGTAAGTTAGCCAAATTTGACCTTCCATTTGTGCAGTGACAAAAGGGAAATAATGCTTCACGATTTTCTTCCAACTCTCATGTCTTCTTTCTGCTTGGAAATGTTCAAATTGTCCTAAACAACATGGTCATGTTTTACACAGGGCATTTTATTTTGTCTTCTCTGAAGAGGGGCATCATCAGTGACATGCACTTTGCCTGGCTGGCTTCCACTGTGGTTACTATTTAGGAAGCTCAGGCAATCCTCTTTGATGAAGGACAAAAGGTGGTATAACTCAGACAGTCACACTCCCTCTACTCAATCTGTCCAAATTCAAAATTCCACCATTTCCCTCTGTAAAAAGGTAGTCTGACGTGATTCATTTTCATGAAGAGCTTAACAAATTTGCTTAACCAGTTTGTAGATGTGACAACCCCAGAAAGCTCACATTCCCAAAAATTTCCTCAACAAACGGAACCCAAAAACAAGCCACCCATGAGAAATGACTTCTCGGGATGGTGGCTGGTCACCAACCCTTTGCTCCTTTTACTTCTTGGTTCTTCTTCCTCCTCAGAACATTTGGCAAGCCTTTTCTGTGGACTTGTCCTGATATTGCACCTTAAAACCTAATGAGGGAAATAATAAAATTTAGGCGACCTTGGGGAAGATTGTACACCCAATAGTATGAATCCAATGAGGAACTAGGGGAGGGACTCGCACGCTAGGGAATAAAATGCATGTTGTAACTGATTTGGGCATGCCTGCTCATCAGACACCCAGTCTTGCAAGACCACCATTAAAGTCTCACTTCCCCATATCTTGTGTCTCTGTGTCCTTTCTTTGGCATTGGATGGGTGAGCATACCTGTGTCACAGATTGACCTATTCTTTGCTTTTCAGCAATATCAATTCTCAGTCTTTGAGGAATATTGTATGTGAAATCAGCCCCTGTTGTTTTGTCCTTTCTACATGCTCATGTGTGTCATTGCCTGTTTGAGATTATGTGTTCTTAGAGAACATGTGTCTGATCAAATCTGATATCTGAGATTCTAGTATCTGTGATCATACACAAAACTTCTGTTTCTACAAAGTGTTAAAGAACATACAAAATGTTTTTAATAAATTTAAAAATAATATTACTCTTCCTTCAGTATTGTTTGGACACACAATATTTGTGCCAGATTCTGCCTATTTGACTCAACAGGAGAAAATGTCACCTCACATGACAACAAATGTGCTTGAAAGAAAATAGAAGTTCTAAGGCTCCTAGCAAAAATCTCTAATTAAAATTACCAGCACCTACACGAAACGTATAAGACACATTGTCAAAGAACCCACTTCAGAGGGCTACTTCAAAAAAATGTGTATCTTTTTAAAATAAGGTACTTTCACAGGAACCAGTTACTGTTACATTTCTTACATTTTTTTTTTTTTGATAGGTTTTCGCTATAGGGGTGTGCGCTCGCCAGACAGAGAGAGACATAGAGACAGAGAAAGCGAGAAATCGCTCCCCAGAGGGGATGGTCACACTGCAATCCCTTCTCCTCCATTCTCCTCTTGGGATCTTGGGCACGCGGGCATGCACACACACACGCCCAGCGTGAGTTTTAAACCACTGGGTCCCGGACGCAAACCACAGCCGACTACGTGGGAGTCCAGTGACATAGCCATTACACTAACTGCTGGTTCCCACATTTCTTACATTTTTAAGAGAAGTTATGACTTTGAATATTGTAACATTTCACAAAGTGATGTAATAACAGACCTTTCTGTGGACTAGTCAAGGTATCAGAAAGAGAAAGCTGAGAGTAAGAATTTGTTAAGTATAAGTTTCTTCCCTTCTGTCCTAGGGCAAAGGATGTCTTAAGTGATCTGCAAAGACCACTTAGTACAGACAGAGATCCACTTCAGTAGCTTTAAAGCAAGTATTTGGCAACCTTGAATTACCCCTTTCTGCACTGGCTTTACCATAGCAATCTTCTAATCTGTGCTTTTGTCTTCTGAACGGACTGATTTATATGAGATTGCCCTTCATAAACATGTACTATTAATTTTTATTTATATACATATTTGTTTATTACTCTTCTGCTTCCAGAGAGGAAGTACGAATAAATAAAACAAAACATAGAAGCTATAATACAAAAATTATTAGTAACAAATAAAAGACAGATATCAAGGACCAAAGGATAAGGGAGGAAGAAATATTATAAGCATCCACTATCATTTTAGCTGTGTCTCCCACTGAACACCAATCAAGCAATGCTGTTATTATAAATCAATGTCTTGTCAATTTGCTTAGTGAGAATCAATGCCTTAGAGTATAGAATCTCACCTATTTATGGTTATTCACCAGGAAACCTTTTCAACCTTGCTATACGTTTAAAACCATTGATTAATTGTTGGGAAAAAATGTACCCACAGAGTCACAGAGAAAGAAGAAGGAAAGAGAGAGAAGGTAGACAACAAAAGTAAAAGCAGTTTTGAGTGAGGGCCTGCATATGTACGTGTGCATGGGCACACACAAATGAACTGTTCTTTCTCATTGTGATACTCCTCCTATATATTTGAGTAAATTTAGTTTAAAATACGGTAATTTATCAAATACCTATTAAGCACCAAGTGCTAACTAAATAGATTCTGATTTAATCCTCTAATAACATCAAGAAATATTAATAAATATTATTAGCCTCATTTCTATTTCACTTAAAGTGTGGGCAAATTATCCAGGATTACAGAGCATGGAAGCAGTAGAAGGTGGATTGAACCAAATGAGCTTGGATGTCAAATTTCAGAGTCTTAACTTCTAAGTTAAAACCGATAAGAGCAAAAGTAAGCCCTTCAAAAGAATGCTCATTCCTTCTCTCTGTTTTTTTTTTTTTTTTTGGTACCCCCAGAACCCAGCACCATGTTTGACAGAAAATATATACTTAATAAATGCTTATTACATGATTATATGTTATAGGAAGAAGCAATGACACTTGTGTGGTTACAGTTGTCTATTTTCTCTAATCTTCCAGCATGGTTTCTAACCTTTGATACAACTATTCATTCATCAATACAATGGTCCATGATGCCTTACCAAGAATAAAATGGTTGTCAAAGATTAGGGAGCTATGAGTAAGAACAATGTATATTTAAGCAATCAATATTCAAATAAATATTTTTAATTTTTTGCTTATTGAATCTACTTTTAAACATTTGCTATCTCAATATTTTCTATCACATATAGTTACACACATTTCTAGTCTACATGTATCTGAATGTTACCCACTATTTTAGTTTGTTTTTCTGTTGCTAATAATTGAATAACAAAGACTGGGTAATTTATAGAGAATGAAGTTTTTGTTTGTTTGTTTGTTTTAATGTACTTCTATTCCTCTTGGGACATCTTCCTATTGGCAACATTGGCAAAGTGTGGTCCTCATGATTCTGGAGACCTGAGTTAAGGGCCATATCTGATGAGGGCCTTCTGACTGGTGGAGTCTCCCTTTAGAGTTCAAGGGTAGGGCTGGCAGGTGGCGTGGTGGTTAAAGGTGCTGGATTCCCACATGGTCTCTGTCTCTCTCTGATCAAACTGGAAAATAATAATAATAATAAAATTTAATGAAATAATTCTTTAAAAAAAAGAGTAGGGCATCACATGGGGACGGGGCAAGAGCATGTTTCAGCTCTGGTCTCTCTCCCTCTTCTTATAAAGTCACCAGAATTCAATTTCAGGAGCCACCCTGATGACATTCTCTAATCCTGATCACCTCCCAAAGATCTCACTTCTTAATACCATAGTTGGAGTTGGTTTCCACATTTTAAAAAGAATGATAGAAAAATGTTCATGCATGTGTGTGTGTGTGTGTGTGTGTGTGTGTGTGTGAGAGAGAGAGAGAGAAGCACTCTGGGTCTCGCTATAATCCCTCTCACCACCTCTAGCTCTTCAAGGTCCTGGGTACCCACAGGTGATCCTGGCATGTTTCTGAGCAAACCAGAGGATCCGAACCCACAGTCTGCCATAAGACTTCTAGCCTTGCAGGGCACTTGCAGTGCCTACCACTGCCCCACAGTGACTGCGTCTTCACTCTCTTAATACCATCACAATAGCAACCAATTTTAATGCTTAAATTTTGAGGGAACACATTTCAAATCACAGCACCCACCCTTCTACAGATTTAACTAACTTCTTAGAATATTTGGAAGACAAAACTGATGAAGGAAATGTTTAGATCCTTAGAGTAAGGAGAAACCCCAAGGACTAGCATGAGAATCACATATTCAAATGTGTGATTTGAATTTGGCTTTATAGGTCAAATGGGTAACTTCAGTGAATGAGGTTGGCCGCATAAGGATGGTAGGTATTAGAGAGAGCATAGCCCATTTAAAGGAGGCAGCTACTCCTTAACTCAGCCATCTGGAGCCACAAGGGAACATAGCTCTCCCACATACTACCAGATCATCTAATTTTTCAAAAAAAACAAAGCCAAAATATATTGGATTTTTATGTGAAATCTCTTGATTTTCAAATTTTGACAAAGAATCCAGATTTATAAAGAAAATAAAACTACTGCATGAAGGAAAAAAACTACACAATTCAGGAACAAATTCACTTAGAAGGCCATCAATATGTGATCTCTGTGTTAGCGACTACCCCTTCCTCAAAGCTTGACTACTTGGCAACACCTTTCACTGAGTATTGTCTCACTAACTATGACGTGAGAATTCCCAGTGGCTCCCACCTGAAGCAGGCCATTCTATTTTCAAGTGATTCTTAATCTCCCTCTCCTTCTCAAAATATCTCTCTTTCCCCTTTCATATACCAGCCCTTAAAGAACATGAAGTCGCTTATCAAATCTTCTTAAGCTGTTTTTTTTCTTAGACCAAATATTCTCAGTTTTTCCAAATAAATCCTTTATTTATTGTTTTGTTTTATTTTGTTTTGTTTTGAGAGGTTTTTGTTATAGGGTGTGTGCGCTCACCAGAAAGAGAGACAGAAAGCACAAAATCACCCCCCCCTCCAGGATGGATGGCCACGCCACAATCCCTTCTCCTCCATTCTTTTCTTGGGATCTTGGGCACACACGCACACACACCTGGCATGAGTTTAAGTCACCAGGTCCGGGACTCGAACCGCAATCGACTGCATGGGAGTCCAACAACACAGCCATTATGCCAACTGCTGGTCCCCCCAGATAATCCTTTTTAAAATGTGGGTTTACTCCCTGTAACATTTTGGGTCATCTGAGTATGCTTGTTGTCCAATGACTGCTATGAAGAAAAATGAATAAAAAGGAATTTAATATTCCAAGTATAGTTCAACTAGTGCAAGGGCAGAGTTACATTATGTTTTCCTTATTTTCTAAAACTATGTTTCTATTAAGGCAACCTAAATCTAATTTTTTATAGGTGCCTCTCATGGTTAACTTACTTTAAACTTACAATCAACTAAAAACCTAAAGGTCACTTTTCAGATGTGCTGCTATAAAAACAGACCCCTTCCACATCCTTGTTATTTTGCCCCAAGACAGGACTTTCTCTGTATACTTATTACATTTCATCTTTTAATATTTGGCTCAAGTTTCCTTTCTGTCAAAAATGTTTTTAGAGATGCTTGATCCTTCTCAAGTCCATGTTACTTACAAATTGAATAGGCCTGATCATCATAACTAACGTGTATGAAGCTTGCTACGTGCCAGACACTGTTCTGAATGCTATTTCAAGCTCACAACAACACTGAATTAGACACTAATCACATATCACACACACACACACACACACACAATGAGGTACAGAGAGATTAAGTAAATGACCTGAGGCCACACAGCTCCTAAGTGAGAGGACCAAGTGAGCTGAATCCAAAGCCTTCATGTTTACCACTGCCATGTGCTTTACCCCATTGACTGAAAGCAATGTACACACACAACATCAGGATGATGAGCCCTTTTAAGGACCACCCTCCTATTGAGATTTTTTTTTTCATTTTCTTCCATACCTTCAATCACATTATTATTTGTCTTACAAAATGGATATTTAAACAGATGAACATTTTTGCCTCCCTGTCCCTCCCCCAAATGTCCTTCCTCAGACCCTCCTCTTTCACACACACTATATCTGGTATTTACATCTATATACTGCATTTCTATATCCTTTAGACAATTAGTTTCAGTCATAGAGTGCAGACACTCGGTATATATTAAGTGGGGACATACAATGCCTCTCCTTCATAGCATGGCTTGCTTCACTCAGCAGTAAGTCTTCCATATTCATCCACTTCCTTTCAAAAGCCAGGGTTTTTGTTTTGTTTTGTTTTGTTTTGTTTTTAGGGATGAATTTAAAATCCCTTTAGGAAGACCTACAATGAACTGGTCTACCACACACTCTGCATTCTATAGTACATCTCATCATCTTATCCATGGAGATGCCATGAGAGTTTTTACTGGCTATTGGGCTTGGATATCCTGGGTCCACAATCCCTTTTTCTCTGGCTGTGTCATCTCTTAGACTTGGACATTGTACTCTTTGGTCTGATTCCAACTTGGGATATAGATACTGGTTCCTGAGGACTGGATTTCCTTTCTGAGTCCATAGTTTCATTTACCAGCTTTATTATTAATTCTAGAATTTTGCTAAGAAATGATATCAAATATCAAAATATAGTCTGATCCAAGAGAGGATTTTGATGAACCTTCAAGGAAATCCACGATACTCCAGAAAACCAGATCCTGGCCATAAGTCTATCTCTATCACTGCGCCTTAACTTTCATTTTTATTAACATAGTTCATTCAGGTCTAATGGCTTCTGGACAGTCTGCACCATTCTACATAATTGTCTTCAGTTATATTTCTCTCTGTCCAAATTCTATTCATTCTTTTGGAAGTTGAATTGGCCAAAACCCCCCAAGACAAGGAAGAATCTTTAGATTTCTTACATTTTTTTCCTCAGTGAGGTTATTCCCCAATATGTTGTCGGAATTTCAGTTCTGAGAACTTCCAATCCCTCTTGGGTCAGCATCCCTTTCAGTGATGGATATCAAGTGCCGTCCTCAGACCAGCAGTGTTAAAACTGGCATCTTGTAAGAAAAGCAGAACAGCAGGCCTCACCCAGGCCTACTGAATTACAATATGCATTTAAACAAAATCCCCAGGTGATTTGTATGCACATTAAAATTAGAGAAGCATTGTTATTGGCCAAGGGCTGTGACCCATCTTTCTCTAAGCTTGCTGTAAATGGTTTCCTGAAGCCTAGAGCCAATTTTATCTGGGCACACCCACCCACCTGCTCCTATTCACTCTGATAATGGAGTTGTTCTCTGTGGTGTCACTTCCACTTCATCAAATGGTGCCTTCTCACTGGTAGGAATTAGATTTAGAGAAATGCCCTTTCCACTT
Organism: Tupaia tana; assembly: GCA_026018925.1. Taxonomy (NCBI): domain Eukaryota; kingdom Metazoa; phylum Chordata; class Mammalia; order Scandentia; family Tupaiidae; genus Tupaia; species Tupaia tana. The sequence goes on along the minus strand of JAKSZU010000001.1, from coordinate 35,504,319 downwards.
ACTCTAACTTCTAAAAGAAGTCTACTTTGTTCCAGCCTTTCTTCATTCCCAAGACTTGGAAACTGAACTATCTCCTCCTTAATTATTCTTCTACTTCTGAACATACTATTATGTGTTCATAGCTAGCAATACTTTCTCTCTCTTTTTTATTTGTGACGAGTACATGCATGCAGGAAAAAAAGAGAGGAGAAACACTCTCCACAGGGATTGGTTGTGATCCCCCTCTTCCAGTCCTGCTGCCAGAATACTAACCACACATACATACATGTGTCATGTTTTCAGGTTGGCCAGGCCAGGGGCTCAAACTGCAGTCAGCAAGTGATCTCCAGATTCACAGTCTGACACGCTACTTACTGACTGTGCCATAGAGACTGGGCCCAAAGCTACTTTCATATCTGCTATTTTAGGGTGTCTTTACAACTCTGTGATATCACTACCATTAAGATACTGAAAGCAGGAACTAGCAGATGGTGTAATGGTTATGTCACTGGACTCCCGCATAGTTAACTGTGGTTCGAATCCTGGACCCAGCAGCTTAAAACTTACACTGGGCACATGGGCAGGTGTGCCCAAAATCCCGAGAGAAGAACAGAGGAGAAGGGATTGTGGCATGGCCATCCCTCCTGGGGGGTGATTTCTCACTTTCTGTCTCTCTGTCTTTCCAGCAAACCTCCATGATCTACAGCAAAAATCTATAAAAAAAAAAAAATACTGAAAGCATAGGTTATTATTCCCATTTGTCAGACAAAAAAAAAAACCCACTGAGGTTTAGAGTATAAAGCAATTCTCATAAAACTATATAGTAAGTGATGGCAAAGTAAATTCTAATATCTATATCTCTTGTCTTCTTTCCACTATATAGCTTTATCTCCAATCTATAACTTCTAATCTCTGAGCACTGTTGAATGGAGAGCTACCCATCTGATAGCCATTCATAAAGCATACAAACATCTCTTCTCCCGTCCTCGTGGGAAATTCTCTTGGTTACTCACCTTCCTCTCCCTTTTTATTCTTTGCTACCAGAATGCTAATGCTTTGGTGGAAATATATTTGGTCAAATACATATTTGCCCTTCCTTCCTTATAGTTGGAGAGGGTCAGGGCTCCCACTCATCATTCATTCTGGCTAGTAAGATATAAAAGGAAGTCTTCAAGGTGTATTAGTTTGCTCGGCTGCTTGGACAAAGTACCACAAACCAGGGGGCACACAGGACAGAAATATGTTGTCCTGCAGTGCTGGAGGCTGGAGGTCTGCGATCGAGATTTGGCAGGGTTGGTTCCTTCCAAAAGCTGGGAGCAAAGATCTGTTCTGGGCCTCTCTTCAGCTTGTAGATGGCTGTCTTCCTATTCATGTAGTGTTCTTCCAGAATGTGTGCCCCTGTATCCAAATTTTCCCTTTTTTTATAAAGATATGACCATATTAAAGTTGTGTCCACCCTAATGACCCATTTAAACTTGGTTACTCCTGTAAAGACCTATCTCCAAATAAGGTCACCTTCTGAGGTACTGAGGGGTTAGAGTTTCAATATTTTTTTTTTTTTTGAGAGGTTTTTCGCTATAGGGCGTGTGCGCTCGCCAGACAGACAGAGAGAGACATAGAGACAGAAAGCGAGAAATCACCTCCCAGGGGGGATGGTCACGCTGCAATCCCTTCTCCTCCATTCTCCTCTCGGGATCTTGGGCACGCATGCACACGCACCCAGCGTGAGTTTTAAGCCAACGGGTCCGGGACGCGAACCGCGGTCGACTACGTGGGAGTCCAGCAACATAGCCATTACGCTAACTGCTGGTTCCCTCAATATATCTTTTTTGAAGGGGGACACAATTCAGCCTGTAACAAGGGGTGGGTTTCTGGGGAAACTTTGGCATTCCTTATAAAAGGGGACAGCCACCACATGTCTCCTTCCATTGTCCCCCCTCCTCTCTCTCTCTCTTTCTCTTTTAAGGGGATTTTTGCTTTAGTGCACATGTGCTCACGAGAGAGAGAGAGAGAGAGAGGCAGTGGGGTGGTACCAGCAAATGGCATAATGGTTACTTCCCTGGACTCCCATGCAGTCAACCATGGTTTGAGTCCCGAACCAGGCAGCTTAAACTCACGCCAGGCACATGTGCTTGCATGCCCAAGATCCCAAGAGGAGAATGGAGGAGAAGAGATTGTGGCGTGACCATCTCCCCGGGGGTGGGGTGTGATTTCTCACTTTCTTTCTCTCTGTCTCTCTCTGTCTTTCTGGTGAGCACACATGCCCTACAGCAAAAACCTCTTTTTTTTTTAAAAAAAAAAAAAAAAAAAAAAAAGACAGAGAGAGACAGTGAGTGGGAAAGTGAGAAATCATCTCACCCCTCACCCTCCAGGGGGAATGGCCACGCCATAATCCCTTCTCTTCCATCCTCCTCCTGGAATCTTGGGCACACATGCACATGTGCCTGGTGTGATTTTTCAAGTCACTGGGTCCAGGACTTGGGCCACAGTTGGTCATGTGGGAGTCCAGCAATGTAACTGCTATGCCATTTGCTGGTCCCTCTCTCTCTTATTCTTCCATGCTGCCTCGGTCCTTGGTGCTGCTATGGTCAGGCCATATTGTGATTATGAAAGGAAAAATAAGAGATTAAGGAGTGGAACGAACATCAGCAACTGCCTGATGCTGGACATGTTTTTACATGAGATAAATAAATCCTGATGCTAAATGTCATTGCAGTTGGGTTTTCTATTGGTTACAGCCAAACACATTTCTAATGTATTAGGTCGTCAGGAAATTCATGACGTATTTTTCTGTTTTTCTATGCAAAAATGCATCATGACTTTCCTGATGACCCAATATTACCATTCCCCAAAAAAGCAGGCTTTCTATTATTTTATCAAATCATACCAATTAATCCACAGTAAAAGTGGTAGTTATCATCAGGCTGTGTTTACAAATGATTTAGATTGAAGATAGAGTTGAGTGAATTAAATAATAAAAGTACCATGCTCTTACAGACATTTTTTTTTAGGTTTTTCTTTTGTTTTCTTTTGTTTTGTTTTAGGTTTTGCCATAGAGCACACGTGTTTGCCAGAGAGAGAAAGACAAAGAGGGAAAGTGAGAAATCACCCCCCCCCCAAGGGAGATGGCTATGCTGCAATCCCTTCTCTTCCATTCTCCTCAGGATTTTGTGCACACACACATACAAACCCAGTATGATTTTTGGGCCACTGGGTCTGGGACTCAAACTGTGGTCATCTATGTGGAAGTCCAGCTCCTTAACCACCATACCACCTGTTGGCCCCACAGACATTTTGATAACAATGTCTGTGGAAGAAAAATATGGATGTTGAAGGATACCCACCAACTGCCATCAAACTCCCTTTTGTTGACAATTCTTGAAGGTGACTGGTGTCTTCCAGCCCCCCGTGCTATTCTTGACAAGCCAATAAAAAGAGATCCTGCTTGCTATTCTTAGCATTGATGCTATGACTGGTGTGAGGGAGAATGAGGTCATGACATGTTACCCTCAACAGAGGAACTCTTAGCAAGTTCCTCTGTGTACTTTGATGACTGAAAATAAGACCATCTCTGCAGTTAAATTTTACAGTCTTCAATGTACCTCTGCTGTCTTTCACAGGCCGGGTCCATAATGATCTCTTCCGGAGTTATTTAGAAAGTCAAGTCTGACGATGGTGGCCATTGTGTCTCCAGACACTGTGAATGTGAAAGAAAATGTTGAGGAGAGAACAAGGTCCTCGGTCAATGAGCCAGGCAAGATGTCCTTTGTCCAGGTGAAGAACACAGGGCAGGAGAGTCACTGAGGGGGTAAAATTGCTTACTCTCAATGACATGCAGACACAGACAGGACCTGAGACAGGACCAAGGTTGAGTGCCTTTGGCGTGTTCACTCTGGTTGCTTCTCCTTCCTTGCCCTACACCTGGTCCTGCCTCCGAGGAAAAATCAACTCTAACGGACACTCATATCCCTCTGCATTCATTTCAGTTGCTATATGTCTGATTCCTGCTTCTAAACTGGATGTTTTATATTAATTTCAATTGAATAGCTATAGATTTTTAAAAGAATAATTTTATTATTATTTTTATTTTCTATATTTATATATTCAATCACTATTTATCCTTACAGTTTATAAAATGAATATTCCCACCATGAATACACTGTACATTAGACCAGTTAAAGATATTATCATACATGTTACTATCAACAGTTAATTTTAGAACTTAATCCTAATAAAAACACAGTCACAGGAAGTTTTCTTTTCTTTATATCCAAGCATTTAGTTTTTTATGACAATTATCCTAAATAGTTGTGTACCTTCATTTGAGCTATCCTACTCAAATATTATTTTAAACATATATAATGTGTAAAACTCACTAAGAAATTCTGCAAAAGAATCAGCTCCCTTGGGAACCAGCAGTTAGCGTAATGGCTATGTCGCTGGACTCCCACGTAGTCGACCGTGGTTCGCGTCCCAGACCCGGTGGCTTAAAACTCATGCTGGGCGCGTGTGTGTGCGTGCCCAAGATCCCGAGAGGAGAACGGAAGAGAAGGGATTGTGGCGTGACCATCCCTCCTGGGGGGTGATTTCTCGCTTTCTGTCTCTATGTCTCTTTCTGTCTGTCTGGCGAGTGCATGTGCCCTATAGCGAAAACCTCTCCAAAAAAAAAAAAAAAAAAAAAAAGAATCATAGCTCCCTTTATAGATGGGACCAAGAAAGCTGAGATGCTAGCTCTACACCCCACAGAGAAGAGGGCCTCTCTTTAACAATGAGAGGACTTCAAAGATTTCGTGGGAAAAATGGAATTAAAGTGCGAGTTTATTCTAGTGCATAGCAATTTTAAAATCCATGCACAGGTTCTCCGTGATCCACATTTTCCATGAACTCTTTGAAGACTCCATGTAAGTCTATCTTGCTGCCCGCCTCTCTTCAGGCCTTAAAATCCCTGCTTTCTAAGTTTTTCTTGTATTAACTTCCTCAATCACTGCAAATTCTAACTCTTTACTGGTCATATTTTTCTTGCTTGACTAAAAGATTTTATTATTGCTTTCCTTTTGTAGTTTCTCTTATTCCACTCAAAAAAAAAAAAAAAAAAACATTGAATTTGAGAGTAGATCAGTATGTCAAGTTTTCTCAAAACATTTTTCAAAGCCATTTTCTGCCTTAAATGTCTTGAGGGCAGAGCTAAATGGGGCCACCAGGTAAGAAAGCAGGACGGCCCTACACACTCAGGGGGGAGAAAGAGGGAGGAAACGGAAAGGAAAAATCTTATTAGGTTTTGTAGGTCAGGGAAATCCTCTCTAGCCTGGATTTTGAAGCCTTCTGAATTTTAATTGAAAGCATTTCTCTGGGGTATTTACTTTAACATGACTATGCACTCTCAAAAATATATTCCCTATCCATGTTAGAAAAATATTACAAATTCCAGGAAGACAAGACTGCATTAGAGGGAAGAATTTGATGAGGTGCCCTTTCTGATTTGGACGTAATAGGGAAATTGCTGGCAGTCACAAAAAGCTGCCAGACCTCTGTTGAGCGTCTCTGCTGGGAAAAACAGAGAATGCTCTGGGGTATGATACATGACTCCATGCTCGCACCTAGGAATCACATTAATTCTCAAAAGAAACGAGCAGTATTCCCCTCAAGATTTATGACCATCCACACCAAAAAATGTCCCCAAATTGGACAGTAAAAGATGGGTTTTAACATATCTGGGGGCTATTGTTAGAAAGGTATGAAAGCTAATGAACAAAACTTGAAGTCACTCTGATTTGCAGTTTTGGCTTCTGATGCAAAATATTGCTTATTCTCTCTCTCTCCAAAAGAGAGAAATTTTCAATTTTTCCCTTATAATAAACTCAACAGCAACTGCTGGGTAATTGTTGCCTTCATCTTTTTCAAAATATTTTTTCTATTATTAATTATTTAAGCATTATTGTATATTTAATTGGTTGTCGAATACTACACAGCCTTGGGGACCAGTGAATGGCATGATGGTTAAGGCACTGGTCACTCCCATATGTATGATGATGTTTCAAGTGCCGGACCCGGTGACTTGCTTTCTCACTCTCTCTCTGTGTTTCTCTCTGATCAAATTAAAATGAATAAATAATATTAAAATAAATCATTGTCTTTTAAAAATATTGCACAGTAGGGACCAGCAGTTAGCGTAATGGCCATGTCGTTGGACTCCCACGTAGTCGACCGCAGTTCGCGTCCCGGACCCAGTGGCTTAAAACTCACGTAGGGCGCATGTGCGTGCGTGGCCAAGATCCCAAGAGGAGAATGGAGGAGAAGGGATTGCGGCGTGGCCAACCCCCCTGGGGGGGGGGTGATTTCCTGCTTTCTGTCTCTCTGTCTCTCTCTGTGTGTCTGGCGAGCGCACGCGCCCTATAGCAAAAACCTCTCCAAAAAAAAAATATATATATTGCACAGTTTTCTTTTTCTTTCTTTCTTTCTTTTTTTTTAAATTTTTTTCTTAGTTTAGAGCACTAGTGCTCCCTTCTCCTCTCAGGGTTTTGGGCACATGTGTACATGTGCCTGACATGACCTCAAGCCACTGGGTTTGGGACTCAAACCACTGTTGGCTATGTGGGAATCCAGCACTTTAACCACCCTGCCACCAGCTGGCCCCACTACTCATCTTTTTAAATTTATGTGCACTTCTTTGCCCAAATGAGAACTTACTCTATTCTCTTTTTTTATATGTACACTTACTACTACAACCATAGCTGTCATTATTGCTAATAATCAGAACTATAATCACACTTTTTCCTTCTTTTTATCTATTTGGCACAATATACGATTTTATGTTCTATCTCCTTATCTTTATTGTGTTCCTGTAGAGCAGGTTATTTATCAATTCTGATTTACAGATGTAAAAGAAAGGCACTGAAAACAAAAATATGTGAGGCCAAACAGTCATGAAAAATTGGTCCTTTCACCCATCCCTCATATTGGAATTAACTAGCTTTTTAAAAAAAATTTTTTTGAATTAGCTCTTTTTAGAGACAAAAAAGTGTAATAATACATAAGAAAGAATTTTCTATTGAAAGAGTGATTCAGCATTAGAACACATTTCCAAATTAAGGATCTTCCTTTTCAAACCATTCACCATAATACAGAAGGCTGGGGTTGTTGGATAGTTTCCCAGCTCACCCATCTGAGCCAGAGCAATTACTGGGCCACCTTTTAAGGACTCTGAGTAGAATTCTCATGATACTATGACTAAGTGATCATGCCTTGACTGTTGCAGTCACCTCTTCCTCACATTTTCCCAGCCCTTCTCCATGCAAATCACTCCTCCTTGGGAAAACTTTCCCACAATAGTTCAGAGCCTTTGCCACAATTCAGTGGCAACGTCCCTGCCCAATGTCTCTGCCACCAAGCTCCTTGCTGTGGTGTTAGAGCTAAGTTTCCCTTCTGCAGACTCCAAGCTAGATGTGGGTCTCAGTGCTAGTGAAGGATACATAAGATCTGTCGCTCAGCCCTCTGTGCCAATTTACTGCCAAAGGAAGAGGTGTTTCTTCTCTCTAGGTTGCTGCTTGATTTATAGGAACAAATCCCCTCTGGTTCTGTTCTACAGGTCTCAGGGATCTTTGCAGTCATGGGAGACACAGTAACGGGTGTGGCCACGACTTCACTGTCAGCACTTGCATACGAGATGATTCACCTTAGGGATAAAGTAAGAAGGTGGGTGGGTGGAGAGGGGAAGGAAGTCATCCAGTACTTGCAACTCGTGAGACCATCAGCCTTCCACCTTAGCAGTACAAGGTAAAAGTGGCGCTAATCAATGTAACAGCCAGGTGATCTGGCTTCTAGTTCTAGCTTAGGCGCTTTCTTTGCCTCAGTTTTTACATTTAGACCTAACAACTTCTTTATTGGCCATGACTATACATCAGGCAAAATTTCCCAGCCTTTACATATACAATGGGGTGAGGTCACCCTGCAATCCCTTCTTCTCCATTTCTCTATACTGTCAGGATTTGGGGCATGCACTCACATGTGCCTGGCCTGCTTCTCAAGCCACTAGGGCAAGATTTGAACCAATGGTTGGTCATATGAGATCTGGCTCCTTTAACCATGGTGCCATGGAGCCAGCTCTACATATAAATACTTTTTGAATAATTATTTTATTTCATTTATTATTATTATTTAATTTCCTATAGGTCGCATACATTCACCAGAGAGAGAGAGAGAGAGAGAGAGAGAGAGAGAGAGAGAGAGAGAGAGAGAGGAAGTGAGAAAGCAAGACACGGGTCCAGGACTTGAACCCTGGTCTGCCATGTGGAAGTCTTATACCTTAACCACCACACCAACTGCTGGCCAGTCATTGAGTTTTGGTCATCTAGTATCTGAACTTGTCTCTTTGGTAACACTGCTCTGATTTTCCTCTGAGAATGATGTCTCCTTTGGTCACAGCTATGGTCTTTAGGATGGAGCTGACTCCTTCTCAGCTCCAGATGTGAAACATGTGAACTGAATGTGACTACTTGCAGTTCATGTTTTCCTGGATTATGTGGTTGACTCAGGGGTGGGCAGCCAATTGGAGTAAATCTCAGGACTTTCGTAGAAAGCACCTGAAGAGACTTGTTCTAGCTCCATCATTCTGAGTGTTGGGGCCATCATGCTAGAAGCCTAAAGTCACTGAGCTTCTCCATATAGTGCCTAAGGCTGAGCCAGCCCAGAGGAAGCAAAGAAACATAGCCAAGAAATAGACTCTGACAGCCTTGTGAAAGGGTGATTTACACTGACCTGAAGCTGTACTAATCCTGGATTTTTAATAACAATACCTTTTTTTAGCTTAAGCCAGTTTGAGTTGTGTCTTCCGTCAAAATTGCAATTAAAAATCTACTAAATGATACACTTTTTTTCTCACTACTTAATCTTAGCATAAAAATTGGCTGAACTAATACACAGTATTCTTGTAAACAGCAAATAAGATAATACGTATAAAAGAAATAATTTTAAAAATTTATTTTAAATTTATTTATTTTATATTCATTCACTGTACATTATCACAGAATACAAAATGTGACTTACCGTCCAGAATACCCTGAATATTGACTTAATCAAGAATATTACCATACATGTTATTGTCAACAAATAATTTTCCAATTCTTGTTTCTTATATATTTTTTCTTTTCCCCTTGATTCCCTATTTCTCACCCTCTGCTGTTTTCCCACTCTTCTCCCACACTGCCTCTTGTATCTACAGTTTCTTTCCATGCCTTTTCCCCCACATTTTATTGATTCACAAAATATTTTAATTAATCTAAATACTTTCAATAGCAAGTTCAGCTGATATATACATATCTGTGAACACATGTCTGACTTTAGACATAAAACTCAGTGAGTAGAATGAACATACTATAAAGCAGCACCTAACTGAGGCTATATATATAGCTTACTATAGTCATTAAATAGATATTTTTAAATATTTTTTATTTCAAGAAAATCAATTTTAACTTTAATAAATCAAAATTTAAAAAATGTTAAGAGAAATTTGTTTAAGATTTAAAGCCAGGAGCAGGTTAGGATTATGTTCAAATGATAGGTGGATGAATCTATTAACAGCTCAAGAGAAGACAAAAATCCTTAAATCTGGAAAACAAATCAGTAGAAGAAAATCAGTAATGTTTTGGTCAAAAGACACAAAATTCTATTTCACCAGTTCAATCTCATATACTTTCTTCTATTGTGGTCTGATCTTTCTGTTTAAATTCTGGAAGATAACATTCAACTCCGGACTTGTCCCTACTATCAAGTTGGCCATTTTCTTGGTTGTTTTTGAACTCTTATGTCTGTGTGTCTGTATTTAGTTTTCTCCGTATAGCACTTCATTTAGAAATTCCTGGAGAGTTGGTTTGGTGTTGGTAAATTCTTTCAGGTTGTGTTTAATCTGAGAATGTTTTTGTCTTTTGTTCTCATATAAAGGATAATCTTGCCAGGTATAGTATTCTTTTTTTTTTTTTTAAGAGAGGTTTTTGCTATAGGGCGTGTGTGCTCGCCAGAGAGACAGAGAGAGACAGAGAGACAGAAAGCGAGAAATCACTCCCCAGGGGGGATGGCCACGCCGCAATCCCTTTTCCTCCATTCTCCTCTCGGGATCTTGGACACGCACGCACACGCACTCGGCGTGAGTTTAAGCCACCGGGTCTGGGACTCGAACCGTGGTAGACTACATGGGAGTCCAGCGACATAGCCATTACACTAACTGCTAGTCCCTCCAGGTATAGTATTCTTGATTGAAATTGTTTTTCACTTAACACTTTGAATATATTTTCCCATTCTTTCCTTGCTCACCTTGTTTCTGATGAGAGGTCTGCTGTTAGCCTAATGGTATATCCTTTGAAAGTGACTTGATGTTTCTCTCATGCCAATTTTAGTATATTGTCTCTGTCTGTGGTTTTGGTCAATCTGGCTAAAATGTGTCTTGGAAAAGATCTTCTTGGGTTGATTCTATGTGGAGTCCTTTGTATTTCTTCAGTCTGAAACTTTGCCTCTCTATATTTGGAAAGTTTTCTTCCAGGATTTCATGGAATAGATTATCAATGCTCTTATTAGTTTCTTCACCACTGGTATACCAATTATCTGGATATTTGGATATTTAATGCTATCTAGTATTTCTTGTATATTATTCTCATTTTGGGGGGCTATTTTCTCAGTCTCATGGTGAATTTTTCTAAGGCAGAGATTCTGTCTTCTACATCTGAGATTCAATCTTCTGTATGATCTAATCTGCCTTTAATCCTTTCAAGGGAGGTTTTGATTTCCTATATTACAGTCTTCATCTCTAATAGTTACATTTGATTCATTTTTATGGTGTGTATTTCCTCTTTCAGATCATGCAAAAACTTACTCACCTCCTGAGATTCCTCAGCTCTTTTCTCCTGAGTCTTCTGGAGTTCATTGTCTCTCTTCTCTTGCATCTCTGTTACCTTTGTCACTATAAATATTCTAAATTCTTTATCTGACATTTCCATGAGTCCCATTGTATTGTCTGTTGATGAAGAAGAGTTGTTCTTTTCCCTTGGGAGAGAGATATTTTCTTGGTTTCTGATATTTCTTATACCTCTATTGTGATTTCTAGCCATCTGATGTGTTATACATTTCTCCCTAATTTCTTGAATCTGAGCTTTCAGAGGTGTGCAGAGGAAATGATCTGTAATCTCTCTGTAGTTCCATTTTTCTTCCTTTGTTTGTCAGATTCAGTGGGAATTGAGGAATACTCTGACTCTGATAATATTCAGATATTTGGCTACTGTTCACTTAGACTTGTCTAGATACTCAGTGTGTGGAGGCTGAGTAACAAAGTGATGAAGGTTAAAAAAAACAAAGGAAAAAAAAGAAAGAAAAAAACAATAAATAGTTTATTATTTTTTTTAAAAAGTAAAAACTGAAAACAGTGTGAGCACGCTGCACAAAAGGAATTATACACAGGCTCAGATTCAGGAGGCTTCTCAGAAGGTCTGCATGTTTGCCTTTCCTAAATGAGAGGAGGAAAAGGGGAGAATTAGCAAGATAAAGGAGAATCTGAGAGACAAGAAAATACTTTACCTTAAAAACTAAAAAAAAGAAATTAAGAGAGAGATAGAGACAGAGAGAAGGATATGGAGAGTTCCCTACCACTCAAGATTGGGGTCTGGAGGTTGAAGTCTCAGCAGAAAATTTTCAGTGGTCTTAGTCCCTGAAAGGAATTGTTCACAGCTCAGATTCCCATAGAAAGGAAATTTCAAGAGCACAAATAGAAATATGAAAACATGAAAGATTATTATCATGCTATTATAAAGGTAACCTCCTTTTGCTATATTTTTCATTCAGTCATGATATTTAAAATATGATTTCTGGAGCTGGCAGGTGGTGTGGTTAAGACACTGGACTCCCACATGGCCAGCCACAGTTCGAGTCTCTGACCTGATGACTTACTTTCTCACTTTCTCTCTCTTTCTCTCTCTCTCATCTTTCTCTGGTGAATATATGTGCCCTATAGAAAATTAAAACATAATAATAATAATAAATTAAATTAAATAATGTTTTAAAATAAAAAAATGATTTCTATGAAGAAATTGTGCAAACTGATTTATGAAAGAAAACTTAGCTCATCAAAATTTATTTGTGTGATTTCTTCTTTGCTTTTGTAACTAAGCTCGGTAAAACATTAAACCAAGTGGACAAATCTCTCATTTGAAACTTCCACTATTCTCTAACACCCAGCCCCAACATCACCAAGTTCTGTTAAGTACATTTTATTTCTATTTTCATTTATTTTAATTGCTAAAGGGCATGTGCACTCACCAGAGATAGAGAAAAAAAGATAGAGGGAGAGGGAGAAGGTACCTTCCACAATGGGCATGGTCATTCTGCACCACTTCTCCTCCATTTCTCCATCTTGGCAGGATTTGGGGCATAAATGTACATGCGCCCTGAGTATTTTTCAGGTCACAGGGCTGGGATTCAACTATGGTCCGCCGTGTGGATCCAGTTACCTTAACTACTAGGCTACAGGGCCAGTCCTCTATCAAACAGGTTTTAAATGTCTGTTTAGTCAATTCATTTTTTGTCACTACTTTAAACAAGGTTCTCATCATTTCTTGCATGAGTTGCTGAACTTGAATTGTATAGCCCACTGAGAAAGGAAATGCAGGAGTAGTTTCAGGTTTTGTTAAGAGTATTGGTTATATACCTGTTGCATGAGAAATTATCCTCAAACTTATACTACAACAAACATTATTTCACATGGTTTCTGTAGGGTTGGGTTTGAGAATGACTTTGCTTGATGGTTCTAGTTTGAGATCTTTCATGAGGTTATAGTCAGGATGTCAGCTGAGGCTGCAGTCATCTGAAGGCTTGATTGGGGCTAAATATCTGTTTCAAGCTAGGCTCACTTACATACCTGGAAAGCTGGTGCTGGTTTTTGGCAGGAGGTGTCTTCTATGCCGCATGGTCTTCTCCACAGGGTTGTTGAGTGTCATCATGACATAGCATCAGATCTCCCTTAGGGCAAATGATGCAAGAAAAGGCAAGGACAAAGCATCAATGTCTTTCGTAACTAATACTTTTTATGGCTAGGAGGATATGCTTCATCATTTCCACAATGTTATTTCATTTACACAGATCAGCTTTACCTAATGTGAGGAGTACATAAGGACATTAATAACAAGAAGCAGGGATTGCATGAGCTCATCCTAAACTCTGATTATCACCACTGGGGACAATGAAAACTTGCATTTTTGATATTCAGTTCTGAATATAAAGTGTAGATGGTCCCTGCTATGGTATGAGTGTGTCTCTTAAAACTTCATGTGTTCAGATTTGGTGAGCCATTTTAACTGGGTTAAGAGGGAGAAAACTTAATTTGACTATGGGAATATGAGGCAGGACCTTGGAGAGGTGACTAAGGTCATCATGGTAGGCCCCTAATGACTGATTTCTGGTGGTTTTATAATGAGAAAGACTAAAAATGGACACAGACATGCACATTCTTGCTTTTACCATGTGACATCCTTTGCTGCCTTGGGACTCTGCAGGAAGTCCCCACTAATAGGATCCTCACCAGATACGGCCCCTTAATCTTGGACTTCCAAAACCATGAGATAAATAAACCTCTGTCTTCTAATAAATTAGCCAGCCTTGGCTGTTTCTGTTATTAGCAACACAACAAACTCATTCCCTGACTTCTCATGGTTCAATTTACAATTTTTCAACATATACAAAAGAAATACATATAAAAACCATTATTCAACCCTTGTTTTTTACCTTCAGAACAGAGTTTGATAAGTTACATGAGATACTCACCACTTTTTCTTTTTTTTTGAGAGGTTTTTGCTATAGGGCACGTGCACTCACCAGAAAGAGAGAGACAGAGAGACAGAAAGTGAGAAATCACTCCCCCTAGGGGAGATGGCCACGCCGCAATCCCTTCTCCTTCTTTCTCCTCTTGGGATCTTGGGCACGCACATGTGCCCTGCTTGAGTTTAAGCCACCAGGTCTGGGACTCAAACCACAGTCGACTACATGGGAGTCCAGCGACATAGCCATTATGCCAACTGCTGATCCCACTCACCACTTTATTATAAAATAGGCTTTGTTGTTTGGCCCAACTAATGTAAGTAGTCTGAGCATGTTTAAGGTAGGCTAGGCTAAGCTATGACGTTCGCTAGGTTAGGAGAATTAAATGCATTGTAGACTTAGGATGTTTTCAATTTATGATGACTGCACTGGTAGTTGATCAGCATCTGTAGATACATAGTATCGAGGTAGAGGAGGATAGTGGAGTTAGATATGTGGTTCAGAAAATAGATGTGCTTTGAGAGTCATCGGCACAAGAATGGCAGCTTAAGAACAGGGAGTAGAGAAGCCCACCCAAGAAAAATGAGAAGAATATTAAGGATCAAATCACCAACATCTAAGGATGGTCAGGGGTGCCAGCAGGTGGCATGGAGGTTAAGGTTCTGGATCCCATATAGCCCGCTAGATAGTTTGAATCCCAAACCTGGAGGCTTGAAAATCATGCTGGCCATGTATTCCTGCATGCCCAAAATCCTGAGAGGAGATTGGAGGAGAAGGGATTGCGGCATGACTTCAGACTCGCTCTCTCTTTTTCTCTCTTTGGCAAGCGTATGCACTCTATGGCAAAAACTAAAAAGGAAAAAGAAAAAGAATAGCAGGGGAAAAAGAGGCATCCAAGAGACAGAAAAATCAGCAATAGAGGTGGAAGGAAAGCCAAGATGGAGCAATATTAGTAAAGCTAAGGGAGTTTCAAGGAAGGAAAATCTCTAGTTCCCATGGGACTCTAGAATTCTGTAACCCTAGTTGACAGTGGTAATAATAGTGGGTTTTGCTGAAGGATTGAAATAGGATGGGAAAAATGCAAAGGTATTTGGGAATTAATATCTACTAGATTAGTTTAATTTCTTATTGCCTTTGCAAACACAAAATGGATTTTTTTTTTTACTTTTTGTAGAGGTGATAAATTTTATTTTATATTTTTCCTTTTTAAGGTGAATATTTTCTTTCTTTCTTTCTTTTTTTTTTTTTTTTTTTTTTTTTTTGAAGAGGTTTTTCCCATAGGGCGCGTGTACTCACCGGAAAGACAGAGAGAGACAGAGAGACAGAAAACAAGAAATCACCACCCAGAGGGGATGGCCACGCCACAGTCCCTTCTCCTCTATTCTCCTCTTGGGGTCTTGGGCACGCATATGCGCCTGGCATGAGTTTAAATTACTGAGTCCAGGACTCAAACCGCGGTCGACTACATGGGAGTCCAGCGACATAGCCATTACTCTAACTGCTGTTTCCTTTCTTTCTCTAATTATTCCACCCATATATTTCTTTCAAGTCTTTCCTAATAATTAAAAAAATATTATTATCTGGAACAACAGACTTGTTTATCAATCTATCATGTTCTCCTCTTATCTCCTGAGGCAGTAAACATTCCATTATGTTCTCTATGATTTTCTTTTTTAGAGAAGTCTTTTGCTATAAGGCACATGTGCTCCTCAGAAAGACAGAAAGATAAAGACAGAAAGCAAGAAATCACCCCACAGGGGGTTAGCCACATGGCAATCCCTTCTCCTCCATTCTTCTCTAGAGATTTTGGGCAAGCATGCATATGCAACAACCTAAATTTTAAGCCACAGGGTCTGGGACATGAACCACGGCCGACTACATGGGAGTCCAGCGATGTAACCATTATGCCATCTGCTGGTCCTGTTGATGGTTCCAGAATCTCGAGGTCATCTCTGAGGTCTATGACATCATGAGCTATCATAGTTTATAAATATTCTGTCAGGCTCAGGGTGTTTTGTTGGTTGGTTGATGCTTTGGTCATCTGCAGTTGTAAGAATAAAGCTTTAGAAAACACGCCTTTAATAGAAATATAAGCTAGTCATGAATACATTCAATATTTTGTTTTGTTTATTTTTTGCCTTTGAAAGGCTTCAGGTTGGGTCTGTGTGACTTAGAGATTTGTTTTGTTTAGGGCTACTTTAGTAAATCTATGATCTATTTATCCTGCACCTGACCAAATATATTTGCTCTGACCCATTTCATAGACAGCTGCTTTCTGTTTACTTTCGAGGGAGAAAAGTGCTTGATCAGCCAAGGAAAATACTGCAAATGTTAGTAAGGGAATCTTGTGCAACAGCTTACCAAACTAATTGTATTTTGACCCTCTTCTTTATATTCTAAAGAGTTCAAGTTCGTTCAGGTAGGATTGAATCAGGAAGAAAACAAACCACGTTTATATTAATGTACAAATCATTTCTTCCATGTAAATGACACCTACAAATGGGATTAAAAATGGTACTCTTGAATGTCCTATAATAGTAATTGACAGTACTAATGTTCCCCAATCTTCTTCCCTCTCCTTTTTTCATTACAGAAAAGGTACAGGGACATTTTATTCATTTCTGGAATATAGCCACCTCTGGCATGGCAAGTAGCAACTTTATTTAACAGCTACACAATAAAGCATTTCACAACAGTGTGTAAAGATAGGCTAGGCCAAAGAAAGCCACTGTCCAGTGTGAATTTAGCTGTAGCCTAGCCGGAGTGCTGTTGGGGAGGCTGTGCAGCCCTCATCGTGGAGAGCGTTTCCACTTACAGGTTGAATTGTTGTCTACCTCTGTCCCCCAGCAAACTCAGATGTTTATGTCCTGACCTCCAGCACTTCAGAAAGTGACTTTATTTGGAGATAAGATCTTCAAAGAGATAATTAAGGTAAAATGAAGTCAGGGTGGCCCTTAATCCAACATGATTGGTGGGGTTTTGTTGTTTTGTTTTTAAGGTTTTTGCCATAGGGTGTATGTGCTTGCCTGAGAGAGACAAAGAGAGACAGTGAGCAGGAAAGTGAGAAGTCACCCCCGAGGGGGATGGCTACACCTCAATCCCTTCCCCTCTATTCTCCTCTCAGGATTTGGGACACACACGTGCATGCATTCAGCATGATTTGCAAGGCACTGGGTCTGGGACTTGAACCTTAGTCAGTCATGTGGAAGTCCAGTGCCTTAACCACTACGCCCCCTGCTGACCCCTATGATTGGTGTTTTAAGAAGAGATTAGGGCACAGACACACACAGTGGGAAGACTGTGTGAAGACAGAGGCAGAAGACAACTATCTAAAAGCCAAGGAGAGATGCCTCAGAAGAGACCAGTCCTACCAGTGCTTTGAACTTGCCTCTGGAGTGGTAAGAAAATAAGTTACTGTGGTGGAAGTCACCAAATCCTTGGTACTTCTTTTGGGCAGCCCTAGCAAATTAATACTGTCACAGTGGTAGGCATCAATAACTCCACTGCCTTCCTGGATTTATTGGGTGATTGAGTCTCTGAAACCCAGAAACCCAACACACATCAGGCAATGTGGCTCCTTCCGTAACTTCCCCTGTCCGTCAATCTGCTGTCTACTCGGGGTCTCACCTAAACCTGCTCTTGGATCTAGTTACTTTTTAATGCATGTATAAGATATTAAAAGACTAAACTAGCCCCCCTCAAATAAGCAGCTAGAGAGCTATGTGTTTTTTTTTCATTACATGCACACACACACGCAAACACACTTTCTGCGTTAAAAACTAATAAATATTCTAATAAGTGTTCTAACGATCAACAAGAGGCAATTTCTTAGCAAGCCCAGGTACTCTTATAAATGAGCTACATGGAGGAAATTCAGAGTCCATTTATGTTATTCCCCTTTAGTCATATATTAAGACACAAGGATTTAATATGAATCTGTCAGGTATAGTAAGCCTTTCCTAGACGTTTTTTTTATTTTTGCTTCTTAATTTAATTCAGAATATGTATTTGGGAGAATGCCCACAAACATAGATTAAACACAGGAGATGGCAACTATTAACATAGGAGTGAAAATAAATGCTGTAAAACAATTTTTAAATCTGAATTGCATTTCCCCAGTTAATGCATAATGTTTATGGAATTTTTTCCTTCTTTAGGGCAACAGTGTTCTCTCTAGACCTTCCAACTTCTCTGGGAGGGAGAAGGCAAAAAGTGGAGAAGTGTTTTGCTTTACGAATGGAAAGGAAAAGGCACAGA
Source organism: Tupaia tana (assembly GCA_026018925.1). Taxonomy (NCBI): domain Eukaryota; kingdom Metazoa; phylum Chordata; class Mammalia; order Scandentia; family Tupaiidae; genus Tupaia; species Tupaia tana. The sequence goes on along the minus strand of JAKSZU010000001.1, from coordinate 35,486,292 downwards.
GAAAACTCCCTGGCTAGCTCCGCATCCACCATTTAATGCAGAGGTTGTAAATCTTGACTGGGGATTCCCGTCTTTAAGAAAATTTTGATCATGCACTCTATCAACTGTACCTTTTAAATTTATTTGTCAGTAATATACAGTACGCGAACTGCTACACTACTGTCCAGCTGCACTACTGTACCGATACAATATGCTCGTTATAAAGCACACTCCAAAACTAGAGAGTGTAGGAATGAGTTTTCTCTCATGGATTATCTCGTGCTTTCCACAGGTGTGCTCTGCTTTGGAAACAACTGAACTGTTGTGTAAGATATAGGAGTGAAGGAAGATGCTGGGGCTCCCTTGTACACATATTTGATTCTCCTACATTTCTCCAATCATTTAAAAAAATAATTTTGGTGGGCTGGACAAGGGCACAGTGGTAAAATGCAATACTCTGGGAGGCTGGCCCACATGAAAAGGTCTGGGTCCCCATGCAGAGACCTCCCTGAATATGCCAGGTGCACAGATGACCATGATTTAGGGTTGGCTGAGGCTGGGGATGGATCATGGCACCAAGACCTTGTTGGAGGTGCTGCCTCTGTTTCTCTCAGTTATTAAAGAAAGAAATAATAACCCTAAAAAGAATTGTTTTAAAGAATTATTTAATTTAATTTCATTTATTCATTTATTTTAATTTAACCAGAGAGGGACAGAGCAAGAGAGAGTGAAAGAGAGAGAAAGTGAGAAAGCAAGCCACCAGGTTCGGGACCCAAAACTCGGTTGACACATAGGAGCCCAGTGCCGCCACCCACCATGCCACCTGCTGGCCCCCAAAAGAATTTTTTTTTAAACAAGCAATTTTGTATGTACAAAGAAGCACAAGCTGTACATTGCTAAGACTCAAGGCCACAGTTTCTCTCTCTAGAAATCCCTGGGGACACATTAAATACAAACATACAGACTCTTTTCTTCTCTTTTTGGTAGGCAGTCCCTGTGCCCATGGCAGCATTGGTCTGAATGCTCAAGTTCAACTAGAATTACACTCTAAGGCATGGGCATGTGTTGAACCTAAATATCATAGTAGACAAAATGATGAGAATGAGTTCATTCACCATTACATTTTTTGGTCTCTCTTTCTTTTTCTCTTTTTTAAAGAATTATTTTTGTTTAATTTTATTTATTATTATTAGTAGTAGTATTTTTAATTTGCTATGAGGCAGGTGCATTTACCAGAGAGAGACAGAAAGAAGAGAAAGAGAGAGAGAGAGAGAGAGAGGGAAAATGAGAAAGCAAGCTTCCAGGTCCAGGACTTGAACCACAGCCAGTCGTGTTGGAGTCCATCACCCTAACCACCATGCTACCTGTTGAGACCTCTGTTCCTCCTAATAAATGAATATAAATATGTGGGAGAAATTAGGGCAGAGGTCTCTTCCCCACAACAGATATTTGGGAACAAGTACTTATTTTAAGGTCAGCAATTCTTGGTTTTAGTTGTTTTTATTTTAACATTAAATTTGAGTTAAAATCAATTCGTAATGTTTAAAATTATATGTTTTTGTAAAAGGTGCTACTAAATATTAGAAAAACATTTCTATTAGGTTTGCCTAATCTCTCTTAAAGTAGTTACCTATGCAATCAATATTATGATTTTATGATTGTGGGATTTATTGTGGCTTTTGTTTGCTTTTTTTTTAAATTTTGAGAGAGATTTTTGCTATAGGGTGCATGTGCTCACTAGAGAGACAGAGAGAGAGTGAAAGAAAGATAGAAAGTGAGAAATCCCCCCGGGATGGGGGGTACGGGATGGCCAGACCAGAATCTCTTCTCCTCCATTTTCCTCTGGGGATCTTGAGTATGCATGGACATGTGCCCCAGTATGAGTTTAAGCTGCCAGGTCCAGGACTCAAACCGTGGTCAACTATGTGGGAGTCCATTGATGTAACCATTATACCATCTGCTGGTTCCTGTGTTTGCTTTTTTTAATTTTTATTTTCTCTTTACTCTTTTGTATTGCTCGAAGTGTGTGTGTGTGTATATGTGTATACGACAAATATACATATATATAAACCATAAAGTGATTTATCTTAAAAATAAGTAAATAAAATATTCACATCTATGTGAATAAATAAATAAATATGAAAAATTAGTTGCTTCCAATGTTGAAAGGAGACTTTGAAAATCAGAGCAAAATAAAAGAACTGTTTTTTGGGCATGAACTGCATATACTGTCTCTACGGAAATGAAAGCATGTGCAGATGGGCGGCTCCGCCCCACCCTCAATCCTCACCCTGCTGGAGGTGGGTTCTACATCCTCACAGTCTTGCATGGTCTATTCATGATCAACAGTACCACCATCTGCAAGCTACCCAGCTAGACTTGCAAAGATACTGCCTCAGCCCTGAAACAAATATTTAGCTAGAAGATTCATAAAAGCCCCAAATCACAGACACTTGGGGTTTTAAAGCCAGATAAGATCTTAGAAGTCCTTTGATCATTCAGTCTCTGCCCTGTCCAGCTGGAGAAACCACAGCCCAGAGAGATGAAGTGTCTTGTTCAAGGGTACCAACACATTGGGGACGGCGCCTGGACTATGACCTTGTCTTTCTGACTTCAAGCTCAGCAGTAGCAGCTCCGTTGGTTTTGGGCTTGGCACATTTGAGTTTCTCGTTTCATTTTTTCTGCTCATTATTTATTATTCTTATTTATGGCCTTATTATTGTTTCAGTTTGTTTATTTATTTATTTATTTATTTATTTATTTGGAGAGGTTTTCATTTTTGCTATAGGGCGCGTGCACTCGCCAGAAAGAGAAAGAGAGACAGAGAGACAGAAAGTGAGAAATCACCCCCCAGGGGGGATGGCCACGCCGCAATCCCTTCTCCTCCATTCTCCTCTCAGGATCTTGGGCACGCACACACACGCGCCCGGTCTGAGTTCAAGCCAGCGGGTCCGGGACTCAAACCACGGTCGACTTCATGGGAGCCCAATGACATAGCCATTACGCTAACTGCTGGTCCCGATTGTTGCAGTATTGTTAAATTGTCTCAAACCACTTATATTGCAAAGGTCAGAACAGCTGTCCAAACTCCCGATTCAGTGCTCTTTCCAAAGAAGGTAGTGTGCCAGATGCCATTGTCCTTGTCTATCCCTGACGATATCTGCTGTGTCCAAGGCAGTAAAGACTTACAGCAGCACATGCTGCACTGAGCAAACTCACAGGCCTACTTCCTAAGTGGAAATTCTTTCATAACAACTTTTTAAAATGTTTTTACAGGTAAAAATAGAGGAAATTCATGTATGTACTCAATACCTTTTTTTTTCCTTTCAGTTTTCTATAACATTTGCCAGCCAGGAACAGAGAGAGGAAAAGTGAAAAATCACCCCCTAGCAGGGTGGACACACCACAATCTCTTCTCCTTCAGTCTCCTCTCAGGGTTTTGGACACTTACACACACGTGCCCAGTGTAATTCTTAAGCTGCTAGGTCCAGGATTCAAACCATACATCCAGTAATATGGGATCCAGTACCCCAACCTCCACGCTACCTGCGGGCCCACTCAATATCTTTTTCAATAATCATTCATAGAATTACCAAAGGTGAAGGAACAGAATAGTGATGCCATGGTAAAACATGACACTCTACAAGGGTGATCCACATGAGAAAGATCCAGTTCAGAGACCTCTCTGAATATGCTAGACATGCATGTCATGTGTGATTATTAACCATAGCTGAAGCTAGGGGTAGATCGTGGCATCAAGACTCTTTTGGGTGATCTCTCTGTCTCTATCTCATTTATAAGAGATAAGTAAATGAACATTTTAAAAATTTATAAACTTACCAAAAATGAGAATAGAAATATTTTTTAGAAACTATTATAATGTGGAGCTTGTAAAAATATAAACTAAGTGTGTGTGTGGCTGTGGGTGTGTGTGTGTGTGTAGAAGAGAAATGTGTGTAAGGTAGTTTTATTTTCACTTAAGAATTTAGAAGAGTAAAAAACAAACAAGAAAGAAGAGAGAAGGAGAGAAAGAAGAAAGAAAGAAAGAGAGAGAGAGAGAGAGAGAAAGAAAGAAAGGAAGAAAGAAAGAAAGAACGAACGAACGAACGAACGAAAGAAAGAAAGGGACCAGCAGTTAGTGTAATGGCTATGTCGTTGGACTCCATGTAGTCGACCGTGGTTCGTGTCCTGGACCCGGTGGCTTAAAACTCATTCCGGGATTGCAGCGTGGCCATCCCCCCAGGGATGATTTCTCCCTTTCTGTCTCTCTGTCTCTCTCTGTCTGTCTGGTGAGCGCATGCGCCCTATAGCAAAAACCTCTTCAAAAAAAAAAAGAAAGGAAGAAAGAAAGGGAGGAAGTAAGTAAGTAAGAAACATTTGTAATGAATGGCTTGAGACAAACCCAATAAATATGCTAGTAGATGATGCTTAAATGGTAAGAAATTCTTGGGGAAATACACTTGACTTTCTATACATTTTGCTTTCCATAGAAATACATTGTGATATCAGAAAGACAGTGATGTGGAAAATCATATGCTCTTTGACTATAGAATCACCTAAAATCTATTGTTTTTAAAGAAAATACCAACATAAAACTGAGTGGTAGAACAGACAGAAAATGCATTGAATCTTTCTGACCCTGAAAACACTACTAATTAGCAATAACATCAAAAGGAAGTAAGTTAAGCTTCCAGGTCTGATAGGATATTAAATTAACAATGACTTTTAAAAATTCAGTTATCATTTACTAAATTAACTTATGTTGGATGATTGTTCCACTGTTGTCAATAATCTTCTAACCAAGTAAAGTCACAAGGCAAAAATAACCTAGTACATTAATATTCTTATATTTGTATTTTCATGATCACTCCAATTTTACACTTGGTTTGAAAAATTCCTAAGTAAAGTTGTAGACTTTATATATTTACAGAACGTTCTCATTCTGATAGAGTATAGTAGCCATTCTTAGAAACAATCTGCCTTTAACTTATTGGTCTTAAGGCTGTCAATCATTGTTGGAATAAGATAGGCTAAATTTGATGTAGGGAACACACATCTGTCAATTGCAAGTTGAAGTATATGAACTCTCTATTTGAGACAGGGCTTAAATACCATACAGACCCTCCTATGGCCAAAGATCTCCTAATTTTATTCACTCCATTGGAGTGTAATGGAATCAGATATGAAGGAATGCCAAATTTGAAAGAAAAGCATGTTGTATTAGGTAGCAGACTAGTATCATCAGTTTTATTTTTAAGACTAACATCAAGAGGTATCTATCATTTTGTTTGGAAAATAAAACCCAAATCTATAAATGTTTATTGATTTAATCTCAATAGCAAGATCAACAGTAAAAATAATAATGACACATGCACACAAAAATGAAAGGTTTTATATTCTGTTTATGTTAATAATAGAACTTCAAAGTATAATAATGACAAATTAGCTTATTTTAAAGCAATTATATGGGAGGCAGCCAATAAAATTAGATTGACGCTATATACACTTGCCTTCTTCCAAGAACCACAAGAATCAAATTGAATTAAATTTAAAAGAATACAGTAAAATACTTACTACCCAAAGGTGATCAACAGATCTTCCTTAAGCATCTAGCTGTGATAATTAGGAGGGTAATATTTGATTGGCCCATAAAACTCATTATTTCTTTTTCTATTTTGGGGATTCATTTATCTCACTTACCTGTGACCTGTTTAGTATGGATCTGGGTCACTTTTAAATTAAAGAGTATGCATTTTGGGATAATGAAAGTCCACAAAAGGACTCTGGATATAAATAAAGTGCAGGCATATCCTAAGTTACAAACACCCAGTTTATGACTATATATACCTAGGAGCAGAGCCCTGGAGAATGAAAAATATAATCAGTCTTGCCAACTCCAATGCTTCCAGGATCATGCAGGTAACATAAATCAATAGAGTTAGCAACTGAATGGAGGCAACCACTACCAGGCCACTGAATTATCCTTACACAGAAATAAGAAACAAAGCCAGATTTTCTTCTAAAATCTCCAAATGTTTAACTGTTGGGCACACCAATTCAAAACCTTTTCAATTACTCCACAGGCCACATAAAAGACTTCCTGGAGCCACTGTGGGCCCGCTTCAGTGTAAAACCCATGATAGTCAATAGGGATAATGCTATATGCTATTTCTACTCAAAATTTATTAATTTAACTCTACCGTACTCCTAAACATGTTTCCAGAGTGTGAAATAGCTCATCTATGATTGGTAAATAAGGGAACTATGTGTTTACAGAACCCACATGACACATTGGTTCATACAGAGTTTTCTGCCAGTGCTTAAATGTCTTGCATCATGTGGTATAGTAATGGCTGCCGGAGCAAAACACACATTAACCCAGCTCAGTGCAGCAACCACAGAGAATATAATACTGTCCTAGGCAGCTCCTTCTGTCTAGAAGTGATTATCCACATAGTTTTTCCCCAATCTTTGTGCATTTTGGCCTTGTCTTTATAATCTGTAGACACAATCTGTTAGTTCTTTTTTTTTTTCAGTATTATTCATTTATTTAATTTCATTTGTTATTTTTTAAAATTTCACCAGAGAGAGAAAGGAAAAGCGAAAAAGCAAGTGGTCAGGTCCCGGATTCAAACTGCAGTCAGCCATTTGGGAATTCAGCACCTTTAACCACCATGGCACCTGCTAGACCCCCCCCCCCCCCCTTTTTGGGAGGTTGGTAAGAGATTTTTGCTATAGGGTGCATGCACTCACTGGAGAGACAGAGAAAGAAAGCAAGAAATTCCCTCCCGGAGGGGATGTCCACACCGCAATCCCTTCTCCTCCCAGGATTTTAAAAGGCCATGCATACACACGCACCCAACATGAGTGCTAGTGGGTCTGGGACTTGAACCGTGGTTGACTACACTGGAGTCCAGCAACATAACCATATGCCATCTGCTGGTCCCAATAATCTGTTAATTCTTTTAACATCCGTCTTATGCTACTTTCATTTTTATTTGTCTATATTTATAATAGCATATATTTAGTACAAAGTTAATGACTTGGATTTCTAAACTACAAGAATTTAATTTTTAAAAATTTTATAGATGCTCTATTTACAGTGTTGCCTCAGTGTTAATTGGTCTGCCTCACTCTTATTTTTCCCCAAAGCACTGTTACTTTTGGTTTAAGCTTTTGCAGAACACATTTTTTTCCAGGAACTCATATAGCACACAAGATAGCTGAAACACTGCCACTTGTTGAGATATGGATGTAAGGTTTCAAGTTAGATCTTCTCACTAATTAATTAGTATTTTTTGAACCAACTTTTCATCAATTGTGGGTAAGCCCTTCTATACATTATTTAACTGTCTCGACAACCTTATTCCCTCAGCAGCTACATATTGATTGGAAATTGGGGGCCAGTCAGACTGGTAGGCTCTGGGAATATAGTGGTTGCTATAGTTTTAAATGTGCCTCCTCCCCTATTCATGTATTGAGATTAGATTGTAATGGGATTAGGGAGGCAAAAATATCAAACTATAATGTTGAAAGGTGGGGCCTTTGGGAAGAGATTAGGAGTAAGGTCATCAGAGCAGAGTCCCCGTGATGGACTCCTGGTGGACTTACAAGGAGAGGGGATGAACACGGACTGAAATCCCCTGCCTTCTGACATGCTATGATGTAGCCAAAACACCCTTATCAGATGTGGCCCCTGAATCTTGAACTTCCAGATCCTGAGATGAATAAACCTCTGTTCTTACTCAACACCCAGTTTCAGGTATTTTCTATTATTGACAATACAACAAACTAGAACAGTGGTTTTAAAAAAAAAAAAAAAAAAAAAGACAGATTGGGCCCTTCCTCTCACAGAGCTAAGCTCCCTTACCAGGTAGATATAATACTCCCTCTTATGAATGATTACCCACCTTGTCTTCTGGGCTGTCTGTCAAGAGAGCGCTCTAGTCCCTCGAGGTCACTGGAGTGAGAGGGAGCCTTCTGTCACCAGTTTCTCTTGCTACTACTCTTGGGAGATAGAGATGGATTCTTCCACACCCCATACCCTCCAAGCCTCAACCCCCATCACCACCAAAGGAAACCAGAAGCCCCCAGTGGTTCTTGTTACTGACTTACTCTTGCCTCACTTTCAACTTCCGGTGTGTGATCCTTGCCCTCTGACCTTGTTGGGATTTGGTCTTTCTGGGCCTTGCACCTCAGCTTTCCCTGAAACTTTCTAGCATAAATTGATCTGCTTGTGATGCTCAGCTTTGAGTCTTGGCTGAGACCAGTATCCCTAGTTCTTCGCAGCCCCACATAACCAGTATGCCATCATTTGGCCAGCCCTGGCTCCCTGCAAAGGGTGAGCTGTTCTTGTCTGCCTGGAACACCTGCATATGTATTACTCAACCCTCTATGATCCCTCCTTGCACTCTGTGAAAACTATTGATCCATGGAAACAAGATGTCTACATGTCTAACTAGTTTTTAAAACCATAGTTTATTTATGATCTAAAAACCCACAACCCTAAAGTCTCCAGTAGTTTTCCATGACCTTTAAATTAAACCTGGGCTCTTATCTGAGACCAAAGCTCTTTGTGACCCTGTTTCTTCTCAGACCTCATTTCTTGTCACCATCTCTCCTTAACTCCATGTTTAAGCCACACTGGCATTTCAGACTTTCAACATAACAAGTTATTTTATACCTTATGAGTTTTTCACACTTAGCTACTTCTGTTTGAATGCTCTTCCACTCCCTCTGTAAGAGTGATTCCTTCCCATGTTTTAAATCTCAGTACAGTTATCAGCTCCTCAGGAAAAGTTTTCTATGATGAGGCTGCTATTTTTATCCCTGCTTGGTGAAACTTACCTCCATAGCTCATGTCCCCTAAAGAGGGTCCACATTATTTCATTGCCATACAGCCAGTACTGGCTCAGAAAAAGTCTATAATACATAAAATTTGAATGACTAAATTACTTATGGCATTATTAGAAGTAATATAACACAAATATTAATTTCATGATACTAATGTTGTAACATGAATAAGTAGACATTTGAAAACTTAACAAGGAGCTTAAGCACCATTTAAAATTTTGTTGCTAAGGGAAATAGTTCCAAATCCAAAATGTCAATTTAAAATACTTTAGAAAATAATCTGGTGATGAATTGGTGACTATGTGTAACTACTCTTAAGCTCAAGAACAATATTATATTCTGGATGCTGTCAGAGATGGAGTGGGGAAAGGTCAAAGTAGTGGAAAAACAGTCCAGTCCTTAATAATTGCAATTAATTGAAGAATAATACTCAAACATGAAACACATTAAGCATGATTAATTGAACAAGTTTTGTACTGACACAAATATTAAGTGTGAGGGTCAGGCTAAATATGTAGAGAAGGGAGAAATGATCCATTAAAGATGCTGTCCTAGAAGAGATGGATGTGAACCTCTGCTTTGAAGGGTGCAGCTTCAGTATGAGAAATGGTGGAGCTTTTGAACACTGGTACAGCTCATGGAAAAAACACAGAAACAGAGGGACTGGATTTGACTTAGGAGACAGCAGAAGGTACAAAGGAACGGGAAATACCAGTGATAAAAGAAAAAGATTGACAGAGCAAGTTTGTGGGTGACTTTAATCTTAGAAGGAAGAATTTGGACCTACCAAAGAGGTAACAGGCAAATTCTTTTCTTTTTGCAATAGGGCATGTGTATTTGCCAGAGAGAGAGAGAGAGAGAGAGAGAAAATGAGAAATTGTCCCTCCCCCCCAAGGAAGGATGACCTTGCCACAATCCCTCTCCTCTATTCTCTCGGAATTTGAGGCACGCATGCACATACGCCTGGTATGACACTCAAGTCACTGAGTCTGGAACTTGAACTGTGAAGCAGGCTGTGTGGGATCCTTAACCTCCATGCCATTTGTTCACCTCAGGCAATTCTTTTTTTAAAAAAGAATTATTTAATTTTATTCATTGTCATTTTTTTAAGCAATTCTTAATCAGAGGAGTAATATATTTGAGACAATTGAATTACCAACTAGTTTTAAAATATGTTGAGCCAGGGCCGGCAGGTGGCATGGTGGTAAAGGGCGCTGGACTCCCAGATGGCCAACTGCGGTTCAAGTCCTGGACTTGGTGGCTTGCTTTCTGACTTTCTCTCTCTCTCTTGCTCTGTCTTTTTCTGGTCAAATTATAATAAATAAATAAAGTTAAATAAAATAATTCTTTTAAAAAAAAGAAAGAAAAAAATATATATATATGACCAAAAAGTGAAAATTACAATAACTTGCTACAAGGTTGTTGCTGTCTATCTACCTACCTATCCATCCATTTATCATCCATTCATTCATCTGCCTATCTATCACCTATGTAAGTATATATGTATATAAGTCCGTATGTATGCATGTATGTATCTATCTAGACAAAGAGAACCTAAACAACCAGAAAACTGTGAGAATTAAATGGAGGTACAAATTCAGGACCAGTAGATGGTGTAATGATTACGTCGCTGGACTCCCATGTGGTCAACCACGGTTCAAGTCCCGGACCTGGTGGCTTAAACTCACACTGGGCACGTGTGCATGCATGCCCAAGATCCCAAGAGGAGAATGGAGGAAGGGGGATTGTGGCATGGCCATCCCCTCTGAGGGGGGGGGGGTGATTTCTTCTTCTGTCTCTTTGTCTCTCTCTGCCTTTCTGGCGAGCACACACACCCTATAGCAAAAACCTCTCAAAAAACATGGAGGTAGAAATTCAAGGGAAATTATAAGAGATTGCAGGAAGGAATTAGGGGAAACTTTGTCTATCCAGATTATCACTGGATAATTTTCAGAATGGAGACCTTATTGTAACAAACCTCCAAGAATTATCTGCCATTCTCAAGATCTTCAGAGAGAAGTCACAGATAATAAGGAACTGCCATAATAAATGAGATCTTGGGCCCTTCCACTCAGTGTGCCATTGACAGTGTCCCAGGATGCCCTGTGAGCATTTACTTCTCCTCCAGAAGTCTGGATGTGGGTTCAGAAAACCACCAAGCGTCTATAGCTCAGATTGTCAAAATACTGAATACAGACTATGCCAAAATCTGTGCAGAAAGTAATGTTTAAGAAGGAACTCACACACCAATGACAAAACTCTACCTTCACATCACATGACTGTCATAGCACAATTCTGCCTATGTTGGACAACACCCTCTCAGGAAGGAAACGGCCACTTCATGCTAATTTTTTATTCATTGGGCATGTAGAAACGTTGGTTGTCACTAAAGCCACTAACAATTCCTACCCATCTTTCGCTTTCAGCATCTTATCCAAAATTTGATTCATCTAGGAAACTTCAAAGTTATCTCTAAACTTGGTGTTTTCCTAGATCACTAACCTACAGAATATAACCTATTTCAAGGGAAAGAATAATTCAAAAATTTAGAACTTTTAATATTAATAAACTATAAATAGAATCACTATTTATACTATAAAAGGCCCCTATAAATAACTAATTTTTCAGCACTTTACAAGATTTGGCATTCATCTTTTCGAGAACATAGCTATTATACTAAGTAGCACACCTGTGTATTAATTTAGTACTTTCTGTTATTTGTTTTATAATTACAGTTTTCGATCATTTTGTGAGTGTCTTATGTCTAACTATGGTATAAATTTCCTAGGGGCACAAAGATAATGTGTTAAGTTTTTGGTATCATTCTATAGTTCCCTCTGCCATATTTCTTAGTATACAGTGGACATTCAATAAACGCCCTTCTCATCAGATCAAGTTGTTAAGTCAGAAGAGAAGTCAAGGGTTTACAGTTAAGACTAAATCTTTTGTGATTGGAAAAAAAAAGAAGAAAATGGGCAAGCACATCAGCCTTAAAATGGCATGGGAAATTTGTTTTTTTCTCTGCAGCAATTCTAGTAGATGATATTGGATTTACCATGTAGCAAGGATCATGGAAGTGCAATACAAAACCCAGCTGACAGTATGAAATGTATTTTGTGTGTATTCAGAAAATTCCACAGAATCAATCACCATCCCTTTGCCCAAGTTAATATAAACTCCAGTGGCAGTAACCCATGGACCTCTAATAGAATTCACCAATGGGAAATAGCAACAGTTCCCGTGGAGGCATTACCTTCACTGCCGGCTGTGATCTATGGATGACAGCCTCCCAGAAAACGCATTGACACAATAGGCTGTAATGGCTCAGATGGGGCCTTTATGTGATATCAGGCCAGTGATCCGCAGACAATGTCTCGCCGGGAGGTTTCTCAATTGCCTTCTCCAAAGCTTTCCTTCATGCTTTTAGAGCCCGTCCAGGTATTTTTCCAAGCTCAGGAAAGTCTGCCTATGCCCTAAGGCTATGAAAGCTCACCTTAAGGCATCTCCATGACACTAATGAGCCACTGTAAAGCCAATGAGGAAATGAAGAATAGCTCTAAATGGAAGACTTTGTCCAATCTGTGATGATGTAGGTGGAGGTGCTTTGTTTATGAGGTGTAATGAAGCTCCAAAGGCCAGATTTGGGCTTTATTTCTTATCCAACCCTGTTCACTATTTTGAAAGCAGCTTTGTAGGCATCAAAAGATGCCTTGGCATCTCCGAGCAAGTCAATCTGTCAGTCAACATGTGTTTGAGGAATATACTCATAACTGTGCAAGGCATTGTTGCCTGTGTAGGAGAAAAATTGGCTCCTGTCCTCAAGGAGCTTCTGAGCCAGTTCAACAAGGTGAAACTCATCCATGTGAATCCACATGCAATTATAGGCTAAATTGTTAGGCTGGTGTATTTTGTGCTCTGCATTATTTTATGCATTCAAAGCTGCCTAATAAACACCTGTATTTCATACATCCTTGCTTTAATCCAATGGCATAATGGGTATATGACCTGGAACTGGGCAATAACTCAGATAGATAGTGCATGGCAGAGAAAAGAGAGGATATACCAGCAGATGCAGAAAAGACCTGAACTTTACACATTCTGAGAGTGAGTCAGGGCACAAGGGCATGTGAGAAGAAGAGATGGGGATCTGGGAAAAACGGAGTGTTGCCAACACATACGAATTCCCATTATGCCCCAGACAGATTGCCTCATTTTATATTAACTACAGCCCTAGGAGGTAGAGATTGCATCATCATTTTACATGTGAAGAAATGGCATTTTAAAAAGTTCCTTGTCATACTCTAAGTCACACGGCCAACAAATGACAGAGCCAGATCTCAAACCCAGGTCTCTGTTCTGAAACCCTTTACACATCATCACCCTAACTCCCTTTACATCTTCTGTCATCTTGACCAATGAGTATGAATTATCACCATCTCTAATCTACCATGTACATAGTTTTCAAAAATGGCCTTGATTCAAGGTTGGACAGGAAAAAGAGGGAGAGAAAGCAAAAAAAAGCTAAAGTAAAGTAAGTCAAGAGACTGCCTTCTTCTTCACAAATTAAGGTCAGGGCTGATGTTCTGCCAAATTGCCCCAGCCCAACATAACAGCCAGAATAGATCTTATCTGGTCAGTGCAAAAAACATTTAGGATGTGACGTTAAAAAAAAAATTTTGCATTGAGAAAGCACTCCCCATGAGGAGTGGTCACAACACACCCCTCCTCTTCCATTTTTCCTTTCAGAATTCTAGGTGGGCACACACATATTCCTGGCATGCCCCTCAAGCTGCAGGGTCCAGGATTCAAACTGCACAGTCAACCATGTGGAATCCAGTCACCCCAAACAACGGACCATCAGCTGGCCCCAGGATGTGACATATTTTACAAAATATTTTCCCCTACACATTACTACTGGGTCCCTGAAGTTTCAGGTTACTGACTGTTGGTTTTTCAGAGCAATAATGTCAAACCAGAATGTAGTTCTAAGGTCAAAAGAAGGCATATGAATAACACTGATTGCTGGGAGAAAATTTACACTGAGTAAAATAGATTCTTTCAGGCATACATATTATTTAAAAAAAAAAAATCTTAAGATTATTAGTCTAGGGAACCAGCAGTTAGCGTAATGGCTATGTCACTGGATTCCCATGTAGTCAACTGTGGTTCGAGTCCCGGACCCAGTGGCTTAAAACTCATGCTTGGTGCATGTGTGTGCGTGCCCAAGATCCCAAGAGGAGAATGGAGGAGAAGGAATTGTGTCATTGCCATCCCCCCCCGGGGGTGATTTCTCACTTTCTGTCTCTCTGTCTCTCTGTGTCTGTCTGGCGAGCACACACGCCCTATAGCAAAAACCTCTCCCAAAAAAAAAAAAAAAAAAAAAGAAAGGAGGAGAAGGGATTGCAGTGTGGCCATAACCCCTGGGCCCCCTGGGGGGTGATTTCTCACTTTCTGTCTCTCTCTGTCTTTCTGGCAAGTGCATGCGCCCTATAGCAAAAACCTCTCAAAAAAAAAAAAAAAAAAAAAAAAAAAAAAGAAAGAAAGAAAAAAAAAGATGATTAGACTATAAGCACAACATGTTGGGTAAAATTTTATACACATATTATAATTGGCTTGTGCTTTGTCTATACTTATGACATAGAGGAGTTAGATTTTTCTGTATACACATATATAGATGTAAAATACATAATAACTATTCTTCTAGCTATGCCAATCCATCTCCAATATCTAACTTCTCAGAGATAAGCACTTTCAACAGTTCTGTGTATATCTCAATATTTTCCTACCCATAGAGGAGCATAAAATACATTTGAAATATATGTATGTTTTACAAAGCCAAGTCACATGTATTACTCTGCAGCTCGCTTTTTATACATAATGTATCAAGGACATCTTTCCTCTTCAATACATACAGATCCATTTTGTTCTTTTCAATCACTGCATGGTATTTTGTGTATGGAATTACCATAACATCAAGTCTTATTGATATATATTTAAAGGGTGTTTAATGTTTGCTATCTTAAACAATGCTACCATAAATATTTTTGAGCATTTTTACATATTTGCAAGATTATTTTGGTAAGGAAAAAAATGCACTTTTCAATACCTTTGTCTTCTTTTAGCAAATTAACATCAAGTATTCATCTGCACCTATTTTATATAAAAAAAGGCATGAGTATACTATTACTCTGTATAGTCTGCTGATGTATTATTATAACAGTATAATGCATTTGTAACAGAATAATATATTTGGTGCAGTGCTCAATTAGATACAATCCTGCAAAATAACATGCATTAATGGCAATTCACTTCAGTCACGTTGCTGGGCCCCCACTACAGTGAAAATCAGGCACTGTCTGACCAGGTTTTAAAGCACCATCAGACCCAGAATAGTAGCTAAATAAGGACCAGATTAATCAGAAAATGTTTCTTCAAAGAGACAAAACTTCAGGACAACCGTGGTGGTTGAGCCACTGGATTCCCACATGGCTGACTGCAATTCAAGTCCCAGGCCCAGCCTCTTAAAAAACACGCTGGGCACCTGTGTATGCATGCCCAAAATCCCGAGAGGAGAATGAAGGAGAAGGGATTGCGACATGGCCATCCTCCCTAAGAGGTGATTTCTAATTTTCCCTTTCCCTTTCTGTCTCTCTCCAGCAAGTTCACATGCCCTTAAGAAAATAAAGAGCTGAAACTTTGGCTAAACTATGAAACATAAGTCAGACTTAGATAAACTGAAATAAGGAGGAAGGGGAGTAGAATGTGAACCTAGGGCTGACAGGTAGTATGGTGGTTAAAGTGCTGGAATTCCACATGGTTCAAGTCCTGGACTTGGTGGCCAGGTTTATCAGTTTCCTTCTCTCTCTCTGGCCAAATTAAATAATAATAATAATTAATAAGTACAATGCAATAAAATTAATCTCTTTTTTAGAAAAAATAAAAGAATGTGACTCTGAAAAGTCAGTACCATGGACAGAGAAGAACTGGCACTAGGAAAGTGCACTTTGAGATGTATTCTGGAGAAATAGGGTAGGCTGGGCGCGTGTGCGTGCATGCCCAAGATCCCGAGAGGGAGGAGAAGGGATTGCGGCATGGCCATCCCCCCGGGGGGTGATTTCTCACTTTCTATCTCTCTGTCTCTCTCTGTCTTCCTGGCGAGCGCACGTGCCCTACAGCAAAAACCCTCTCAAAAGAGAGAGAGAGAGAGAGAGAGAGAGAGAGAGAGAGAGAGAGAAAGGGTAGGAAAAGTAAAGTGAGGCTTTATTATGACAATTTCAAAAAACAGATCAGAAGGCTTAGATGCAATGTCGAACTAGAAAATCAGGACAATAGACAGTGTTGGGAGGGTCTTAAACAAAGCTGGCAGCTATCTGAAGTAGGGTGGCCCCACAGGTGGAAAGGAATAGTTAAGTGAAGAATGCTATAGAAAGAGTTGGTGTGATCTACAATAACAGCTACTGCTGTGCTTGCTTCGGCAGCACATATACTAAAATTGGAACGATACAGAGAAGATTAGCATGGCCCCTGCGCAAGGATGACACGCAAATTCGTGAAGCGTTCCATATTTTTAGGATATATTGCTGAGTGAAGTAAGCCAGGATATGAAAGAAAGATATTGTATGTATCCACTCAATATATACCGACTATCAGCATTCTATGATAGTGAAAAAAAAATTGGAGGACATAAAAGCAGTGAAGATACTTAATGAGAATAGGACAGTGTGGAATGGGGGAAGTGAAGAGAAGAGGATAGAGAAAGATAACAAATGAACAATAGAGAGGTAGGACATTAGTGAGAAACAGATATGGCTTATTAACTGTTGATGTTGACATGTATAGTATTCTCAACTGGATTTGTCTGAGAAGTATTTCATGATGAGCAAAGTATTTGTACAAGCAACATGAGAAATAGCGATGGACTGTCTTAAAAAATAATTAGAATAATAATAATGATTGGGGGAAACATAGAAAAGATATTGAATGTTGAAGCGGGGAGATTAATGTCTCTGTACTGACTGACATGCATGGCATTCCCTTTTGAAAAAGTAATGTAATACAATGTAAAGTTATATGTAATTCAATGTAATATAAAGAAGAATATGATGATAATAATAAAAAAAAACATAAAAAAAATAAAATAAAATAACAGCTACTGCTTACTTAGAGCTTAGTCTTTACTGGGCCCTGTGTGGAGTGCTGCAGTGACATCATCTCACTTAATCCTCCTTCTAAACACCCTTTGAATCTGTATAATGACTGATCTCACAAGTGAGTTACAGTGAGACACAGAGCAAGCTATTTGCTCAAGGTCACATAACTTCCAAATTAGAGAGTTGGGATTCCAGCCCATGTCCAAAGCTGAAAACCAGAGCTGAAATGCAGATTTCTATCACAAAGGTCATGGAGATTCCAGTCCTCTTTAGCTCATAGCTTCAAAAGGGAGATGTTCCTTCCTTTTTCTACTGTTTCCCTCCTTGCATGGAAGACTGTAAAAAAAAGTAGTATTCTAGGGGCCAGCAGTTAGTGTAATGGCTATGTCGCTGGACTCCCACGTAGTCGACTGCGGTTCGAGTCCCGGACCAGGTGGCTTAAACTCACGCCAGGCGCGTGTGCGTGCGTGCCCAAGATCCCGAGAGGAGATTGGAGGAGAAGGGATTGCGGCGTGACCATCCCCTCTGGGGAGTGATTTCTCGCTTTCTATCTCTCTGTCTCTCTCTGTCTGTCTGGTGAGTGCACACGCCCTATAGCAAAAACCTCTCCAAAAAAAAAAAATGTAGTATTCTAAAATAGTAGTGAATTCAGATCACCCTGGGATAGTTACACACAAGCTCATATAGACCTTGAAAGTTAAATAGCTAAATTCCAATCAGCTTTGTCAGCTCGCTGAATTACCTCATGCAATTTTTTTCTCACCTTTAGAAACCTCACTCTCTTATTCACAATGAGGTTGTGTAGATATTACCCATCCCTTTTAGCTCCTAAATTTTATGGCACTCTTATTTTTGTATTTTTGCTACCAATTGATGCTGATTAGAGGAAGATTTAACTAACAAAATGTAAATCTTACTTGGCCTCAAGAACTGGATTATAATCTTTTATAATTCCCATAAGCATTAATTCATTACACCACTTATAGAGTAAATATTTCTTAAGTATCCACAACGTACCCACCTTTTCTATGTCCTATGTGTGATTTAAATCTTAACTCGTGGAGTCTTTGCACCAACCCTGTGAGAGATTTCTTTACAATGAGGCACAGTGAGATTAAGTAATTGCCTGTGATTACACAGTTATATAGCAGAATTGAGACTTAAACCCAGGCAATTTGGCTCCAGAGCCCCAACTTAACCTCAATGCTTTGCTCCAAAATCATTACACCTTATCTCCCAGGAAGTATCTCATTCCCTGTGAGTAGAGTTAGTACTTGGCCAAGACTAAAATAACAGCGTTAAGAGCATGTATAGAATTCTGTGACTTGTGCTTAGGAATTCTAAGACTATGTTCAAAGTCTTGTTTTGCTGCATGATGGCTGACCTTGATTTCTCTGAACCTTTCCTCAATCTGTAACTTAAAGATAAAATAACATCTACCCGTAGGGTTGGCAAAAAGTAGAGACAATGTTGAGTGCCACAAAGGGAGTGGAAGAAGCATCAGAACTACATTAAGCAAATGTTCTAGCACGCTGGATGTTGGGAGGTATTTATAGAAAGAGGAGCCATCTTGACTACAGCCTCCTGATCACCTATTTGAAGAAGCCTCTCGAGGCTTAGATGTGGTAATTCAGAACTGTAGGCATTTAGAGTACATTTTCATGGAAGAATAAATTCTTAAGGATTACCCATGTTTTCTATAAACAATCCTTAAGAACAATTACTGTGCAAAACCATGAAGCATTTTAGGACTATTCACATTGAAGGGAGGATAGGTTTCCTCTCTTATGGAGGCATGCTAAATATTAAAGATACCTTGTCTTTTGTGTATTGTTGGTTGTGCAATGATCGTCCAAACCTCAGGATCTTTGTGTTGGCACCAGAAGAGCCCCACAAGGGAGATTACTTTAATTGATTCCTTGAAACACTTCCTAGATGAGGCCATTATTTGCATTTTCCTGATGGTTAATTCACATGCAGAGTTTCTAATAGTTTGGATAAGACACACAATAGTTGTGGCAGTGAAAAAAAGAGAAAAGTATCACAATTCCTTTCCTCATTTCTCTAAATGTTAAACTTCTATCTTTTCTGAACAACTGTGCCTATGTAAAGAATAAACTTTCAGGTTCATAAACCTCAGCTTCAGAGAATAAAGAGTAAAAATTGCAACTAATTCTACACGGAAACAGGTTATAGACAAAACATACTCAAAGTTCATCATACTAGAATTATACAGTGCAATGCAGAATCTAAATCCCAAACATGACTAACCTTTATAACTTTGTTTGTAGTAATACAGCATGTAGACCCTGCAGATTAGGATTCAAGTCCTTATTTTTCACTTACTGGCTGAGGAAATTATTTCATTAAATTACCTCTCCAAGGCTCAGGCTTCCTGTCTGTAAAACAGAGAATAAACTACCACTTACCTTGTTGAGCAACTATGAAAATTAAATAAAATAATGTGTGTAAACCACTTAACGTGGGATCTGGCAGATAATGAGAATTCGATAAATTTATTTTTACTATTATTTCAAGGCTCTTTATATATATATTATTTCTAGCTTTTAAACAACTCTTCAAATTAAATGGTAATAACTTCATTGTATACATAGGACCACACAGACTCTGACCAGTCACCTGACTCATACCAAATAAATTAAATAACTGCTAAGTAGCAGAACCAGATTTTTCTGACCCTAGAGCCCAGATATTTTCCTCAACTCTGTTCTGTGTCTCAGAGTTGCCTTGGCCATCATAGAAACCACCATCTTAACTGAGATATTAAAAGAACTCTATCCTAAGTCAGTTTCCTCGGCTGGCCCAGTATGCAGTTCTAAGGACAATATTCCAGCAAGGCTCACTGACTAAACAAAGAAATGCAGACACAGGCATGTTTACAAAATGCTTTTCACCATAGAAACTGGCCACTTTGACAGGCATGTTTTAACAGGAAACAAGATAGCTTGCTTTCCAAAGTGCTTGCTCTTGCATCTCATAACCAAAGGAGAAGAGCAGCAGCATTTTTATTGGCCCATAACCTTTCAGTTATGTGAGTTTGGCACGAAATGACAGCTGTTAACGCAGCAGGCCACCTCTTGGCTTTTCAGTGATGGCTGTATTAGTGCCACCACAGGGCCCAGGCCTGCCATAAGCCTTTCGTGAATCAAAGTGCCACTAATTGTCCCCTTATAAAAACCACAAGATGGTATCCAGGCGGTGCCTTTCAATTTATATTGTTCTTCCATACAGCCGTAAGATCATGAATTTTAAATGCCTACTGTGATTCGGTCCTGTAATGGTACCATGGGCCCAATGCCACTACTGGAAGATTGTGCAAAGTAGGTATAATCGTGTTTTTACAGTGAAATCTAATGGCAATAAATCCTGAAGACGGAGGATAAATTCAGTTGAGGATTCTTATTACATACTAATTCCCCCTTTCCTCCTTGCACTCACTCTACCCTCTCATACAGTGTATAAATCTTATCTGACAAGACTCAGACTAAGACTAAACCTAGTATCCTCCTGCCTTTCCTAGATACTAGTAATAAAGGGGAAAGATAGTAATGGTATGATAGAGCAGATAGAAGAAGACAGAGCTGAAGGCCACGTGTTGATGAGATCTTTGTTAATAATTCATCATCTTCTCTCCAAACCCAGGCTTACTCCTCACTTTCTTTCTCAACTGATTTTGCCTCCAAATTTGAATTCTCCTAAACATCTAGCCTTGATGCAATGAAACCAAATCTTTGATGTATCCTTGTTTTGTGCTCACACTCAGTCAATAGGCCTATGACTTACAATATCTCACAATGTCTCTCACCTCCAATCTTCATTTCCAT
Organism: Tupaia tana; assembly: GCA_026018925.1. Taxonomy (NCBI): domain Eukaryota; kingdom Metazoa; phylum Chordata; class Mammalia; order Scandentia; family Tupaiidae; genus Tupaia; species Tupaia tana. The sequence goes on along the minus strand of JAKSZU010000001.1, from coordinate 35,465,465 downwards.
TCTATTAATAACAGAGATCTTTGCAATATAAAATATGAATTATTGCAATCATCAATTTATTGGAAAGTAGATAAGAGTGTGATTCTGAATGCAGAGAAATCTGGGTTGAATTCTTGACCAAACACTTCCTAGTTGTGTGAGCCTTGGACAAGTTACTTAATATTTCTAAGTTTCATTTGAAAAATAGAGATAGCAATAAGTAACGACCTCTGGGGTGTTATAATCTTTGAGATAAGGTATGCCAAGTGCTTACATTATTTTTTAACTGCTCATTGTATGCAATTTCTTCTCTCTTTACTTCCCTCTATACACTTCTTTCAAGTTTCTCTTACTGAAATAAAGCATAATGAGGATATCTTCTGCTTCAAAATCTATACTAGGGCCCCTGTGTATAAGACAAATACCAAAACCATGGCCTCTCTGTCAAGGGCTTTTACTATGAGACCCTAAGTTACCTTGCCTCGCTCTCCCTCATCCTCCCTCACTGCAAACACTGCTCCTTGACAGTGCCCACACCAAGTTTCCATTTTATCACTTCGCAGGCCATATCTTTCCTCGTCCCCTTCATCTCCAGTCTGTGTCCATCATCTAAACACATACACAATTTGAAATGTCTCCTTCACATTCAGCATCCTTCTTGGGCCAACAGGTAGTGTGGTGGTTAAGGTTCTGGACTCTCACGTAACTGACCGGGGTTCAAGTACCAGACCAGCAGGTTGAACAAATCATGCCAGGTGCATGTAAGTACATGCCCAAAAATCTCAAGAGGAGAATGGAGGAGACAGGATTGCAGTGTGGCCATCCTCTCTGGGGGTGATTGATTTCTCACTTTTCCTCTCTCTGTCTCTCTGTTTCTCTCCAAGGAGCACACGCAGGAGCAGGGGGGGTGGGGGGGACTAAAAAACAAAAAACAACTTCTTATATCTTTAACCCAAACTAGTTTCCCTTTTCTACTATGCCCCATAGTCAACACCTATTTCCTGTGTCATTTATGTCACAATCACATACTGCCAAGCTTGCACTCTTTCTTTTGTATGTTTATGTCCTATTTTTGTAATTAAATGAGGATGTCCTTTGGTTCCCAGCCAAAAGATCACTTTACAGGTGAATCTGCCTTAGAATAGAGCCTTTTGATTCTTCAGTAACGAATTTCCTTTGGATGCAGACCAAAATGTATATATCTTATATGACACCTAGACTGGCAGATCTTGGGAGAAGGTACATTTAAATAACATGAGCTTGGGCCCAGAAAGGAGTGAGAAAACTCCTCAGCGCTGGAATGCCAGCAGGTGAAGTGAAGGCACCGATGATTATCTCAGGCAGAGGTTCTCACTCAATGCTGTAGAGGGCGTGAGGCCGGTCCCTGAAAATAGGGAGAGTGTTCCTTGGGCTGTGGCCATATATTGGTGTGTTGAGAGAGAATCTTTAAGCCATAGGGCAGAGATCAAGGAGTCGTAGCCAACTCCACACATTGAGGGATCAAGAGGAGGGAACCCCATTCCAGAGGACATTCGTGAGACTCCCATTGTATTCTTGATCCCGATACTGGAATTCATACTACCAAACACATTGTCTGAATGAAGGCTTTTTGTTTACAGCAGATCATAATGAATAAGAAATAAATAAGGTACCAGTGTGTGAACGGATTCTGTTTTACAAGGAAATGGATTGTCCCCACCCGCTGTGTCTTTCTTCTATCCATACTAAACAAGCCATCTGTTTTCCCAGCCAAATTGAACAACAAAGTGCTTGTCCTGATCCACATGACCAGTTAAAAGTCAAGTTCCTCATTCCCAGAAGCCAGTAATGATGAGGCCCAGAGCACCAGAAGGCGAGCACAATCAAAAATAGTGGTACACAGGCAGGTCAGCACCAGAAAATGGCACAAAATGGTAGGTTATTTTCAGAAATAGTATGATAACCAAGGGACAATAGACAAGGAACAATACAAGGAGGTCACTAGGAGGTACAGATGTCCAAAATCAAAAAGCAAGAGAAAGAAGCAAGCCAATGAGAGGCAAAAGTGTTGAGGCTATCATCATCATCATCATCATCATCATCACCATCATCATCGATCTGCAGTCCTCTCCCTGAGCTTATTGGCCCTAGATGTGTTTTGGAATTCAGAATTTTTCAATCTGGATAAATTGATTAAATTACTTTAATGCATTAATATTTCTGCATCAAATGACACTAAGTGCAATTAAAGCCAGTAAATAGCTTCATGTTTGTTCAGGTCGGTGTTTGCCACCAAATGAATTTTGACATCAATCTACTTTTGTTTTTCAAAATTTGAGGGGATTTTAGGAGAACAAATGAGAGATAATGGACTAAGAAAAGATTTATGAAATGCTGGGCACTGTGTAGGATTCAATCCACATACCTGTTGGATTGAATCTGGGCATCATCTCTTCTATAAAATGGGAATACAGATGCCTCAGGAAATTAACAACTTTATGTCATCTGATAACTTGATTACAAACTACAAACAGCCATAGGTAGATATAGGATTTCATTATAGGGAAAGTCACATGACAAAGAGCTTTGTGGGCAGTGAACTAAGATTTCTAAGAAAATTTTGATTGAATGTAGATCTCATTTAACTACATTTCAGAGTTGTACTCATCTCACATTTCTGCTTTCTTGGCATTGCTGCTTGCTCTCAGCTGGTATCTTGAAATGCTTTCTCGATAACTTTGGGTTGTATTGGAATAAACAGGACCTCTTATTCTGATATTGATACCACACCCCTGACTCCATTTTATTCTAATGGCTAAGGTAGGAAGTATATTTAAGAGTGTGTAAAAAAGTCATTTTGACTTCACAATATTACCCATGAGTTTTTGGACCTATGGTATCAAAAAGTCTGCAAGAGAGAGCATTGTTTTTTTAAAAAAAACTAATTTAAAAAATGGTACAAGAAGAAAAAGTGACCATGTTGTCTTCCCTTTGGTCTGCAGGTCATATTTATGTACAACTGTCATGGAAGAGCAATCAGATGACCACATTGTTCAGGGAACAGCCCTACTGACAAACATCACCATCCCCAAACACGGGTGCCTCCATCTTTCATCTGATATGACATCCCTCTAAGCAAGGTGCAGCTGCAAATGAGAAGCTCTGTGTGCCACACCCAGCACCACCCAAGTGGTTCCTCTCATTCAGTCATTCTGTCATGAGGACCAAGGTAGCTGAAACCATGTGGGAAGAGATAGGAGCTCAGATAGAGAAGAAGCAGCAAACACCCACCTTCCTTGCATTCTCTCTGTGTCTACTTTCTGAGTTCTCTGAACCATCACATTGATGACCTCACTTCTGTAAATTACTTCCGTAAATTTTTTATTTAGAACAATTTGAAGAGCATTGATGCCCTGGGAATTTATCATCCAGAAACTTCTCCAAGTTCCATGAGACCCAAAATCCTTCTCTCAAGTGGATAGTCCCTTTTAGGAAATAGCTATTCTTTGGTACTAGTTTTCCCAAAGTGTTGAATTTTCAGAACATAAATAATTAAGTCACTTGCCTCATCTAATTCCCTTTAGACTTGAATGCCCTGAAAAAGAAGTTGGGGTCTCATGCTCAATCCTGTTACATGTAGTTTGGAGAGAAAGAGTGTAGTTAGGCTGGGGGAAGAAGAAGCAGTCCTCTTGCTAATGTGTGTGAGGATTTTACACTTGACTCCCATTAATACTAATGAGGGTGATCTGCCAAAATCCCTGTGCACTGAGATGAAAATATATGTTTTGTTATAGAGATTTCCTGTTACACTGTTGATAATTCATTATATGATGTGATCAACTTATACTATAATAATGGCACTTATACATCACACTTTGAAGATGCTTTTTATTGACTTAATGTGAATATTATTGCCATCGTTTATTACAGAGAAGTATCCTGTAGTAATTGAAATACAATATGGTGTCATTAATCATCCTGAATACAAAATGTTAAGTTTAAACTGGTCACACTGTATTAAATGCTCCTCTAACCATAAAGCAGTTTGATTTGCAAGTCTGTAGAAAGCTGAATGTTTAGGAGTTAGTGTAACCAGCACTCTGAACACATATCTATATTTGATTTCTCAACAGTTCGGTTTAATTGAAATAAGCTGTATTTTTTGTTTGGGTAGATTTTCCCTTCCAATGTGTACTTAGTGTATGAAATGGTTGATTGAAGTCATTTTCACATAATCAGAACTGTTTTTCTTTTCTCTGTATTGACCTTGAGGACGACTTAACTATCTTATCCATATTTTCAATATTTAATCTTAAATAAAGTGGTACTGTCAGAGAAAAGAGAAAATAATAGAGAGAAAGAAAGAAGAAAGCGAAAGAAAGAAAGAAAGAAAGAAAGAAAGAAAGAGAGAAAGAAGAAAGAAAGAAAAAAGAAAGAAAGAAAGAAAGAAGGAAGGAAGGAAGGAAGGAAGGAAGGAAGGAAGAAAGAAAGAAAGAAAGAAAGAAAGAAAGAAAGGAAAGAAAGAAAGGAAGAAAAAGAGAAAGAATAAAAAAAAAAAAGAAAGAAAAATTCACTGAAAATGAGCTGGAGGGATGATTACAAATCTCTGCCTACGGGTCGTTCTTTTGCATATTGTTCCAAACCCATTTGTTATCATGTAGTAACTGAGATTTTATAGATCAAATTATCTGGGAGTTTCAATTTCTTTTTCTTTTTTTTTTACACAGCTGAACGTGACTAATTACAAAACTTGCTTATGACTTGCAAACCACAGGTATAGATGGAAAATTTCCTTTTTCTGAGCAACACACAAAGGGAAATCATTGTTCAGTTTAGATATGCTACTAACCTTGTAATGAAAAAAAAAATTAAGTCCATCTTTAACTCATCTTTTATATCAGAAAATATTTCTTAGGCATATGGCAGTTTGTTTTCATTATTAAATAGTTTAACTTTAAGAAACCACTTCCTTTATCCTAGGCATTTATAAAAATAACTTGCTGGGTGGTATTTGGCTATCATAAAAATTTATTCCATAATTTCATTTTTATTGAAATAGTCTTTTTTTGATTATAGAAATAATACATGCTCATTATAGATAATCTGTAAAATACAAAGAAGAAATTAAGTCACTCATACCGCCTTAAGGCAATATTTTCAAAGGCCCATGTAACCATTTTGAATAGTGCAGAGAGATGTTTAGCACACACATTGAAGACCGATTCCTTTCCTTTTCATTTGGGAAAAACTGATAAACAATTTAGGGATAGGTCCCTTAGTGATTCTGTCATTTCAAATTCAACTTTTGTCAGTAGCATTTCCCTTCATAGGCACACTTATTTTAGGCCATTTTACAAAGAGATTAAAATGAAAATGTATGAAGAGTCCCAGAAGGCAATCTGCTTTGAAAAGCTGTTTACTTGCCTTGGGCATGGTTTGGGAGGGTAAAGGTCAAGGATGAGTCATAAGAAGGCCCTGTGGGCTGTCCATTCAGACCTGCTCAATACTCTTTCATCTCTCTCTGTTTTTGTTGACACCAGCTGTGTCTACCTTAATCCTCCCTTCGAGTTTACATCTTTTTTCTTAATAATCTATAAGCAAACCACAGCAAAAGGGGCATGTGCCAACTAGAGAGTAAGGGCTGGGGAGCAGGTGATGGGAAGAAAAGGAAAAGGAAAAAGAAACCGTAATGGGTAACAAATTTCTTTTTATAAAAAAGTCAGAGAACCCAACAGCAAATTGGACAAGACTTGATTTGACTTAGAGCATCAGAGGCAGTGATGATTCTTAAAACTCGATCCAATACTGAAACAAAGGATTGAAAATGTGGTAGATTTCTTACAAGAATCTCCAAGTGCTTCCCACAGATAATCTTTTTTAAAGCATAATAAATAGATGGCAAAGACGGTTTATGATTTGGAAGGGTTTAAAAATCAGGAAGGTTAACTACAACTAGCATAGTAGATTATAAATAGTGCTTGTAGTTTGTATGTATGTTTCCAATAAATAGCACCACCTAAGTAAGATGTTCTGCCTTAATCCACCGCCCCTTTTTAAAACAATTTTTAGAGAGATTTTTTTCTATAGAGCATGTATGCTCACCAGAGAGACAGAGACAGAGACAGAAAGTGAGAAATCACCCTCTAGGGAGGATGGTCATGCTGCAATCCCTTCTCCTCCATTCTCCTCTTGGGATTCTAGGCATGCATGTGCACATGTCTGGCATGAGTTTTAAGCTAACAGGTCTGGGACTTGAACTGTAGTCAACTATGTGGGAGTCCAGCAATGTAACCATTACACCATTTGCTGGTCCCGAATCACCCCATTTTCTAAATACAAAGGAGGGGTTGAAATGGAGTTTAATTTGGTTTCTCAACCCTACAGAGTGTGAAGAGAGGGATGAAAATGGTAGGAGGAAAATCTGTACACCTTGATCACATTTCCCGGTCAAAAGGCGTATTTGTATGCATTGATGAGAGAAGATGGGGAAGTGTAAAAGAAAAAAGAAAATCAGAGCAAAATGAAAACCCTGAAAATACACTGTGGTTGGCTATTATCTGAAAAATCCCATTAAGATCAGGCTAATTGATTGACATCTGTCTTGGTTCTTTCACTGATGAAGAATGCCTGAATGGGGCGCCACCTGTGGAAGGCGACAGGTTGGACCCCTATGTTGAAGTTTATAGAAAAAGCAGTGCTGATGCTGTGATCTACGAGGAAAAACAGAGGGCAACAAAAGCATCAAAGGCAGAGAATACCCTAGGCAACATCTTGGGAATTTTCAGCATATTATTTCTTTATTTCTCTTGCAAAGGAAAAAAAAAAAAAAAAAAAAAAAAAAAAAAAAAAAAAAAAAAACCTCTTTAATATTAACCACAAAGGTGGGGGTGGAGAGTGAGGAAGGAAGGAAGGGTTGTCCCTCCAGAGAGACAGGAGCCCAGCCTGGATGTGAGGTTGAGAGGGTTGGGGGAACGGTGCGGGTGACTGAGATGCTGAGTACCCTGCAGTAACCCCTGGCAACTGCCATTCCCAGAACAGCTGTCAAGCAGTGACTTAAATGGATGACCCAAGTGCTGGGTTTGTTTTTATTTGCTTGCTTGTTTTTTAACCCTGATATATGGCTTTGAATACCTAGGGACTCTCTTTTTTGGAGGAAATAAGCTGACAAATATTTTAGGTTCAGAATGCACCTTTTCTTAAATACCCAAAGGAAACGACTTCACTGCCATGAGTGCCAAGGAACTGGGGAATATATTACCCTTAAAAGCCCACATCCCAAAATTGAGTACATGCCTTGTGTAAGTACCAGCTTTCTAATTAATGCTCTCAGTCAGTTTGGAAAAAATAGTGCTGCAAGTGCTGTTTCTCTTCTCCTATCCAACATAGTGGAGTCAGACTACCTGGATCTGAACCCTAACACTTTCATTATTTATTAGCTGTCCAATGTAAAGCAACCATGGACCCTCTCCACATCTCAGTTTGTACATCTACAAAAGGAGGGTAATGAGACCTGCCTCCTAGCAATGTAATGAGAAGTAAATGAGTTAAAGCAGGTAAAGCACTTAGCGCAGTGCGTGGCTCAAGATGAATGTCTAGTGCAAATTCGCTAGTCATTATCACATCTTAGTAAATGCAAAATGCTATGAATTATATGATCCATCACTCAGTACCTAGCACTAAAAAAAAAAAAATTGGTGTCAATAAACTATAACATAATGCTTTTTACTTAGTGTTTCATGTTATATTTTTGTGAACATTCTCTTAAACTTATTAGATACATACTTTCATTATAAATTGCTCTGATACGAACAGTAAAAGAGAAATTTAAGTTAAATAATTTAATGTAATCTAAAGCTTTTTAGCTTGAGAGTCTGATTCGACTGAATTTCTTTTTGGCTTATCAAAGCTCTGTACCGAGACCACCAGAGAAAACTGCTGATCACACAAAACTAGATTTATTATACTTGCTGAGCAAGAGAAAGCACTACCTAGACAGTTTCAGCATTCTCAGAAGGGAGTCAGGGAAGAGTACTTGTCATGTTTCATGAGGTATGAGGGTAGCCATAGGGTGAGTTGGGACAGAAGTTGATAAGCAAAGGCTAGGCAAGGATGGGTTAGAATTTGTAATGAAGAGTTGGAAGTCTGTGGTCTCATCTTGGAACATAGTGGTCTGAACACGCTGGCTTCAAAATCCTTTAACCTTAATTTACTGTGCATGTCATGACTTGTAGAGTATATCTGCTTTGAAAATCTCATACTACCATTTTGCAAGTCACGGCCGTTGTTTTATTTCTGACCCATTGTCATCAGTATTTACATATGCCCACCCGACTCTGTGCCATTAAGAGCACTGATGGGGGCTGGCTCTGGAGCACACTGTAACATGATGCTCAGGAGAAGCTGGATTCTAAATGGTGACCAAGGCTTGGGTCCCTGGCCTGGTCAGCCTGAAACATGTTCGGCATATGCACAACTGCCCAAGTTCTGATGGGCTGGAGGACTAGAGGAAGGGGCTAACAGTGTAACCAAACCCTGTGGCAGGTGCTTCTCTCTCTTTCTCTTTTCATATACTCGATCATGAATAAAGATGGCTGATGGTGATTTTGATATGCCTCCTGATTTCAGAATTGACAAAATGTGAAAAATTATGTATCTTAGAGTCAGTGAAATATGGTAGTAATTTGATGACTATAAAATCTAATTCTCATCTTGAAGAGTAGAATTAGTTGTATGTTTAAATTCCCATTAGAGAACAAGCTAATTCTGGTATTCAGATAAGTAAAAAGATGTATCATAAAATTACAGCACAAGAATATTTTTTACCTTGTAAGCAGGTCCTTACGATCCCTTTCTAAGCCTAAAGGGGAGTTTTCAATTGTTTGTTTGCTCTGATCCTTATAATTTAGCATTATTTTTTCAACTTACTAATTCACTATTTTTCCAGCTGTCTTCCTACTAGGATAGTCTCTCGTCACAGAAGAAATCATTTCAATCATGTAAGCAGGAAGAACCCAAGTGTTTTACTCATGGAATTACTATGCCAGAAAAGAAAATGATACTCAAAGGTACACTTTAAAGTGAATTTTTTAAATTGGATGGATTCAGGGTCAGTCAGTGGTGTGATGGTTAATGGTATCTAACATGGCTGACTATATGGCTTGAAAAACATGCTGGGTACATGTACATACATGCCCAAAATGCCTGGGTGAGAATACAACAGAAGGGATTTAGGCACGGTCATCCCCCCTGCCCCCTCCCCCGGGGGGAGTGCTATCTCATTCCCTCTCTTTCTTTCTCTTTCATCTCCATCCAGCGAGTGCACACACCCTACAGCAAACTTAAAAGAAGAAGAAGAAGAAGAAGAAGAAGAAGAAGAAGAAGAAGAAGAAGAAAGAAGAAGAAGAAGAAGATTTCAACATAGTTCCCTTGTAACTTGCCAATAAGCACAATGGCAGTTCCCAATAGATAAGTCCAGGAACAATGGATCCATCAGGGCCCTCATCGTTGGGCTCACCATCAGGGTAGGGGATGCAGAGAGAAAGACTGAAAATCCTTTTATATGCAGGGACTTCAACAAGTTCATGGAAAATGGAATTAAAATATGAGTTTATCTGGGTACCCCCAAAAATTGAAATCCACACATAATTTTTTTATGCTACGCATTTTCTGCAAACTTCTAAAAGACCCCTTGCATTGCCTTTCTCTGAAAGATTACCCAAAATGTCAGGCTTACAGATAGTGTCTCCATCACCTTACTACTAGATAAGACCAGGGAAGAAAGTTCACATATTACCAGAGCAACTGAAGAGCTGTTGAAGTCCCATACAGTGAACAGATGTTGGAACTCCATCCCTTCCATGCTTAATAGTAATCCGAATTAAAATAACCCTAAATCAGAAAACAAGCTTGGATTTCCTTAACAATATTCTGATTTCTTCGTGTCTATTTTGACACTTTTTCTGTGAAATATAAAAAATAGTGTTTTGGATTTTTTTCTTTCTTAACAAAAGAAATACAAGTTATCCTGCATCACTAATGTCCTGAGCATATGCTCTGTTTGCCTGTTGGGTAATCCATGCTGGGTGGCATCTTGGTTTGCTTCTGGATCAGGAAATACTACTGACTTTAGGCTGTGCAGAATGGAGATACTAGGATAAAACTGTGAATATTTTTCGTGTTCATTTGTGAGCAAAATGCCTCCTACCCCAGTGTTAAATGGATTGTTTCTCAAAGTACAATTCCGATGTTCTTTACTGCAGATTATTCACTCTGTTGGGTTTCTTTATCTGAAATTATCCTGGGGAACCTTTGTGTTTGAAGCACAAAATGGTATGAAAAGTCAAGTTAAAAAAAAATAATAATAATACAGACAGACCTAAAAGCCGAAGGCGGGCATTGGAAGCAGGAAAATCATTCCTTCATCTCCCCAGGAGTGGATCAAAGAAACAGCCATAAATTGCAACAAAGGCAGAGATCTACTCTGCACTGAAAGCCAGCCAGAAATGTTTCATTATTTATTTCATTAATTCTGTGATAGCAATCTCTACTGACAAGATTTGCAAATCTAATCATTTATTAATGAAACATGTCTGGTAGCGGATAGTGCCCAAGATCTTCCTCAGGTCTCAGCCTCCATGTGGCTGAAGCCCTTTGCTAACTGCCAGCTTGCTCTCACCACAAAGTGACATTGGGATTTCCGAGATCGTCACCAGAGATTTGTCTTGCTCTGAACTCACGGGCATATTCAAGATGGCTGCCAGGCACAGCCTTGCTCTGAGGACCAGTGTGATGGCCATTTTCCAGGATGAATACAGCGAGCATGGTTTCCTCTCGTCAGAGAACACGTGCTCTGAGAATCACAACATGGTGTGTGTGTGGTTTCAAGTGGCCGTGTAGACAGGAAGAGATCATTCAAGCCGTATTTGCATTGCTGCTACTCACCCTGATGCAGATAAGGTTAACCTGACTCTTGACTAAGATATTGATTTTTCCTGGAAATTTCTTCGTGGTTTCAGATATTTCCAAAATCTCAGCCTGTTTCCTTGGCGACCGTCTAAGCTTTATTCCCTATGAACCGATGTGGCATGATTCATCAGTAAACAGTGAAGCAGCAGCCACTCAACTTACAGGCTTCCTAAAGATTTCCTGGAAAGCAATCCCTGCCCTGAGCTATTTCACAGGCTCCGATGTTGATATTTCACAGAGCGCAGCTAAAAAAATCATAAAAGTCCCATAACCGTGTGCATGGGGAACAACAGCGTTTATGGAGATAATGAAATGCAGAAATGAAAACCCCTCAGCAAAGCCCCTTTAGATGTGCCTAAGCTCTGTTCATTAATCTGTGATAATTAGACTTATTTGCAGAGGTTAACAGCAGTGGCACATGGTAATTAAGCACTCCTTCTCTACCAGAGGGATCGAAATGCTTCTCGTTGGACACGTGTCCAGTCTTCAGGACATTTTTATGTTAGCTTTACAGCTCATGTTTCCGACAGGAGAAAGAAGTTGTATTCTGTACAGCCGTGACCAAACAGTACTGTCGACAGCAGGGGCTCTTTGGAGCGAGAGCGACCTAGAGTTGGAATCATCACTTCCATCACAGACTGACTGCATGACCTTGGGTGTAAGGATTGTTGAATCTTTAATGCCTCAGTCCCTCCATCTATAAAATGAAGGCAAGAACACCTTCTTCAGAGTGCTGTGATTATTTAAGGATAACAATAATAATAGTTAATATTCGTTGAACACTTCCAATATGCCATGTACTGTTCTAGTCCTTTCTGTGTACCAATCAAATCTTATTTTACAGATAAGGAAATTAGAGTACAAAAGATTGAGTATCTTTGGCCCAGTCACTTGGTGTGGTGGTTAAGGCACCTGAATCCCACCTCTGACTACAGGTTTTGAACCTGTCAGCTCAAAAAACATACTTAGCATGTGTGTATGAATGCACAAAATCGAAGAGAAAGGAGATTGCGGCCTAGTCATCCTGCTTAGTCAAGTGCTTTCTCACTTTCTCTCTCTCCAGTGAGTATATGTGCCCTATAGCAAATTAAAAACAAACAAAACTGAGTATTTTGCTCAAGACCAAGCTTGGAAAGCAAATTAACTTCATAACCAAGTTCCTTGACAGCAAACTTCTCCAAAGTGGGCACAGATTTGCAATTTTGAAAAATACATTTTGGGTCAACAGGTATTGTGGTGGTTGAGGCACTGGACTCCCACATGGCTGACTACAGATCAAGTCCTGGACCTGGCAGCTTGCTTTCTCACTTTCTCTGGTGAGCATATGTGCCCTGTAGTGAATTAAATAATAATAATAATGATAAATAAAATAAGTAATTTTTTTAAAAAAGAAAAATATATTTCTTTCCTCTAGAATAAGAGTATTTATGCTTCATAACAAATTTATCCAGCAATAGTCATCATTCAGGCTTAGACTAGGTATAATAGCATAATCCTTTTTTTTTTTTTTTTTTTGGAGAGGTTTTTGCTACAGGACTTGTGTGCTCACCAGAGAGACAGAGAGAGACAGAGAGACAGAAAGAGCGAAATCACCCCCCCAGGGGGGATGGCCATGCCACAATCCCTTCTCCTCCATTCTCCTCTCGGGATCTTGGCACGCATGTACATGCGTCCGGCGTGAGTTTAAGTCACCAGGTGTGGGACTCGAACCATGGTTAGCTACATGGGAGTCCAGCAACATAGTCAGTACGTCAATTGCTGGTCCCATAATAGCATAATCCTATCTATGAAAGAATTCATTGATAATTACTGGAATGCAGGAAGGAAACATAACACTTCAGTTTTAATAATTGCAGTAAATGAAGTAATATATGCAAAGCTGTTAGCATGATGGTTGGTGCATACTAAGCACTCAATTAACGGTGGCTACTATTCTCAAAGAAGTGACTGTACAAAAGAGCTGAACAAAGGGTGATCTTTATGTTTCACCCTTCGACATACTCAAGATTACAGTCATCTCTAAATTCATACACGATGGGATTTTGATCCATTTCAGTCAAAAAGCAGCCAGGTAATTCATAGTACTAAAAAAAAAAAAAAAAGAAAAAGAAAAAAGAAAGAGAACAGCCCAGCCATTTGGTACATGCTGCTAAGAACTATGCTTCACAGGGCCAGCAGTTGGCATAATGGCTACATCGCTGAACTCCCATGTAGTCGACTGCAGTTCAAGTCCCGACCCGGTGGCTTAAACTCACCCTGGGTGTGTGTGCGTGCATGCCCAAGATCCTGAGAGGAGAATGGAGGAGAAAGGATTGTGGTGTGGCCATCCTCCCTGGGGGGGGGGGGGGGGTGATTTTTCATTTTCCATCTCTCTGTCTCTCTCTGTCTTTCTGGTGAGCACACATGCCCTATAGCAAAACCTCTCCAAAAAAAAAAAAAAGAAAAAGAAAGAAAGAAAGAAAAAGCTATGCTTCACAAGCTGGGACAACATGGAGGACTGAAGTTCAATTCCCAATATAACCTAAAGGCCACGTCCACTAGCATGCACTTGTAATCCCGATGACTCAGGGAGGCTGACGCAGGAGAACTGTAAACTGGAGGATGGCCTGGATAACAGCAAGACTCCATCTAAAACTGAGCCAGGCAGGGTGGCGCATGCTGGTAGTCCCAACTGGGAGGCTGAGGCAGGAAGAGCATGACACAGAAAGATTCTTTCTTTAAATAAAAAGGGGTGGACTGAGGGAGGGAGAAAGGAAGGAAGGAAACATACCCCCAAAAAGTAATCAAACTTCTCAGTCATCAAATCCTAGAGAAGGGACTTAAAGGTCTCATCCTAAAACAGAGTCAGGGTGGTGCCTGTATTTTCCAGTGTTACCAGACCAAGTCTGAAAGCACTAATGAGATATAGCTTTTGTGCCCAAAGACAGGGTTTGTATTTAGCTAGTGTTCCCACATAACCTCACCTTTGTTACCCTTGCTCTTCATCTGTGCTGTGGTTGAAGCCATGCGCATGCCTCTCACAGACAATCTAGAGTTGGGATCTGAGCAGAGGAGTGAAAGCCACAGCCTGACCTTGGCTGCCTTTCCACGCACAGCTGGTACGTACATTAGCAGTTCCTGGCTCCTCTCTCTACAAGAGTACACAAAGGGGCAGCATGAGATTCTTTTTGCATATCCTCTTTTCACTTGTTTTCTGGGCATGGGGGTGTGGGGGAGGGGCTTTCAAAAGACAAGCATTGACATCTTCCTCAAAGAAGAAAAACCCCTAGAAGCACAAGGAAAGAATTAAAGATGTTCTAAGGAATGATGTGGGAAGTTCCATGGTGCTCATTCACACAGGAATCCATTCCCACACTTCCTGCTGCTGAGACAGAAGCGCTCCGAGTGTTCTCTTGGTTGACCCGTGTCTTAGGTTGTCTTTCTAACTCGAATTTCCTCTGTAAGATCCACCTCACCGTTGGTTTGTGGCATGCTGACTCTGTGTTATATAAAACAGGTCAACTCTTCAACTAACAGAGCCCTGAGTGCTTCAGTTTTTGGGGGGAGCTGGGGGGTGTTTCTAATGGGCTAACTGGCAACAAATGGCATATTTTGGCAGCGTTTTCTATTCATACCTTGAATGAAGACTTGAGATTTAGCCAAGTAATTGTTCAAGGGTAGGCATGCTTATGCCTGGTATTGAACAAACTTACTAAATAAAATGTAGAGGGCCACATTATTTATCTTATTGCCAGAGAGTGTGAGTGTGCTCACCAGATAAGAAAAGGGAGAAAACATCTCCTTTGGAGCATGGTCACACAATCCTCTTCTCCTCCATTTCTCCCTCCTTTCTGGATTTTTGGGCATGTAAGCACATATGCCCAGAATGATTTTAAGCCATCAGGTCTAGGACTTGAACGAGGCAGCTTGCCTTCTCTCTCTCTCTCTCTGTCTCTGTCTCTCTCTCTCTCTGGCCAAATAGAAGAATAATGATTAAATTAAAAATTAAATTAAATAAATATTTTCTTAAAAAAGCCAATTGAGATCTCAAACTAAATTCATTATAATTTATTCTTTTGACAAACAATGCAGTGGAGTTTTTTTTTTTTTTTTGTTTTTTTTTTTTTTTTTAATAAATGCGTAAATCTCTTCAGATTGTCCAATGCATGAGGCATCTCCACTTTCATTCATCAGAGCAGGCAAAATATGAATTCTGGCCTTTACCTGTTCTCTCTAACCCTCCTTGTCATTTAATAACCCTTTCACTTAAGAATTTCTTTTCTCCTAGTTTATGGCAGTGAATCTGATGATAAGAAATAAGAGACCTTTGTACTCTGAGCATTGCAGATAAAGTTCCAAGTGAGATTATTAAAGTAGTTGTGTGTCTTGGGTTTGAATTAAAAGAAACTAAGCTGGAACGACAAGGATTGAAGGAGATAGAAAAAGATTTCTCTTGTTAAAGTAAATTAATTAGTTGGATTTATATGAAGAGACAGAAGGGAAGAAGCCAGGCTGTGTCCCATATTAATAACTCACTTGGGAAAAGCCAGATTGGATTGAAAGCAAAAGACAGAGAGGGAGGGGGCCCCCGTGCTCCCCCACAGGAGAAGTAGCCTTGGTTTTCCTCTCTTTGCACTTTGTAACCCCTACCTACACAAACACACATCCTCATTCCTGACATGAAAATGATGTCATCTTTCTTTTTGACTCACCAACCAGACTACATTAATCCCCTGCAGCGTGAGGGCCAGCAGGAGGCTGCTTAAGGGACTTCAGGCCTGTGAATAAATGATGACCCAGTGGTTAGGGGCGGCAGCCTAGATACATTCAGGATGCATTAAAGCAATTAGCTGGAAGGGAGTGAGAGCACAATTTCCAATTCCCAAGAAGGACCAGGCCATGCTTGGAACAGAGTAAGGAACTCTACAGCCTGGGGCTGGTAAAAGCCACTTAGCAAAACGGCTGCACATGAAAGGCGTGTAGAGCCTCGCCTCCTGGGTCTGCGTTCATACGAGCGCCATGAAGGGAGGATTTCAGGATCATGGGCACCATGAAAATGTTACTTTTACAAGTTGGTGTACTAAAACCAGCGTTATCACAGATGATTCCACATCATGGTTTGCAAACCAGGGTCCCATGGATGTTTCTTGCTTGGTTAGACATTAGGCCCATACTTTAAAAATCAAGAGACTTCGCCAAAATATGAGTTTCTAGGTTGTCTTAAAAATTCAGCAAGACTGGAGATGCTGGGTGGGCATTCCTGTACAACACCATTCTGCTCGAGCTGGGTATCAGCTTTGCTCTTTAATCAGTCATTCACTCTAAAGTTGGCTGCAGTCTCCACCACTCCCTATTACTTACTGCCATCCCACTTCACTCATTTACTTGACTCATTTACATATATCTGGCCCAGGTGGACATTGAGTTTGTGACCTCTACTTAATAGCTTCTGAGTTAAGTTCAACCAGAAATATAAGGTTCAGTTCTAGAGCTGCCAAGTACACGTTGCCCATAGACATGGCTCAGGTCCTGCTCCTGAAAGGGCCGCCTCTAGCTTTGCATGGGAGTCTGCAGTAAATATGGCCACAGCTCTCTGAGACGCTGGCATCCCCACCGATGCAGATGCAGCTCTGGAACATATACACTCAGCTATTTCAACCTGGTCGGGATGGTGGCCATGAAGCGGCCATGAGAACAAAGAGGAGTTGGAACATGATTTTAAATTCTGCATGTTTGGGCAGTGTGAATGCCCACCAGAATAATAACAGCCAAGAATCTCACACACTGAAGAAAATGCCAGCCAGAGCAGCCCGAGATCCAGAAACAGCTTGGCATATTTCGTGATACTCCCTTCGCAGTGTGATGAGATGTGAGAAATAGCCTCTAACGTACGAGAACGGTCTAGCCAAGGGCCATGGTTCTGATTTTTTTCACAGGCACTAGACTTCTCCGATGATGTCCCTTGTTTACTTAAATCAAGGCTTTGTCTCCACTTATTTGTTTCTCGTTCAGATAAATCTCCCATCAGAAGCGTCCTTCGGAGACAAAGGGCATAGCTCTGATGACTTAAGGAAGCCAAATCACACACCTTTCATGAAACTTCCTCCTCCTTCCCACCCTTCCCCAAACCCTCAGATGCTTTTCTCACTTCTTGCTTTTAATCTGCCTTCTCCCCCTTCCCAATCACTTAGATCAAATGGGAGTGAAGTGCTAAGTGGGTGCTCCCTCTCGCCTCTCAACCAGGCCACATTTGGCATTCCTAAAAGGCGTCTCCCAGCCTGCTACTGCACGAAACCCCTATGTTAGCAATCCCTTTACTTAAAATAAAGGACAAAGCATGTGTTTAAAAGATGGCTGAGAAACCTGTGTGACTACCGTGCCCCCAAAGAGACTGAAGCAGACCGCGATAAAAGGTACCTGGTACAGGGTCAGAAAATGAATAATTCAGACTTTCTTCACATGCTGAATTAACCTTGACTTATTTCATGCTTCCCCGCCCCCATCACACCGACTTTTGCTTCTCTCTGGGCTGGAGTTGGCCGGAGTCATTCAGGTGTGCATTTTAATCCCTCCTGGAAACTTCTTCTGCTCTATTTGAATCACAGAAAGTGAGAGTGACTGGGTAGTGCGTGCTCATTGCCCTGTGGGAAGGAGTGTCATGTGGAAGCCTGCAGGGATATGTGTTTGGGGCATCAGCCACACCTGTGTAAGGTGACCACCAAATGTCCTTCCACTGAGATTGACAGCCAGAGGCAAAGTAGCGTGGCATGTGGGAAATGTCCCTTTTTCTATTTTCACAATACTCTCTCTTCTTTAAAGAGACTTTTACCTACCTCCTTACTCATATTACCAACAGTAATTACCACCTCCTTTGCTCCACCATGAAAATCAAGCCCTCTTTGCTCACTCAGCTCTTAAAAGGTAGGCACTCTTATCTGCTTTAAAGTCACCTCCTACCCCACGGTGCAATTACCATGGAGTGTTTTCTCCCTCTAAGCTAGGAGCAGAGCAGCACAGGGAAGTGAGTTCTATGAAATGTGAAAGCCCAGTTTGCACCAAGTTGCTCTCACAGGCCCTTCTCCCTGATGAGCTGGACAGGGAGAGTGGCAGCCGCTCAGCAGACATGTACAAAGCCAGCTGAAAGGAAAATGGGAACACGTCTGTGTATGCAGAGTGGAATGCTTGATTACACTCTAAAATAAATACTGTCTCTTAAAGATCATGTCACTGAATGAGAATGATACACTCTGGGGCGAAGGAGAGTCTGGTTTCATCTTAAATGTGTTTTATCGGAATGGTAACACTCATTTCTGTAGGAATTCTGTCGGCACCATCCAAGAGCACCATAGTAATGGAACAGCTCTGGAACTGTGTTGTCCAAGGTGATGGTCACCAAACACATGTGACCATTGAATACTTGACTTGTGGCCACTGTGACTGAGGCGCTGTATTTTTAATCTTATTTAATTGCAATCAATTCAATGCAAATAGCTCCATGTGGCTAGTGGACAGTGTAAGACTAAGACAGAAAGACAGATCTTATTGTCTCTGCACCTTTTATTTTTTTTGCCAGAGAGTGTGTGTGCTCACCAGATGCAAACAGGGAAACAAAGAGAGATGGAGAGAATCAAGCAGAAAGCATGTTCCATGGGGGATGGCCACACTGCAATCTCTTTTCCTCCATTCTTCCTTCCTTTTGGGATCTTGGGCATACGCACACATTTGCCCAGTGTGTTTCTCCAGTGTGCTGGATCCAGGGCTCAAAACACACAGTCAGCCACATAGACTCTGGCTGCCTTGACCAGCAGGCCACGGAGGCAGCCTTTGCAACAATATTTTAAAACCACCCATTTAAAACACTTCCTCCAGAAATTCATTCACTATCCTAAGCAACGAGAAGCAAAGAGTGAACATTGGATTAAGCTTCCTGTGTGTGCCAGGCCTGGGAAAAGGGTTTTCATAACTGAACCTCATATATGTTTGGATGAAACCTTACAACTCTGCTATAAATGGTCTTATCCCCATTGTAGCTGTGGAGTCTGAAAATGATGCATTTTAGTAAGTGGTCTCAAGTCTCTAGATGAATAGCTTGCAGAACTGGAATCTGCATCATTGGATCCAGTCCAATATTTTTCCATCGCAAATAAGTGGTGTAATTCTCAATGCTATCCCCATTTTGCAGCGAGGGAAAACAAGTCATTAACTACAGAATAAAATCCAGGAATAAGTGGTAGGCAGCGAGAACTATGGTCTTTGGCTACAAGGCTACAAGTTTCTTTCTGATCCAAGCGCATGCGGAGAGTATGGTCACGTGCTGCTTAACTTCAGGGAAATGTCCTGAGAAATGCACCGTCAGGTGATTTCATCACTGTGTGTACCTGAGAGAGAGCACTTACACAAACCTAGATTGCATAGCCCACCGCACGCCTGGGCTACGTGCATAGCCTGTACGTTCCTTACGGTAGACCATCAGACATACTGTCCTTTGTTGAACAAAACATCATGTAGTCTATGACTATTTCTTCCAGGAAGGAGCATCCGTGAATTTTTACCTCTCAGTGCCAATGGTGTGGAGGGCAGGTCTGAAATGACCGATTCGAAGTCTCTCTTGTTGCTACTAGAGGATGTATAAGACCTGCAAGTAGTATTAGGCAAAATCAATGTCCAGAGCCAGGAATTGGGAGCGATTTCCAACATGAACTATCTCAGAACTAGGGGAAGGCACCCTTCATCTGAAATCACTGGAAGACAGTGGACACTCCCAGGCACTGTGAAGTCTAGCACCCCTGGCCATGGTACTAGCCAGCAGGATGATGAGGAAGAAGCTTTTCTCTGCTGGTAGCCATTCACCCAAGAAGTTTCCTAGAAGGTGATGTTGATTGTAATTAGAGCCTCCTCTTTGGGGGAGGGGAGGGTGTCTCAAATCCCAGTCCTGCAAATGCAGCTGGTGGCTGGGAAGCTGCCGCCTGGCACTCTCCGGAGACAGTCTCAGCTGCTCTTCCTGTCTAGAATCATCACTCGGTTTAGTTTCCCAGGGTAGAGCTGGTGTGGGGGTAGAGGGGAGGGCAACACCACCACATGGAAGGGGGGCAGTGACCGTCACACAGGCAGCTTTTCACAGCATGTGTCTGGCCCTGCCCAGGCAGCAGACTTCAGTTACTCCCTGGTCCCTCGCTGGCTGTTCACTTTCTACTCCAATGGGCTCTGAGGTGACAAGTTCAATTCCCAGTTCTGTCAAACCTGCATTTTCTTCTCTGACCTACTTTCCCTACTCTGCAGGGTTGGAACAATGCCTTGCTCTGTTCCGTGTTTAGACCCATCTTTTGCCTGCGCTGGTGCAGAAGCCCGGGCCTTTGCCAGGCTTTTTGCCTTGAATCCCTGACAAGTGTTGATGAGAAGAGAAAAAAAAGAAGGGGAAAAAAAGAAAAAAATCTTCACTATAAAACAGAGTCCAGCTCTCCCACAGATGCCCAGACTCCGGAGGGAGTAAGGAAAGAAATCAAAAGATTGTGCTTCTCCATTCAGCAACTCTCCCCTCTCCCTCCACCTCCTACCCCCTCTCCCACCCGCAAACACAGTGAGAAGCAACTGAGTCAATGCCAAGAACACTCCTGACCCTCCGAGCATCAAAGAAGCTGCTGCTGCAGCATTCTCAGGCTCTGAGGCACTGTCCAACCCCACTCTCACCCACACACCCAAGTTTCTCCCCCATGGTGAGCTGCCCCTGAAAGGAACAAGCCCAGATCTGCACAAAGGCCCCTTGAGCCTTCCACCATCTATGGGTCTGGCACTACCAAAAGGTTTCTCAAGCTCACAGCCCCGGGTATTATCAAGTGCGTAAAGTGAATGGGTAAATTGGCACACAGGAAGATTCTTTGTGATCAGTAAAGCAAGTGTGAGATCTGAAAATAAATGTAGGATAATCTGACACAGGAAGAGCTGAGAGGCACAAGGAGAACAATTAAAGAACCAGTGTAGACTGATGACTACTGTATGCCATGATTGCTCTGTGTGCTTTTCGTTCGTATGCAATGTACATGTGTCATAGGACCCTTTGAGACAGGCACAACTGTCACCCTCTTTTATGGATGATGAAGTACAGGGAAGTGCACAGACAGTAGGTGATCAGGATGGAATATGCACACACAGAGTGTCCATGGCCTGCACCCATTACCCACAGCCTAGATTCTGCTCCCACCAGCTTGGACTATCCCCCAACTCCGTCCTCCTATGCTCACTCTCCCTCCTTCTCCATCCACTCCAAGGACCACTTGGTGGACTGTGTCCTCCTTAGCACTTCAGGAGTTCTTTTCCTCCCTCCCAGCAGACTCCATACAAGGTCACTCTGCCCCATTCCTCTACATGAACCTAAAATAATAGTTTCCTCTGGAACACCACCCCTACTCCAGTTATTTTTCCTCCTAAGAGGATCTGGGCAGGCATTTCTCATCCCATCATGGACAGTTTGCTGGACACAGAGAGGGCCATCCCTGAGCTTCTACTCCCTGGTCCCTCCTTGTCTAAAGTGTGCATGCAGTAAGTTCTGTTCAGAGTGGTGAAAGAGGAAATCTGCTGGGTGCTTGTGGGGCAAGATTTTCCTCTCATATAAAAGGACAGAGCTCCACAAGGAACATGTTCTTGGTTGTATCCTCTTTCCTTCTTGTCCTGATGCTGCATGAGGAAACAGTTTAGAGCTGTAATATCCTTCTTAAATCCACGAAGAAAGTCACTTCTGACATACTGAGGATAAAAATGTGGAAAGGAAAGTGTCAGGAACTTGGTATCAATAAGCTGCTGCACCAGTCCTGGTACTACTGACTCTAAGATTTATCATTAGAGTTTAAAAATGTAATGTATGTGATTAATGTTTCATTGGTGGGCTTTTTTATTATTTGTAGCCAAAAGCACCTAACTGACAGTTACCTAAAGGCAGCAAAGGGTGAGCAATGACATATCCTCGGTGTTGGTCACTGTGTACTCCGATTCCTCCAACTTACTCATCTCCTGTTATTCTTCCTAAGAAAGACAACCTGACATCATCCTGCCTCACTTTCTGGCCTTTGTGATCACTCCTTCTTCTGTAGGAAAACTCCCCATGTTCAGACAGCTGCTTTCTTCTTTCTACTGACCCTGAAAATCACCTTGTCAGATAGAAGGGCCTGGCTACCCAACCTTGACTAGTCACCCCATAACTCTCTGTCCTATACACTGTTTATTCCCTTTAGAGAATTTATCACTGCATTCAAATAACTGTTTAATCTCGCTCTACACTCAACAGTATATCTCTCTTACCTAGAACGTCACATGGCTCAAAGTAAATGTCCAGATATTGGCAGCTCTCAAAATCACTTATAATGTTTACTCAGGAATTTCAATGGGCCCTTCTCCTTCTTCTTCCTTCTTCTTTTCCTTTTTCTACTCCTCCTCCTTTTTTTTTTTTTTTTTCTTTTGGAGAGGTTTTTCGCTATAGGGCGCGTGCACTCGCCAGACAGACAGAGAGAGAGACATAGAGACAGAAAGCGAGAAATCACCCCCCAGGGGGGATGGTCACGCCGCAATCCCTTCTCCTCCATTCTCCTCTCGGGATCCTGGGCACGCACGCACACACGCCCGGCGTGAGTTGTAAGCCACCGGGTCCGAGACGCGAACCGCGGTCGACTACGTGGGAGTCCAGCGACATAGCCATTACGCTAACTGCTGGTTCCCCTCCTCCTCCTTTTTCAAATCTGACTGATGCCATTCCACTGATGGTATAAATGAGCTATTTTCCAAATTAATATTTTCAAATCATTAGAATCACAGCTAGAATCCCAGTTTGATTGTTTCCAGTAAGGCTTGGGTTTTAGGCATCATTTTACAAGAGGATGCTTTGATGGAATGACAATGTAAGGCTGTCTCTAAGCTTCTTGCATTCATTTTGCTATATCATTATGGGGGTTTTCAGTCTTTCAGACATTTGAATCTACGCTTAATTATGCTCATTCCCAGAGGCTCCTTAAAAGCAAATGACACGATTTTTTAAAAAATCAAATAAATAATACACATGAGGCTTGCTAGGACTTGACAGAAGCCTGCCTAGTCAGCTGAAGAGAATGACTGTCATGAGAAGGCCTGAGAAAGAAAGGATTTGGGAGATTTCTTACCTTCCCTTCCAGTATTCCCAGATATTCAAGAAAATTCTTTAAAGCCTGGACAGAACAATTTCCAACCATGTGTTGTAGCCTCTTCACTCAGCTGGGATGGAGTCTGAAACCCAATTGTTTTTGACAGGTTTATCAAGGAAAAGGTACCTGCAATTCATCATCCCTCCAAAGGAGGCAACGTGTAGTCCATCTGGTTTTCTGAGAAAAGAGAAGTTCTCTTGCCACTTTACAATAATGACATGGAAAAGCATAAGATTAGGGCATTGAACACCCTCTTTCTGGGACAAGCTAAGATCTTTCAGTCTGTGAATGGACATCCGCTAATTCTGCTCGTCCAGAACCTAGCTACCCTTCTTCTGCTACACCGTCGATCTTCCCTTGCGGTGAACAGTCTTAAAAAGACTCTCAGTCAAGGCTCCTCACCCTTTTCTAGCCAAGATGTTGGAATGAAGCTGCAGTTGGGTTGGTCAGATTCTCATGGGAATTTTTTTTTTTTCAGGAGAGGTTTTTGCTATAAGGCATGTGCACTCACCAGAAAGACAGAGAGACACAGAGAGACAGAAAGCGAGAAATCACCCCCCCAGGGGAGGGCCATGCCGCAATCCCTTCTCCTCCATTCTCCTCTCGGGATCTTGGGCACACACACACATGTGCCCGGCATGAGTTTAAGCCACTGGGTTCGGGACTCAAACCGCGGTGGGCTACATAGGAGTCCAGCAACATAGCCATTACGCTAACTGCTGGTCCTGGGAATTTTAATCTTAAATAGAATAAGAGCAGAAATTGAAGACAACTCATCATGGGCACATGCTTGCCACTGATCTAGGGCTGGCTGAGGGCTGGGGATGGGTCACGGCATGGAGATTCTGTCGGTGGCGCTATTTTTTAGTCTCTCTTTTAGGGACTTTCCTTAAGAGACTGTGCATTACTTCCTGCTACCTAAATTTTCTGGTTATAGTATTTTCTTATACTCTGTTTTTAGTTTTGATTTTTACTAAATTACTACCATGTAACCTTTATTTAATTCTTTTGTCTTTCCTTCCAAATTTCCAAATTAATATCTGTAACTTAAGAAAAAGGGCCTTGGGATCAGCAGATAGTGAAATGGTTACATCGCTGGATTCCCACATAGTCAACCACGGTTCAAATTTCAGGCTCGATGGCTTAAAACTCATGCTGACCATATGTGCTTGTGTGTCCAAAATCCTGAGAGGAGAGTGGAGGAGAAGGGATTGCAGAATGGTCATCCCCCCTTGGATCATTGTTTCTCTATTTCTGTCTCTCTCTGGCAAACACATGTGCCCTATAGCAAAAATCTCTCAAAAAAGAAAAGAGGAAAGGAAATAAAAGAAAGAAAAAGAAAAGAAACGAAAAGAAGCTCTGAGTTATAGACTTTTTCAACCATGAAGCTAAGCGCGTGACACCTGCTCCTACTACTGAGGTCTCAAGAATATGTTTAGATTTTATGTTCTTGAATAATTCTAGTATGAGAGTAAAAAGTACTCAAATATTATAATTTAACAAAGGGAAAAAATCTGGGTCACTTCTCTCACTGGTCTGCCACATACATCTCAAATAGGACAACACAAATGGCAGTCACAGAGGATAAGGAGAAAAGATAGGTTTTTAAAAATCTTATCTGACTTAAAAGCTATGAATGAAATAAAGGAAATTGTGTTCATAGCACCTGACTCACATGATTACTGTGGGTCAGCCATCAATATGTAGATAGAAAGAAAATAATTGGCATAAGCTCCTTGAAATTCCTGCCTCCAGCTTCCCCACAGAGGCCTTGGGGGATTCAGATAGCATTTGAACAGTCAGGATTTAGTAATGAGAACTGACACTCTAGTGTGTAGTACAAAAGACACTTCCCTTCTGGAACCATAGAAAGTACTTTAATCAGCCAAAAAGTTGTTACTGCAGGAAAAAAAGAGGTAGAAAGATAAAATAACTCCCACATTTATTTATTTATTGTGTCTCCACCATAGCTAAGCCCAATTCCTACTAAATATACAAGCTCCATTGGCATCATCGATGCCTAATCATTAAAGCCATTCACTTACTGCTATGCCAGAAAACCCAGCTGATTCACAGGAAATCCTGAGCTGAAGGTTGCCTGGGTTTCAAATTGCTTATGTACACAATTCACACTCCATGTGTTAGGAGTGCAACTCCTTCCTCAAATCACTCAGCGAGTGTGCAAAATGGGAAATCGGCTTTGAATTGTCTCTGACTCCTGCCTGACCAGTCAAACCCCAGGGTGCCTGTGGAATATTTGATTAGCAGTAAACTCAAAACAACCATCATAAAGGAAAGATAAAAGGTTAAAACCCAAGTGAGACACCCAGAGAGAACAGCCTGAGAGATTGAAAACGGTAAGCTGAGAAAATATTCAGACTCCTCTAGCAGAAACTAAAGATAAAACAAAGCATGCTTTGTGCCCAAGGCAGAAAATTAAAAATTGAGCAGCTTCCATTCTGAGAGGTGTATTGTCAGGTGAGGTTTCCTTCTCCACACATGCCCCCTCTGTCATCCTCTCAGGTGTCCAGTGTTATCTCCTGGCATAATGTATTTTCCTTTGTCCACTTGCTTCTAGCTGAACTAAATAGCTGTTACTAATAGTTGTGGTCACCAGTGTCATCAGCAGACAATCCTTCCAAAGACAATAGTCATAAAAACCTAAGCAAGGGATGAGGTACTGAGGGCTTTGGGTATATATGTAGACCCCTCTGCAGAAATGGCCAAACATCTTTTTAACACATTTCAGCACCTAAAGGCTAGAATTTGACTAAGGAATGCTCCCTACCTGAAGACACCCTGCATCATGGTGGAGTATGTTACTGGTCCATGTGGAATAGATAGATCTTGCCCTGACTCAGGACATCCTGAAAACACATTCTAGTTCTAGAGTCCCCTGTAAGAAATAGCAGGAAAATATTGTGACTGCATTGTAAAGTTTAATGTTTTCTGTTCAACCATGCCTTACTTACTCTCTCAACAATGTTGACCTTGAAAACACTCCTAGTAAAGCTTATTGCATTAAAAACAAAATCTGAAATAGACTGAAGAAGTCTTAAAACTCAGTATCTTACCCATCCAGTCCCTGCAGAAATTCTTTCTGTGACATCCTGAGCCACTTTGGGGAGGGCTAATCTTTGACACCAGAGCAGCCATGAGATCCTGCAAGGTGATGAACTAGGGGCCAGAAAGGATAGAAAGATGGTATATGAAGGTATTATAATGTGATGGTCCAGGAAATGTAAATCTCTAAATGCCTGGAGAGACAATATGTTAGATGGCATCTTAGGGCCCCTCAAAATTTGCATATCAAAACCAGATCCCCAGTGCAATTAAGAGGTAGGGACTTTAGGAGGTGATTAATGAGATTAATGGCCTTATAGAAGAGGCTGAGAAAGATTGTTCACTCCTTCTGCATGTGAAGACGCAGTAGGAAGACATCATCTATAAGGCAAAGAACCCCGGGGCCAGCAGGTGGCAGTGCAAATAAGGCACTAGACTGCCACACAGCCAACCACAGCAAGAGTCCAGGGCCCGGCAGCTTGAAACTCATGCCGGGCGCATGTGCATATGTGCCCAAAATCCCAGGAGGAGAATGGAGGAGAAGGGATTGTGACATGGTCATCCCCCTTGGGGAGTGATTTCTCACATTCTCTCTGTCTTTCAAGCGAGCGTACACACCCTATAGGGAAAAAAAAAATCTCTCTTTAAAAAAAAAAAAAGTAAAGAGCTCTCGCCAAACACTGAATCTTCTGGTAGCTTGATCTTGGATTTTCTAGCCTCCAGAAGTACGAGTAATAAGTTTCTGTCATCTATAAACTACCCTAAAGTATTTTTTAAAATAGCAACCTGAGCAGACTAAGACACCTAGCATCCTTTCCCTTATAAAATCAAGCTAATGAAGGGACACAGTGGGCCTTCTTGCCAAGAATAGTATAAAAACAACACAGGGAATCCATGATAAAAGACCAAAGAAATAGGGAAGAATTAAAAAAAAAAAAAAAAAAAAAAAAAAAAGGAGCCAAGAATACAAGGACACTACAGAGAGAACCATTAAACAAGCATCATGCCCCTGGCTTATCTCCTTTGCACACTGAGCTCCCAGAGGCTTCCTACAGAGCTCAGTACAGTGAAGATTGACACAGAGAGAGCTTGTCTTGTCACATATCTAGCATGGCAAAGAAAAGTTGAAGGAGAGGTTCAAAGACATGGAGTCAACCAATTTCTAATACTTGACCCAGATGCTAATTTTTGAAGTTACTATCTCGAGATGTGGTCATGAAAATTATCGATGATGGCCTGAACTGCTCTGAGCAATACCAGGATGGAGAATAAGGAAGCTGATGATAAGTTGGTATAGACCTTCTTCTTCTTTATATTTTTATTTATAGTTTTTTTTTTCTTTTCTTAGAAAGAGGGACTTTTGCTACAGGGTGTGTGTGCTGGCTGGAAAGACAGAGGGATGGAAAGCGAGAAATCATTTCCCAGGAGGAATGGGCACACTGCAATCCCTTCTCCTCCATTCTCCTCTAAGGATTTTGGGCATGCATGCATATATGCCCGGTGTGAGTTTAAACCGCCTGGTCCAGGATTCCCAGCCAACTACGTGGGAGTCCAGTGATGTAACTATTATACCATTTGCTGGTCCCTATATATGCCTTCTTTTGGTGGGAGAAAGCTTCACCTTGAATCAGAGTATAGACTATAAAAGTAAAACCACCAAAAATTTGGAGAGGCAGTACATATGTGTGAGGTGTCCAGGACAAGACAATAGGGAATGGTAAAAACTGTGGACTTTGCTAGATTCTACCTAGAAAAAGATGTTTCACTTTTCCGGCTAAATTATTATGTTCACAGTTGAATTTGACTTCCAGGTACCAGTATACAACCCCAGTTCTGAAAGGTTGAAGATCTTCCCCATAATTCAAGCAATCATCTGTTGGTCACACTTAGATCATATGGTCTTACAGTCAGATTTCTGTTTAATTCCATGTCAAAGAACAGTCCCACACTCCCCCACATTCAATCTTTGCTGCTACCATTCCCATTGCCATTTTTAGATCAGAAAAGTAAGCCATTGCAACTGCCAAAATGGAGAGGAAGAAATAAACTAATATGAGGAGAAAGCGCTGAATGACATTAGCAGAAAACTAAGCACTGGGTAAATATCAGGTCATCGAAAAAGTATTTTTCTATGTAAAAATGCGTCATGACTTTTCCAACAGCCTAATACTATTTCTCCAAGATTGTTCATTGCACTATCCCAGGTGTTCACACAGAGTTAGATTTCAGTATTTAAAGATAACATCCCCATTCTTGAAGAAAAGGAAAGCATGAAGCTTTGTTGTATAACTGGACTGTCCTAACCAAAGACCAAATAACTTAGCCTGCAGGACCCAGAAAAAAAATGGGGTGAGAATGAGACTCTACTTTTTTCCTTTTACCCTTTTTCATTTCACCTATAAAAACTGGAACACAGGAGGACCAACATGGCCGGACTCCCACATGGCCAACCATGGTTTGAGTCTCGTGAAATAAATAAATAAACTTAAAAAAAATTGAAATGCAGGAACATGTGTTAAGTAGTTGCTACCAATAGAAATACAGACCTAAACTAAAAAACTGTAAGTTGAAACTGAAAATGTGGCTCAGAGATTTATTTCTGTTCTCAAACCTCTCAAGTAGAACTTTGCTGGGCAAATGCCACACACTGTTCTGTTCTAGGAGGCTTTGATAAAAGTGTCATCCATGACAAGTAGGGATGGAAATGGGAAGAAAGACAATGCATTCCAAATCAGAACCAAACAGTCATTTCCAAGGGGACCACCCAAGCCTCACATTAGAAAGGAAATAGTTTCCTTTCACAGGGTCTCATTTTGCCTCACTCAGCCTCCCAATTAGCTGGGCCTACAAGCACATACCCCTATCCCAGCTTTTACAGTGGGCTGAAAATTGTACCAGGGTCTCTCATGTGGCCTCAGCCTGCTGAATAGCAGCATCAACCAGAGTGCACTACCATGGCTGGGCCTGAAAGTTGTTGTTGTTGGTTTTTAAGCAGAAAGATTTTCTAGAATGTTTCCTCTAACCTACTCACTTTATAGAACTAAGATTGAAGAGTAATTACATAATGAGGCCCTACTTAGTCAATTTGGGTTATTAAAACAAATGATCTACAATAGGTGTTTGTAATGATAAACATTTATTTCTCACAGTTCTGGATGATTAGAAGTCCAAGATCAAATGTCAATTAGTAGATCTGGTGTCCGGTGTGGACTCTTTCTGGTTTGAAGATAGCTGTCTTTTCTCTGTATGGTCACAATGTGGAAAGAAGACAGAGGAAACAAACTCTCTTTTATTATTTTTTTTTCAAAGTTTCTTTCTTTCATATGAGAGAGAAAGACAAGCACCTTCAACAGAGTCTCATGCCACAATCCTTTCCCCACCCTCCACCTTCCCCAGTCAGCCAGGACCACAGGAGGGTTTATACTCCCAGTATGTACAGGTTGACCTTGAAACCAAACCCCTGTCTTCCATGTGGCTTCCAACATTGCAGACCATTGCAATACCACTATTCCACCATAGGTGGGCCTCACATCGCTACTTATAAGGGCGCTAATCCCATTCACTAGGACCCCACTTTCATGACCTAATTACCTCCCAAAGGCTTCATCTTTTAATACCATCACATTAAGGTTAGAATTTCAATTTATAGATTTGGGCAGTCCATGACAAATCAAGTTTGTACGATAATTATTACTTCAGAATTGAGGATGTTAAACTATTTCATAACCTCCATTTTGTTCTTCACTTCTAATTTGTTGAATAATTTTATCTCATTCTTGAGATTATCTGTGCCTCAATTTCTCTCCCATTTAAAAACACTCCACAGACTTCTGAAACTCTAGGTCCACTTACTTTTCAAATATGTATTGAGTACCTAATAAGTGCTGAACTCAATTTTAGGTGCTCGAGGAGGGTCCATGGAGAACAAGGAAGATAAGTATGGAACTTATATTCTAAAAGAAAGATTTTGAAAGCATTAGTTAGCCAAGAGTGCCAAATTTATTTAACTCCTTTTGTTGAGATTAATTTTTCCATGTAACTTAAGTCATCTTACTTTTTTATATAGGTGTTCTTTAAAAAAATTTTTAAAAAATTATTTATTTAGCTTTGCTTATTATTGTTATTATTATTTTAATTTTACTAGACAGAGACACTGAGTGGAGGGTGGGAAGAGAGTGAAAAAGCAAGCCACTGAGTCTGGGACTTGAACTGCATTTGACCATGTGGGAGTCCAACACCTTAACCATCTCACCACCTGATGGCCCCATATATAGGTGTTCTTACCAAAAAAAAAAAAAAAAAAAAAAAAGAACTAGGGCTTTCTTAGAAACTTCATCCAAAAACTTATAAATCCTAACATGTATCAGTACTATCATCAGCATAGTATTAAAAATACAATGCTAAGAGAGGGTGCAGACATTGTTTGCACCCACCTCATGACCTCTAGACAACAGCCTACATTAGAATCTAGCAACGTCTGGAAACGATCACTGCGGGGCACTAGAAAGTTATTAAAGACAGAGTGGTGAAAATGGAAAAAAATAGAACTGAAAGAATGGAGAGAGGGGCTGGCAGGTGGTGTGGTGGTGAAGACGTTGGACTCCCACGTGGCCAACCACGGTTCAAGTCCTAGACCTTGCAGCTTCCTCTCTCACTTTCCCTTTTACTCTATCTCTATAATCAAATGAATAATAATAATAATAATAATAATAATAATAACAAATAAGGGGCCAATAGGTGGCATGGTGGTTAAAAGTGCTGGACTCCCCCATGGCTGACCACAGTTCAAGTTCCAAACCTGGTGGCTTGCTTTCTCACACTCTCTGTCTTTCTCTCTGTCCCTCTCTGGTAAAAATTAAATAAATAAACAAAGTTAAATAAAATAGTTCTTAAAAAATAGTAACAAATAAAACTAGATAAATAAATTATTCTTTTTAAAAAAGAATGGAGAGAAACACCTGGGAGAAAGAAAGATAGCATTAAGGAAAGATAGCAGGGTGCTAGCTGGTGATGTGATGGTTACAACAGCTGGGTCCCCCATGGCCAGCTGCACACCTCAGTCCCAGACCCAGCTGCTTGAAAAACATGTGTGTATGTGTGTGTGTCTGTGTGTGTATGTGTGCCCAAAATCCCAAAAGGAGAAATGAAGATGTTATGACCCCCCCCCCCCCCATGGGCAGAGTGGGGCTTTCTCACTTTTCCTTTTTTTCTCTCCCTTCCCACAGTAAGTGCACATGCCCTTGGGCAAATAATGGAAGGAAGAAAGAAGGAAGGAAAGAAGGAAGGAAGGAAGGGAGGAAGGAAGGAAGGGAGGAAGGAAGGAAGGAAGGAAGGAAGGAAGGAAGGAAGGAAGGAAGGAAAGAAGGAAGGAAGGAAGGAAGGGAGGGAAAGGAAAAGAAAGAAAGTAAAAAAGAAAGAAAAAAAAGAAGAACATAGGAAGGAAGGAAGGAAGAGGAAGGAGAGAGGGAAGATGAAGTGAACGAATTAAATAGAGAGAAGAGAGAACACGTGTTTTCAGGGAAATGTGGCCAATAAAATGCTGGGACTAAGCGGAGACCAGGGAGGCACACGGCACATCATTTAAGGTGTTTACTCCTAGAGTCATTCAGGGGCATAGATGGCTTGCTTTCCCCATCCTATTCCCAGCCCTAGCATCCAGGGCTCCCTAATGATCACATGAATGTCACAGCACCCAACACTAGTCTGTAATTCATGTAATACTATCTGGGTGTCAAAGCAGAAGGACCACTGGGCTCAAGTTCTCTCTCATCATTATTTCTGTCATTATTTCTGTCTCTCTCCATAATTCAGACACTGGGAAGCCATTCACAAATGAGCAAACAGAAATGGCAGCACTTACTAAAGTCCTGGTTGAACTGGAAGGAGATCTGAACTAATGAAAATGAAGCTAAGCAA
The DNA here is from genome assembly GCA_026018925.1 of Tupaia tana. Lineage (NCBI taxonomy): Eukaryota > Metazoa > Chordata > Mammalia > Scandentia > Tupaiidae > Tupaia > Tupaia tana. The sequence goes on along the minus strand of JAKSZU010000001.1, from coordinate 35,433,420 downwards.
AACCCCCGTTGTGGCTATAACCTTTAACTGCTTTACCTGGAGCTGAGGAGACTTCATGGAAATATAGGGATTCAAGCGGACAGAGATGCAACTGATGGAGTGGGAGGGAGAGAAGGGGAGGCACGCTGCGCCAGTTTGCAGGATGCAAAGGTAGGGCACCTGAGAAAGACCCAGCCACATGAGAAAGCACCTTCTAGGTGAACCAGACTCAGAAGCAGGCGTTGACCACTTAAGGGAAACTATGGTTCTTACTCAAGCTGGAAGTTGCAGATTTTGAGTATTCCCATCTCAACTGCCCCACAGATATGTACCTGTGAGAGAAAGGATAGAAAGCGGGAGGTAAAAAGACCATATTATTAAACCTTATGATAATATGGGCTCAAGCAACTCTGCTATGGGACACTCCACCCCCCAACAGGACTCAATGCAGAGGAAAACAGGTTTCCTTCTCTATTCTTCTCCAAAGCCTGTCAATTGTCAAGGTCTCTGCAGAATGAAGGGTGGTGGGTGCTAGGGCAGAGGCCAAGCTCGGCCATCAAGGCCAGCAACAAAGAGGCAGCTGTATTCAGAGGACTGAACTCATGTCTGGGCCCTTGTAAGACATGTCTGGGCAGCGGTGGGGTGGCGGGAGGGCGAGGGCAGCAGGTGGCATAGTGGCTGAGGCACTGGACTTCCCACATGGCCTTCCATGGTTTGAGTCCCGGACCTGGTGTCTTGCTTTTTCACTCTCTCACTCTCTGTCTTTCTCTGGTGGACTCATGAAATAATAATAATAATAAATAAAATAAATAATTCTCTCTAAAAAAGAAAATGACAAGCCTAGGGGACTCAGGCATATACTTTGGTGAAAGGGTACAGGAGATGGAGGGGAAATGTGGTCAACTTTTATGGAGTTGGTGGGATTGCAAGTACCAAATATAATGGGACCTCTTCTTGCTGACCTGCTGGTAAACCTTCTGACCTACCATGATCCATCCTGCTGCCTTATCTCTGTCCTGGGAAAAAGAGCTCAGTAACCCAGCAACATCGAGTATTTAAGCTTCCATCAGGGGAGTGTGCTCTCCCCGACAGAGAAATAGAAGGTAGTTTATAACCACCATGTCCACATTGGTCTCTTCTCCCCATCATGAAGGCCACCTACCTCTGCTACCCAAAGCCATCCCTGAGCCTAGCAAAGATGGAAAGATAAACATGCATCCAATCTGAACTTGGTCATCTGTCATACTCACATGCTACTCTATGTACTCTATGCACCTCCAGTCCAAGAACATGACAAGTGAAGCTCACCATAATGATCTTTTCACATTTCCAATAACTGCAGATGTGCCTCAGTTTCCTCCCTGCCCTCCAAGCTTACAATCTATTTCCTCTCTGGTGAAGTTGGGTAAGGCCTGTTGCTTGGGGCGGGGGCTGGGGGAAGCTACGAATCATGAATGAGAGGCTCTGGGAACACCAAGTCTCTGCTATTGCACTGACATGACCCAAACAGCCCGGTTGGATTTAACTCTGACCCTGGTGGAGTTCTCTGTGACCGGTGCCTTTAGGAATGTGACTAGGAACAAAGGTTTCAAATGTAGGAGAAAATAGTCATTGATTTTTTTTTTTTCTTTCTATGCTGGATTGTAAGACGGCCATAGAGGCTGGTCAACTATGCATGTAAGCAAGCGTAGACAGAGTCATCTAAATCTGAGTCACCTAAATCTGTTTTAGGTCTCATTTTCTCAGGGTACGGAAAAGAACAAGGCTCCCAGTGGAGGTATCATATTGCTATAGCCTAGAAAAAAAATTTTAATAGATGAAATTTAAAAGAATTTGAATATTTTATGCCGGAGAGGTAGGTTGCTGAGTGAAATGGTTGGGAAAGAAAACATTCAGTTCAAGTGATTCTAAAGGACACTTAACTAATCTAAATATTTGTCAAGCTCCATCGCTACATCCACTTTCACCTGCCTGAAATCAATATGTTGAAGTCAAAGGCATTTGCCTGCATCTGAGTATGGAGAAAGAACTTCGTAAAACTGAACTGGCAGCTGAGAAGGGGAAAGAGGGAAAAATTGGACGGGGAGCCAAGACATGGGAGTTCTTCTCCAAGGTGTGTGCTATCTGGAAAAAGTTGTTTAATCCCCAAAGTCTTTGCTTTAAATTCTGTGAGTCTATAGAAAGCTTCAGATAATCTTTATATGAATACTGTCAAGGGCCCAGGACAGCTTATGCCTTTTTTGAAAAAGGTAAGGACTCCTCTGTGGAAACAAAATCTTTCTTGGGGGCCAGGCCATGGTAAGTGGTGAGATGCAATTCTCTGGTTGGCCCACATGGGAAGGTTCCAGATTTACATCCAGATACCTCCCTGAGAATGCCAGGCACTCGTGTGCCCATGATTCCTGGCATCGAGGCCCTCTTGGGAGTTCTATCTCTTTGACTCTTTCTGTCTCTCTCACTCTTGGAAGAAATAAATACACTTTAAAATAAAAAACCTTTCTCTTTTTCCTGTGGCCTTGAATTTCTTAGGCTGTGGACACACGACTACGCACGGAAGACAAGGACAAGTCTGAGCATGTTTTTCGCTCTTTAAGGTGTTCATTTAAGATTCCCATATCAAGGTCTTCTAATTGTGAGTCATTTGAGTTTTGTTCAAAGAGAGAGGACACACCTCCATGCACCCTTGTTTTTCACCAGATGCCTGTAATTTGGGAACCGTCTGGCACTGAAAGTAACCCTGGTGTTTGCTGCCTTCCGAAGTGGGTTTCTAGAGACATTAGTACCAGGCGCTCCCTGCACATGCACACATGTGTGGAATTCCATGTTGACTTACTGTGAGTACAGAACAATCAAGAAGGATGGAGGATTCTGCAGCTCCTGCTGTCCACAGCTGAGGTCATAACAGTTCTGCTATGCAATATACCCAGAGGCCAGTTCCCCTCCACTTTCCAGACACCACAGCTGTAGGCCCAAGGGCATTTCTGTGGACTAATGAAAAAGCTCTTGATGCCTTCATCTAGAGAGAGAAATGTAGCAATAAAAAGTGACCGTTTTCATTGTCATCCTTAATGTGGTGGATTTATTTCCAAAATGTCCTTGGCCCTTCACCCCTTCCTTAGGGCATGTCTTTGCAATGTGATTTTTGCATTGAAGTCTATTTCCCTGTCTCCTAAACCTGGGCTGGCCAGATGACTCGCTTTACCCAAAAGAATATGGTGTCACACTCAGTGATGGTGTGGCAGTTCTGAGCCTCAGCCTCAACATGTCCTGCTTTCTCTGAGAACCCATGACTACTATGTGAACAAGCTCACACGGCTGACAATAGACATGGCCACCTCCTGACAACCTAGCCTTTAGCCGAACTGACATATGAGTGAAGCCTGCCTAGATCGAGTAGCTCTCAGTCATCTTACCAGCTGACCACAGATCTATGAGTAAGCAAACCAAGATCAACCCAACCTGGCCCAAGTCAGGGCCAAGAGCCCAACTGACCTATAGGCTTTTTTGTTACTTAAGTCACTATGTTTTGAGATGACTTGTTACACAGCAATATTCAACAGATAAGATTATTCTCTTAAGGAGAAGATTCAAACATGATAGGTTGATGTAAACTACCCTCCATGCATCCAGATATTAACTTATTCTTTCATCGACTGAATTCCCATAGAACAGCTACTGTTTCAGATTTATGGATATAAATGTTCTTGTTCTCTTAGAGTTTACATTCTACTGGGTGAAGACAAACCACACATAAATAAATGAGAACAGGTTAAGTAACCCTTATGTAAGATGCTTGGGGCAAGAAGTGTTTTAGACTTCATTTTTTTTTAAATTTTGAAACATTTACATATATAATGGGCTAGCTTGGGGATGAGACCCAAGTCTAAATAAGATACTCATTTATGGTTTACATATACCATATACACATAGCTTGAAGGTAGTTTTATACAATGTATTTGTACTGCAGCACTTTTTAAAAAATCTTTTTAAATTTTTTTTATTTTTATTTTTGAGAGATTTTAGCTAGAGGGCACATGTGCTCCCCAGAAAGGCAGAGAGAGACAGAAAGTGAGAAATCACCCCACAGGGGGGATGGCCACGCTGCAGTCCTTTCTCCTCCACTCTCCTCTCGGGATCTTGGGCATGTATGCACACATGCCCGGTGTAAGTTTAAGCCACTGGGTCTGGGACTCGAACCACAGTCAACTACATAGGAGTCCAGCAACATAGCCATTATGCCAACTGTTGGTCCCGTACTGCAGCACTTTGTGTCCTGTCACATGAGCTCAGGTGTGGAATTTTCCCCTTGTGGTGTCATGTCAATACTCAAGAAGTTTCAGATTTTGGAGTATTTTGGCTTTTCAGATTTGAAATGCTCAGTTTATATATAAGTAAAAATATCAGCTACTATTAAGCAATAAACAGACCATTTTTAAAAGGTGTATAATAGACCAGCAGTGGTATAGAGGTTAAACCAGCTGGATCACATATGGTTGACTATGTAGTTTGAATCTTGGACCCAGGGCCTGAAAAACATGCTGGGGAGTATGCATGCATGCCCAAAAATCATGAGAGGAGAGTGGAGAAGGGAGTGTGGTACAGACACCCCCTCTGTGGAGGGTTAGAAGTGAAGAGAGGTGTGATTTCTCACTTTCCCCACCACCCCGCCACCCCCCTTTCTAGTGAGCACATGCAAAAACTATAGCAAAAACTGGAAAAAAAAAAAAAAGGTGTATGATAAAGAGTAACTGTGCAATCACTTTAGGTTTGGTGGTCAGGGAAGCCTCACTGAAAAAACATTTAGATTGAACTCTGAATGTCAGTGTAGGATGAGTAAAGTGTAGATTCTGGGATAAGCACTCCAAGCACAGAACTAGCAAGCACAAAGATCTCTTAGGAACAGAAAGTAGATTTTGTGTCTAGTGCTCAGTGGGAAAAGGGGTGGGGAGGCAATGGATAGAGCAGGTAGGGCTTTTAAGCCAAGGTAAAGAATATGGACTTTATGCCCAATGTATTAAGCATGCTGTCATCTCTTAAAATAGGAGAGTAACATAATCTGATCAATTTCTACATGGATTCCCCTGGCTGAAAGATGCAGAGCAGTTATTAAGGGACAGAAGTAGAGGGATTAAATCTGTTAGGAAGCTCATGTAATAATCCAGGCTGGGCCAGGGTTATAGCAATGGAGATTAAGAGAAGTATGTTTTAGAGGAGAAAGTGACAGGACTTGAACTATATGTAGGACGTAAAAGAAAGAGAGGAATCATAGAAACTCTTAGATCTTTGTTCAGTAATTGAATGAGCTGAAATGGGAGACTTGAGAGAGGAGCAGTTTTGGGGACTGGATAGTCAAGTCTGTGATGCCTGTTAGGACAAAGAGAGGCCAACCATGTGGAGAGCTACTCAGGCCTGGTATTCTGGAAAGGACTTAGTACAGAAGGAATACATTGGAGGTCATGGCCTAGAGGTGAGGTAAGACTTGAACTAGGGAAGGTCACCCTGGAAAAGCAATAGAATTGACAGGAGCCTAGGTCAGAGACCTGACACAGCAATATTTATGAGTTGGGCTGTTGAGAGAGGCCCAGCAAAGGATCCTGAAAAGGATCTTCCAGTAAAGTGAAGAACGTGACAGTCTAGGGTGTCATCAAAGCCAAGAGAGCAGAATGGGTGAGGAGGAGGTGGTGACCTATGCTGTTGGGGGCATGGGGTGGACAAGGAAGAAGATCCTTCCAGCAATTACTGAATTTGGCAAACACTCCAGTCATGTTTGCCCTCCTCAAAGCAATAATAAATTTTAGAACATAAAATGGATTGTAAAATTATTTTCTGGGCTCCCTGTTCTTGCAGGTTTCTATTTCTGCATAGTTGAGTTTACTTAATACCAACTCTCTTGACCTATCTTTATCTTGTCTCTGGAGTTTGATTATTCCCCAAACTCTTTGACTCTCCACAGGCCCAGAAATATAATGACCCATCAGTGTCATCAGTATCTAGATTCTCTGAACGCTGTAAGCTCCATGAGGGTAAAGATGGTGCCCACTATATTCACACTGTGTTCCAGCACCTAGGACAGTACCTGGCACAAATGAATTCTTACAGACATTGGGTCCATGAAGGAATGTTAAATCCCACTTGACTTCCTAACTCAGTGCTGTATTCAGCTTCCCCCTATGACCAGGCTGTCACTACCTTACCTTTCCCATCCTCTGGGTCAGAGTCCTATCTTGCTCTTCATTTTTCATAGGACACAATGCCACTGCAAGGTATCTTGTATCTCTGCCGATTTCTCATCTGTTCACTGGTGAGACCTCCCTTGGTAGCCTGTGCTTTCCCTACAATTGGGAAAAGTCACACCTTTTACTATGTTTGAGGATCTCATCCCCCAGGACCTCATCTTTAAGATTTTTGTAAATGTTTATTTTAATGGAACTCTTCCAGCAGTTTTGTATTCAGTTCACACATCTGCAAGGTCTATATGGCTCTGGATGATAGAATGAGTTTGTGTCAGCTTGACCCGAAATATTGTCTATCTAAAAGCCAAGGTTATAATACCTGGCACTGATATCTGGAATGTACATGTGACTTTTCAATCCCTAAAAAAATGGTATTAATTTTAGCCTGCAATTCTGTCCTTGATGCTTATATGTGACTCTATTGAAGTTACAACTTTCAGTCATTCATTCAGACCCTCTCTCCAAGGATTCCATAACCATTCCAAATGAACCTTGATTAACTCACCTGCTAATATGAGTGAAATTCTGTTTTCTGGGACATAGTCAGGTGTTGGAAGGCAGAAGCCTGAAAATTTAACCTCATTAGACTTGAGTAAAAGGTCATCCTTAAATCATTAGGGTTTTTGTCCTCCCAATATTTAAAAGCTTTGGTTATTATTCTGAGCTTAACTCCATAACTATTCTGCTACTACCTTCTACTGGAAGGAGCTCATATTTGTTTGGCCTGTGAAAGGAAATTATCACTGAAGCAAAATCAAATTTTAGCTGAAGTCAAGACACATATTAAATCTGATGCTTCACAGCTGAACACAAGCCCACCACCCCGCCCCCCAACCTCCAAAGGGCTTCTCCTGGCCATGTGCAGACAGACACTTAATAAATGCTTTTGATGAAGGTCCCCCTGTCTTAAAAGGAAATTAGATTGTTCTGACAATATCTGCTCATCACTAACCTGCTGGTTATTATCCAGCAGCCTGTGATCCTCTAGGTGTTTGCAAATTGATTGCTTAATGTTTTGCATCCTTCTATGTCCACATTTCAAGGGTGAGCAGCCACCTGTACAATTCCCAATGTAGGTGATGTGTTTGTCCTTTGCTGGTCTTTGGGTATTTCACACACACATACCCATAACACGCACACTTTTTATTTCAGAATAATTAATTCATATACACATACAATGACATGCACACATAAAACCTTTTTTTTTCCAGAAAAATTTTTTGTGCTTTTCATTCACTTGTATATTTATTGATATCAAATATGTATGGAAGAGCACTGAGCTAATCCCTGGGGGTACATTGGGATGGAAGACACAGTAAATTCATGTCCTTACAGGGCCTATAATTTAACTATTGTAACTTCCAATCACAGTAGAGACTATGGATGGAATAAATAGGTATTATGAAGGAGAATACATGGGAAGGCCTCTCTCTAAATTGTAAATTTTTTAAAAGTTTATTCATTTCTTTATTCCATGAGAGAGAGAAAGACGGAGACAGAGAAACGGACACCTTCAACTGATCCAACTCCAGTCTTAGTCGGCCTAGGTCATGGGTATGTATGTGTGTGCCTGGCGTGTTCAGGCAGGTTCCAGATATGAATAACAAGGCCTTTTTCCATATGGATTCATTTGTGTTATCACTGTGCTACATCGTGCCTCATGAACTGGAAAAATTTAAGCTGAGACCCAAAGAATAAAAGGGGGAGGGAGGGAAGGAGGGGATACAAGGGACAAAGGAAAGGCCCTGGGGAAAGAAAGTTTAGTCTGGTCAAAGACTTAACAGACGGCAAACAGGAGTGATTTGGGAAAGAGGGCAAAATGAGGGTGAGAGGTGACAGTGTTATATGCAGGATAAACATACATTCCAGTTTACCAAGAACGATCCTGGTTTAGATCTTTGTCCAATGTCACTATCAGTAGGACCTTCTTTAATCCTCAGAAGTGCTCTATTTGCATGATAAATGATATAGTCGCCCTATTTAAAGAGCATGTCAAAGAGTTGGGGTTTTATAATATGCAAGATGGGAAATTATCAAAGAATATTTATCAAGGGTCTGACAAAACGGATTTTTGTTCTCGCATTATCCCACCTATAGTCTGAAGGGGACCAAGTACCGAAGTGTCTAGAGCTATGAGAAGGCTACTGTAATGGCTCAAAGGAAACGAATGGCCTGCAGAACATCACATTACAAAATACGTTATGTGAAGCAACATTCTTCCATCTTCTTTCCGTTTAAGCTTCCCATGTTGGTTCCAGTGAACTAACCTATCCACCCCCTGCCCCTTTAGGATTGAGCCACTCATTCCCCACCTGCCAAGGGTATTGGCTATTGATGGGGACACAGACAAGGTCTTCTCCAGACATTGCTGAAGAGAGCTGCCTTTTTCTGAGATGTTCCACCTTTGCAGGTAGCAGTACACATTGGAATAATGGGTCAGTATAGGGGTACAAAGGCCCCAAGCCCTTGCTTGACTTAAGGATCTCTCAAAAGCCCTCCCAGTTCTACAACTCCTGGTGAGAGGCTGAGGCCTGTGTCACAGCTGCACTGCTGTTTAATGTCCTCTGCCCTCATCTGGCCACTCTCACTCCCCACAAAGGCTGTCTCCAGAGCACTACCTCCAAGTCACTTGCATGTAAATATTCACTGCAGAGTAGGTGGCCCAGGAATCTGGCCTGAAATTCCAATGTTAGCACAGCTTTCCTGTAAGATGTGTCGGGTGTACCTGTCCTGGCATTTCCATATCGAATCAGGAGGTTTTTTTCTGCTGGATATATAAAGGTTCTTTTCTTACGGCCGTTTGTGTCCTTTGTAAGTTGAAACACCTAGTTTGCTTTGACCTGGATGATTGTATCCATAGATGGTTGTATTGGTTCATGATCCAATAAACTAGCACCCTTTGACTGTGTATTGTTTTCCAAGTGGTTATTTCAGATCTTATAAAACAACAGTTCTTCGTTAAACACCTTGATTTTCTATTACCTCAATTTAGTTTCTTCTTTTGTTACCTGAGTTATTTCCTTAGAAAGGCAAAGATCACACAAATTCCTTTTTTTATTTCTTTTATTCATGAAATGATCCCTAGTATTTCTATATCGTAACTTAAAATTTGTTGGAATAAATTACAGAAGGACCTCATTCTTTATAGCTCATTATCTCAAAGAATATAATATATTATAGATTAAATCATGCTCTCCCCAAACATAACTATAACCAACAAAAGACTGATGCAGGTTATTAAAGTATAATAGGAAAGAGTTGATAATCTTTTCAAGTAACATGTCAAGTCTTTGCTCCTTCACAAGTATAAGGGGAATAAATATACATGGAGATGAGGGGGTGGGAATCAGGAAGTGGCAGGGCAATGTTTATACACTTTGAATACCAGGACTTTCCTATACATCTGGTAAAGGTGTCTAGACTTGTTTCTGGCCATCTAGCCTCATGAAGTCATCTTTGCTCATGGTAAAGGGCATCTGGGAGGAGAGAGAGAATGTCTACAGAAGCTTACATTCTCTCCACTAATTAATTCAATTTTTTAAAAATTGCTATAGAATATGTATGCTTACCAGAGACAGAAAGTATCCACCCCCCACACCCAAAGGGGCGTGTTCATGTCACAATCTTTTTTTCTCCATTTTTCCATCCTGTTGGAATTTTGGGCATGTACACACACATTTGGCATGTTTCTCAAGCTGTCAGGGCTGAGATTTGAACCATGGTTAGCCATGTGCGATTTAGGTCCTTTAACCACTGTGCGATGGAACTAATCTTTCGATATATGTTTTTTTGAGCCCCTACCATGGTGCTATGTCTGGGTAGCATTGTCGTAGGCATAGAGCATTTTGGAAAACGGTTTACATCCCCCTCAAATCCTAATTTGCAATATGCCCACTGTTTGGTTTTGAATCTCACAACAGTCTAAGAAAAATATGCCACTAATAATCTCTCTTCTTTCATTAAAATTCAGATTTCTTCTATTTTACATTATCTGCCCTGGGCATACCTTCTATTACGGAAATCTTCAATCTTCAATTAATTTTTTTCTGCTATAGGAAAATTAGGCCAAAGAGTATCTTCCCTAGTTAGTCCAGTCTAGGTAAGAATGAGCTTGGAGAGCTTTATAGGAAGAGCAAGAGAAGTAGGCAGAGACTCAATCATTGCAGGCCATTTTAGCCAGAACAAAGAGCTTGTATTTCATTCTTAGTGTAATGAGGGGCCTGTGGAGAATTAAAGCAAAGAGGGAGAGTGGGACAAAATCTAATTTACATTACTGTGAATGCCATCAGGGAGGACAGGAAAGCAGAGGGTGGGAGACCATTTAGGAGACTATTGCAGTCATCCAGGTGAGAGATGCTGGTGGCCTTGACAGTGATGAAATGGTGAAAGGCATAGTATGTCTTAAAGTTGGAGTCAACAGGACTTGAAGCTGAATTGAATGTAAGAGGGAGTTGAACAGCAACGGATCAAGGAAAACTCCTAGGGTTTGACTTGAGTCATAGAACAATGGAGGTACCATTATTTACTGAAAGAGAAAACAAGGGAAGGAGCATGTTAGAGGTCAAGCGGAGGATTCTAGGGAAAGGGGGCCCATCTGGAATAAAAGCCAGGAGAGTGTGAAATTACAAAAGCCAAGAGAGTGTCAAGCAAGGAGGATGATTCACAATGTTTCTAGCCACTAGACTTACTTCGCGAATACTCTATTATCAGAAAAATCAACATTAAGCCTCATAACCAACCCGGCAACTCCAGGAGCTATCTCAGTTTCACTTCTCAGGTATGTCAGTGTTATGTATTGATTTGGAATCGCAACCTGAAAGGTATAATATGTTGTGATCTTAATCCCCAGTGCTTCAGAATGTACCTTTCTGGGAGGTCAGGTCTTTACCGAAGCCAGTAGGGTAGGTCCTAATCTGGTTGATATCCTTAGAGGAAATTCAGACAGAGACACACAGCCAGGGAGAACATCATTTGAAGATGCAAGCAGAGATTAAGGCGATGAAACAGAAGCCAAGGAATACCAAAGATCGCCAGCAAACTACTAGAAGCTAGAACAGACTTGTCTGCACCACAGAGCAGGTACCAACCCTGCTGACATCCGCACCTCAGACTTCTAGCCTCCAGAGCCATGAGACAATACATTTCTGTTATTTAAGCTGCCCAACCTGTGGACCTTTCCCTAGGCCGACTGAGCAGGTTTAACTAGTCCTGAAAGTCAGCACAAGTCTTCACCCTCTCCAGCAAATGGGGTCTCCTTTCCCCATATGCAAAAGATAAAATAGATTTCTAGGACCAAGTTAACCACTGTGGGTCACTTCAATGAGCTTTCTTCTCAGTATTTGAAAATGGAACTTGACTGCCCACACTTGTAACAAAAGTACACGGGGTGTTGTCAGGTAAGAGCGGATGGTTTTAGGAATCTCACATTTGTCAAAAATGGATGAGAGAGGGTTGCAAGCTTCAGGGAGTAAATGAGACAGAATATATATGAGGAAAGCAAAAGCTAAGTATATTTATGCAATTTAAAAGTAGTGAAAGGGGACCAACAGATGGTGTAATGGTTACATCACTGGACTCCCACGTAGTTGACTGCAGTTCGAGTCCCAGATCTGGCAGCTTAAAACTCATGCCAGGCACCTGTATGTACATACCCAAGATCCTGAGCAGAGTATGGAAGAGAAGGCATTGTGGCATGGGCATCCCCCGTGGGGGGCAATTTCTCACTTTCTGTCTCTCTGTCTCTGTCCGCTGAGTACACACACCTTATAGCAAAAACCTCTCTCAAAAAAAAAAAAAAAAAAGTAGTGAGGGGAACCTTCCATAGTGAAAATATTGCTCACATGCCATTCAGTCCAAGAAGTAATTCTGGAGGAAGGTAAGGTATATCCCACCACACCACATCTGCCCAAATTAGTGAGACCTTCTTTGACAATCTACACTCTTTTGAAAGGTTCCTTTTCCCTCTGCTCATTTCAGCTCCTATAAGGCACATATATAGTTTCGTTTTTTTTAATCCTAAATTTATAAAATTCAAAAAGATTGATCTTTTAACTTTCAAAAATTTGGAAAGTATATTCGAGGCATTAGAGTTATGCTGATTTTGCTCATAAAGAGTCGATACTAACAAAGTCACTCAATTTGGAGGGTGAGTCTGGGGCTGACTGCTGTCAGGATCCACATGAGGTAGTGAGAGTCCACGAGAACCAAAAACTTCAGTAATAAAAGTAGCCCACACTTGCACGCTGTACCAGGCACTCTTCCAAGCCTAACATATGTGAACTCACTTGCTCTTCCCAGTATCCCTACGAAATAGATACTGTGCTTATTCCCATTTTATAGGTGAGGAAACTAAGGTACAGAGAGCTTAAGCACATTGCCCAAGGTTATGCAGCTCGTAAGTGATGAGCTTGGATTTGAACCAATAGCTAACCCCAAGGGACGTTCCTTTACGTACTCGTCTATGCCACCCCATGGGAACTGAAAAGGAACTGAAGCAGATCAGGAATTCTCCCTCTCTTCCTCCTTCCCGCCACCCTTGTTCCTCATCCCTTCTCCCTTGCCCTCTCAGCCTCTCCTCTCTCTCCTCCTCCCCCCGTTGTCCAGCATTTCGGTTCCCACTCCTGTGTATGTCTGCTCTGCTGTTTTGTCTACTGGGTAGCTTTTTCTTTCTTTCTGTTCTGTGTAGCTTTGATTTATCTGAGTTTCTACTTCCTTATACTTTGAGAATGGACGTGGGTCATCGTGGCTGTTCCAGCCTCCCCGTGCTTACTCCTTGGCTGGGAATTCTTTTTTTTTTTTCTTTTTTTGGAGAGGTTTTTTGCTATAGGGCGCCTGTGCTCGCCAGAAAGACAAAGAGAGACAGAGAGACAGAAAGCGAGAAATCACCCCCCAGTGGGAATGGCCACACTGCGATCCCTTCTCCTCCACTCTCCTCTCAGGATCTTGGGCACGCGCACACACGCGCCTGGCGTGAGTTTAAGCTGCCAGGTCCAGGACTCGAACCGTGGTCGACTACATGGGAATCCAGCGACATAGCCATTATGCTAATTGCTGGTCCCGCTGGTTGGGAATTCTTAGTTCTGAATCCCAGTGAGCAAAATCCTATAGGGTCAGTCTCTTAGAAACTTCCAAACCAGTCCAAACAGTTGTGGCTACATGTTGAATCACAGACCCGGGGCAGCTGCTGAGACCAATACCTAGTGAGGGCATTATCACTTTTGTTTTTGTCAGAAAAACTATCCACTGATTAATTCTGACACAGATAAGCCTGCCGATCAGGTCTCCACCCGTCCCTGGCCCATGCCTGAGCGTACGATGTCCCTGGTGTAATCACGCTCACGCACGCTGTGTGTCTGTCTGCGATGACGATAGCTGATTGTGAGTGAATAAATGAGAATCTTGTCTGGCTCCTCCAAGAGAAGACAAATGGGCCTGAGTTGCAAAGCGTATCTGATCAAGGGGGAACCTAGGCACTAGCAGAAGGCCAGAGATAGGACCATGCCATTGCATGCTGAAACACAGCAGACTTATGCAGTCCAAAAAACCATAGTCCTCCATCTGTGTTGTTGGTAAAGGCAGGAATCCAGGAAAGAGAAACTACCTTGATAAAGAGACAAAAGTGAAGCAGGAAAGCTAGCAAATGGAAGCGGGTAAGGGGGCTGGAGCATCTGTCCCGGCAGCTATATAGAAAAACACATCAGGGCAGAAAATTCCTCACCCAAGGTAATGTTGACAAGAAATTAGTGGAGGATGTCTAGCTGATTAAGCCACATTTGATATCGCCAATGAGATATGAGTGGGCCCAGCCACATTTGATATGAGAACAATCAGTGGGCCCAGCCATGATCAACCCACATGACCAATATTAAAAACTCTAAATCTGGGACTAGCAATTGGCATAATGGCTATGTTGTTGGACTCCCATGTAGTCGATGGTAGTTTGAGTCCCGGACCCAGTGGCTTAAACTCACGGTGGACGTGTGTGCGTGCGTGCCCAAGATCCCGAGAGGAGAATGGAAAGAAAGGATTGCAGTGTGGCCAGTCCCCCTGGGGGGTGATTTCTCACTTTCTGTCTCTCTGTTTCTCTCTTTCTAGCGAGCACACGCACCCCAGAGCAAAAACCTCTCAAAAAAAAAAAAAAAAAAAAAAAAAGAAAAACTCTAAATCTGGCAGAACACAACTGCCAGGGCCTTTTGAACCACTCTTTATCTATCTGCTCAAGCCCACTCCTACTTCTCAGGAGCGTACTTTCACTTTTACTTAATAAACTACCTCTTCCTTACACTGTTTGCGTGTTTCATTTCATTCTTTGTCCAAAACACCAAGAACCTGGATATCATCACAGAAGCCATCCCACAACAAAAGGAATTTGGCCTATGCCAGGGACAAGCTCATCTAAACTTGAAGGAGATACTTAATGTCTCTGGAAGAAACGAGAAGAGAGACTGAGCTACAAAGAGCAGGGCTCACAGCGCCCGATGGAGACATCTTGCTTAGAGCACATGGAATCTCTGTCAGGCTTCTGCAGTCAGCGAACAACAAACTTGGCTTCTGCAATCTGTATCTGCACTTGCTCACCTAAATATATCAATGTGTTTAAAAAGCAAGTCTACAAGCATTTTTGTTTAATTTTTTTAAAAAGCTGACTCTATTCCAAAAAAGTACTTACATGATACATTACTATGTTTCCACATAATCTCTCAATAGATCTGAGCAGATCTGGTATAGCGCTTACCTTTGTTTATGCCAGCCTTCCCCACCTTGCAAGATCACTCCAACTTCTTTCTAGAAATTTTTCTCCTTTTTTTTTTTTAAAAAAAAAAAAAGAAAAGAATAGCATTTTTTAAACTAATTTATTTATTTTAATTTGACCAGTGAGGAATAGAGTGAGAGGGAGAGAGAGACAGAGACAGAAGGGGAAAGTGAGAAAGCAAACTGCCAGGTCTGGGACTCAAACCGCAGTTGGCCATGTGGGAGCCCAGCACCCTTAACCACCACGCCACCTATCAGCCCCACTCCCCTTTTGGATACATTTGATTGACTAAAAGCTGGTTTTCCACACACTTCAAGAGAACAAAAATATTTTTGCATTCAAAATAGAATCACAACAGGCACATGGACAGACACTTAAACAAAGGCTATGCAAAATCTCCTATTCTTATAACTAATTCATTCTCAGTACTGCCAGAAACATCTAACAAAATATCCTACTACAAAATCATAATCTGTGGAACTAATATAATGTGTTAATGATTAACCTTGTCAACTTATGTTTTTAAATAACCCACATCATTCATGCTATTGTAGTAAAGAGTTCCCATCTCCCATGCAGCAAGTCCAGAATAAAAGTGGGTTGTTGCCATGGTAACAGAATGCAAGGCAGAGAACTCCAGAGAAGGGGGAGGTCTCTATACCCAAGGCCATAGCCACAAGAAAGCCCCAGGGCCCAGCGCGGTGGCAGCAGAGAAGCAACCTGCCATGACTTCATGCTGCCAGATGGCCCGCTGTTGACACCGGCTTCCCCCTCAACTCATTATTTGCATAAACCTGCATCATTCATTCAAAAGAAAATAAAGAATTCATTCAAGTATCCATCGACATACTTATTAGACAGTTTTTCTCTTTGAGCAGCCTAATATTAGACACTTTTTCCTAATACCTAGCACATAGGTGCCTTGCACTCAGAAGCTTCTTGAGAAGTATATTATTTAGCTATCCCTTAGGTCCTCTTTTGAGGCAGTGTTGCTCAAGACACACAGGTGAAAAAAATGGTTTCCCTTTCCTCGGCTCACTGTTTAGTGGGTACGTGAGCATATATAAAAGTCCTATCACCTTATATATAAGTTTAATTATACAGCAGTTTAATCAGCCTTGCCCAGAGTTTCACACAGGCAAAAATTCAGTAAAAAGCACATCACCCTAGTGGAATATATGGGGAGGGAGAAAGGGGACAGGCTAGGCGTTATATGACTGGAACCCCAAGGATAAATACAGAGCTATGGATGCTTCGTTGTTTATTTGTGTCTTCTTGCTTTGAGATGGTCCTTGCAGAAAAGACAGCATGAGCAAAGACTCAGAAGTAAAAGTAGTTCATGCAGGGAAAGTACATGCAGTTTGCTGGTTTCAACAAAAATCCCAAAGTCAGGGAATGGTGAAAGCCAAAGCTAGAGACACAGGTAGCTAAAGAAGTCCTACGCTTTGGAAAGCTTAGATGATTTTCTTAGCAATGGAGGCACCAACGGGGTAAAGCTTGCTTTCTGGGTGGGCTCTTGGCAGCAGTGGGGAGAATTGCTTAACTGATAAGATTGGACTCAAGAAGACCAGTTCCAGTGCTGTTTCAGACATCCAGGCAAGAGATACTAAAAGTCTGAATCAGGGAGAGGTATTAGGGGTAGGAAAGTGAGGATAGACTCTAGGAGTATTTAGTAAGTAAAATCACATAGCTTCTCAGCATGACTCACCTACAAAATCCCTGAGACGCAAATCTCCAGCCTCCTCTCCATACCAGTTTCAATGCTCAGAAACACCTGGGGAAAGAGAGCACAAGATTTGCAGCTACTAAAGCTCTTTCTATAGTATATAGCTTATACATTCACTGAACCTCTTAAAACGATCATAGTCATGGTAAACCCTATTGGCTGCGTTGAAAGACAAAAACATTCCTTTCTTGAATTTAGTCCAGGGTACCGTTTCACATCATTGGTAGTCATGGTGGCCAGAAAAAGAAAGGAGATTCTGAGATAGATCCTGAACAGTGTATCAATGCCACCTCAGAGTGACAGGCAAAACAAAACTGATAATGCTTCCTGCTGAGATAGGATCATTCCTCTGCGGCTGTCCTGGTTTCATGGTTCATATTAATTTGTAGAGCACTGCTATAAAGTACAAAAGTGGCTCGGCTTCACTGGGGGACAAACATGGCACTAATGCCTGGAGAGATGAACTGCCCTATCAGAGGCAAAGCTGGTGGGAAGCACGCCTGAGGGCAGAGGTTGGGCTTCCTGGTTTCCTCACCTGGTTAAATCATCTAAACCCACCCTAATGAGGTTATTAATTTAACACAGCCTGTCCAGGTCTCAGCTCAAAGAGGAAAGCAAAGACCTGAGTAATTTCCCAGATAATTTCTTTAAAAGAAAATAAGCAACCTCTCTTTCCTTTTAAATTGTTTATAATTGATGCAATTCAGGAAGTCTCACTGCTTTTTAATGAGTTCCCAAACTCAAATTTTGCTATTTAATTTTTTTTTTGAAATCTGCATTTGCCCAAAATATCTCAGCAATTCAAGTAGAGAGGGAGGCTTTGCCTAAATTATGAAAATGACCTCAATTTACTTCTTTGTGTAGCTAAGGGAGAAGTGGGTACTCCATGGCATCTGAGCTATAGGAATCAATCCTTTCCCTATGGCCTGGGATCCATAGAAACTCTTCAGTGGTGGGACGGGGGTAGGGAAATCCTATGCTCATGTTCAACATTGTGATCCTTTTTTTCCATGATACAGTTCAGAGTGTGGATCATTTACTCATTTTGCATTCACCAAGACTGCAACAACCACATCTGCTTTGTTTCATTTATATATAGGCAAAAAATGTAGGACTTATTTTAATGACTGGAAGGGCCAGTGGGTGGCGTAGTGGTTGAGGCACTGGACTCCCACATGACCTACTGCAGTTCGACTCCTGGACCTGGCGGCCTGAAACTCACACTGGGTGAGTGTGCATGTGCGTGCGTGTCCAAAATCCCAGGAAGAGAATGGAGGAGAAGGGATTACGGTGTGGCCATCCCACCTTGGGGGTAATTTCTCCCTTTCTCTCTCTCTGTCTCTCCGGTGAATGCGTTTACCCTATAGCAAAAAAATCTCTAAAAAAAATTAATGACTGGAAAGAAATGACTCATTCTAATTCTTGCCAAAGGGTCAGGCTTTATTTTTTGTATATTTATACAGTGGGTAAATTGAGCCAGCAGTGATGAAGCAAGGGAATGACTGTATTGCTTGCTTTTTTTTTTTTTTTCTCTGCCAAAGCACGTGTCCCAGTTCTTTGTCTCAGTCCCTGTTATCTGCCACATGGCTTTTGTCTTCCCCTTATTCAGCCACTCTTCTCTTACTCCTTTATTCTCGTATCTCTCGGTAGAGCCACATGCCAGGGATGCGTTAGTTCAGTGAAAACCTTACAATGTGGTCCACAGGCAGCAATGGCTCTGAAAAGCAGAGTCCTATCCCGAAGCTATTTTGGAGTCAGACCCCGAGTCGTTAGCAGGACACCACTGAGTGCCTGCAGTCTCTTCTCTGGGGCTCGCACACAAAAGCTTCGGATCCTGATGATGAAGGGAGGCAGCTCCTTGGGGTGGGCAGGTGGGCTGTCCTGCTGCTCCTGACAGTCAGAAGAACCAAGAACAAAAGATGCTCACCAGGCCACCCCGAGACCCAGGCAGAGCACACTGGGTGTCACACACACACACATGCACACTCTGCTCTGCTCCCTGCAGCTAACACCCGGGGTGGAGGTCACTCCCTTCCAGAGTCACACATTTTCCAAAAGGCAGGGTTCCTTTCTGAGATAAAAATCGCTGCCTTTTAACAACTTAAACAATTAGATGTGATTTCCCCAAATGTAAGAGCAGTCAGCAGACTCCATCCAAATCATCCTCTCTAAGCGGTTAAGGCAGAAGGAGAGAAAAGGAGGGAGGAGGGAGATGAGTGGGGGAAGGAAGGCAGAGACTCCGGAGTCTTTGTTTCTTTCCCATCTGGCTGGAAGCCAGAGGCAAAGATCGAAGAGACCTATCCTTTGTCCACTGATCTATCAGTCAGCCCATGTTACCACTCGGCAAAACCAAAGCAAAATGCATTGACACGTTTCTGTCCCTCGCTCAAAAGGTTACGAGAAATCTAAGTCTCCCTGTGCCCAGTGGGAGCAGGATTTCTGCACAGCTTTTCTGTTTTCAAGGTCATAATGAAGGTAAGAGTTCCACTTCTCCCCCATAGTCTGTTATCGCTAGCACATTCCTAGTCCTCCAAGGGGACCCAGAACATGTGCGCTGTGGCTTTAAGGGACCAGAGTCCTTCCCAGCCTCTCTCCATCAAGTCTGGTTAGGCTTTAGCATGTAAAGTTCCAGGCCATAAATAATTCAAAAGGCATGAAGAAGATTTTCTTCATTCTCCATCTATCCCTGCATAAAACACCCCCCTCCTTCCTTTCTGGCTTATAACAAATGCTAATTTAATCAACTGGCAGTAGATTGCATGGTTGCTGACTCATGCCAGACATAGCCCCTGTGGACCTACAGAGTTTTGCCATCTCATTTGGAAATGAACAATAAGAAAGTGCAACCCTGGGCTGACCACCTTCCTTATTCTTGTTTCCTCTTTTTCCTACCTCCTCTTCCAAAAAAAATTCCTTACAAATATGCCTCCTGATACACATGGGAACAATCTACCTGCAGCTACTCTGCCGACCGCAAGGGTCTGAGGCCACATGCAAGTTGGGTGGCCTCCCAACTGTCACTGATGACATGGCACACTGGGACTTCCCCAGCAGTCCTGAGGGGCTGCTCTCAGATCAAGCCCTCTGGTGGCAGGAGGAAAGAGGGGAGCTCTGTAAAGAAGGGTGGAAAGGGGAGTGAGGCAGAGCAGCCCTTGTTACCCAAGCTGGGAAAGCACGTATGCCAGGGAGACAGCGTGTGTTCAGAAGCCCAACCGCGTCGAGATGGAAACTGATTAAAAAGTGTGGAGGAGCAGTTCTCACGAGGAGCCTTTTTCACTTTACCATGCCAGCAGGAGAGGAGTGGGGGCTCTTGGACCCCTGAGAACAGCTATGAATGGAGAGCAAAGGGAGGGGATTTTCCTGTGACAAGGCAGGAGCCATAGATAGAAGGGCAGAACGTGGAGAGGGTGGGACATAAATGCCTCCAATAAGTAAGGACAGAGAGAGGAAATGTTCGTGGGAAGCCTAGGTGGCCTCAGGGCCTTTTTCATTCCTTCTGCTCTTTTGTTCTAGCTATAAATATTTGCCTTACAAGAAGCATTCTCCATCCCAATGTTCACCATGCTCTAATGTGTAGGTCTCTGTGAGGAAATACTGGATCATCGAAAAAGTCATGATGTATTTTTGCATAGAAAAGCAAAAAAAATATGTCATGACTTTTCTAACAATCCAATCGAAGATTGTTTACCCACTTGTCCCAAAAAGCTTCGTGAAGCACCTCTACTGTTCTGCATTTTATTTTCTTTCTCCTCCTAACCAGTCCGTAAAGAGCACAGACGTGGTAACATCAGGCCCATTTAAATGAGAGGTTGAGCTCCGTGAAAAAGCCAGCTGATGACACAGTCACAGCTGACACTGTTTCCACCAGGTACCCTGCTCCCTGGGGGCTTACACATAGTAGGTCTGTTTAGATAGTAGGCTTATGGTTTATTGAGCAAATGGAAAAGCGTAAAAACTTCTGGATGGAACTGACTCATCAGGTTACTAGACTCAAACAGTGCTCACTAGCCCAGTTATTCTTTTGGTCTTGAATTGTCGATAAACTGCCTTGTGTTTAATTGTATCCCCCCAACCCTCACCATCCCACACTGGGTTGTAAATTCCTCTTAGCCAGAAAACCAGTTTGTAAAGGTATTTTATCCCCTGTATGGCTATGAAGGGGCAATTGCAGAAAGCAAATTCCAACATTCTAGTTGATTGCAAGCACACTTTGTCTCTTAAAGTGAGAAATTCTGCCGTAGCCACCCTTATTTACAAATCCCTTGATTAAGGTTGATTTCTGCCACGGTGTTTGCTCCACAATGGCAGCTAGATACAAATCCCTTTGAGATGTTTTTCTGGAAGTGTGTGCACACACATATGTGTGGTGTGTTACACTGGCTGGCTGCATTGTTTTGTGCCCCTCGTTGAGATTTTTTTTTTCTAGAAGGCTTCCTACTGATTAACAGGACATATGCCATGTTTAAAGAGCTTTTGCCTTAGAACTATGAGAATGTACAATCAGGTTCCTACAGGAAGCCCCAAAAGGGGAACAAACAAGCTCTCTTCTCCCCAAGCATCCTTAGTCATGGCACAAATATCCAGCACTTCTGTCTTCTAATTTATGATCAAGCGACTCTGGGGTCATTGGGGAGCTAGGAAAGAATTAGACCTGTCTTAGGGGAGGTGGGGGGGTTGCACCCAGCACACAGGATTCTAACTATATGTGCTTCACTGCCAAGAATGGAAGGCACAGTTCATTTTGTCCTTATGTGACCAGAAGGCCAGGCATGGAATGCTACCTTGGAGCCTGGGTCGTAAACTCCTGGGGCGGTCGTAAATAAGCACACAGCCTGGTATGGCTTCTTGGCTAAACGTTTGCACAGTAACTCAAATGAGGCAGCAGACATGAGTCAGGAGGGAGAAATAAGCTCAAGAAGGGGGGGGGGGGAGCTTAGGCTTCTCAAGCCTGTGAGATGGTACTTTAGCCAGAGATATTCAGCTGAGCCTCCAGGGACAGACTGCGAGCCCTCCCCATACACTGCACCACCTGCCAGAGCCATTTGCAAGGCAGCTTGTAAGAGCAGCTAAGTGAACGAGCCACTTGTCCATACTCCACACATGAGGCCAGTGAGGACTTCATGCATTGCTGAGAGGGGCAAGAAAAAGATATTAAATATTTTATCTATTTCGAACACTCACCATTTGAACCAAGGTTATATATAACCTGAGAATTTAAAACTCAGGGATAACATTGTCTCTGCAAAGTTAGGCCTGGTTTGGTGGAAATAAGAAAAGAGAATAGTTATTTAACTCTAGTGATCATTGTTAAGTGTTCAGTGATCAGCAAATTCCCAGATTTATCTTCATTTCCCAGAGACAGGGTGTCTGTGACGGGTAGCCTGAGGTTATTAAGCCTGCATGATATGCTTGCTTTTCTCTGCAGGGGACAATGGAATGGAGGGCCTCTGTATGCTATCCTCCAAAGGTCTGAAATGAAATATATGCTGAATGCATGAATGGATTTCTTCCTTTCTTCATTCGTTAAAAAGTTCAGGGCTGCCCAGATATTGCGATTCTCCATTTTAAGTCTGTTTTCCTTTACTTCTTCTTAACAAAGTAATTAAATATTCCTTAACAAGAGACCACAGACTGAGTGGCTTAAATAGCAGAAATTATTGTCCCAAGTTATGAAGGACTCAAGGTGTCAGGATTGTTGGTCTCTTCTAAGAGTCTCACTCTTTGGCTGATATCTCCACATGTTCTGCCCTCTGTGTTTATCTGTATCCTAATCTTTTTTTGAAAGGATACCAGTCATAATGGATTAGGGCCCACATATATGACCTCACTTTATCTTATTATTATTTTCTTTAATGCTAGTGAGGACAGAAGTCTGACTGCATTTTTCGATTTTCAAAATCCCTTTCAGAGGGCTTGGGGTGAGTCATACCCACAAACATTAAGAGACCATTTTGGCCTATTTGATAACAGGACTCTTCCTACATCCTATCACTGGCATAGTATCTTTGTATGGGTGAGTTATGCCCACAAACATTAACAAACCATTTTGACTCATTGATAACAGGACTCTTCCTACATCCTGTCCTTGGGATAGTGTCTTCTGAAGTATACAAACACCCTTATCTCTGTTAAAGTACACTCTTTGCTGATCCCTGCCTGAAAACACAGTTCTTACATTCCAATCACCAACCTAAGAATTGTAAAACGCACCTACAATCTACAAGATCCCTGCTTCCAGCTCTCTTGCCTGCTTGGGCCAGACCAATGGGAAAACTCTTTACACTGAATTCTGAAACTTGTCTTTCACTCTCAAAACCAAACAAGAAGACCTCCTGTATCTGATTACCCTGAGAAAAGCATGTGTACCTTTCTCAGGGTCGATCACACATATTTGTGTTTAGAAATAAACCGCATTAGTTATGATTTCTCCACAGTTAGTTATTTCCATCAACACTAACATGAGAGAGAGAGAAAGAAAGCATGCCTCAAAGCATATTCCAAAAGAGTTCAGTCATGTTGCAATCATTTTTCATCAAATTCTCCATCATGTCAGGATCCTGGGTGGGCCCAAGGCATTTTTCAAGTCACTAGTGCTGGGACTCAAACCCTGGCCAGCCTTGTGGGATCTGGTTTCCTCTGTGCATTTCTTAACTACTGTGCTACTTGGCTGGCCCTTACTTACCTCTTTAAAGGTAGTTAAGTGAAGTAACCTCCTAAGGTTCTATGGGTTAAGATTTCAACACATAAATTGGAGAAGGACACAGTTCAGCCCATTAGGATTGTTCATGACACAAGGTTAAATATTTTAGTTTCTGTGTCTGCACAAACATTTTAACAAACACAGATCTTGCTTGCCCCTCTTACAGGAAGACACAGGATTCACTCTTTCTGTATATGCTTACCAGTCAGCCCCACACTCTTTCTCCCCAAAAGGTAAGGCCAAGTAATACCACAGTATTTCAGGTAGTAGTAACAAACAAAACAAAACAAAACAAAACAGAAACAGTGTTTTTCTCTAAGTATTAACTTTCCAGTCAATTATTCTACTACTGGTAAAGGAGGAAGGGCAGCAAGAATAACTCTTCTGGAGATCTGTCAATGCCTTGCCCTTTATTTACCTATTTCTGTCACCAGATTCCCTCATTTTTGGTAGCCTATTCCTTTGCAAGAAGGCAGCTTCTGCCTGGCTATTTCATTAACAATACCATCTGAGCAGTCTGTTCTGGCAATAGAATAAGGTTCCATTTGTTTTGAATGTAAACTGGGATTCAGCATTTGACTAACCTCAGTTGCAGGAACTTCAAGTAGCAGGTCTTATACCTGGCTCACTCCATTCTCTGTCTTTCCTACATCAAGGTTATTCTAGCTAAGAGTTGGTTCAAGGAGGTGTGGTGTCATTTTCTAGCTTCCAAAGCATCTGTCTGTCCTGTTTGAAACTTATTCCTGCTCAAGAAAGTCTCAACCAATCATATAGCCCTCCCTAGTGCTTTTTTAAGGGCAGGAATGCTGAGACAAGTGAATTTTGGCTTCGTAACTACAGGATAGTTGAATGAAAAGGAACACTCTTGCAATAAGAAAGAACACTCTTGCAATATTTTTAATGTTGTAAAAATTCCCATGTAAAAATTTCTGGCCTTAAGCCCATGTTGTGTGTGTGGTTTTGTTTTTTGAAATATTCCTCTGAGCCCAGCATGTGGGAGACATGAAAATTTGGTATTTTAATCCATATGCCTGTTTGAATTCTAAGAATGCTCATGGGTTAGGTTTTCAGAGCAACTTTCAGTAAATAGTCAGAGGTAGATATTGATGCTGATATGTAGTCAAACAGACAAGAAAAATAAATCATGAGGCAGAATATCTTTCATTTATCTTCTTCCTAGTTCATAATTTCCAGAGGTTTTAAAATGTTATAATAAGGAAGTTTAACTGACCAAGATTTAGAGCCCATGAGTCAAACCCCAATGAATTAATCCTGTTTGTTTATCTACTATGTATAAAGAAAGCATCAAGCTATGGATTGAGTGACAGATATGTAAATCTCCATCCTCTGAGATCAGATAATCAGAGTAAGGAGACAAAGACACACAAGATGACAATTAACTATGGGAAGCAGAAAAAGCAGAAAAGCTGATTGGTTCCAACTGAATGGGACAGATACTTCCATGTTATTGGGTTTCAGAGTGGGATTGATCACTGCAGTGAAGGGTCTCAAAGGAAATGATATTTGAGCTTAGATTAGGAACTTGGTCTGGGTTGGAAAAGCAGGGTAGCCTCACTGAAGGCTTTTTAGAAAGAGGATGAAATTATGTGAAAACTGATGTCAGAGGCAATTACCCCGGCACAGGCACAGGGTGCACTGGTACCCTGGTTGGAAGCAACCCTGGGAGATGGACCTGGAGACCTTGACCATGGCTATGACCTAGGTATGAGGCAACTCACTCCTGAGCTGAAGGTTGCAGCAGTGAGAAGAGAGGGAGACAGATGAGACAAACACTAGTAAGAAGAATAAGCGGAACCTTGAGTCTTACCTACTGCAAGGCACAGAGATCAGGGACCAGGTCCTGACCACTAAGCAGTATTCAGAGAGATAATTGCCCAGAGGGAAAAATCTAGCTCCTGGCTGGGCAACTCTCCAAGCCTCCCTCCCTCTCCTACCTCAAGAAATAGCAGGACCACCTAACACAACAGGCTTTCCAGTGGGAGTCCCAGGTCATCCCAAGAATGTAGCCCTGCACTTGAACAAATAGGAAGAAAGTTCAGGGCACAGGAATTAATTATGCAGGGCCAGTTGTCAAACAAAAAGTCCCAGAGCTCCCTCTGGCTTTCATAATCCCTTCAAGCTTCAACCCTGAAACCAGATCTCCATTCTGATTGTACATAAATAGGTACTGTCTGGCTATGATTTGGATCATTCAGATTTCAGATCACATACTTTTGTCCCCCTTTGAATTTTATAGTGATTTCTGTTGGATCTTGTAAGCATTCATTGTCTTCCTTCTCCCTTTCCAACAGCCTTATTCCTATTTGAGTCTCACATATGATCCTGGGGGTTTGCATGGTCTAGGTTACACAAATCTGGGCACTTCATCCACTTTCTCTGTTGACATATTTAAGATCTTGATTCAAAGGTCCTCTGAAGCCAGATACCTCCAAACTTGTCATTTGAATGAAATAGCTTCCCTTTATCATTTGAGCTACTTTGAGCTCTATATTTTGCTACTTGCACTTATAAAGTCTCTAACATGTGCTCCTTCTTTTCCTTTTTCCTTTCTTTTCTTTTTTTTTTTTAATTTGCCAGAGGGTCCATCCCCTCACCAGAGAGAGACAGAGACACAGAGAGAGCATAGTCATCCCACATTCACTTCTCTTCCATTTCTCCAACCTGTCAAGATTTGGGGCAGCACACACACACACACACACACACACACACACACATCTGGAGTTTTTGTTTGTTTTATTTTTTTTTTTTATTTTTTTATTTTTTAGAAGTTTTCACTATAGAGCGCGTGCGCTCACCAGACAGACAGAGAGAGACATAGAGACAGAAAGCGAGAAATCACCCCCCAGGGGGGATGGTCATGTCGCAATCCCTTCTCCTCCATTCTCCTCTTGGGATCTTGGGCACGCACGCACATGCGCCCGGCGTGAATTTTAAGCCACCGGGTCCGGGACACGAACCGTGGTCGACTACGTGGGAGTCCAGCGACATAGCCATTACGCTAACTGCTGGTTCCCTGTTTGTTTTATTTTGTAAGGGAGATTTTTTTTTTTTTTACTATAGAGGATGTGTGCTCACCAGAGACACAGAGAGAGAAAGTCAGAAATCACCCCCAAGAGGGGGTAGCCATGCTGCAATTCCTTCTCCTCTTGGGAGTTTGGGCATGCGTGAATTTCAAGCTGCTGGGTCTGGGACTCTAACCGTGATCAGCCATGTGGTAGTCTGGCACCTTATCCACTATGCCATCTGCTGGCGCCCTGGAATGTTTTTATAAGCCACAGGGGCTGTGATTCAAATAATGCAATTAGACATGTAGGATCTGGCTCCCTTAACCACCAGGCCATGGGATCAGCCTCAGGATCCTTCTCTAGTTGTGTTATTGTGGACAGAGCTCTGGGAAGGAGGACAGAATATGATCACTTTAGGCTCTATATTGGTATGAACTAACTGTGTGACCTTTGTCAAAGCTCTGCATCTCTCTGGGTTTCATTTTTTCACTAGCAACATGAGGAGTTGTTTGGGATCCTTCTAGCTTTGACATTCTGACTACCAGCTCCCACTGTGTTACTAAAGCTCTCACAAACTTGACTACACACTTTATTATCTGATTCCTACAAAGTCATGCCTGCTTCTGTGACACAACACTGTGGCCTGTGAACAATGGATAGACTGCTACATCTATAGACATTGAGGAATTAAATGTGGTTCTAGTTTTTATTTTATTTTATTTCATTTTTTTGACATAAACAGGCATGAATTGACAGCATGAACAGAAACAGAATCAGGGCATTTTCTTCTTGTTTTTGGATTTTTTTTTTTTTTTTTTTTTTTTTTTTTTTTTTTTTTTGGGGGGGTGTGGACATTGGGAAGAATGAGGAAGGAATAGAGTGGGGTAGAAAGCAAAGTCACTTTTAGATATAATGATCTGGGGTAGATGGGAGATAGGTAAAAAGAAATATCTTACTAACTGCGGGAGATCCCACATTGGAGAAGAGGTTCTCTAAAATAACCAGGAGATTTTCAGGTGGGTGAGAATAAATGTAGGTGCAGAGCCAGAGAGAGAAACACTGTCTGGAGATATTCGGGTAGAGGCAGTGACATAGAGAGGAGGGCTGAGGGACCAGCAAATGGCGTAATGGTTATGTCGTTGGACTCCCACACAATTGGCAATGGTTGGAGTCCCAGACTTGGTGGCTTAAACTCACACCAGGCACATGTGCATGCATGCTCAAAATCCCGAGAGGAGAATAGAGGAGAAGGGATTGCAGTATAACCAACCCCCCTCAGGGGCGATTTCTCACTTTCTGTCTCTCTATTATTCTGTGTCTGTCTCTCCAGCAAGTGCATGCACCCATTAGCAAAAATCTAAAAAAAAAAAAAAAAAACAAAAACAAAAAACAAAACAAAAAAAAAAAAACAGACATGGGCTGAAACTGGGGACCAAATGTTACAATTGGGGGAGTGGGGAGCAAGATCAGTTCCTTAAAGATTTAAACTCGACAGACAACCATGCATTGTGAGGAAGAGAAGAAAAGGAAAAGGAAAGGCCATTAGAAGATAGAGGAGGAAACAGGTAGTTACTACAGTCTCCTGAGTTGCTGCTCATGCTGAGCTCTTCATATGTATCAAAGCCTGGGAAACCTCAAGGGTGAAGGTTAGGAAAAGCAAGGAGGAAATAAAGAACTATCTAGAAGAAGCATTCTTGGGCTTTTGTACAAGCAGTTTGCCCACTCCAAGGAATGAGTGAAAAAGAAGTCACAAAGTCAATCTCAGGTCAGAACAGCAACACCAAAATCTTGGCATACCCCAAGAACAATGGATTCTGATCTTTCACATCAGAGATTCTAGCAGTTAATTTTGATGCCCTGTATCACAACCCTTACCTCAGCTCAGACTCACAGTGATGGTGTCCAACTCAAGCTTGCTCTTATGGTTCTCTCTGCTTTTCTGCCTCTGGGCTTCTCCGAAGCTGTGGGAATTTCACAGTGAAAGCCGACAGATGGAAGAGCTAACGTGGTCCCTCCAACCTCCAACCACTGAGAGCCAATGGAGCAATGTCCCCGCCCCCTTCTGCATGTCTACAGCAGAGTTCTCAACGCACCTGTATGTTGACTTTTCCTCCTCGCCTCCCTCAGTCTCTTCTCTTTTGCTTTCTGGGATGATCTGCTCTGAGTTTGTCGCTGAGACTCTGTTTTCAGGAGAAGCCACACCAAGACAGAGCTGAGCTGGTCTCAGTAGTGGTAGACTAAGAAGTGCTAGCAGAAGCACAGTGCACATTTCCTTTAAAGCCCCAAACACTAAATAAACAAAACACATCTCTGCTCATCTCTGTAATGACCAAAGGCTGAGCTGTGTCCTGTGAGGCAGACAGACAACAACTCTGGAGAGGATTCAAGGGCTCTCAGTCATAAATTCCTGTTGGTAGGCTGAACACGCAGTGCTAGTTCTCAGGACTTGGTGTTGAAAACACAAGCAGACATGAGCCTCATCCACATCATAGCAGAACATACCTCCCCTTTAGAAGGTCTCTGCCCCCAGTTCAGAGACTATAGCCTGAGAGCCTGCAGCAGTATGAAGCCCAAAAGAGTGCTTTGTTTCACTGTTGGACTCATCTCCACAATGTTTTAAAGATCAAGGTAACTTGCAGAAGTGAAGTTTTGCTGCAGAAGAAGGAGCCTAATGCCAAGTTTACACTGAGATCCTTCCACCATTTATGCTACTGGCTGGCACCTATAGGCACCTTAGTCAGCAACTCCAACTCCAGCATATTTGGGAGGAAGGACTTTTGTCTCTTAAGATTCTCTCTGCTTTTCAGTCTACTCTTTCATCAGGTCCTGCAGCTGTGACCTCAGTATGCCAAACTTCGAATTTCTCTATCTCTGCTGTACCTTCGACGTCTCTGATGGTTTTCCTGGTGGTGACCTTCTTGAACTTGAAACAACCACTTGTCTTTAATATAGCATTGCTTCTATGTTTGGAGGAAGGGTGGTCCTGGGAAGATTAGGTAAATTTCCTTATCTTCCCCATTCCAACTTGGACTTGTCCCATTGCATGATTTTCTGCCATGTAGGGCTGTTGTAAGTAATGGACCCCCCCAAGTTTCAAGAGGTCATAAGAGAATTTCCAAAGCCAGCAAAGGAAACAAAAGACAGGCCTCAGCACAGCCCTAACCTGGAGAGATCCTTGTTGGCCTCTTTCTCCTCATCATGCCCTCTGTGTTGTGAAGGCTCTATTCCTCCACAGAGCCTTTTCTGTTCCACCATCTCTCCTTCCTCAAAGTGCTAGTTTCTAGGATCCAATGATTGGCTGCTACTGGAGATGTCATCTCCTCCCTTTGAAAAAACAAGCACCAACCATATTTTGGCATAGGATCCTCTGACCCTGGGCTGCCTTCTTTATTTTTCTTAAATATTGATATTTAAGAAATCAATTGTTTTACCACTTTAATAAAGCAATTTTAACTCTTTGCTTAGCCATCTTAATCATTTTAAAGAGATCTGGAATCTACCCACAGAGTTATCTGAAGATTTTTCTTTTAGAAAATAGAGTGAGTGATATCATTTCAGCATTCATCGAGGCAGACTTCAGCCCTAACCTAGACTTGATGCATTGCCAGCATTTCATTTAGCCATCACAATGTCAAACACATCCTTTACTATCTGTAAAGGTTGTTGAGGCTTCACATTAAAAGGAAATAAAGTAAAATTTGCAGACCACCAAGGATGCTTCGCATTCTCCACCTGAAGCTCATTTAAAGCAAGGGATTTGATATCTGCCTTGAAGGTAAAGACCAGATGTCTGCACACACATTTTCTTTGCTTTTTTTTTTTTTTCCCTTTAATCCAGTGCAATAATTCTCAAATTTCAGTGTGAATCGAAATTAGACTATAGGGTTGTATGTTCTATGGGCGATATAAGGGCTTTTCAAGGGTAATTCTGAGTTTATGTGATATGCACATTATGTGTTGATTATAGAACCTAAAAATATCACTCCTGAGTTGTGATTCTTTCATTTGGAAAACTTTCCCCAACATGAATTTTACCAACAGACTAGAATTTCTGAATGGCTGCAAAGTTTTTAAATAGCATTATTTTTTTTCTCTTTGGTCTCACTACTGTTGGAAAGGGAGCTTGGCCCTCAGGCCTAGAGTGGACTGTTGAAATCCACCCTGATCTCCAAGTCACCACTTAGCAGTTGTCTGGTATAGTGGGGTGGGAGGGGGAGGGAGCAGGAGCTTGGCTTTCTTACTAACAATCGGGGGGCTGCAAAACCCAACAGCACCCATTGCATCTTCACATTTCAAAGCAGAGATCTCCTTGGGCCCATCATAGGCGTCCTGAATTTCTCAGCTTTATTTCGAGCCCTATTTCATCTGTCGCCGCTTATACCTCGGCTCAGGTTCACGGTAAATGGTCTGTTTCTGTCAATGACTTTTTCATCTATGTCAGGGAAAGGCCCATTAGACAAATCCAATGGGACAAGTTCAGAGAGTTTGTCAGTTCCCGTCACTTTCAGGTCTAGCTGTGCAGTGGAGCACAGACTCGAAACGGACTTGTCAAGACGGGCAGCTTCTCCTGGAAGTTTATCTCAATGGAGAGAATCACATGATGGTGAGAGAGATCAGAAAACCAGCACGTCCTCCTGGGGAGTGAAAAGAGCTGTCGGTGAATAAATTAAAATAAGTCAGAATCTCCCTCCCCATTGAAGGAGTGGAAAGACAATAGTATGCATCCCAGAGTATCAGGGGGTGCTCAGTAAGAGCCTGATATAAATGAAGAAGCTATCATTTCTTATCAATAATTATTTTTAATATTTCAACCTGTCAGTAATCAACGAGTATTGATATGAAAAATGGAACATCGCATTTTTTTTTTTTGGGGGGGGAGAGGTTTTTCACTATAGGGCATGTGCACTCACCAGACAGACAGAGAGAGACAGAGAGACAGAAAGCAAGAAATCGCCCCCCCCCAGCGGGGGATGGCCACACCACAATCCCTTCTCCATTCTCCTCTCAGGATCTTGGGCACACACGCACACACACCGGCGTGAGTTTTAAACCACTGGGTCCGGGACACAAACCGCGATCGACTACGTGGGAGTCCAGCGACATAGCCATTACGCTAACTGCTGGTCCCGGAACATAACATTTTATGTCTTATTTCACTGGAAGAGTGAAGTTTGTTTGTTTGTTTGTTCTTTTTTTGGGTTTTTTTTTGTTTGTTTTTTTGTTTTGTTTTGTTTTGTTTTTTCTACATGACACATAGCAAATATGTAGAGAAATGCAGAGAAAGAGTGAGAAATCACCTCCCAGCAGTGGTGGCCACATTGCAATCCCTTGTCCCCCATTCCCCTCTTGGGATTTTGGACATGTGTGCACACATGATTTTCAAGCTGCAGAGTCCCAGATTCAAATTGCTCAGTCAGCCATGTGGGATCCAGCCACCTTAATCTCTGTGAGACCTGTTGGCCCCAAAAACTTCTTTTAAAAAAATTTTTTTTTAATTTACCAGAGGTTACATGCACTGCTACAGAGAGACAGAGATAGAAAAGGAAAGCCAGAAACAACCCACATAGGGAACGCTCACATTGCAATCCCTTCTCCTCCAATTCTCCTTCCTTTTGGGATTCTGGGCACACATGGACACATGCCCAGTGTGTTTTTCAAGCCACTGGGTCCCAAGCTGCTGGGTCCCAACCAGGCCACAGGTTGGTAATGAAAACTTCTATATCTTCCCATTGCCAAATAGAGTAAGCTTGCCCACTCACCTCCAACCTCATTCCTGGACCTGCCCTCTCACCACTATGAGCAACCTCCTGGCTACAGAATAAGGCCAAATCCTCCTCTTTTCCATTAGAGTCTCTTCCCCTACCCTTTGGTCAAGCCCTCACGTCATCTTCCACATTATCAATTCCTCTCTACTTGGTCATTCTATTCAGCTTACAAAGATGCTATAATGGCTCCCCTTAAAAAAAACACAGTGTCGGGACCAGCAGTTAGCGTTACGGCAATGTTGCTGGACTCCCACGTAGTCGACTGCGGTTTGCCTCCCGGACCCAGTGGCTTAAAACTCACGCCGGGCACGTGTGCGTGCATGCCCAAGATCCAGAGAGGAGAATGGAGGAGAAGGGATTGCGGCGTGGCCATCCCCCCTGGGGGGTGATTTCTCGCTTTCTCTCTCTCTGTCTGTCTGGCGAGCGCACGTGCCCTATAGCAAAAACCTCTCCAAAAAAAAAGAAAAGAAAAAAAAAAAACACAGTGTCTTAGGCCAGCAGAGGCACAGCAGTAACTCAACACTTTGCAGTGGGGAACCCACACAGAAGGTCCCAGGTTTTCACCCTGAGACCTCCCTGTACACACTGTGTGTGCATGCCTAATACACAAGCTGCCTGAGGCTAGGAGTGGATCATGGCATACAGACACTGTTGGAGGTGCCTGTCTATTTCTCTCTCCTGGAAGAAACAAACAAACAAAAACTTAGAGCTCTGTATCTCTGTTCACCTGCCTCTCATTTTTTTTCCCTCCCTATTCTCAAAAGTTCTTTTCCGACACCTTCCTTTTCCCACACCTTCCTTTTCCTATTCTCTTTAACAACGTTTGGGGAATAAAAACTTGTTATCAAGGTCACCAATGACCATCATATAATCAAATCCAACACTCAGTTTCACAACATTTTCCCTAATTAGTTGCTCCATGTAATATAATCAATCAGTCATCAGTATGAAATTTAAGATGGATTCAGCTCAACTGGAACCTGTGTAGTAGTAAAAGATTAAGAATCAAAATTTCTTTGAGACATTTCCATGTTATTTATTTAGCCTAGTATTTTGCAATGGTTTGAGAAGTGGTACTGTTCATTCTCATAAATGGAGAGGTAAGGCAAAAAAAAGAAAGCTGATTATTTGTTGAGTGTCTACTACAGAGCCATCATAGGACTAACCACTTCCATATACATTTTCTCATTTACTCCTCACAACAATCTTATAAAATAGGTTCTATTATCATCTCCATTTTGCAGCTAAATAAACTGAGGTAAAAAGAGATGTTAAGGGACCAGCAGTTAGCATAATGGCTATGTCGCGGGACTCCCATGTAGTCGACCGTGGTACGAGTCCCGGATCTGGTGGCTTAAACTCACGCTGGGCGCATGTGCGTGTGTGCCCAAGATCCTGACAGGAGAACAGAGGAGAAGGGATTGCGGCATGGCCATCCCCCCTGGGGGATGATTTCTCGCTTTCTGTCTCTCTGTCTCTCTCTGTCTGGCAAGCTCACGTGCCCTACGGCAAAAACCTCTCCAAAAAAAAGAGATGTTAAATTGCTTCTCCAAATTTACTCAAACATGAGTTCACCATAAATTAAAAAGTTGGGACCTGCAGGTGGCATGGTGTTAGAGGCATTGGACTTCC
This sequence comes from Tupaia tana, assembly GCA_026018925.1. Classification (NCBI taxonomy): domain Eukaryota; kingdom Metazoa; phylum Chordata; class Mammalia; order Scandentia; family Tupaiidae; genus Tupaia; species Tupaia tana. The sequence continues at coordinate 35,399,607 of JAKSZU010000001.1, read as the reverse complement.
ACATGACCGACAACAGTTTGAGTCCTTGACCTGGTGTTTTGCTTTCTTGCTTTCTCACTCTCTCTTCCCCTCTCTGATCAAGTTAAAAATAAATAGATAAAGTTAAATAAAATAATTCTTAAAATAATTAATTAATTAATTTTAAAAGTCATGCAGTTTTCTAGGTCCTTTGGGCTAGCTATTAAATGCTGTGAATTCACAAATAAAAGGGAGGGAACTGGCCAATAAAGGCAAATATGAGAGGTCTTCAAAAAGCGTGTGGAAGGGACCAGCAGTTGGCGTAATGATTATGTTGCTGGACTCCCATGTAGTCGACCGCGGTTTGAGTCCCGGACCTGGTGGCTTAAACTCACACTGGGCACATGTGCGTGTGTGCCCAGGACCCTGAGAGGAGAATGGAGGAGAAGGGATTGCAGCATGGCCATCCCCCAGGGGGGTGATTTCTCGCTTTCTGTCTCTCTGTCTCTCTCTGTGCATGTGCCTTATAGCAAAAACCTCTCCAAAAAAAAAGAATTAAAAAAAGTTTGTGGAAAATGAATATTATAGAAAACCTATACATGGATTTCAATATTTTTGTGCCAAAATAAACTCATACTTTAATCCCATTTCCACAAACTTCTTTAAGTCCTTTCATGTAAGTCAGAATTTTCTAAGTCAAATACATATTAGAATATTTGTGGCATTGTTTTCATTGTCAAAGAACATTATAACACCTCTATAGCAAATAAAATAATGAAATTCCCTGTGATTTTATTATTTGTTTTCTTTTCCAAGCATACGCACCATCACAAGAAGCTTGTAACTGGTATTCATAGAATACATACAGATGTAAAGTAACCATCTGGCTAACATGCCAGATAAAATACAGCATGTCCAGTTACATTTAAATTTCAGGTGCCAGATGGTGTCACAGAAGTAAAAATGCAGCATTCTGCCAGGCAATCCAACATGGGAAGGTTTCCAGTTCAAGTCTGGAAACCTCCCTAAATGTATCATGGGTATACAATGCCCATGACCCAGCACTGGCTGAAGGCTGAGGTTAAATCATGGGCATCCTCTGCTGGGAGTGCTGTCTCTCTCTCTCATGAAATAAATAAGTACTTTTTTAATTTACACCTCAAATGAAACACATGTACTATTTTAGCTTAAGTATATCCTAAAGATTACATGGGACATAGTTTTCTAAAAAAATTATTTTCTATCTGAAATTCAAATTTGCCTGCATATATATATATATATATATATATATATATATATACACATATACACACACACACACACACATATATATATATTATTTTTTTTTGCTAAACCTAGCAACTCTATATTGGACAACTGCTCCCTCACCTTTCTCATACTTGTCTCATCACTCTGCCAGATAGGATCTTTTTAAAAACGTTGCTATATGGTGCATATACTCACCAGAGAGAAAGAAAGAACTCCCAGGGAGGATGGCCACACCACAATCAATCCCTTCTCCATTCTCTTATAAGGAATCTGGGGCATGTGTATACATATGCCTGGCATGTTCCTCAAACTACCAGGTCCAGGACTCGAACCTTGTAGTTGGCCATGTGGGATCCAGCCACCTTAACCTCCACGCCACTGACTGGCCCCTAGACAGGTTTTATCAAGGAGGCAAAGACAGAAAAGAAGGGAAAGAGGATAACTTTGAAAAGGTCTTGAAACTGTCTTACTTTTTATGAGAGTGGTCGGTTTGCCTTCCACCCCAGGCTCGCCAGCCTTTTCTTTGTGGCTGAGAAACTGAATGACTGTGGAAAAATCCTTTATATTATTTAACAGCAGTTTCCCAACCTGCCAAACAGCAGTAGTCTTAGGTGTTAGAAAGAAAATAGGGGATGTGCTATGACTGACTTCCATAGCTACAGTTCTTGGTCAAAACCACTCTGAAGTTTTTAAACAGAAACCCAAATGATTAAAAGAAAGTAGCTATGTGGAGAGGAAAGGAGGAAGGGAGGGAAGAAAGGAGGATGTGTAAGCACGCACACACTTGCATCTGTGCAATAGCAGATAAGATCGAAGAGATGGGTGCCAGATGGGACAGTGTGTGCAAATGTTTAATGGGGACAGAGATTCCATACTGACCTAATTTTTTATTTTGTTTTTAACAAAAATGAAAGAGGCCAGATTTTGAATAAAGTAAAAATTTCACAATTGGGGCAAAAGCAAGACTAATCTATAAATCACTCTCCCTGAAGTGGAAGTGGGTCTAACTGATGATTTGAAATACATGCTGAGGAAGAAAAGATAAAGATTGGGCAGAAACACAGCATGGAGTTATGATCAAATTAAATCTGCAATGAAATTAACCCCATCCAGACCTGACACTATATATAGTGGGTATCTTGAAGTAGGGGACTGCTATGAACTATGTTGTGAACCACCCACAACCCACCCAATTCAAACGTTAAAATCCTATGTAACTGTATTTGGAGACAGGGTGTTTTAGAGTCAATTAAGATTGAATGGGCTTGGGACCTGCAGATGACATAATGGTTATGTGCTGAACTCCCACATAATCAACCACAGTTCAAGTCCAGACCTGACAGCTTAAAACTCACACCAGGTGCATGTGCATGCGTGCTTAAGATTCTGAGAGGAGAATGGGGGATAAGGGATTGCAGTGCAGCCATCCCCCCTGGGATTGCTCTCTCTCTGTCTCTCTGTTTCTTTCTCTCTCTCCAGTAAGCACATGCAAAAATCTCTCAGCAAAAATCTTTCTTAAAAAAAAAAAAAGATTGAATGAAGATTGAATGAGCTCCGCAAAGGTGGGATCTAACCTAAATGAGGAGATAGTTCTTTTTCTTTTCGTTTTTTTAAAGAATTATTTATTTATTTATTTATTTATTTATTTTTAAAATTATTATTCTTTGGTTTGACCAGGGAGATATTCAAACAGAGAGAGAGTGAGAAAGCAAGCTGCCAGGTCCAGGACTCAAACTACAGTCAGCCACATTGGAATCCAGTGCCCCAACCACCATGTCACCTGCCAGCCCCAGGATATATTTCTTGCACAAGAAGATACTATCCCTTTCCCAATGGTCATGCAAAAATTTGGTCATGTGAGCATGCAGGAAAACAATAGTCATCTGCAAGTCAGGAAGAGAGCCTTCATTCAAACCCAACAATGCTGCCACCCTGATCTTGGATTTCCAGCATCCTAAACTGTGAGAAAAATACATTTCTGTTGTTTAAGCCACCCAGTATTTGGTATTTTGTTATGGCAATCCAAGCTAGGCTAGGCAGTAAGGAATTAAAATTCACTTGGAGGAGCATCAACACACCCATTTTAGAAGCTAATTGTGTGAAAAAGCTACAGTTATTAAATATCAAGCAGAATATGGAGCAAGAAAGAGAAATGAAGTTAGTGAGATGAATGGTCCAAAACAACTGAGCAATTAATGGGATAAATAACCAAGTGTTAGTGCCAGGTTGGATTGATCAAAAGGCCTAAACAAAAGGAATTAATCATGGGAGTTTACATGCCTCACTTAGAGTGCACTCATCAAATTAGTCAAGGAAGACAGGCAGTACTCTGAGAGTGTTCAGGGCTAGTTAGAGAGATTTGATTTCTAACTGAAAAATGTTGATCTCTTAATTTATTCACTCCCATTATTCTTTCACTTAGCTAGGAAAGAAAAAGAATATTGCACTATCAAGTGAAACCTTCTGTCCAAGGTTTATTCATTTTAGGAGATGGGAGAATTAAAGATTCGAAGATGTGAGAACTCTTGCTCACAAGGACATACAGCTCTGCAGGAATTATGTTCAGAAAATCCAAGCTAAGAAAGCTGGGTTTGGAAAGACATTGGGTAAATGACTGTTGTAAAATTCATTCATTGAATGAATGAATGGATATGTTGATGGATGGACAGATGGATGAGTGAATGAATGAATGAAACAGTGATTATTACAGAGGTTTTAGAAGGGATGGAGTCCTAAAGTACCAGTCTCTGGCTGACTTGCGCCTCTTTGGTCACAGACACTGACCATTATCTGACAAATGAAGAGCACCCTGTGCATGACTCTTCTCTGAGCACCTCTAAAAGGTAGATTCTGTCTTATTTGCCCTCGTTTTCCCAAGAGCCTAGCTTAAGACCCTAAACTGGACCTGACTATCCCATTAACTCTTAGTAAACATCCTCTGAGCTCAGTCCTATTACCACTGTGAAAATGTGCTTCAGTTTCTGCTGAAAAGAGACAGGAAATAAACCAACAAACAAAATATGCAGTATATCGATGGTAAATGCTACAGAGAAAAAGCCAGAAGGGTAGAGCCAGGCAGAGTGGAGGCATAGGGTTTAAAGGTGTGGCTAGGGAAGATTCACCAGGAAGGTGACCCCTGAGCAAAGGTCCAAAGAACCTAGTAGGGAAAGATTCTCCAGCCAGAGGGAAGAGTACAGCTCTAAGGTGGGAATGTTCCTGGAATGAAAAGAAAAATAGTAGACAGATCATTGCATCTGGACAGAGTGGGGGATGGAGAAGGAAGACATGATCATGATAGAGAGAAGAGGGCAAGGAATGATCTGGATAGGGCCTTGAAGGCCCTGGTAAGGATTCTGGCTTTTACTTTGAGCCATCAAAGGGGTGATATGACCTGATTTAGGCTTCAATAAGATTGCCCTGGCTGTTGAGATGAGAATATAAAATGCGGGTGGTAAAGGTAGAAGCAGAAAAACCAGTCAGGGGTATTTTGATAATCCAAATAAGAGAGGATGGTTTCTTCGGCCAGGTGTTAGTGGCAGATTTTAAATATATTTGCAAGTAGAGTCAATAGATTAGCTGATGGTCTGGATGTGGTATTTGAATGAGGAGATTCCCATTTTCAAGCACCCTGTATCTATACTGGCATTGCTGTGTGGCATCTTCTGCTCAGAAACATCAGTTAACTGGTTGGCTGAGTTGGAACTGGGATCTCTCCAGCACCATCTGTCCTTCCTCCTCCCCCTCCCCACATAACTGTGATTTGAAGGGATGGTCCCTAAACCCAACCCAGAGTCTATCCCGTAACCCTCCATTTCCACCTCTCTCCACCTGCACTTAAGTTTCATAGAACAGAAACTGTATTATGAAGGAAGAAAGGGTTTACATAAATGAAAATGGGTACAAGTGGGGAGATTGATTCCAAGCTTGTGAAGGGAAGGCACTGGGCAGTGTATACCAGCACTGAGATGATCAAAACATAGGTCAGGGACCAGCAGATGACGTAATGGTTATGTTGTTGGACTCCCATGTAGTCGACTGGGGTTTGACCCAGACCCAGTGGCTTAAAACTCATACTAGGATCTTCTAGACCCCCAAAATGTTGAGATAAAAGCCATTTTAAATCTGAGGTGTCTCCTGGCACATTCAGGGACCAAGATGACTGAAGCTATGCTCTAAACCCCATCTTCTAGACTCACGAAGCACTGAGACAGGGTCATTGAAATCTTCAATGCTTATTGAACTTCCTGCTTTAAAGAAGAAACTCCTTTTTATAAATCTGAACTCAAAATCTTCCTGTGAATACCACATTGCAAAACACAGTAGAGGAGAGATTTTGTCACAGAATGACCAGAAACCACTGCAGAGGCACAAGAAATATGAGAAACCAAGAAAGTATTTCTCCCCTAAGGGAAAAGAACAATCCTTCATTATCCACAGACAGTATGGTGGAACTCATGGAAATGTCTGATAGAGAATTCAGAATATTCATAGTGACAAAACTCAACAGGATGCAAGAGCTAAGACACAATGAACTCCAGAAGATGCAGGAGAAAAGAGCAATGAGTTCTGAAGGTGAGGAAGTTCTTGCATGATCTGAAAGAATCATAAAAAAGAATAAAATGCAGCTGTTAGAGATGAAGGCTGCAATATAGGAAATCAAAATCTCCCTTGAAATTATTAAAACCAGATTAGTCCAAGCAGAAGATTGAATCTCGGATGTTGAAGACTAAACCTCTAACCTAGAAAAAATAACTGAAAACACTGAGAAAATACCCCACCCCCAAAAATGAGAATACTGTACAAGAAATACGAGATACCACTAAGCCCCCAAACGTCCAGATAATTGGTATCCTGGAAGATGAAGGAACTAATAAGGGCATTGATAATCTAGTCCACGAAATCCTGGAAGAAAACTTTCCAAATCTAGAGAAGCAATCAAATATCTAGACCCAAGAACTACAAAGATCCCTAATAGAATCAACCCAAGAAGATCTTCTCCAAAACACATCATAGCCAGATTGGCCAAAGACAAGACAAAGACGAGATGCTAAAATTGGCAACAGAGAAATGTCAAGTTACTTACAAAGGTTATCTCATCAGGCTAATATCAGACCTTTCATCAGAAACAATGTGAGCAAAAGAAGAATGGGAAAACATGTTCAAAGTGTTAAGTGAAAAATTATTTCAACCAAGAATACTATAGCCAGCAAGACTATCCTTTACATAAGAAGAGATAAAAAACATTCTCAGATAAACAAAACCTAAAAGAATTTACTAATACCAGACCAGCTCTTCAAGAAGTTCTGAAAGGACTGCTTTACTAGGAAAACTAAAGAGAGACACACAGAAATAAGAGAACAAAAAGCAACCAAGAAAATTACCAACTTAATGCTAGGGACAAGAAATATCAATAATAGCTCTGAATGTTAACTTCCAGGATTTAAGGAAAGATCAGACCACAGTAACACTGCATAAGAGAGGTTAATTACTTAAGACTGAACTGGTGAAACAGAATTTTATGACTTTTGAGTAAAACATTACTGATTTTTTTTAAACTATGCTTTCTTTTCCCAATTTAAGGATTTTGCTTTCTTTTGAGCTGTTGATAGGTTCAGCAATTTGGTCAAATGTTTTTTCTTCTTGTTTGCTTATTTCTTTCAATGGAAACATAAACTTTTCTCCCTTCCTGCCCCTTCTTGAATTGAAAAATATTTGGGAGTGTTCTTATTTGTGACAGAATGGTTATTTGCGTAAATTCAGTAATACCCGTTGCCTTGAATCAGAAATTGGAAATACTTGTTATTGAACAGAGCTTTGACTGGAATGTCATATCTAAAGATTAAACCAGAAAACTGTGGAACTAAGGTAGATCTTAAGTACGCCAACAGAAGCTCTTGGAAAGATGGTCTGGCACCATAAGCAGTTCTGCCTGGCAGAGAGGATTAGAGAAGATATATGAAATAATCCATACCATCAAATAACCAGGATTTTCCAACCCAGAATTGTAATCAGTAGAGATTGTAAAAGAGCGGCCACAACTAGAGGATTACCTTGAGGAAGACTTTGAAGGCAGAAAAAGAGACCAATCTTTGCTAGCAGATGGTATATCACAGACTACTAGGTAGGCAGAGCTGAACTGAGAAGGTTTATGTGTGAATTGTGTGCTGGGTGTTTGCTTTGCAACAGTTTGAATAGTTAACATGTAAATATTTTCTCAAAAATAGTTTAAAACACACGGTCTCTGATGTTATAGAGTCACAAACAAAATTAAAGCAAGTATTTCAAACATTAAAAATAAATAAATAAAAAATAAACCTCATACCAGGCATGTGTGAATACACAAAATCCTGAGAGGAGAATGGAGGAGAAGGGATTGTGGCATGGTCATCCCCACTGGGGGGGAGGGGGCGGGGGTGATTTCAAATTTTCTTCTGTCTCTGTTTCTGTCTCTCCAGTGAGTGCACATACCCTATAGCAAAAATCTCTCTTTAAATAAAAAAAGCAAAACACAGAGTCAGACATTGACAATTAGTACCTTTTAACTTTCCCTGTTTCTAGATTTTAAGACATTTAGGGTCAAAATGAGATTTATACACTTGCCGCCTGAGAGCAAAAAATAAATAAGAAATCTAAAGATAGTGCCTCTTACAAACTCTTGGTATTAGCTATGATTCTTCGCTACGAAGAAGAGAGAAAAGGAAGAAAGAATTTTTAAAGAATTGTTTAATTTTAGATATTATTATTCTTTTTTAATTTGCCATAGAGAGACAGAAAGAGGGAACGTGAGAAAGCAAGACACCAGATTCAGGACATGAACCGTGGTCAGCCAGCACTGTAACTACACCACCTACCAGTCCCCCATTAACTATTTTACAAAAACTGTGAGTCATTAAAATGATGAATTATCACATTCTATATGATCTGTTCATCTGACATTCCAGAAGAATCTAAGTCATCATCCCCTTACATATTACTTATGACTTAAAGCAGGACTTATTTAAAGTAACGGTTATAAATAAGTCCTCTCAGGCAGAGACTGAGCACGCTAAGTCTAGCCCCAAACCATTTTTTAGCATTAAAAACATATCACAGAAATACTCTGAAAACAGCTGAAGCCATAGACTCAGACTTCCTGCTTTTTGGATTCATGATCAGGATTTCCAGACATCAGAAATGCTGGAGGTTGTGTGTACACGTGTAGATGTTTTAAAGGATCTAATACTATAATTCTCGTATGTGGAAATTTTTCACCAACTTCAGTTTGAACCACCCAGTCCTCAAAGATTGTGCTAGGGAAATAGGAGGCGAACTCCTGGTGGAATACATTATAAACTGTGATGAAGTGGTTATTTTCTAGAGCTTGGTGTGTTTTTATTCCCCCCACAAACAAAATGCAAACCATCACAAATGAAAGATTCCTCAAGGTCCTAAGGAGTCTTCTCATGCTGGTGATTTCGTTTGTTTGTTTTCTTTTGTTTTGTTTTGTATGCTCAGCTATAGTATCAAGATGAATGTTAAAAGGCCAGCCTCAAATGGAGAATTTATTTTAGCAATAGGATGTGAATACAAAGTGGAAAATTTGGAGGCTTTACTTACCTTGAAAAGATTCTGGTAAAGTGAAGTGACCTGGTGGGTGAACCACCAATTTCATTTTCAACCTTTTTTGACTTCTTTGTGCTTCCCTTTGGGATCTTCCAATTGCCGAAAGTATCAGGTTCACGAAATGTTGGATCCCTAGAACCTATCCACCCACATTCTCACCTTAATTGTGGAGATGACCTTTTCAGACCACTGCCAGACTGCTAGGCTACTCACCAGACACTGTCCTCTAGTGTCCCTGACATTGATCTCTTACCTGTTCTTTAATTCCTGCAATGAATTAAATTCATTCATTCACTATCAACAAAAGTAGTTCACACTGCATCAGTTATTTATGCCAAAGTGAGAATATGGTGAGCCAGCCACTGGTGTGGTGGTGAAGGCATCTGGATCACATATGGCCAACTGAGCAGTTTGAATCCCTGACCCAGCAGCTTGAAAACCATGCCGGTACATGTGCGTGCCCAAAATCCCAAAAGGAGAATGGAGGAGAAGGGATTGCAGTGTGGCCATCCCCCATGAAGAGTGATTTCTCACTTTTCCTTGGTCTCTCTATCTTTCTCTGGTGAGAACACATGCCCTATAGCAAAAGAAAAAAAAAAGAGAGAGAGAATATGGATAACGGACTTGTTCAAACCTAAAAGTTTAGTTAATATGGCAATAGTATTTAATAGACTACATATTCTTTTAACATACTTCTGACTAGAAATTATAAATAAAACCAGGAATTACAAACTTCATTGAGCAAATTAATGAGAAACCTTGAACACCTGGGAGAGAGTCAACACAGGTAGTTTGAGCAGACAAATCTTTCAGTTAGAAATTACGTCTTGATTAATGGTTAAGAAAAGAAAATTATTATTGAATATTTACATATCAATTACTATCATTTATGTTGAATCAAACCACTGTATCTTAAAGCTGAGTTGCTAAGGCTGTTTCTTTTTTTTTTTTTTTTTTTTGGAGAGGTTTTTGCTATAGGGCGCGTGCTCTCGCCAGGAATACAGAGAGAGACAGAGAGACAGAAAGCGAGAAATCACCCCCCAGAGGGGATGGCTACTCCACAATCCCTTCTCCTCCATTCTCCTCTTGGGATCTTGGTCACACACGCACACGCACCTGGCATGAGTTTAAGCCACCGGGTCTGGGACTCAAACCGCAGTTGACTACATGGGAGTCCAGCGACATAGCCATTACTCTAACTGCTGGTCTCCTAAGGCTGTTTCTTATAGCAAACAGATTTATTACCATATTAGAAAGTTTGTTTGGGGCAGGCCCTGTAGCTCAGTGATTAAGAATTGGGGGTCAGATACCATATGGTCAACTTCGGTTCAAATCCCAGCTCCTGGGGGATTGAGGCGCTTAAAACACTTGCCAGACAAGTATGCATGCATGCCCAAAATTCTGACAGGACGGGGAAATGCAGGAAAAGGGATTGCAGTATGGCTGTATCCTACTGAGGCATGCTTTCTCCCTCTCCCTCTCTCTCTCTGACTCTCTCTGGTGAGTGTATACATCCTCACATCCTCTGGCAATTAAAAACAGTTTGTTTTAATCATTTAAAAAATTGTTTTCTTATAACCTTGAAACTATAAATGTTCGTTATAAGGAACTACATATGTTAAAGTTTGTTGTAAAAATTTGCTACCGAATGTTGTGGTTTGTAGTGAAAAACAGCATATGTTGCCTTGTTCTAATCTATTTGTCAGGGAAGGTTGATATAAACCACTGATTTTGTGGTAACTCAGTACTAGTTCACGCCTCTAGATTTAACCTACTCAGCCACTATAAAAGGGCCATGCCCTAGCTCTTAAAATTAGGAACGTAACTGAAGGCACCCCTGCTCATAAAGATTTATTTTACAAGTATAATTAAAGGAGTGATAACAATGCATCTTTTAAATACACTGAGAACTTATTTGCCACGTTAGTAACAGGAATCTAGGGATTCCACTGTTGCTAGTTAAGAACACAATGTCCTTATAGTCAATCACTGTGAATCATTACAGCATACCAAATGAATTTAAAATAAATAAATAAAAAGAACAGGCAATTCAATAAAAAAAAGAACACAACACCCTAAATGTCTAATTTTTTTTTTCTTTTTTTTTTTTTTGGAGAGGTTTTCGCTATAGGGCGCGTGCACTCGCCAGACAGACAGAGAGAGACAGAGAGATAGAAAGTGAGAAATCACCCCCCAGGGGGGATGGCCACGCTGCAATCCCTTCTCCTCCATTCTCCTCCTGGGATCTTGGGCACGCACGCACACGCGCCCGGCGTGAGTCCAAGCTGCCGGGTCCGGGACTCGAACCGCGGTCGACTACGTGGGAGTCCAGCGACATAGCCATTACGCTAACTGCTGGTCCCTAAATGTCTAATTTTTAAATAAACAAGTTGAAAAATAAAAAGAAAATCATTTGAATGGTCATTTTTCTGACAAACTGATTAAAATGAGAATACAGGCATATGGGACGGTACACATAAATACCAAGTCCAGAAGTGAACACATGGTAGGCATTCAATAAATGCAAGTTGAATCTGATTTGCAACAAGTAAAGTCCCTTTATACAAGAGTTAGTCTATGGCTAGAGTCAGAGGTACCAGACTAAGGTCAAGACACAAAAGTAATCTCTGGAATTTTTTCTTTCTTTTTTATAAAGAGAGATTTTTACTATAGGGCATGTGAGCTTGCCAGAGACACAGAGAAAGAGAGAAAGAACGTGAGAAATCACCCCCCAGAGGGGATAACCATGCCAAAATTCCTTCTCCTCCATCCCCTTCTTGGAATTTTGGGCATGCATGTGCATGCTGTGAGTTTCAAGCCTCTGGGTCTAGGACTCAAAGTGCGGTCCGTCATGTAGGAGTCCATTGCCTTAACCATTACCCCACATGTTGGCCCTCTGGAAAGTTATTTAACCTCACACCAAGCCTAGAATTCCCTTTTCATCCTCAAGAGGAGGTTGTGAAAAGGAAGTCAATCGTCTGAGATTTCCTAAGAAGAGGTGTTTCTCTACTCCTTCAGGAGCCCTGCGAGGGCCCATTGCCACAGCCTGGTTTAGGTGCTTGCACTGTCACAGTGAACCCTTTCCTCTCTTTTTTTTCACTTGTCATTCTTTTTTATTTATTTATTTTTTACATACTTGCCATGTAGACCCAGAACTGTGCCCAGACTCGCCCGCAAGGAATGACTTGATGTGGACTCAGGCGGTAGACCTCCTCCAACAGTCAGCTATTGCAGGGTCTGCCCCGGTTCAGAAAAGCTCCTCACCAGAAGTCACACTCTTTCCCATCAGCCCCCAGCCCTTGGCAGTGAGATGTCCTATGAGGGTCGATGCTGATGGGAAGCGCGTGTTCCAGCACTCCTGGCTGAGAGCTTTCAGGCTCACATCACAGTTCAGCATCTTCCCTGCCCCATCTTGCTTCTGGTTTCTTCCCTTCTCAGGTGTTGATGCTTGGCATCTGCCCCGAAAGACACCCTGGGGCAGATGCTTCGCACTTCAGTCTCTTCATGAGATTATTGACAGATGATCAATCTGACCACTAAATCCATGTGAAGAAAGAAGCTCATTCATCTACATCATGGTCGTCAATACACTGGCCTTTAGAAGGAGAACATTTCTTCAAGTAAGATCTTTGGTGAAGGCATAAGGCATAAGACATGGCTCCATTGGGACCAGCCATTAGTGTAATGGCTATGTTGCTGGACTCCCATGTAGTTGACCGCGGTTCGAGTCCTGGACCCAGTGGCTTAAACTCACTCCGGGCATGTATGCGTGCATGCCCAAGATCCTGAGGGGAGAATGGAGGAGAAGGGATTGTGGTGTGGCCACCCCCCCTGGGGGGTGATTTCTCGCTTTCTGTCTCTCTATCTCTGTCTGTCTGGCGAGCACACACGCCCTATACCAAAAACCTCTCCAAAAAAAGGAAAAAACGACATGGCTCCATCAAAGCTGCCAGAGTTCTAAAGAGATTTGTTTATCTTTAATTCACTTGGTATGTTGTAATGATACACAGTGACTGAGAGCGTGGCTCTCAGCCTACGCCAGCCATCAGAATCCACTGAGGATGTTTGAAAAATACAAACATGGGGCTAGCAGATAGCATAGTGGTTATGTCACTGGACTCCTACATGGCTGACCACAGTTCGAGTCCTAGACCTGGTGGTTTGAAAATCACACTAAGCATGTGTACATGTGTGCCAAGATTCCAGGAGGAGAATGGAGGAAGAGAAATTGCAGCATGACCATCTTCCATGGGGGATGGGGGTTGATTTCTCACTTTCCCTCTCACTGTCTCTGTTCCTCTCTCTACAGCAAGTGCAAGCGCGTAAACCTCAAAAAGAAGAAGGACAAGAAGGAGAAGGAGAAGGAGAAGGAGAAGGAGAAGGAGAAGGAGAAGGAGAAGGAGAAGGAGAAGGAGAAGGAGAAGAAAAAGAAAGAAAGAAGGAAGGAAGGAGGGAGGGAGGGAGGGAGGAAGGAAAGAAGGAAGGAACGAGAAAGAAGAAAATACAAATATCTGAGCCTCACCCCATTGATTCAGTTTCAACACTGTACAACTTCCTCAGGTGAATCTTATAGACATCTTAGGTTGAGAGCCATTTGTTTTATAAACTCTAAGGCCCTTTCATCCTCTATAGTTATCTGCTTCCATAGTAACAGATTGCCCTTTCCCTAGTACAATGTAAATATTTAAAACATGGCCTCTACCATCCAAGGACAGAGGACTCAACTTCACACTACTGGATGGATATATTTTTTAGTTACTTATGTAATACCACTGGCTATACACTGTGCTAAAAATAAAAAATAAAAAAAATGAAGTTACAGATGTGCTAAAGTCCCCTTTGACTCCACTCTCCACTAAAAGCCACTTAAGTGGCTTGTCCTAAAGTTGCTGAAACTCTTTCCTCCCCTCCTGCCAATCTCTTAGGATTCAGCCCCCAAATTTCCAAAAAGCTAATTATAGAGGTCATGTAACTGTGGGGAGATCACACATCACTTACCTGAACTTCTCAGGGGCCAAGTCTACAGGAGACTACAGAAGGATTCCTGGCGTTGTTGCAATCCAAACTCCTATTTTAAAAATTTACATTGCACCCAGAAAGATTATCCTACATATGGGGGTGGGGGGAATTCTCAGATAAGTAAAATCTGAAAGAATTTACTGACACCAGACCAGCTCTCCAGGAAGTTCTGGAAGGAATACTGTACCAGGAAAACTAAAGTCAGACACATAGAAATAAGAGCACAATAAACAACCAAGAGAATGCCAACTTAATGGTAGACAAGTCCAAAAAGATCAATAATAAATATCAAATGTTAACTTCCAGAATTTAAACGGAAAGACTAGACCACAATAACAGTGCAAATTTAACAGAAGAGAGATTAATTACATGAGACTGAGCTGGTGAAATAGAATTTTATGACTTTTGACTAAAACATTACTGATTTTCTTCTATGCTTTGTTTTTCAAATTTAAGGATTTTTTTGCTTCTCTGGAACTGTTGATAGGTTCATCCACCTACTGTTTGAACTGAATTCTAACCTTTTTCCTGGGCTTTAAGTCTTAAGCAAATTTCTCTTAACATTTTTTGATTTTGATCTATTAAAACAAAAACTATTTTTCTTGAAATTGAAATATGCATTTGAAAAAAATAAGTCACATTGCTGGGGCTGCCAGGTGGCATGGTTGTCAAAGGCTCTAGACTCCCACATGGCTGACCATGGTTCGAGTTCCAGGTCTGGCGGCTCTCTCTCTCTCTCTCTCTCTCTCTCTCTCTCTCCCTTCCCCCCTACCCTGGTCAAACTTAAATAAATAAATAAATAAAGTTTTTTAAAAAGTCACATTGCTTATGTTCTTTCTGTCCTCTGGAAGTTACAGGCAGAGGTACAAGAAACCCTTCATAACTGGTTGTCCTGAGTTTTGTGGCTTCTATTGATATTTTCTACATCAAGAGAGGAAGCAGCAGAGATTTCAAATACATATGTTGGCTTTCTGTATTTATTCTGTCTATGTTCAAACTACCTGCAAATTAATATGCTTGAATTTTCTCTGATTATTTGTAAAATGACTCCTATTTTTTATGTGTGATTAGTTCTCTTAATAACTGTCCTTTTGAATATCTGATTTTGAATGGGTTTTTTGTTAACATTGGCAACTAGTACTAGAGCACTTTGCATGATATTTGGGATTTTTCACGGTCAACTGTTACTTAAGGAGCTTCAACTCTTGGTCAACAACTCCATTTAGTGGTAGAAAAATAGGAGCTCTTGATCACTCCTTTTACTCTCTTAGGAAATTTGGACCTGCCCAATAATCTGGTCCCCAGTGTGATTGTCAAACTGATAGCAGCAGAAGTGTGATAATACAGTTAAATTAAATGGCTTTGACTCTGTATAGATAGCCAACATATGCCAACAGCTAATATCCCCCTCTCAGAGATAATTCAGAGATATATATGCATTTATGCATACATTCATAAAGAACACATGGTAAGCTTTTATATTGTATATATCATTTAATAATCTGCACTCAACAATACATAACCATCTGATTTTTTTTTAAAGGTTTTTGCCATAGGGCACATGCACTTGCCAGAGAGAGACAGTGAGAGGAAAAGTGAGAAATCACCTCACAGGGCTTGACCATGCTGCAATCCCTTCTCCATTCTCTTCGTGGGATTTTGGGCATACACACACAGGCATATACACACAACTGGCATGATTTTTCCCACCAGGTTTGGGACTAGAACCAGAGTTAGGTGTGTGGGAGTCTAGTGCCTTAATAACTATGCCACTTGCTGGCTGGTCCCTGATTCATTTTCAATAAACAATTATTGACATATAGTATACCTTAAAAGAAGAGCAGAAGTGAAAAAAAAATTCAACTCAAAGAATTTTCAAAAGACCAACATTCCCCAATAACTAGCACCAAAGTCAAGAAACAAACATTACCAGCACCAAAACATCCCACCTTCTGTCCCTTCTTAGTCTCCAATCATTAACCTACCTCCATGTATTAGTTTTTGTATTTTATGTAAATGGAATTATAGAGTATATTTGCTTTTGTGTCTACTTTATTTATTAGGTCGTTGGGAAAGCCATGGCATATTTTTCTACACAAAAGATGCATCATTAATTTCCCGACAACTCAATAGTTCAACTTTATCCTTGGAAGATTCACTCATGTTCTGTAAGTAGCAAATGTTTGTTCTTTTTCATGGATTTAACATAATACAAATTATTTATCCACTTTAGTTCTGATGGGCATCTGGTTGTTTGGGAGAGGCATGCAGTTATGAACACATCTGCTATGCACACTCTTCTATATATCTTTTGGTATATATGCAAGCATTTCTGTTGAGTGTATGTCTAGGAGCAGAATTGCTAGGTAATCATGTATGCACATATGTGCATATATTCAGCTTGGTAGATACTGAAAACATCTTTCCAAAATTATTGCAACAGTTATATGAGAGAGAGAGATCCTCAATTAGTCCTCACATCCACCAGCATGAATCATGGGCACATACATGTATACCTGATGTGCTTGAAGAGGCCCCAGGATACAAATTTAGGACCTTTCTTATGCAGGTCCAGTTGAATTACCACTATGCCACCACCTGGCCCTTACTATGGTTTTAACATATACTTTTGCTGGCTACTAATAGGGTTGAACATTTTTTAAAATAAGTTTATTAGGAGACCAGCAGTTGGAGTAATGGCTATATCGCTGGACTCCCATGTAATTGAACACGGTTCAAGTCCCGGACCCGGTGGCTTAAACGCACACCTGGTACATGTGCATGAATGCCCAAGATCCCGAGAGGAGAACGGAGGAAAAGGGATTGTGGAGTGGCCATCTCCCCTAAGGCGTGATTTCTTGCTTTCTGTTTCTCTGTCTCTTTCTGGCAAGCACACACACCCTATAGCAAAAAAACAAACAAACAAACAAAAAGAATAACAACAAAAAAACTCTTAAAAAAAAGTTATTAGGCATTTAGTCTTTGTGTGTGTGTGTGTGTCTGTGTGTGTGTGTGTGCGCGTGTGTGCATGTGTGTGTGGATGTGTGTTTTTTCTTTTTCTTTTTAAATTTTTTCTATAGGGAGCATGCACTCACTGAAGAGAGAGACAGCAAGGAAAAGTGAGAAATCACCAACTAAAGGGATGGCCATGCCACAATCCCTTCTTCTCCATTCTCCTCTTAGGATCCTAGGCATGTCCATACACGTCCAGCATGATTTTCTAGCCACCAGAGCCCAGGACTTGAACCACAGAGTCTGGATATCTTATTTTGTGAAGACTCCCAAAAATCTTCTGCCCGTCTTAATTAAATCTTAAGTATTTTAAGAACATGTGAAATGAACATAAGGATAAACAAATCAGTGGAAAATAATAAAAATCCCACAGTGATATGGTCACTTAATTTGTCATAAAGCTAAAAATGATCAACAGTGGGGGGAAATGTCTACAGTTAACTATACTGAGTCAAAAGGCTATCTAGGGACCAGCAGTTAGCGTAATGGCTATGTCGCTGGACTCCCATGTAGTCGACTGCGGTTCGCGTCCCGGACCCGGTGGCTTAAAACTCACATCGGGCGCGTGTGCATGCGTGCCCAAGATCCCGAGAGGAGAATGGAGGAGAAGGGATTGCGGCATGGCCATCCCCCCTGGGGGGTGATTTCTCGCTTTCTGTCTCTCTGTCTCTCTCTGTCTGTCTGGCAAGCGCACACGCCCTATAGCGATAAACCTCTCAGAAAAAAAAAAAAAAAGGCTATCTATATGGGGAAAAAAATACATTAAAACATCTACTTCACACCATGCTCAGAAGCAAATTCTAGATGAACTGTATATCTCAATACGAAAAGTTAAAAAGTTTTTTGAAGAAAACAAGAGACTATATTCTAGTGACTGCTAGGGTTTGACTATGTCCCTCACAGTTTTTGTTGGAAACTCAACTGCCATTGTAATGGTAGAATAAGAGGGACCTTACCCCTAAGTGAGCCTTTAGGAGATGATTAGGCCAGGAGAGCCCCACCCTCCTGGATGGATTAATGCTGTTTTCAAGGGAATGCATTAATTGTTGTGAGAGTGGGCTCCTGATAGAAAGGATGTTCCTCTCTCTGACCAGTGTCTCACTTCTGCCTTCCTCCTTTCACCATAGTATGATCCTCTCATCAGATACTGGTGCCATACTCATGGCTCTCCTAGCCTCCAGAACTCGAGAAATCTCTTTCTTTATAAATTACCTACTCTATGGTATGTAGCAGAAAATGGACTACGACAATGGCCAGGGGGAGGAAAAAGATTTCACAAACAGGATACAGAAAGCACTATGTATAAAGAAAAACAAGTGATAAAATGTACTTTTAAGATTAAGAATTTCAAGGAATGGCTCTATAGCTCAGCGGTTGGGTACTGTGATTGGGAGCCAGACCCCACATGGCTGACCATGATTTAAATCCTGTAGCTTAAAAGACAAGCTGAGCATGTGCACATGAGCCCAAAATCAGGCAGGAGGGACAAGTAGAGATTGGGCATGACTATATCCCATGGAGGGGTAGTTTTTCTCTGTCTCTCTATCTCTCCCTGTTTTTTTGATGAGTGCATGTTCCCTCTGGCAAAAGAAAGAAAAGAAAAGAAAGCAAAAGAAAGAATTTCAGTTCATCAAAAGGCACCATTAATAAAAAGGAAAAAGATAAGTCATAAACAATATTCACAATACATATATTTAACAAAATACTCTTATCCAAAATAGATTTTTTATCAGCATGTATGCGTCAGCTAATCTCAGTGATGATCATTTACTTTGCTTCTAATTGTTCATTATCTGAACAATGAAGCAGTGAAGATTTGTGTACCTTTGAGTGTTTTCCTAATGAATTACCCAGAAGTGGATTGCTGAGTCATGGCCCAAAGTAGAGAGTTTCAAACCACAAAGGCCAATGGAAAGATATTTTCCCCTAAATGGGTTTTCTTGCATTTGTAAATGTCACTCTGAAACTAGCCGTCTGCATTCTCTTTGTGTGAGACCTGCCCATTTTTACTCCTTTTGAAGAACTTAGCATAGTTTAAACCTGAGTACATAGGCTTGAGGAGAAAACTTAAGACTTTTGATGAGAAGGAATAAAAGGACATAAAATGTTTAAACAAGAGAACTCTCTCATAGTCTTACCTGTCTCAACTTTCTAAAAGAAGTTGTATTTATGATATAGTTAATGTCTTGCACATGGATAATACGCAAGTATCTAGAGTCTTTTGAAACAAGGAATTTATTCAAGAATAAACCTCTAAGAACTGATAAAGTTTTTTGACTACTAAAGAAAGATCGGACAGCTCTAAACTTTCAATCTTCATTATTGAAGTATTTTTCAAATATATATTAACCTACTTTCCTGCTATGGTTAGTACAATATCTTGAACCAAGTTGATTATTTCTTTACAGATTTAAAAGCCTAAAGTCATTAGGGTCATCATTTGAACATCAATCTCATCGTACATCACATTAACACGAAAAGTGTCCTTGGCACATTTTGCTTACCCCATCAACTAAGCTATAAATGTCTTAAAATTCTTATTCTGTTGGGTAAAAGGCTTGTGATCTCCAGTGAGAATGTCTAATTCTCGATTTTCCCATCTTCAAGCAGGAAGAGACCACCTAACTCAAAACATTGACAGAACAGAAGATTTTAGCATATAGTAGAGAGCACATAGTAGGACTCATGAGTGTTCCTTCCCCTCCTCCTCAATAGTTTTTGTCCTGAAACTAATTTAAATAAGTATAGGAGATGATTTGTTCTGATACTAGAACATAAAAGAAAAAAATAAAGCCTAACCAAGTATTTTGCCTTGTGAATTGCGTCTCTCATCTGAAAGTGAGATGACTCCGAATTTCAGCATACTGAGATTTCTAATTATTTCATTCCCATTAGTAATTGGGCAAAGCTTCAGGCAGGCAACCTGACAACATGTGCCATGTTTCCTTTGCCTCAGTAATCCCACTCTAGTCATTTAATCCAAGGAAATAATTGAGAAGGAGCAAAAATGAATAAACAAGGATATTCACTGAAAGGTTGTTTATAATACTAATAAATAAATAAATAAATAAATAAATAAATAAATGCACATTGATAGAAGATTAGTAAAACACACTTTGGATCATCCATACAATAAAATGTTATGAAACCATTAGAAATTACAATTCGGCTCTTCATGGGTCAGCAAGTGGCATGGGGTTGAGGCTCTGGGTTCTCACATGGCCGACCACAGTTTGAGTTCCAGACACAGCAACTTGCTTTCTCACTTCCTTCTCTCTCTCTCTCTGTCTCTCCTCTCTCTCTCTATCATTCTCTGGTGAGCACATGAGTCCTATAGCAAATTAATAATTATTAATAATTATTAATAATAATAAAATAAATAATTCTTAAAAAATAGCTCCTTGTTTATAGATTGATAATGCACCAAAAAATACTGTTGAATGAATAAAGCATAGTAAAATATAGTTTATATTAAATACTGTGTTCCATTTTTGTCAAAAATGTATGTATAAGTATGTATTAATTGAAACATCTTGAAAAAAACATACTATCATGTTTATCTTTATCTCCAAGTGGTAAGATTATGGATGATTTTCTCTTCTTTTTCAGTACCAATATGTTTTCCTGAAATTCTTCTACAATAATCATATATTACTTCTCTAATGGAAAAATAGTGAAGCTCCTTTTGAAAATTTTTAAAATACCAACTGAGGCCAGCTGCAGTGGCATAGCAATAACATGCCACTCTGTGATGCTGAGGCCACATGGTAAAAGGCAAAAGATTTATACAATCTGAAGAGAAACCAGAGCATCTGAGGCCATATGGGTTCGGTTCCCAGGTCGGTCCATATGTGCCTAGTGTATACTCTCATGCCCATGACTTTGATTGACTGGGAGGATTGTGAAAAGATCGTGGTGTGAGTCCCTGTTGGGAGTGCCTATCTAATCTCATTCTTTTTTTTTTTTTTTTTTTGGAGAAGTTTTCGCTATAGGGCGCGTGCGCTCGCCAGACAGACAGAGAGAGACATAGAGACAGAAAGCGAGAAATCACCCCCCAGTGGGGCTGGTCACTCCACAATCCCTTCTCTTCCATTCTCCTTTCGGGATCTTGGGCACACACGCACACGTGCCCAGCGTGAGTTTTAAGCCACCTGGTCCAGGATGCAAACCGCAGTCAACTACATGGGAGTCCAGCGACATAGCCATTATACTAACTGCTGGTCCCTCTAATCTCATTCTTAAATGGAATGGAGTAGTCTCACTGTTGTCACTTACAGCTCAAAAGCAGAATTTCTCAGCCTCAGCACTGTTGGCATTCTGCGCTGCATAATCCTTTGGGGTGGGGGGATCCTGTTCATCATAGGATTTTTAGCAGCATCTCTGGCCCCTCTCCATTAGATGCCAGTAACACACACCACTCCCTTTTCCAAGTTATGGCATCCAAAAATGTCTCTATACATTGCCATATGTTCCCCTGAGGTCTAACTTGGCCCAGTTGAGAACCACTGTTCTAAGGAAACGGGACTCCTAGAATGAAACCACATATTTTCCACTTGCTGAGTGATTCAACCTCTCTGCACTTCCATTTCCTCATCAACAGTACAACTGTATGATCCTAAAGATATATTTTGATTCTAAAATCTTGATTCTAATGGGTTTGTGGAAATCAGTTGGGGGACCAGCAGATGGTGTAATGGTTACATAGCTGGACTCCCATGTAGTTGACCATGGGAGTCAACTACAAGGGATTTCCAGACCTGGAGGCTTAAAACTCATGCCAGGCACATGTGTGTGCATGCCCAAAATTCTGAGAGGAGAAAGGAGGAGGAGGGATTGCGATTTGGTCATCCTCCATGGAGGGTGATTTCTTGCTTTCTGTCTCTGTCTCCGGCAAGCCCACAGGTCCTATAGCAAAAGTCTCTCTTAAAAAAAAAAAACAAAACAAAACAAAAAAAACAAACAAACAAAAAAAAACAAGAAAGAAAGAAAGAAATCAGTTGGGTCAAAGGGAAAGTGGTTGGTCCAGAGTCATGAAGAAAGTCAAAAGTATAGACAGAAATGTAAGTAGGTCTCCTGACTTTAGTTATGCACTTAATCATTTGTTTTGGCAAGTGTTTATTATGTATTATATCCTAGGTACTGTTATAGGCACTGTTATAGTATAGGCAGTAGGGAATAGTCATAAAATAGAGAATGAGGTCTTTGTTTTCACAGAGTTTGTCTTCTGCCAAAACAAGTCATACTCATGTAATTAATAAATAAAAGTATTTTAGGTAGTGGTGAATGACATAAAGTAGGTTAGGGACAGCCACTGGAGTGGTGTCAGGGAAAGTAAACAATATTAGATAAGGTGGTCTAGGAAGACCCTAGAGGAGCTGATACTTGAACTAAAATCCAAATGTTAATGAGGACAGAGCTAAGCAAAGGTCAGAGTGAATTGAAGTGCATAAGCAATGAGATAGAAAAGAGCTGGGAACTGCATGAATGATAAGTTAATAGCAACATTCAGATGGTAGACGGAGACCAAAGGAAACAGCGTTGACTTTTATTAGTAGTAACACTCTACATGGAAAAGGTAAGTGGAAAAATGATCTCCATTTTTTCCATACGAGAGTGATTATGGGGGAAATTCAATCCAGAAAACACTGTCATATTATAGCCTTCCTCAATAATGCAGTTGAACAACTGTGTTTGCCGAAATCCTGGAAACAAATATCCCCAAAACTCATCAATGCCTTTCTATCACCATTTAGTACTGGGGTGATAGGGGGGTGCCAAGAAGATGTCTACTGAATTGCTCAAGCAATAAATTGAGGAGATAATCTCTTTCGTGGTTGGTATGCTCAGAGGGAATGGGTCCAGCAGATAAAATGATAACTAGATTTAGTTGACAATTTGCTTTGAGTAAAATGTCGAGCTTGTAAATAATTTAAAAATAGTCTGTCATTCAATTGCAGCATGTCCTTTAAGAAATTTTAATCGATGCAAAACACATTTCTCAAACACGAGCTTCTAACCCCTATGAACCAGCTATCGGTCTAAACACAAAGCTGTGACACAGTCAGAATGGCGTGTGCAGTGGGTTACTAAGAAGGCAGAATTGAGCTACAACTCCACAATCCAATATTATGACAATATTCTGCAACCTAGGAATTAGCTATTGTGACAATACATTATGTGGGAACACACAACTTGTTCAGCTCTTTTTGCTCAAGGGCAGGGAGACGCTGAGGTTTCAATACACTCATCAGAAACAATCAACACGCACATAAACTGCATTTTGGCTGCAAGTAGATTGTCTGTTTGGTATCTTTGCCAAAAGCTCAGCACTACGGAGAAAGAGGAAGAGGAAGGGAAGGAAAGATGGAGGGAGGGGAAAGACATAGCTGTCTGAAACTTGCATCTAGTATCACCTTGAAAAGATGAATTCAAGAATAAAGCAGTACAGGATTTGGGAGTGGGGGAATCTCTTTGACAGCTGTAACTACTGCTAATGTAAGTCAAAACTCCTTAACATCCCAGCATCCATATCAAACTAGGGAAAAGTGATGATCATTCTGCATGTGGGATAAGCAGTGTGTCACTTTCTCCAGGCCAGTGGAGTGATGCAGGACACAGAAGCGGTAGCTTCTCTTCCTTTGTGTTTCTCCAACCCTGATCTGGCTCACACTGCTGGGATGCATAGCCTGGTGGCCTCTGACTCAGCTGATATTTCCCTGTAGAACTTTTTATCAAAGGCAACCAATCTGTTCAACCCAGAGTGCCAGGTTTTGCAGACGTAAAACCTCAAGGGCAATAAAAAGTTCTATTCCTTTAGGTTGAAATTCCTGGAGAAGATATTTTGGTTTTGTTTTCTGCTTAAATCTGGAGAATTTTGATTTTTGTTTTGTTTTGTTTTTTAATCCTTTTTAAAAACTCTTCTATACCTTGTCATAGATTATGAAGAAGTCATTCTAAATTGCCATCATGGTAGCTCTGGTTTGGGAAATAAATCAACACAATTAGAAAGTAAGGGCCCTCCCCTGAGCCTTTCACTGAAGTTGGTTAGCTGTTTTTAATGAATTGATTATCATCGATTATCAAAATATGTACAGATTGGTTTTATCCCTTAAATCTTAGATGATAAATAATCTGCAAAGCTGTTAATCCTGGATAGATTTAAAGATAATAGATAATGATGCATTATTCATAGATATTGCATAGCAGGGCATCCATTATACAACTGTTAATCTCTAGCAATATCATTTTCATATTCATTTGTTATTATTTTATTTTATTTAAACCAGATTGCCAGGAATTTTTGGAATGTTAATTTTGAACATTAGCATCCACCCTTATAACAAAATGCCAGTTCCTCCTCAGTCTAATGCAACCATGGAGACGGCTTGAGGATATTGCTTCCCTCCCTCCACCCCAGCCCAATTTACACATACGCACATTCACAAAGACGTGTGTACATGCTGCTTGGCTCTGTTATTGACTGCTGAGTGGTTTCCAGACTGTCTTTGTCCCAAGGTCAATCAGACTCAAATTCCACTTTTTTCCCTTCCTGTAGGAAGATTTCTTCATTGGTAAGCTTATTTTAATTCCTTTGCAGCTATTGAACTAAGTCTGCTCAGGCTGCAGCCCTTTGGAGCCTTTCACTCAGGGCTAAATATAAATAAATACTCAAATAGGACAGCTTTTGACGAAACATTAAAGATCACTCTGGTTATATGGCTTCCACATTCTCTATAAAAAACCATGGCAGTAGAAAGACCTTCGCCATGGAAGGGAATAGATTTGTAAATTGCTGTCTATAGACCTCCTGGGACTTAATGGCATGAGGCAAAGAAGCTGTTGATCTTGGCAAAGAAAGCGAGATAAATAAAATTAACCACCAAATCATCTCCCCTTAAAAGACCAGCTGTCAACTCTCTCCAGTGTTTACGAATACGGGAGCACGTTACTGTCACATTGTTATTGTCTCATCCACAAGTAGCATTGAGAAAGGGTCCCCAGTTCCCCACACAGGAAGTCAAAGCAAACCAAAGAGTTTGACTTTTTCTTTCACCCATTCTCCCTTGTCATGTGTACAAGAAAGAAATCAATGCAGGCCAACTAATAGTTATTGTTGTATGATTATACTTGCTATTGTTTATTCCTGAACTATTCACCCAGTCATCCCTTCAAAAAATGAAGTTACCAGTTTTAGAAAATGAATTTGAATAGTTAAGGTGGCTGGATTCCACATGGACAGCTGTGCAGTTCGAGTTCTGAACTCAGGGGTTTGTAAAACATACCAGGTGTATAGGTGTATAGGTATACATGCCTGAAATCCTGAGAGGACAATGGAGGAGGAGGGATTGTGATGTGACCATCCCCCTGGGAGGTGATTTCTTACTTTCTTACCCCTCACCTGTGGTGAGCATGCACCCCATAGCAAAATTTAAATATATATACATTCATTAAAAAAAGGGGGGGAATTTGCTGATGAAGATAGGGTATTAAACTAGATGAGCAGAAATAAGGCAAGGTCAGGAATCCTGAGACTTGCATGGTGTTTGTCTCTCTCACATAGCTCCCCACTCAGATGCAGCCTTGCATCTTCAGGAAAGGCTGGCCCGACTTGACTGTAGTGCTGAAACTGAGGTACAGCTTTGCAGGTAAAGATAGGAGACATACAAGAACAACTGAAAAGCTCATCTTGGCCAGACGCTAGGCTAACTGCTTTGCCTACTCAGTTATCTCACTGAGTGCTCAGAACTCCTCAAGATGGATAATATTATGGTCCCATGTTTTTGCTATAAGTCGCATGCACTCACCAGAGAGACAGAAAGAGACAGAGACAGGAAGTGAGAAATCACCCACTGCCCCCGGGAGGGATGGTCACTCTGCAATCCCTTCTCCTCCATTCTCCTCTTGGGATTTGGGGCATTCATGCTCATGTACCCAGCATGAGTTTGAAGCCACTGGGTCTGGAACTTTAACCGTGGTTGGCCATGTGGGAGTCCACTGCCTTAACTACTACACCACCTGCTGACCCCATGGTCCCATATTTTTTAAAGGTTTATTTATTTTTTTCTACGAGTGAATGAAGGAGAGGGACAGAGAAGGAGAAAGAAACAGCACCCCAATACGGTCTTGATGCTGTGATTCATCCCTAACTTTATCCCCACATGCCTGGCATACTTAGGGAGGTCTTTGTGTGCAAACCCAGAACTTTCTCTGTGAGTCAGCCTCACAGAGTATTGCTTTTTTACTGCTATACCACCATCTGGCTCCCATGACCACTCTTAAAATGAAAAAAGTAAGGGGTCGGCAGATGGCGTGATGGTTTAGGGCGTTGGACTCCCACATGGCCGACTGTGGTTTTAGTCCTGGATCTGGCGGCTTGCTTTCTCACTTTCCCTCTCTCTCTCTCTCTCTCTCTCTCTCTCTCTCTCTCTCTCTCTCTCTCTCTGTCTCTCTCTCTCTTGCTCACTCTGTCCCTCTCTGCTCAAATTAAAACAAAAAGAAAAAGGTAAGCAGTTTGCCCACCCTCCGGCACTGGGAAGAAGCATCATGCAGCTTTGCAAGCAGTATGAGGCCTCCTGCTCCCACTGGGATGTGAGGGTGATCAGCATACCATGGTCACATTCTGAAGCCAATCATTCATGCCCAGGTAGAAAGCATGTGCTTGCAGCTGCAATGTCTTCTTTGGGCTCTGCCAAATACTCTAAGCATGGTTCCCTGCTGGCCAGTTGTCCAGGGACAATCCACTGGAATCACATGGGAATCTTGTGGGGCACTTAGGGAGAAAACCCTGTGACAAGTCCTATAAAGCCCTTCCCTTGAACCCCTACACCCTTTTGAAGTCAGAGGGAAGAATTTGAATGTGGTGGAACACAGACTAGTTACTTTACGTTTAATTTCCTCCTAATGATATTCTTTAGCTGGAGGCCAGGTGATATTCCTATTACACATCATAGAAGCAAAATCATTAAGATTTTCTCTTATGGCTCCAGCTAGTGGTGTGGCGGTGAAGATGGCTGGATCCCACATAGTCAACTGCACAGTTTGAGTCCCAGACGTGGCAGCTAAAAAACATGCTGGCTACCGGGACCAGCAGTTAGCGTAATGGCTATGTCGCTGGACTCCCAATGTAGTCGACGGCGGTTCGAGTTTCGGAACCGGTGGCTTAAACTCACACCGGGTGCGAGTGTGTGCGTGCCCAAGATCCCAAGAGGAGAATGGAGGAGAAGGGATTGCGGCGTGGCCATCCCCCGGGGGATGATTTCTTGCTTTCTGTCTCTCTGTCTCTCTCTGTCTGTCTGGCAAGCGCACGTGCCCTATAGCAAAAACCTCTCCAAAAAAAAGAAAAAAGAAAAAAAAAAACATGCTGGCTACCAACATGGCTGACCATAGTTTGAGTCCTAAACCTGGCAGCTTCCTTTCTCTTTCTCTCTCTCTCTCTCTCTCTCTCTCTCTCTCTGTCCTTCTATGGTCAAATTTAAATAAATAAATAAAGTTAAATTAAAAATTATTATTTGAAAAAATAATAATTTTTTTAAAAATGCTTATTGCTTGTACATGCAGAAAATCCTAACAGGAGAGAGAAATGGAGGGAAAGGAATTGTGATGTGACCATGCCCCATGGTGGGGGTGATTTCTCACTTTCTCTCTCTATCTTTCTCCAGTAAACCCACCTTCCCTATGGCAAATATATATATACATATTTTTTTTCTCTTATGTTCCTTCTAAAAAGAAAAAAAAGAAAAAAAAAGCTAAATTCATGGTTAGCACATAGGACCATGTGTCGTCTCATTAAAATAATAATTTTTTCTGTAATACATGAAGCTTTTCCACTGTAGATGATAAAAACTTTGCATAGGGACCAACAGTTGGCGTAATGGCTATGTCACTGGACTCCTATGTAGTCAACCGTGATTCGAGTCCCGGACCTGGTGGCTTAAACTCACACCAGGTGCGTGTGCTTATGTGCCCAAGATCCTGAGAGGAGAACGGAGGAGAAGGGATTGTGGGGTGGCCATCCCCTCAGGGGGTGATTTCTCACTTTCTGTCTGTCTCTTTCTGGCAAGCACAAGTGCCCTATAGCAAAAAAAAAAAAAAAAAAAAAAAAAAAAAAAAAAAAAAAAAAAAAAAAAAAAAAACCTTGATATAATCAATAGAAAAACCACAATTTTCACCCAAAAGGAGATTTTATTCTAAAACAGGCAAAATGGAATACAAACAGGCAAAATTCACACTCAGCAAACTGAATGAAAGACCTGTAATGAATGAGCCAGAAAGGTTGGCACAATTCAGAGCAGGGGAAAAATATATTTTTTGCTCAACTGTGATAAAATTATAATGCTTTACTTTTATTATAAGCTTTCCAGTGACATTATTTCTTTTGAGCTTCACAAGACAATGGAGGCAAGTGGTCCTTCCCGTTTCCAAGACCAGGTCAGTCGATGACTTGTCTGAGATCATGATGAGTTGTAGAGGGAATGTCAGGCTGTCCACGGCCAGTGATGAGTATCTGAATAATCCAAGAAAATGAAAGTCATCAGGATTTTTCTGCCCGAAGTTTCAGCACAAGAGTTGAGCATGGACATGAATAAAAACAAACAGTAAACAAGGTAAATGGCCTTTACCTTGACTCTACCTGGGCCCTGGTGGAAGGAAGTTACATGTCACTGTTCCTTGCACTCCACGGACTACATTTTCACTCTCTTTAGGAGTGGGGGAGGACAGGTAGGTGAGTCCCTGGAATAGCTTAAAGAAAAAGAAGAAAGGCAGGAAAGAGCAATGATTAAAACAAAACAGCTTCCCTTCACCTTTCCCTCTCGGAGTTGAGGCGTAGGTCTCTCCTCTGATGTGGCTCCTCTCCTCAGTAAATTACCATGCTAGGCACGTGGTGACAACACAGAAGGGTTTTCCATAAATTTGAGTTTAAAGGGGATAATACTCGATGTTAAATCGTTAAAGTAAATCATTCTTTACAAGACATTTTTACAATTTCAAGCCATTTTCCCAACTAGAGCTGCATAGTAAATTAATTACTGCATTAGTAGTTCATTGCCGACTCTTGTAAACAATGTTTTCGCTCAAAACAAATACACACAACTATGCTCCAAATGTTTGTTCACATATTTTGAATTCATTAAAAAGTGCTTGTAATTTTAGAGAGAAAATTATTCCTGGTGATTTTGTTGCTGGCCTCGTTTATCCTGCAAAGAGGTTCAGTTCATCTTGCGCTGGCGTATGTGGTAATTAATCACAGTTGCTTATGTGATGCTGGCTAACGTAATTGAGGACTTTTTAGAAGTTGAGCTGGATCAGAGAAGCCTAGTTATTAATCTAGTAAAAACGACCTTAATATTTTGGTATATATGTATCTAAGAAGAAAGATGAACCACTTTTTCATCCCTAATCGTTGAAAATATGAAAGGTAAAAATCCCATGGTGGAAAAACATACAAGGAAAGTCACATACATTATGTCTAGTCATGTTTGTTCCAAAGACATTTCATTTCACTTCTGTAAATAAATGCTTACCCTTATAAAATAATATGTAATAAAGAGAATATACTGAGCAAGATGGTTCTAACGAAGGTGGGTAGGAAGTATAATTTGGATAAAAGTGTTTTCTAGATCCCCCTTGTAAAAGTATGATATACTCAAATCCTACATATATAATGTGGATTGGTTTGATGTGCAATTTAAGTTGTTTTCTAAATATGCATACTTAACGGGTAGCTGAAAGTCACAAGGCATTAAAATATCTATGTATAAGGAGTGGGTGTCTTGTAAGAAGCATATTTACATACCTTATATCTGTATAAATCATTTTCTTCAAACCCAAACTTTTGATAAACTCAAGTATACTTACGGGACAAAGGTATAATTGAAATTAGAATTTTGAAATTAGGTTTGAACCCCCAAATCAATGCTCTTTGGCTGCTATATCTCTGCATGGAATAAGGTCAAAGATATGCACACACAACAGGGCTGCTCATGGGTCTAGTCAAATGAACTATTTTTCAAAGGTGTAGATAAACTCACTTCCTAGAAGAGATCACTTTGGCTTTTGACAAAACAACTTGGTGGGGAACGAGCACAATCTAGATTACCCAGCTTTGAGAGAATGTCGTAAAAGTAATGCTACAGTTATGCTTCCAGAATTAAGAAAGATATCCTTTTGTTTGGTGTGAACATTCAAGAATTGCACCAAAGCTGATGCATCTTGGCATGGTTCCATTTAGAGATCATGGGGCTCTGCCATTCTCACCTCCACCTTTGCCCTGCTTAGAGTTCAAAATCTCTTCAGTAAGCAAGACGAGGAGACTCACAGAGTTCAATGATGAAATTAGAATTGGGGAGCAAATGCCAATATAAATATTGACAACCAAGTCACTGTGGCACACCATGAGGCTGGAAGCCATATGACAATCACAGGTTTAGATCTCTGGGCACATGCAGGCACCCAGGATTCTGAGGAGCTGGAGAATAAAGAGGATTGCAGCATGATGACACACTGTCAAGGGTGTTTCTCTCTCTCTTTCCCTTTGTACACACACACACACACACACACACACACATGCATGTATTGTTTTTGTAGCAATAAATAAATACCTTGTCATCCAGCAAGAAAAAGAGGGAGAACTGAACATCATTCTCAATTCTGACTCTGTTATCCCTTTACAACCTTTCATAAATTATCTCACTTTCCTGGGACATGGGTACGTACTGCTTTTTCCAAGTAAAAGCAAGGAAGGTTGATGGTTGTGAGGTAAGACAGGATTCTCCAGCCTCTCTGGTGTGTATTCATGCTGCCCCAGTGAAAAACATTGTTGTCAAGCCTGACATCACTCACCATAATCATGACCCTCTGGTTTCTAAGAAAAGCACACTAGATGTATCATCTTTAGTTTTTCTTCTAAGTCTATCAGTACGTTCAACATTATCTAGCTAATCCTTTAGACTCTTTGGGCTATAAACACTTTGTCAACTGAAATTGTTCTTATCATTTTTCAAATACTCAAAGGAGAAGGATAAGCGATGGCTATGTTTTACATTGAGCATTCATAAGTTTAAATGACTCTGAACATAAAGGTCAGCCCTTCTTACTGTGTTTAACCTTCACATGTCCATAGATGAGCCCTACCCAGCTCATCCGTGGTGATTGAGTCCTGCCTTCTGCAAGAAGTGGGGTGAGGCATGTAAATCTCCTGTGTCAAGGAGAAAGCGATTCATATGATATTAACATAACATTCTTTTCTTTTGAATCAGCAGTCTCTAGGTATTATCCAGGCTCCTTTCAGGTTTTTTGACCTTCTGGTATTTTTTTCTTTCCTTGATTTAAAAAGGGAATTTAGGGACCAGATAATAGAATAGCAGTAATGCAACCAGACCCACATGGAGATCTCTAGTTCATGTCCTCGAACCTCCCTCTTCCTGCTGGGTGTACCCTTGTGCTCATGATCCAAGATGACTGAGGCTGGGAATGGACCATGGTATGAGGACCTTTCGGTGTGTCTTTCCTTCTCTCACATTAAAAATAAGCACACCTTGAGACCAGCACATGGTGTAATGGCTACGTTGCTGGGCTCCCATGTAGTCGACTGCAGTTAGAGTCCCAGACCTGGTGGTTTAAACTCACACCAGGCATGTGTACATGTGTGCCCAATGTCCCAAGAGAAGAATGGAGGAGAAGGGATTGCTGCATGGCCATACCCCCTGAGGGGTGATTTCTCGCTTTCTGTCTCTCTGTCTCTGTCTTTTTGGTGAGTGCATGTGCTCTATAGCAAAAACCTCTCCAAAATAAATTAAATAAATAAATAAGCACACTTTAGAGACAGAGGCTTTTAAATCCCCAATTAAATAAATCCAATTTTTGAGAATGGAGCAATACTAAATTATGGTAAAGATAAAGTTTACTGTGTATTTATTGTTTTGGGGAATGAGAAAGTGCAGTGGCCATTGATAGTTCAGAAGGAACTTACTTCATACTGAAGTGTTAGAAGTTAGAGCTCAAAGAAGGCTAATAAGAAATAAAATGAAATCATTGCTGAGATTATAATTCAAGCAAAAGGGAAAGTAGAATATGATTTCATCCCAAAAGGGTGATTTAAATTTTCAAGTTTGCATTTTTAGAAAACACATTTGTGGTGAAAGTGAGCTACACCTGTAGCCTGAGCCCCTGCAGCACTTCCTTCCAGCAACACCAACGCAGTGTAGAGAAAACGAAGACTTCTCCTAGTCAAGCATGTAATCACATATTTCCAGATGAGAGGCACAAAAAATGATTAAAGGTTTGAGAAATTGGATCTATACAGAAAGACTAATGGAACCAGCTTCCTATACCCTCAAGAAGAAAAGACTGGTAAAAAGAGAGTGCTCTCAATCACCTTGTGCATGAAAGAAAGCATGCAACCAGTGATTCTGAGAATTAACTGGAAGCAAAATCAAGGTCATTAAAGAACATCTAGATACACTTTACTTTCATCTGAACAAGGCTTTTACTTTTTTAAAGAAACATTTATTAAATTTTATTTATTATTATTATTATTATTTAATCTGACCTGAGAGAGAAGAGAAAGTGAGAAGGCAAGCTGCCAAGTTCGGGATTTGAACTGTGGCCAGTCATGTGGGAATCCAGCACCTCAACCACCATGCCACCAGCTGGCCCCATGAATAAGACTTTAAAATCTTTGAGTTGTCCAGCTGTTAGGAGCCCTGGAACCATCTCTAATATCCAAAGAGATCTGGCATATTTCCTGAATCTTTAGAGCAAAGTTACTCTTAGTTCCTTTCTGAGTTGGTTTTGATACCAGCATAAAAAAAAAAAAAAAAGTCAGAAGGTCTTTGGGGGCTACTTCTCAGAATCGTAGTTCTTGGCAACCAGTGAGCCCACTAAGATGGCAGCAGTCTGATCAGGATAACAGTGACTCTCAGCACAGCTTCCCCAATTACCATCAAAATGTTGTCACAAGTCCACATCATTTTCTCAAACAACAAGGCTGCTCTGAACTCATCAGCTCCATGAAGTAAGTTCCTTAGCATGCTTTGCTGTTTCTGTAAATGAGATCACCTTTGTTCAGTCACCCAGGTGACACCTCACAGTCGTTTAAGATTCATCTATCTCCCTCACTTCTCACTGGCAGTCTGTCTGTCAACAATCCCTGTTGAGTCTTCCTTCTGTCCTTTCATCTTGTATCTATCCCCTCCTTTCCAATCCCAGGGCAAAAATTCCTAATTTAGGTCATCTTTAACATACATCAGTAAGAAAACTAATGAGACTAGTTAGTTCTTGTCTCCTAAATCCAAGCCCTTTCTCAGTGTTTCTCAAAATGTATCCAAAGATCATTTCCAATGAAATCACTAGGGGATCTTGTTTAAATGAACAATTCCCAGGTCCCAGACTTCCATCTCAGCATAGAAGGGGTTGGCACTCAGAAATCTGAATTTTTGACAAGCTCTACCCATATATTTGTGCACCCTAAAGTTTCAGAAACCCTTTTTTTTTTTTACCTTGGAGATTATTCTTCATATATCCAACAATACAGGGCAAGAAGTGTTCCTTGTCATTGAGTCGTTCCATACATTAAGAAGTCTTACCTTTTTGTTAGAAGAATTATTTTTATCTTATTTTATTTATCATTATTATTTTAAATTTTGCTACAGGACAGGTACACTCACCAGAAAAAGAGAGAGATCAAAAGAAAGTGAGAAAACAGGCCACTAGTTCTGGGACTAGATCAGCCATATGGGAATCCAATGCCTTAACCATCATGCCACCTGCTAGCCCCAAAGTCTTACTTTTTTGTCAGTAGTAAAAAAGATAAATAAAATGTGTTGTACAATGGGTTATAATACAGCAATTTAAAAAAAAAAAAAACTGCTGCTACTCAAAAACCATAGATAACACACAGATAATAATGAACAAAATGAATTGACATAAAAGAGTAAAGACAACATGATTTTATTTATAGGCCACTTAAGAATAGGCTATTCCTGAGCCGGTCCCATAGCACACTGGTTAATCCCTATGCATAGGGAGCTGAACCCCACATGGCCAACCCAAGGGCTTAGAAAACACTCCAGGGATATGTGCGTGTGTACCCAAAATCTTGTCTGGCTGGAGAAATGGAGGAAAAAAGGATTGCAGCGTGACCACTTCCCACTGAGAAACACTTTTTCTTTCTCTCTGTCTCTCCTCTCTGGCAAGCAAACATACCCTCTGGTAGTTAAAAAAAAGCAGGCTAGGCTACTCTATCATGAAAGATGTGAGAACAGTGGTTGTTACTGAGGAATGGTGTTGTCTGGGTAGAGGACACCAAGGGCACCTCTGGAATATAAAACTGTTCTCTAATTGAATCCATTAGTAATTACATATTGTTTGTACATGTGTGCATGTGTACGTGTAAGTAAACAATGACTAAGGTTTGTGCACATCACTTTATGTGCCTTATACCTTAATTAGTACAGTAAAGAGAAACAAATGTAGTTACTTGTAGAAGAAAGAAAGTCTTCAAAGAGAAGGAAACAAAGAGAGGAACGTTGGGTGACTGCAGGTAAGCCTTCAGATGACTGAGCTGTGGCTAAGATCTGGATACGGCAACCTCATTCGAGACCTTGAGCCAGGACACCCCCATAAGCCACTTCTGGATTTCAAGCACACAGAAACTATGAGATAATAAAGGTCTATTTTGGAGCTCAGCATGTTGCCATGGTAATGGTAAAACTGACCACACATGGGGAAGGCCCCAAGCTCTCTTCCCAGGGCCTCCTATACACATCATGAAATGCACTGAGTACAACTGGCAGTGGATTACAGCATGAGAACCCTGGTGAAGGTTCCTGTCTCTGTCTCGCTCATGTAAAAATGTAAATAAACTTTCAAAAACTAAAAGAAAATAAAAGAATAAAGATCTATGGTTTGAAAACACAAGGTGATACGGTCATTTTTTTCTGTAGCAATGAACAATGCGACTCCTGTTATCATAAACTGTCTCATATTTTTTAAGTCTTTTCAGCAGACCTTGACTTCTCAACTGCGTTGCAAAACTCCTTAAGAGTATGGACATTTCTTGTGTCTCTTTATATCCTGAAATACACCCAATAATTTGTTTTATATATATATATATATATATATATATATATATATATATATATGTACATTGTGCCTGATGATTGTGTGTGAATGAATGAATGAGTGCAGTGTATCTCACTAGATATGCTTTCAGGATATTGTGTTGAACCAGCAATCACAGCTCTTGTTTAAAGATCAACTTTATAGACACTGGCCTCACAATGACACATTTGAGAAAAGCTGCACTCGAAGCCATTTTGAAGCTATTCTTTCTCTCCTGCCCATTTCCCCATCTCTCGTGTGTTGCATGTTGGCTTCTGAAATGTAGGTCACCTTCAGTGGCATGACCTAATTAGGAGATGTAATTTAACAGGAAAAAAAAAATAATATAAGAAATCCTCTGAGATGGCAGATTTGAAACAAAGAAAAGGGGCTCTTTCATTTTATGTTTTTGGCAATAACACCCCTACTAGAGTTATCCTTTTTCTACCCCTAAGCTACACAATTTGTAAAGCACAAAGAAGAAAGGTAGAAACGCTTTCAGGAGCAGCTGGAAATGATGAATTTATAATGATCACAGAAGGAGTAAGAGTAAGCTTTACTTCACTAAAGTGGCTCTGTGGGGCTGCTTCTTGGCAGCATGATGAGTGAGACTCGGGAAGAAGAAGTATTGATGACGCTCATACAAAGCGCCACCCGCTCTAAGGATGGGAAGAGACCTTATGCCTCATCTAAACCAACCCCTCAGGAAATGCCATGACACCTGTTGTATATGTAACACAATAAAACTCCACATACAAAGCATCGAAAAAATAGAGGATTTTTTCTTCATGCATTTGGCACTCTTGTTTTAGAAAAGAGAAAACGAGTAAACAAATTAAACCAATGGTAAGAGTTCATTACAAAATTAACTTTCAGGAGGTGTCTTTGAGCCAGGTTGGACTCGGTCCATCTCCCTCACCTCTTCCTTTCAGAGGCATGATGTTTGGTTCCTGTAAAACGCTTAAGTGCTTTCTGAATCACCCCCAGAAACACTTAACTACACTGATCATAATTGAATGCATTATTAATTCTTTCTTTGAAAACTGATATTCCATGTTTGTCAGTAGATGATTCCACTTACCCATCCACCACCCCTCAAAAGCCTACTATATGCATGATCTGCCTTAATATTGACATTTATTAAAGCGAAAACTACTGTATAATTCCCATTTTACAGAGGCACAGAAAGACTAAGCAATTTATCGGAAGTCAGTCAGCTAAGTAAAAGCAAAATCCAAGAAAAAAACTCAGGCAACTTGACTGTAGAGATTGTGTTCTTAATTCCCTGCATTACTTTATGAAACTATATTCTTCATCTACTTGAGATCAATGAACATTTACTGTGTAGGCACCTTGTCTAGTTCTCTCTACAAGTAACTTCCTAATTACAAGAAATAATCCCTTTTAGTCTTCTTTTCATCTCAACACACCCATGAGAGTTGTCATTCCACGTGGTTCATGCACCAGTAACTCTCCACGTTGGTGAACTGGGGATTTAACATGCCCTGCTGCCACCTGTCTTCTACTAAGAACCAATACCCTAGAACAAAGGAGCTTCACTTCCAGCAAGTAAGTGGGAAAGAGCCACTGACTCTTCAGTGAGACAGCTGAAAATTGCTTTGAAAAACAACAGTTTAAGGTCTCTGGAAATAGCCCTGCTGACATAGAGAAAATGGAGAAACATTTATCCATGAAACTCTACTAAAACGCAGTGAGAAATGCAAAAGGAAGTGATACTTGAACCAAGACCCACATGCCTCCTTCTCTCTCAATGAGGTGTAGACTTCACTCCTAAGGTCTACAGACAAGAACACAGTGTTCTCCCTTCCGCTACCAGTCACAGGGCTATATTTCCTGGGAAGAGTGGGACATCAGCATTTCCCATCTTTAGCCCAGCCACCTGTTGCTGAGGCTAAATTATGTCAGTGTGGCCAAGAGGTAAGTTTCCCTTCTACTCAGCCCCCCACTCATGTGACAGAGGCCCTACCTTGGTGATGGTTGCTGAGAATACTGGAGCTCCAATCATGCTTGTCTTTACTTGTAAATCTGCAGTTCCTTGTCAAGAAACATAAGCTATCATCCACTGAGCACTTAGCCTTCTAGAGCCAGGTTGTCACTCAGAGAGAAATATAAGGAAACTTCAAAAAGTTCATGAAAAAAATGTAATTAAAGTACATATCTATTTAGTTTTTTTTAAACAAAAAACCAAAAACTTGAAATTCTTGCATAGTCTTTTCATAATACACATTTTCCATGAACTTTTTGAAGGACACCCCCCCCCCCCACTCCCATTAAATATTGTTCCTATTCCCAGCACTAGAATCAGGACTCAGAGATTTTGCCTGGGGAAAGCAGCAAACCACAGAACAGAGAGCTCCAAATCTGTCCCTACTGGAGCTGACTTTATCTGCAATACAGTGTGGAGGAGTTCAAGCCTAGAAATGCTCTTGAAAATAGTGGAAGTTGTGGTATAAGGCAATTGGGAAGAGATTGATAGAGCCATTGGAGATACAGACCAGATACAGACCGAGCAGTAGGACAGTTGGTTGGACAGAAATGGGAGACAGCTTACTCTCCTGCGGTAAGAGCAAATTACAGACACCTGACCTCAAAATTTTCTCCTCAAAGGAGCTTGAATCTGAGTGGATTAGTCTGAGGCAATTTATGCCTAGGGCACTTCAGAAAACAACAGAACAATAGACTGGCAATTAATTGAGTTTAACAGCTGTGTGAGATCAAGGAAAGAGAAATAAAGAAAGCCCAGTCAAAACCACTGTAAAAGATTACTTGATTTTAAAATGTGCAAAGGATTTGCATTGACATTTCTTCAAAGAAGATATGTAAATGGCCAATAACCACACGAAAAAATGCCCACCTATTAGTATAAGTGAGATGCAAATCAAAACCACAAGATACCAGCATACACCCACTAGGATGGCTAGAATCAAAAAGTTAGATAATAACAAGTACTGGTGAAAATATGGAGAAATCAGAACCCTTATACATTACCCCTGGGAATGTAAAAGGGCCCAATTGCTCTGGAAAACAGTCTGACACATCCTCAAATGATTGAACATTGAGTTAACAATTCTGCTTCCAAATATGTCCTATGAAAAATTAAAATATAGGTCCACACAAAATTTGTGGGCAAATGTTTATAGCAGCGGCCCATATGTCTATGAACTGATGAATAGATAAAATGTGGTATATGGGGGGGGGGGAGGTGGCATGATGATCAAGGCACTGGATTCCCATGTGGCAGACTACGGTTCAAATCCCAGATCTGGCAGTATGAAAATCACACCAGGTACATGTGCATATGCATGCCTAAAATCCTAAGAGGAGAATGGAGGAGAAAGGATTGTGGTGTGGCCATCACCTCTGTGGAGTGACTTCTGCCTCTCCCTCTTACTGTCTCTCTTGGTCTCTCTCTGGTGAGCACACACACCCTAGGGGGGGGAAAAAAACTTAGAGTGGGATATACGTACAGTGGAATAGTATTTGGCCATAAAAGTACTGATACATGCTGCAACATGGTTAAAGTGTGAAAACACCATGTTACATGAAAGAAGCTAGTCACAAAAGAACACACTAAATGATTCACAAAAGGAGACACTACATATATGATTCTGTTTATGTAAAATGCAACATATAAATTCAGCATAGATTGTGATTTTTCTCTCTACCAAATGATTCTCTCCAATCATCTGCTCTTTGCAAGGCAGAAGAGGGGATAACCATAGACTCCTTTTCTCCTAATACTTAGCACTGCACTAGTGTCCTGCAGGGCATATGCATTTGTGAATTGTTTTAAGGCACATCCTTACAGGAATATCTTATAAACATGGACTCCATTGCCAAAACAAGCAAAGGTTCAGAATGTAGCATTTTAATAAAACCAGCAAGACAAGAATCTGAGTAGAATGTAGAAAGGAAATCATTTAACAGACACTTATTAGGCACTGACTATAAATTGTGTCCAAAGTCAGAGGCGGGAAACAGGAAGTAAAGGCACTTTCTACTAGTTCCTGAGAAACTCTCAACCCACCTGTCTGTATGTGAGGCAAAAAAATTGAGAAAGGCAGTGGTCCAGAAGAAAGAGCTTTAAAAAAAAGAAAAAAGGGGCCAGCAGGTGGCATGATGGTTAAGGGTGCTGGACTCCCACAGAGCTGACCATGGTTCGATTCCCAGACTTGGCAGGTTACTATCTCATTTTCCCTCTCTCTCTCTCTGACTCTCTCTCTGGTCAAATTAAAATAAATAAATAAATAAATAAATAAATAAATAAATAAATAAATAAAGTTAAATAAAAAATAATTCTTTTAAAAAAAGAAACACACACACACACACTACAATACCAAAAGACTAAAATAGAGATCAAAGCCAATCTCTTACCCCTCCTACAAATGAAAATCCACCCAAGTGAGTACACGGTGCAGAGGAAACTTGGGAAACAATAATCCTGGCTGAACCTCATTGAGCATTTACTATATACCATCTGGGCCAAGCTAAGTACTTGACATGCATCATGTCATCTAATCACCAACTCTACCAAGAAGGTATATTTTTAATCATAATTTTCCAGGTTGCCAAATTATGGTTTAGAGACATTATGTGATTGCCAAGGATGCAGAGACAGGACATAATGGAACTCAGGAATTCTTCCCGCAGATTCATATGCTTAAACTCTGCATGATTCTGCCTGGGCAAAGGAACGAGAGCTCAAATAAACAGATTATTTCCTCATTTTAAAATGAAACTGCACAGCAATGAAAGAAAAAAGCACATCAAGATCTAAATCCTCCATCCTTGAGTTCATCCTTACTAATAGGATCAGCCTCAGCCTAATGAAGGGAGACGAAAACAGGAAGAAAAGAGAAAAGGTAAAGGCTCAGAGCTCGCCACACTCCAGGGAGCCCCTGCTGCTCCGCAGAGGAAAGGAGGAAACAGCCTTAGCTCTGGCTAAGGACGCACTAACATCCCCTGCCAAGACTATTGATCCAGCAGGACAGTGACACAGCAGAATAATTAATAAATATGTACTCAGCGCCTCCTTTATTGCTTCAGAATAACCAGTGTACATTTTAAGGTGAGCATGAGGGAGTACATAGAGACCGTAAGAAAGGAGGGAAGAAATGCATGTCGCATGATTGCAAAGACCCAGAGCAGTCTATTTGTTTGTTAGGGCCAGCAGATCTCAACTCCCTTGGGGAGAAGACTTTTAGCTGCATCACTGCGTGGTTCTTCTGGTTAAGTGCATAAATGAAAGCTTCTGGGTTCTGAACATGTTACGCACAATATGGGGAAGCAGACCCACTTAGGGTAATGTGTGGAAACGTCCCAGTCATATTTCTGATGCCAACATAGACCAAAGTGGTGTGTGACACCTAAGAGATATGCCAAGACATAGTCCATTCTCATACCACTTGGTATCACCCAGACATTTTGGGATAACAGGGCTCTTTTAACCTATGTATTAGAATGCTAGACTTCAAATCTCTCCATGTTTTCTTATTTTATTGCCATTCTAAGACCAAACATTGTTCTCTTATTTGCCACTTTTGCTGGTTGTTAATGTGGCTTCGCATTTGGTAAATCCAAATATGTGCATTTTTAAAATTTATATATGAGGCATGCGTATCTTTATGTAGGTGAAAGCCACTTGAAGGATCCTTTTATAAAGTCATGTTTTCTTACATTTGTCAACAAGAACTTCATGATCGATTTCCTTTCTTAAACATCTCCCTAGTACGTTTATTGTGTGCTCTGAATTAGAAATATTTGACTTTGCAGAAGCACATGTATTACGTCAATTGTAAATTGCACATATATTGAAATGGGATATGACAAGATATGTGATTGATTCTGCTTAGGGAAGACATTACCCAGAGATCTAGTAATCATTATGAATGATGATTAATAGTAACAGTTCTCAGCTTATATTGGGGTGTTCCTCCACCCCCAATTATTAATACTGAATTCACTTTCAATGGAAAAAGCATAGGACGTTGATGCTGGGAAGCCAACTAGGATGTGTTTTGTCCAACTCTCTTACTTTATAGATGAAAAATACAAAATTCAAAATGTTAAGTGGCTTTTTCAAGATCATGGAATTTTGCAAGTTTGGTAAATATCCCAAGTCTCATAAACACTTTAAAACTTGGGACCAGTCTGTGTGGCCCAATCCACTTGTGAAGACATGAAGTCATTATAATAATTTCCTATCATTCCCAGGCTACAGAATGAAAGACCTTGAATACTGTCACCCAGAGGGAATTAGGGGTTAGGGCAGGTACAGATGTTATGGGGCCTGAGGTTTTATTAAAACTTGGAAGGACATTTAGAAGAAAAATAGGGAGGCAAAGTGTTGATGTCACAGGGAGGTGTGGTATTGTCTGTTGAGGATGTTTTGTGATTTTGTCAACTGTGTTGGGGAGAGATGTTCACCTGTTGAAATATCCATTTTGTAAGACAAATAACAATGTGATTGAATGTATAAAAGAAAATTAAATGAAAATAAATTAATTAATTTTAAAAAAAGAAAAAACTTGGAAGCCCCTTCAAGGGGCTAAGCCACAAATACAAAATTAGGTACAAAAATAGAAGAATATTTATTTAGGACAAGGAAATGAAGCATGGTTAATTTGTGAAAGTGAATAAACATCACATACATCATAAATACAGAAAAAAATGTAATATTCTTATTCATTAATTTCTTGACATGCCTCTGTAATACTTGTGCTTCTACATTTTTGGCCGCGTGCGCGTTGATGGCTTCTCAGGCCAACTAGCCTGTAAATTCTTTCCTATACATAGAATGGAAAGAAACTTCAGTCTTCCTTCTAGCATGGTTGATCAAAATCTGCCATTTATTATTGATAGTTCAGAAAAAGATCTTTCTGCAGTTCCCAAACTCAGTAGTATCGTCATGTAAACTCTCCGGGTGGCTGTCAAAACTGGGAAAACTTTCATCAAGGTTTCTTCATGTATTGGGACCAGCGGTTGGTGTAATGGCTATGTCGCTGGACTCCCATGTAGTCAACCACAGTTCGAGTCCCGGACCCAGTGGCTTAAATTCACGCCGGGAGTGTGTGCATGCATGCCCAAGATCCCAAGAGGAGAATGGAAGAGAAGGGATTGCAGTGTGGCCATCCCCCCTTGGGGGTGATTTCTCGCTTTCTGTCTCTCTCTGTCTTTCTGATGAGCACACGCATCCTATAGCAAAAACTTCTCCAAAATAAAAAGATTTCTTCATATATATGAGGCATAAGATTTGGGAGAATTTTCTAAAATGAACTTCTGGCACTGAGTATTTGAAATATTATTATTTTCTTGTACACACAAACTCCCAGCCTCATTGAGATACCATAAGAACCACTCTCAGACTCAGGCTAGAGAGGACCCACACTTTCCAAGGCTACATTCTGCTCTCCCTCTCAGTGTTGTTCTGCATAGATCAAGAAGACAGTGAGGTCGAGCTCAAGCTCAAGCCTCCCCACTTCATGATCTTGCTCTGGGCACACAGGACCCTAGAACTGAATGTTCAAACAGGGCCTGCCTAGACCTCTTTCTGCGATTTGTCCTCCCAAGGGCAGACTGGATCCCCATGGTGAATATTCTTTGGCCAAATTCAAGGCCAGCCACAAACAGAGCCCACGTAAATGAGGAGCCCTAAAGCTTCGAGTTTGCCAGTTTGGTGGCCAACCCACCTTTGCCCAGCCCCTACAGGCTCTGTAATAAAGCCTTTTTCAACTTGGAATCAATCCAATCTAGAAGTTACTCCACCCACCAAAAGTAAAGTGAATGAAAACCTCTCCACTACATCCTCATGGCAAGCATGCAGAGGAAGCAGTGAGAAAGAGCTCTTGCAGGTAGAAATGTACGTGCCCTGAACACAGTGCAATCTTCCTGGATTACCAGTATGGCAGCAGCAGCCATCTTGCCTGCCTGCCTTCCTGAAGGGCCGGGCTCTATCTTGTCATCTCTCAGTGGGAAGCACAGTGGCCCTATGGTGTCTTTGCTGTTCCCCTCTGGTAGAGGTTGAACAACTTCTCCTTAAACCTAACCCTTCCATGCTCTCTTCCTCCTTCTTAACCTCATAGAACAACACACCACGTGCTAGTGTCTCCTTTACTCCTCCATAGCCTAGGACACTGGCACGGGGCAAGGGGCAAATTTCCATTCTCTAAATGCATCATACTGAAGGGAGCTGGGACATGGTATGTGGGATAGCAGTGGCCCAGGAGGACTGGCCACCCTGGTCTAAGAGAAGAAGACTTCAAGACAAAACTGATCATCTGGGAGCTTCCATCCACCAAGTATTATTGATTTCCCAAACAGCTGCCCTGTGGCTCTCCTTTCCAGCATCCCCCCTAATCCATTGGCCCCTGTGCCATCCTCCTCACGCCATTCCTCCCCATCTGCTCAGAGGAGGTCGCCCCCACATGAGAGTTCCTGGGCACCCCCAGGCTCACCAACAAAGTGGTCCAAGGCTTTCTCCAGTGTCCCCAATGCCTTCAGGAGCTCTGGGTCCTCTCCTAACTGTCTGAGGAGTCCTTTCAGGCACTCTTCCGCACATTGACTGTGTGAGATTAGAACAATCCCTGCCTTAAGGTGTGTGTTGTCCTGAAACTGGGGACAAAGTCATAAGCAAAGGAGTCAGAGTCAATGAGTGTTCACAGAATGTCTAAGCCACAAAGGGTCTTCAAAGTCATGGGAAATATGTATTACGGGGGGAAATAAAACTACACGTGGATTTCAAAAATCTTTGCATGCCAAAATAAAGTTGTATATTAATTTCATTTTTTCATGAATTCTGGAATCCTCTCATCTAGATCCTTTTTTTTTTTTTAAGAAAAAATTGCAGGCTTCTTAAAATAGAACAGTGCACCTATTCCTCACAGCCTCTGTGATGGGAAGAAATAAAGAAACTGAGAGCGTTGGCATAGCAGGGGTGACCTGGGAGGGGGCTGGATGTCTTGTCTCAAAAGGCAGAAGACCACGTGGAGGATGTGGACCCACTGACCCTCAAGAATTCTTTCTCACTGGCTTCTCTCCTCTCTCTCACA
Organism: Tupaia tana; assembly: GCA_026018925.1. Taxonomy (NCBI): domain Eukaryota; kingdom Metazoa; phylum Chordata; class Mammalia; order Scandentia; family Tupaiidae; genus Tupaia; species Tupaia tana. Next base: position 35,355,580 of record JAKSZU010000001.1, on the reverse strand, counting down.
CAACACAAACGCCTTGAGGGGGTGGTGCTGCTACAGCTGCGAGTCTAAGTCTAAGCCTCTCATTTCGCATTCCTTGCACTGCCAGGGGCAGCCACGTGAAGGCGGGGGCTGGGAGGGGCACCTCGAAGGAGAAGGACAAATTTAAAAGGAAAGATTTACGAGGCCATGAAGATGTTTCTCCCAGACTCCTGAGTGCTGGAGTATGACTTATTTATTTTATTTTCATTTGTAACCAAAACCTTCCCCTGACTGCCATTGGCCCCAGCTGAGAGGGGAGAGCGGGCGGCCTGTCAGGCGTTGATCGCAGGGCCAACGGGAGACAGTGTGGCGTGATGCTGACGCAGCCCACTGACAAGCCAGGGAGAGGCCCCGGGGAGCCGCTCCCGGCGCAGCCAGAGCCAGGCAGGTAGAGCGCTGACAGCTGGGAATTGCTCAGAGGCGCCGGGCTGGTGGGGGCAGGCTGCTGCGAAGCAGTTGGACTCAGAGGTGTGATTTTGAGCTGCACAAACAGTGCTGTGTGCCCACTCCCCTCGGAGTCTCCACTTCCCCTGCACCATCCATCGGCCCCACCATTTCCTTTCCCTCTCTGCCTTGCCCCCTCCTGCCTGATAAGTCTGTCCCCCTACCCCTTCTGCAACGTTTCTCTCCCCCACTCCTTGTGGGAGAAGATGAATACACATTAATAACCTCAAATGTCACTTAGTGGTCAGCTGGAAAGGGACAGTCTCTCTGTTGTCCTCAAGGCAACCTATTGAACCGAGATCTGCGGGAAAAACAGGCACCCTGGGAGACCAGCTGGGAACTAAGGGGGGTGGGGGTGGCTGTGACCCGGATGGGGATTCATTCATGCACTCACAGAGTAAAAGCTCAAGGTACAGGAGCTATCAAAGGCCTCAAGGACTGCCCAGTCTGCCCCAGGTTCATAACGTATCTCCATCCTCGGAGAGACGCGTCCCAGGGGAAAGAGGCCCTATGTCCTCAGACCAGAATTCTCCTTTAAGAAAATGGAAATTGGCAGGAAAGGGAGTCAGAGCTTGAAACCAAAGCTAAGTCCAGAGAGCCCTTCAGAACAGTGACCCAGACATTTGCACACCTATGCCCATTTCTTGAGGACCACAGACTCCTTTGCAAAGACCAACCACTTGGGAAAATCCATCATCCTTTTCACGTAAAAACAACAAACAAAGCCAGAATGAAACTGCGCTCCTCAGATTGTGCTTATCCATCTCTCCCTGTCAATTTCTGGCTAATGCCAAAACGATGTGAACCTCTCCCTTGTTTCACCCACATAGTTCTCTTACAGTAGGGCAGCATTGGGATCGTCTTTTTTCTTTTTCTCCTTTTTTTTTTAAGAGAGATTTTCGTTATAGGGCTTCTGTGCTCACTGGAGAGACAAAGACAGAAAGCAAGAAATCATCCCCCCAGGGAGAATGGCCATACCGCAATCCCTTCTCCTCCATTCTCTGCTCAGACTCTTGGGCACACGCGTACAGGTGCCTGTGTGAGTTTTGAGCCTCTGGGTCCAGGACTAGAAACACAGTCAACTACACGGGAGTCCAGCAACACAATCGTTGTGCCACCTGCTGGTCCTGGAATTGTCATTTTTTTTTTTTTTTCTAAATGACAAAGCAGGTGCTAGTGATCTGACAGCTGGAGTACTCAGACTGGTTTCAAGCACTGCAGATTCCCACATCAGATATTTCCTGATTCTGATGACGTGAAAGTCTCTGCCCCACCAATTCCCTGTCTGGACGAGAGGTTATGTTACTCCCAATTTATAGATGGGACACAGAGGCCTGCCTGAGGGGCTGATTCCATGACTCCATCTTATTTATTATCGATTGTCTGGGAAGGAGGTGCAGTTGCAGACATATTGTTGCATTATCTGAGCGCCCATTATGAGACATTCTTGTGAAGCTCAGCTTTATCAAAAGAGTGGGAGCCTCCTCAGAGCTTACCCTCAGGTTCCAACTCTGACACCTGCTGGGTATAGGAGAAGTATTTAGGTCCCAGAGTCAGAAGACGTGTGCTCTGGACTTAGAATTGCCACTTAGCAATCTATGTAATCATATTACTCACCTGCTTAAAATCCTCCTATGGGCTCCCTATGCCCTAATAATAAAATGATCACCCTTTACTATGATATTCAAGACCTTATGTGACCTGGCTTCTGCCTATCACCCTGACCCCATCTTACCCCTCTCTCCCTCCCACACGCTCCTCCCAGCCATATCAGCCTTCCTTCTGTTCCTTAAGTCACCCAGCTTGTTTATACTTCATCATGTATCTATTGTTCCTTCTGCCTGAAATATCCTAAGCGTGTCAACCATTTGTCCCTAAACAAATACTCATTGAGTATATTAAGCACAAGTATAGGACAACAATAAAGCAATAACACTCTCCCTCAAAACTAGTTCTGGGGAGAGGGACAATTTTTAATTCGATACGTATTTTTTAAAAAAGCAAGTAGTCGTCCCAAGGTAAGTAAAAAATTTTCATTTTTAAAATTCATTCATTCGTTTAGCACACCTTCATCAAGTACCGCCTCTGCTGGGCTTTAGTATACTCATGCAGCCTTATTTCTATTTCAATTACTTGAGCAGAGACAGGGAGTAATTTTTATAGCATTTAGAGCCTCTCAAAGTCCTGACTACCGTGGCATCAGTGCAGATGTCACCTCTTCAGAGACGCTTTTACTGACGTCGTTATAAATGTAGCTTTCCTGGCCTCCACTGTCTAACATATGATATGAGACTTTACTGCCCCACACTTCCAGATTAGCCTCATCCTGACCGTGTCCTCTTCTCCACCTCACAGAAATCACACAGAAGCCAACTCCGATGGCTATCAGATGGCATCTCACCTAAGTCTGGAAGTGGTCTGGAGAGCCAGCCTCTCCAGACCTGTGACAGGTTGACAAGTGGTAAAACCCCGCAGCTCCACATAAAATCCTTCAGCTTCGGAGGTAGCAGCTGCTTCAAAACAAGCAGCTGAGAGTCCATACCAGGGTCCAGTGAGGATGACAGAAGTTCATGAGGACAAGGAGAAACAGATGCACACAGATCTGTGTGTGTGTGTGTGTGTGTGTGTGTGTGTGCGCCAAAGAGCACACATACATGTGTGTACACATGCTTAAGAGAGAGAGGGAAAGAAAGCACCCTCAGATGAGGCCTGATAATTTCACAATACTTTTTCCTCCAATTTTGCATCTTGTCAGCATCCTGGGCAAGTACACATGCATCTGGTGCACATTTCAAAGCCACGGTCTGATCAGCTATGTGCTATCTGTCTTCCTCTGCACAATATTTACCCACTGTGCTATGGGACCGGCCCTATATTTTTAATACAGTATGAGAAAGCAGTTTAAAATCTGTAAAGCCCCCAACAATGAGAAGCGATTTTGTTTTATGGGTCTTTTTTCTTTTTCAAATGCATTTCCACCTCATAGTCTCTGTACTTGTCTAAGTTTGATAAGCTTTCAATGAGACTTCACAAATGAAAAGAAGTCTTCCCTGTTTGCACTGTTATTGTCAAAATAATACCTCTCTGAAATAAGCCATTTCATCTCCTCATAAAAATCCTTCTACCCCAAACAAGAAACATAAATGTGCTTGGTTAAAGCAGAGTTTTGTCTTGCTATGTTTAGTTTATATTCTTGAGAGAAAGCAAATATGAACAATTCATAAGGAAACACTTTTCAAGTTAACCCCTCATTTCTTTCTCTCTCCTTCTCCCTCTCTTTTAACATCAGAGGACATATGTGCACATCGACATTTTTTTTCCTTTAAGCTGGGACTCAAACTGGTCAGCCATGTGGGCCCCAGCTCCCTCTACACAGTGCTTAACTGCTGTGCTGTGGGTCTAACCCACCCCTTGTCTCCTGGTTCTTCCTCCGTCACTCCTGTTTTTTATAGTACGAGCTTCCTCAAGCCCATTCTTACATTGTCTGCACAGCGGTCAGTTTTAACATATCTCCATCAGGCCATCAAATGCTACTAACAGAGTCCATAGAATGGCGGAACCGAAAGATCTTCTACCCTGCAAGGCCCCCATCAGCAATGACATAACTTCTTGACATGTGACCCTCCTGATCAGAATTATCTACAAATCTAAGATCCATGGTATTAGCTGGGGTCAGCTTTCAATGGGGTCAACCGGAATCAGGGCCAGATGGAATTCAGGAGCCTCATGTGTTTTAGAGTCTTACTGCATTTCCGAGACCAGTCAAATGAACTGCCTGGCTGATAGTAGGATACACACACACACACAAACACATATGTAACGTATGTAATTTATTAAATAAGTGATCAAAGGACTAATTTAAAAATTATTGAGCAACCCAGGTGACACAGAGGTCAAGGCACTGGATCCCACGTGGCCAGCTACATGGTTTGAGTTCCAGACCAGAAGGCTTGAAAAACATGCTGGACACATGTGCATGAATGCCCAAAATCCTGAGAGTAGAATGGAGAGTAGGAGGGTGGCATAGCCATCCCCCCAAAGGATTGTTTCTCTCTCTCACTCATCTCCTTCCAGCAAGCGTATGCACCCTGTAGCACAATTTTAATAACTGATTCATTATAATTAAAATTAAAATGAAAGTAGTACCAAAGTGCTAGGTTCATATTCCAGTTGTGTCATAAACCAGCTAGTATGACACTGGGCAATTTGCTGCTTGGTGCCTCAGTTTGTGCCATGGGTTTTTTCACCTGTAAAAGAGAGATAACAGTCATGCCTACCTCATAGAGAGATTTTCATTGTGATGATTACACGATGCATGGAATGTAATGCCTTGTGCAAAGTGCAGGGAAGAAAGCTTAGTTTTGAGGGTAATTTTGAGTGTTTCCCCAACTTACCACCTTGCCCATCTAAATCAGGAGAAGGTATCAGTTTCTTTCATGTCCTCTGTTTTCGCTAACTCAGTCAGACCAAGGTTTACAGATGTTTGGTTTTTTGTTTGTTTTGTTTTTGAGAGGGTTTTTTTTTGTTTTGTTTTGTTTTTTGTTTTTTTTTTTTGTGCTATACGGCGTGCACGCTCATCAGAAAGACAGAGACAGAGAGACAAAAAGCGAGAAATCACCCCCCAGGCGGGATGGCCACACCACAATGCCTTCTCCTCCATTCTCCTCTCGGGATCTTGGGCACGCATGAAAGATCCTGAGATCAGGTCTAGGACTTGAACCACAGTCGATTACATGGGAGTCCAGCAACAGAGCCATTACACTAACTGCTGGTCCCCCCCCCCTTTTTTCCCACATGTTTAAGATCCAGTGGGAAACCTGCCTTTAAAAATGTGTGCAGCCAAAGGGAATCACATATAAAGCTTGGCATTTCATGTCACTTTGTGATACATTGTGTTTTTAAACATGGTGGTGTCAATTGATTTAAGTATATTATTGAACGATTTTACTGTTCCTGTGGCCAGAGGCTTTTTAAAGCAGGGACAAAATTTTTAAATCAAATAGATAAATGTATAGTCGTTGCACTTGAAATAATAGCGGCACAAGCAGTAGGGCTAGAATTTCCACTTGGGCTGTTCAACTATTTGCCTAATAGCCTGGAGTTTCTCCTACAATTTAAAGCAAGAGCAGTGGAGGCTGGTGACTGAACTCCACAACTGTACTAAGTCCTTTGCATGTCATCACCCAGGCCCAAAATGTATGTCCCGAAGTTTCATCCAGAATTGGGGCCACAGGAGAATTCGTGCATCCTCCTGGGGAGAGGTAGTCTGACATCTGCAATTTCTCTGATCCCTCTGATGTCAGTTGGGTCTCCTCCATCAACAGTGGAATAAGAGATGAGTCACCAGGTTAGACGATTCTTGCAAACTGTTGCACACTGAAAACCATCTTAATTTTAATATCATATAGCTCTCAACACTCCATAATATTAACTGTTCTGTTATAGAAACACTGAAGTTTAAAAAATTTTAAAAGTCAGCATCATCAGCCCAGCCACTACAGTGCAGGGAGCAGGATACCACTGGACAATGCCAAAACTGCACGGAGGGCCCAAATTCCTGCACTGACCTAAACACACTAGGTCTGGCAGTGCTTATCTGTGATCCTACCTAATTGGGATGATGAGCAGGCAGATGAGACTGTTGAAAATAAGGGGTGTGTGTAGGGTGTGTGCATGTCTCCCTCTCTCTCTAAAGAAAACAAAACGAAACCATCATTAATAGCAGAGCATTCAAATTTATTCATTTTTTTTAGAGAAAGATTTTTGCTATAGGGAGTGTGCAATCACCAGAGAGGCAGGGAAAGACAGAATGTGAGAAATTGTTCCCCGGGGGTGATGGCCACACCACAAACCCTTCTCCTCCATTCTCCTCTTGAGATTTTGGGCACGCATGCACACACACCCTGCATGAGTTTTAAGTTGCCTGGTCTGGGACTCAAACCACTGTCAACTATAGAGGAGTCCAGTGACATAACCATTATGTCATCAGTTGGTCCCAAGCATTCATATTTTATATGCCTCTCGGTATGATTCAATATGAGGTTTACAACATCATTTTTCCAGAAATTGTTTTCTTTTAATTGACAGAGGGTATAGCCTCTGGCCAGAGAAAGACAATGAAAAAGAGAGATGAGAGAGAGAGAGAGAGAGAGAGAGAGAGAACTCCTCACAATGGGGCATGGTCACACCACAATATCTTCTCCATTTCTCCATTATGTCAGGATTTTAAGTACACACACACACACACACACACACAAAACACATGCCCAGCTTGTTTCTCAAGCCACCAAGGCTGGGATGTGGGTCTTTGTGGAATCTGGCTCCCTTAACAACTAGACTATAAGTCCTGCCATTGAAGAACTCTTGACAAAAATGTTTAACCTAAATTGAATCAAACCTAGGTAATAGAGGAAAAAGGTAAATAATACCAAAAGAAAACAATAAGAAACATCCAGAAGGTGGAATATTCAACAATATAACTAGTCTCTTAAAAAATATACTGTCAAGGGAAAAAAGAAAGACTCTAAACATTTAAGGGACGCAAAAATGGAAAATTATCTGTTGATGATAATATGTATGGTAATATCTTAAAGTGGACTAATACACAGTGTATTCATGCTGAGGAAATTCATTTTACAAGCTGTAATGATATATAGTGATTGAATGCATATAAAAAAAAAGGAAGATGTCATGTGAAAAAATGGGGAAAGGTGGACTCTGAAGAAACTAGAAACACCAACTGCAATGCATGATCTTGAATGAATCCTGATTTTAACAATAACACATACAAAAGACACTTTAGATCAGGTGATAGTCCAGTGCTAATGCAGTTGGACCATCCTGGGACTGGTCCTAGGTTCATATCCAGAGACCTCCTGAGCTAGCCAGGCACATGCAAACCACCATGATCTGGCCAACTGATACTGAGAGTGGACTGCAGTGTGAAGGATGCCTCTTTCTATGTCTGTATCTCTCTCTCTCTCTCTGAAGAAATAAATAAATAAACTTTATTTTAAAAAGACACTATGGAGGGACCAGCAGATGGTATAATGGTTACATTACTGGACTCCCATGTAGTTGACTGTAGTTTGAGTCCCAGATCTGGTGGCTTAACACTCATGCTGGGCACATGTGCATGCATGCCCAAAATCCCAAGAGGAGAATGGAGAAGAGATTGTGGCATGGCTATCCTTCCTGCAGGGGAGGAGCAGGGGAGGAGAGTGGGGAGAGTGATTTCTCACATTCTGTCTCTCTATATCTCTCTGTCTCTCCAGTGAGCACACATGCTCCATAGCAAAAATCACTCTAAAAAAAAAAAAGATACTATAGAGACAATTGAGAAATTAACTATTAAATGATATTAGAGAATTAGTGTTAATGGTCCTAGATGCTCTTATTTTTAGAAGATGCATATATAAGTATTTAAGTAAGTATTGCATACGAATGACTAGTAAAATATTGACAATTGTTGAATCTAGGTGTGGTGTATGGATGAATAATTGTACTATCTTTTCAACTCCTCTGTATATTCAGAAATTTTCATAATAAAGAATTCTGAAATGTGGATTTTCCTGTGTGAACTTCAGAAGTCATGAACAATTTGAGCACTTGGAACTCACGTTCTGCTGCATGAATTGCAGGCTGGTGGGAGGAGGAAGGGCACATTTACAACCTGGTTTCTATGCCCCAGTCAACGCACTGTGTGATCTCTCTGTACTCTCGGCCATCGTGTCAAAGGAAATATGTGATAATTACTCTTTACACGTAATCTTTGCTAAGAGTTTGATGAGCAAACAGATGAGGTACACAGTATTTAATGGATGCAATATATCTGGTTCATTATTTTCTAGACAGAGCCCCTGCAATTCTCCCTCACCTCCTGTAATCAAATGTCATGTTTTCATGCCCTCCATAATGCATACTTCAGAGTCCTCGACCTGTGTTAAAACTGGGGTCATCCTCTTGTGTTTCTCGTAAGAAGATTAGTTTCTAAATCTAAGATGATAGAAATTTTTGGAACAAGAAGTGACAAAGAAAATACATCTTGGAACCAAATACATAGTTTAATCATTGTAGTGGAGGAGGGGACATTCATTTGATTGATGACAAAGAGAGAAGCCAGGATTTGTTTAAATTGGCAAAGCTAACATTGTTTGGAGTTTCTATATCTTCTACTTATTATCTTCAAAGTTATTGTTGCAGTCGCAGGTATATGAGGTCAACCATGGTGTGATCATTCATTTTCCTTCTTTTTTTTTTTAAGCTTGCCAGAGGGTACATGCACTCACCAGAGACAGACAGAAAGACAGCAAGAGAGGGAAAGTGAGAAAGCACTCCCCTCTCGTGGGGAAGAATCACACCACAATTCCTTCTTTTCCATTTCTCACTTCTTTCAGGATTTGGGGCAAGAGCATGTGTGTGTGTCCAGTGTGTTTTTCAAGCCACTACCTACGGCACTTGTACAGAGTGGTCAGCCATGTGGGATCTGGTCACCTTAACCACCAGGCCACAGGTTGGCCTAATGTTATCATACTTATTTGTGCCTCTCACAAATCTGGTCACCTTAACCACCAGGCCACAGGTTGGCCTAATGTTATCATACTTATTTGTGCCTCTCACCATAAGTGTCATAACCAGAATTGGTATCATAACCAGAATGTGGCACAAACATACATGGAATTGTTCATAGTCAGTGGTTAAAGTGTAAATAAAAACCAGGACCTGAACATTCAATAATATTTAGAACTGGTTTTGTTTAGAGAATTTACTGCCCTGGAAAATACTTTAGTCTACCAACTCCTGTAAAGAATTCCTCTAGTGGCAAACTGAACTACTGCATTGCAAGATATAAAATATAATCTCATTTAGACCCCTGCTTCAGTGACACCTCCCAAGGAGTCTTTTATTATTTTCTTTAAAACCTATAAAGAAAATTGTGCATATTCATTCCATGTCATAGCTTCATTTTTTTCTTTTATTCTTTGGCTGTATTAAACTCCACTAGACGACAAGCACATCCTAGGTAGCTGGATTACAATAGGCAATACAAGAGAATCAAAATCCCTGCCTCATGGAGGTTACACTCTAGTGGCAAGTGGAAGTAGCTTAAAGAAGAATAAAGGGCAAGAAACCTGGGCAAGGATGGAGCAGAAAGGTACCTATATTAGATACCTTTATCCAGAAAGACCTCGATGGTGAAGTGACCTTGGAGTTGAGTCCATTGATCAGAGTTGGCCATGTGGAGACGTGAGCAAGGACAGTCCACACTGAAGAATCAGCTAATGCAAAGATCCTGTGGCAGACATAAGTCTGATGGGTTTGAAGAACAGAGAGTTTGAGTGACTAAAGCACAGTCAGTGACAGAAAGAATGAAATTTAATGTAGGTCTGGTTAGGAGGTTGGCCTTTATTCTAAACTGCATTAAGCAATCATTGGAGGGCTTGATGAAGGAGAGAGCATGATCTGATTTACACTTGAAAAAGACCTTGCAGACTGACATTTATGATCAGAGACTATCTCCTGACATTTAGCCCAAATTCCTCTTGTTGCAATTAAAGTGCATTCTCTCTCCTTACAGTGAACAGATGTTACCTGATGCCAATATCAGTCAGATGCCTGAGGAAACATCAAATGACTGTATCAAGATCCCCAGAACACCAGAATGAATGGAGTAAGAAGACAGGGATGATGCACATTGGCCCAAATCACAACCAGAGGTCACTGTGAAAATAAAATCTGTTTCCAGCATGCCTTCCGCATTGATGGCTATGCCCTCTCTTTCTTTAATCCTCCCAAAGGTCCTTTACATTCTCATTGATTCTCAGACCCCATCTCCCCACCAAGCAATCCATGGCATCAGTAACACTAATTAATATCTTGGATGATTATCTCTAGTATTCATGGTAGGGGACTTTATAGTGTTGTAAAAGGATATTAAATAGGATGGGCAAGATTTCCAGCCAACTCTCTCCCCAGAAAAACAATAATTGAACTGGTAAGAATAATAAAAATAAATCATTTAAAGTCACTGGAAATTGTCCTAAGGTCATAGGACAAACGAAGAGATATCCACTCAACATAATCCATTAAATTTCCTAAGAACAGAAAGTCTGTGGCATTTCGGCTATGACCTCTTTCATTCAATCCTTTCCTCTCAACTCCCAGTTCCAAGTACAGAAGCTGTACCCTGAGTGTGAGCAGCCAAAAAGATAAGGGCTTCTTGTCCCCATAGCACACAATCTGGGGCTACTGTTTAACCCTGGGAAGGGCACATTGTCCCCGGCATTACTCATTCCCTTCCCTTTCAGCTTTGCATTGCATAATTTCTATTCCAGGTATGACCTGGAGAAAGGGGCTCCCTTCCTGGATACCCTTCCCCAAGCATAGCTTACTGAGAATACAGGGGCCCTGACTGCTTTTGTCCCAATTTGCCTATAGGAGAGTTCCCATGTTGGGAAGGGCAAGCTGAGAAGACCAGAGGCTGGCATTGTTCCCTCCTCAAGTTCTGCTTGTAGAGCCACGTACAAAGGGAACAAGGGTCCTGCCCAAGAAGGGGAGACCCAGAGGTTAAAGAGCTCTGAAGCTCTGCTTGAGGTGCTCAATGTTTGTAACAAAGAGTGGAGCGCTCCATGCCTAAGGGTGTTGTTGAAAACAAGGCAGTTCTTGGTAGAAAGTAATTAAGAAGAGGCTGGTAGCTCCTGGATAAAAACAAAATAGAAGAACATCCAGAGGTTTAATTGAGAGAACCAGAAAAAAAGAATAGCCAGGAAAAGACCTCCTGGGATCTCGGTCAACACAGGCTGGAATCCTTGTTGGCACAAAAGGCTTAAACACAACCTCTGACCAAATGCTGACTTGAGCAATAAGCAATCCTGACACAGGGGTGACTCGTAGGAAGCAAGGCTTAAAAATAAAAGCATACTCATCCACAGCAAACTGGAAGAGTATGGACATGCCCAAGGCTGAGCCATTTGGAGAGCAATTGGAGAAAACATCTTCAAGCTACAAGTCTTTGGTGGTGCAGGGGCAATAAACATAAATTCCTGAACTGTGATAGCAGCCTCTCAGACACACACATCCAAACGTAAAAACTAAATTCTAGGGACCAGCAGATGGTGTGATGATTACATCACTGGACTCCCACGTAGTCGACCACTCTTCAAGTCCTGGACCCAGCAGCTTGAAACTCATGCCAGTTACATGTACATGCATGCCCTAGATCCCAAGAGGAGGATGCAGGAGAAGGGTTTGCACTGTGGCCACTCCCCCTGGTGGGGGGAGGGTGTGTGTGATTTTTTGCTTTTTGTCTCTCTGGAGAGTACATGTGTCCTATAGCAAAAATCTCCCTTAAAAAAAAGTAAATGTCTAATTGGCTAAGCGGGTTTAAGTACATCCTTTAAACAATCAATGGCTTATATGTGACCCAGACCCAGGGCCATCCCTAGGTAATAAAGATTAAAAGATAACAAGCAAAAAATTCTAAGCATGAGCCCAACAAAGTGGTGTGTATCTGTAATCCCAGCTACTCAGAAAGCCAAGGCAGGCAAATTCTGAGATTGATAGTAGCCCAGGCAACATAGGGAGACCTTGTGTCTAAAATACAAAACAAAATTTTAAAAAAATCTAAGCACGAACATCAGAGGTGGCACATTGGGGAAAAAGTAGGTATCCCAGGATTAGCTGAGTCCAATCACCAAACAAATGACAAAGCAAACACCACCACCACTCACCATTCCTGGGGCAGGGCAGAATCAGTATCTGGAATTGCTGATAGTCAATCAAAATGTCCAACTTGGACAAAAAATTGTGCGACATGCAAAGACACAACAGTAACGAGCACACTTAGCCCTCGGATCTTGGTTTCTAATACCTATTTCTAAAAGGAAATAGGGTCTCTTGGAGAAATGACTGATTCTAGGACGGGGCAAAAAAATAAACAAGATGAACTTGGAGCATCTCATAGTGTCAGAAACTAAGGAAGGGCTGAGAAAACAAACAAAACCTCTGCCTTGATAGAGGAATGTCAAAGGGACACAGAAGCAACTGAAAGAGCTCCAGTGGCTAAAACTAAAACAATTTGAGCAACAAAATAAAACAATATAACTCACAGCATAAAATATCCATGAGTCCATCCTGATATAAAACAATTAAACAAGTAAATAAATGAGGACAAAGAGACAAATCTGGCAAGTAAATTTCAAATTATTTTTGTAGCTATCGGGTCCTTAATAAAAGCGCCATTAGTCTGTACTCAAGTATGAACCTTTAGCTTAGGCCTCGTTTTGCATCTTTTTCTTTAGTTCTATTAAGAAAGAATATTCTCCTTCACAATTCCAGGTCACCGGGAATAGCAGTGAGATAGTTAGATCTGGCTAGTCCAAACATCATGGCCCTAGGGTTTGGGAGAGTTTTCTTTTTTTTTTTTTTTTTTTTTTTTTGGGGGGGGGGAGAGGTTTTTGCTATAAGGCGCATGCGCTGGCCAGAAAGACAGAGAGAGACAGAGAGACAGAAAGCGAGAAATCACCCCCCAGGGGAGATGGCCACGCCGCAGTCCCTTCTCCTCCATTCTCCTCTTGGGATCTTGGGCACCCACGCACATGCGCCTAGCATGATTTTAAGCCACTGGGTCCGGGACTCGAACTGTGGTCGACTACGTGGGAGTCCAGCGACATAGCCATTACGCTAACTGCTGGTTCCCAGGAGAGTTTTCTTGCTGGGACTCACCATCAGCGTCCCATCCTATGCCAAATTGAGAAGCACACACCCTCAAAAACTGAAAGCTGGGTTGTTTGAATTAAGGTACTAATGGCAAATGGATTCTCAATCCTCTCTCTGCTTACATTTACCCCTCAAAAGTACTTGTTAGTGTTCTCTTGTACCCTTTTGCGCATGATTTTAAAATATGTGCAATGATACACCACTAATTCATTTTTTTCCAATAAGCAAGGAAAATCACCCACTGGAAAAGAGCAAAAATTCCAATATTTAATCAGCTGCACCCCAGTTTAATCTGATGAAGAATACATGAGAGCTTATTTTTGACACTAAAAGAATCGCATAGAGTTGTACTAGGTTCAGGGCCAGCAGATGGCGTAGCAGCTACGTCGCTGGACTCCCACATGTTTGACCACAGTTTGAGTCTGGCACCTGGTGGCTTGAAACTCACACCCAACCTGTGTGCATCTGAGGGCCAAGATCCCGAGAGGAAAATGGAGGAGAATGGATTGCAGCACAGCCATCCCCCCGGGCGTGATTTCTAACTTTCCTTCTCACAATCTCTCTCTCTGTCTCTGGTGAGCATATACACCCTAAGGCAAAATATTCTTTAAAAAAAACAAACAAAAAAAAAAAAAAAAAAAACAGATTCAATCTAATTGTCTAATTGAAGATACAAATTGAGCGTTCCTGATCCAAAAACTCAAAATCCATAGTGCTCCAAAATCAGAAACTATTCAAGTGCTAATGTGACAACACAAATGGAAACAAACCTCATATGATGGGGCACAGTCAAAATGTTACATTACAGGGACCAGCAGTTAGTGTAATGGCTATGTCACTGGACTCCCATGTAGTAGAACGCAGTTCGAGTCCCGGACCCAGTGGCTTAAATTCATGCCGGGCGCATGTGCGTGCGTGCCCAAGATCCTGAGAGGAGAATGGAGGAGAAGGGATTGTGGCATGGCCATGCCCCCTGAGGGGTGATTTCTCACTTTCTGCCTCTCTGTCTCTCTCTGTCTTTCTGGCAAACGCATGAGCCCTATAGCAAAAACCTCTCCCCCCCCAAAAAAAGTTACATTATAAAAATTTTGCATATAATAATCTTTAGATTATGTTTTGGGTCATGGGGAAAGTCAAGACATATTTTTCTGATTTTCTATGCAAAAATACATCATGACTTTCCCAATGACCTAATATGTAAGGTGTATATGAAAACATTAATTTCACATTTAGACTTGGGTCCCCATCCCCGAGACATATCATTACATATATGAAAATATTCAAAAATATGAAAAATTAAAAATCTGAAACACTCTGGACTCAAGCACTTCAGATAAGGGAGACTCAACCTGTGCTGAATGTAAATCGCTCAAGATACACAACTTGAACGAGCTCCTTAAAATCATAGGAATGATGCTTACTGAAACAAAAACATCAAAGAAATGTCTAGATTTGGAGTATGACTTTAGAAAGAAAGTTCACGGTACCTAATAAAGTTAAAGGTTCACCTACCCTTGAATTCAGCAATTCCTCTTCTAAATTTAAATTCTTCATGAACTCCCAATGTGCACAGGAAGAGACATGAACTATTTATTTCAGTGTTGTTTACAACTGAAAAAATAATAAAATAAAATAAAATAAAATAAAATAAAATAAAATAAAATAATGAAACAGCCGAAATGTCCATCAACAGAAAAATGTGTGGACAAACCGCTTTTATATACACAACATATTAGGTTGTTAGAAAAGTCATGACGTATTTTCCTATATTTTTCTATCCAAAGTGTGTCATGCCTTTACCAACAACCCAGTACATAGGGCCAGTCGGTGGCATAATGGTTAAGGTGATTGGATCCCACTTGAATGACTGCATGGTTGATTTGAGTACTGAACCTAGTGGCTTGAAAATACACTGAGCACATCTGCATGTGTACCCAAAAGTGCAAAAGGAGAATGGAGAAAGGATTGAAGCATGGCCATGTCTCTCCCCCCCCACCATGGCATGCTTTCTCTCTTTTCCTCTCTCTCTCTCTCTCTCTCTCTCTCTCTCTGTCTCTCTCTGGTGAGTGCACATGCCCTATAGCAACTTTTCTCAAAATTAAAAATATAGGGGCCAGGAGGTGGTATGGTGGTTAAGGTGCTGGACTCCAGCATGGCCTACTGCAGTTCAAGTCCCAGATCTGGCAGCTTTCTCACTTTCCCCTTCTCTCACTCTCTCTCTGTCTCTTTGGTCAAATTTAAAAATAAATAATAATAACAAATAAATTTAAATAAAGAAATCTTTTTTATAATTAAAAAATATATATAGAAAATTATCCATGTAAAATTTTAGACAGGGTCTCACTATGTTGTTATTCTTTTTTCGGAAAGGTTTTTGCTATAGGGCACGTGCATTCACCAGAAAGACAGAGAGAGACAGAGAGATAGCAAAAAGCAAGAAATCACCTCCCAGGGAGGATGGCCACACCATAATCCCTTCTTTTCCATTCTCCTCTCAGGATCCTGGGCACACACCATGCACCCTGTATGAGTTTAAGCCACTGGGTCGAGGACTTGAACCGTGGTCGACTACATGGGAGTCCAGTGACATAGCCATTACACTAACTGCTGGTCCCACTATGTTGTGCTTCTCAGCCTCACAAATAGCTAGGACTATCAGTACATGTTGCCACACCCAGCTTTTTAGGATTGGCCAGGAATCAAACCCATGGCCTCAGCCTACACAGTAGCAGAGTCTACCAGAATGCACAACTGTAGCTGGGTCCTGTAATATATTTTAAATAAACTAATGTAAACCTACATGCATAAACATCAATACATCCCCAAAAACTCACAATGAGGAAGAAAGTTTCAAAATGATCAATATATTAGAGAATATCACTTATGTTTTAAGACATTATTATAACCTATATATTTTATCTCTCAATGATATATATAGTAATATTAATAAAATTGTAATAGTAATAATAAACACCTGGGACCAGCAGTTGGCATAACAGCTATGTCACTGGACTCCCATATAGTCGACTGTGGTTCGAGTCCCAGACCCAGTAGCTTAAACTCACATCAGGCGCGTGTGGGTGCGTGCCCAAGATCCCAAGAGGAGAAAGGAGGAGAAGAGATTGTGGCATGGCCATCCCCCCAGGGGTGATTTCTTCCTTTCTGTCTCTTTGTCTCTCTCTCTTTCTGGTGAGCGCACGCACCCTATTGCAAAAAAAAAAAAAAAAAAAAAAAAAAAACTCTCCAAAATAACAATAATAATAATAAATTAAAAAAATAAACACCTAATTGGGCACAGTGATTTCTTGGGCTTATTATTCAGGATAGAATAAGCTATGATTGGCGATAAGCCCATCTCAAAATTTCAGTGGCTTATGATGTGAAGACATTTTCCTGTCACATGATGTGAATCTGATATGAGTCAAGTGGCCTCCTTGCATCCTGACACTTGGGAAACATGGCTCCAAGACACACCATGCAGAGAAGCGGGGAGAATCACTCCTGCTCGGAATGCCTTGATCCACAGTGATTTCATTTATGGTTCATTGGCCAAAATTTCCTCTGACCTCAACTTGACAGATATATGTTTAGAGAGCTCTAACTCTCAAATACAGTGCTGAATTCTACAAGAGGAAGGAAGGGAATGAGATCTGGGAGGAATTTATAGGGGACCTTTAAGTGATTCTAAAATATTTTTTGAAAACCTGATGCTACTATGGTAAATAAACTCTTTTTTTTCTTTTTTTTTTTAGAGGTTTTTTTGCTATAGGGCACATGCACTCGCCAGACAGACAGAGAGAGACAGAGAGATAGAAAGTGAGAAATCACCCCCCAGGGGGGATGGCCACACCGCAATCCCTTCTCCTCCATTCTCCTCTCGGGATCTTGGGCATGCACGCACACGCACCCAGCGCGAGTTTTAAGCCACCAGGTCCGGGACGCAAATCGCGGTTGACTACGTGGGAGTCCAGCGACATAGCCATTACGCTAACTGCTGGTCCCAATAAACTCTTGATGAAGCTGACTAGTGGGTCTATGAAAATCATTGCATCGTTTTCTCTGTGTGTTTGTATCATTTCATTACTTTTTAAAAAACATTTTAAAGACCAATCCAGGAGAACAGTGATTAAGCCCTATGCATATGAAGACAGATCACATATGGCCAACTCCAATTCAAATCTAGCACTCAGTGGCTTGAAAAACATGCTGGGCACATGTGCATACATGTCCCAAGTCCCAAAGGTCTAAAGAAATGGAGGAGAAAAAAATTGAGGCATAACCATGCCCCATGGTGCTTGGGCGGAGAAGAGTACTTTCTTAGCCTCTCTCTCTCCCTCTCTCTCTTTCTTTGGGGATAGTACGTACCCCCTGCCAATCAAAAACAATAATTAAGGGACCAGTAGTTAGCGTAATGGCTATGTTGCTGGACTCCCATGTAGTCAACCATGGTTCGAGTCCCAGACCCAGTGGCTTGAACTCACGCCGGGCGCGTGTGTGTGGGTGTCCAAGATCCCAAGAGGAGAATGGAGGAAAAGGGATTGTGGCATGGCCATACCCCTGGGGCTGATTTCTTGCTTTCTATCTCTCTGTCTCTGTCTTTCTGGCAAGTGCACGCGCCCTATAGCAAAAACCTCTCAATAAATAAATAAATAAATAAAAAATAAATAAATAAACAAACAAAAACTCATTTCTGGGACTAGCAGGTGGCATGGTGTTTAAGGCTCTGGACTCCCATATGGCTTATTGCAGTTCAAGTCCCAGACCTATTGCCTTGCTTTCTCACTTTCCTTCTCTGTCTCTCTGGTCAAATTAAAAAATAATAATAATAAATAAAAATTGAATAAATAATTATTAAAAAATTCCTTTCTTCTCATTTCAACACTTGCATGAGTAACTTGTGCTTAATATCCTATGGATTCTGGCAGAGAAAATTACTCTTATTTTTTTCATAGCATTCTGAAATCACAGGATTCTGCCCACGATTTTATCAGATTTACAAATTTCAACTATTTCATTCAACACACAATCAAATTAAGGGAACATATTGTTGTTTATCAGTTTTCTCTGGGAGTAGTTTGGTGTGATCTGGCATCCAAGTGGAAACCCTTTCATTCAACAGATATTGACTGTGTGTTTCAAGGGTCAGTCACTATTACAGACAACAGAGACAAAGAAGACCCCTGTTCGCACAGAATTTATACTGTGGAGAAAGAGAATAGACAGCAGACAAGAAAACAAAAAGTAAACAAATAATTTCAGGACAGATCTGAGAAAAAGTAAAACAGAACAATGAACTGGGGAATGACTGAGGGGGAGTTCTGACGGGTTGCTGGGAAGCTGGCACCTGAGTACCACGTGGTTGGGTTGGTCGTGAGGCTGGAGGGTGGTACAACAGGGCAGCTCCTGGGTTCCCATCTGCTGGGTACCGGCGTGCCATGGTTGAAGCAGGAGGTGGATTGCAGCAACAAGACCTTGTCAGGAGTGCTTTTTCTTTCTCTCTCTCTCTCATGAAAGAATAAATAGATAAAAACTTTAAAAAAGGAAATGGTCATGAGAGAATCTAGGGACAGAGTATTCCAGGCAAAGGAACTCCTAGTTCCCTGCTAGTGTTCCCTCAGTGCCCATCCTAACACTGCATCTCACGGTATGCATCACAAAAGGATTGCTAACTACCTGAAATTGTTTCTCCCCACAGTGCAGAGTTTTAGCAGAATAGGACTGAAAGCCATCAAGCACTTCACCTCTATGTGTACACAACACATGCCACAACACAACCTATTGAGTGCAAGGGGGAAAAAATCTGCTAGTCTTCACACATACGATTATGATTTCTCTTTCATCTTGAGTGTCATTGATCTTATTTATATGACTTCAACATTTGATTTGATAAAGGAACTTTGCTAATGTCCTGTTCCTCTTTCTTTTTAGGGATGTTTTAATTAACGTTGTTCTTCAGCTTCCTGGCAAAGTGTGACATGTGACATTTTTCCTACAAGAAAGGCAATGTGAAATATATCATTCTCCTCTCAACCTTTAGAGACAAAACTACTCACATCTGTACCAGAAATTATTATTTTGCAGGTGTTATCGAAAAATCCAAGTGGTTTAACAGAGAGGACTGTGGGTTTCAGGAAAGTGCATACAAGAGTAATACTAGTACTAGAACTAGTAACAACTAATATGTATGTGCACTTACCATATGGAAAACATTCCCTCAAATGCTTACATGATTTATTTAAATGACAACACTATGGGGCAGGCATTACTGTTTAAATTTTGAAAATGGGTAAATGGAGGTTTAGGGAATTTAAATAACTTGTCTATGATCATGTGGTTCTAGAAGCAGAAATCGAGCTTAAGCAATGTAACTTCATATGTGCACAGCAAAAATATGTCTGTACCATGCAGCTTAGATGGGAGTAGTGGGTTGTAGAATTAAGAAGAAAGTCAGGGACCAGAAGGCGGCATGGTGGTTAAGGATGCTGAACTCCAACACGGCCGACAACGGTTCAAGTCGTGGGCCTGGTAACTTTCTTTCTCACTTTCAATCTCTCTCTTTCTTTGTGTATCTCTCTAATCAAATTAAAATAAATAATAAAGTTAAATAAAATAATTCTTTAAAAAATAATAAACTAAGAAGTCTGTAAAAAAAATAAAGAAAAGAAAAGAAAAAAGTCAAAGAAGTTGAAAGAAAACCAGGTAACATCAGCAAGGAAAAGAGATCATTAAGAAAGGGGATTTGGGGCCATAGTTTAGAGGTGAAGGGAACTGGATCCCACATGGCCAATTACTGTCTGCATTTCAGTTCCAGTGGCTTGTAAAACAGGATAAAGGTGACCAGCAGGTGGCATGGTAGGTAAGGTGCTAGCCTCCCACGTGGCCAACCATGGTACAAGTCCCAGACCTGGTGGTTTGCTTTCTCACTTTCTCTCTGCATCTCTGTCTCTTGCTGGTGAGTATACATGCCCTCTAGCAAATTTTTAAAAATAATAATAATAATAAATAAAATTAAATAAATAATTATTTAAAAAAGAAAAGAAAAACATGCTGGGTACCTATGTGTGCATGCCCAAAATCTAGACATGGTAGAGAAATGGAGAAGGAATTCTGGCATGACCATATCCTCACTGAAGGGGCTTTTTCCCTTTTCCTCTCTCTCAGTGTCTCTCTCTAATGAACACACTTGCCCCGGGCACATTTTAGATAAGAAGAAGGAGGAGGAGGACAAGGAGAAAGAAGAAAAGGAAAAGAGGCATTTTTAGAAGCTGTCGATAGTGCCACATGACCCTGAAAGCAATGGTTTTGTAAATCCTACACTCGATGTCCCACTTGCCTTAGCTAGTCCTAGCTAGATGGAATAGTGGAAGGTAGAACAGAGAAAGATGAGAATAGACAGGTACATGGGAGGATCATGGAAGGCCTTGGGAGTTATGCTAAGAACTTTGGCTGTTTCTCTGAGTGAGAAGAGACATCTTAAAGGGTGTTGAGGAGAGAAATAGCATGATTTAATTTAAGCATTAAACATTGGTTGTGGATTGATAACTGGGTGTAGGAGGATGAGGACAGGAGTAGGGAGACCAGTGAAGAAAACATTGCAGTAATCCAGACAACAAGTGATAGTAACTTGACACAAGTAGCAGTGGGTTGGTGAGAAGTAGTTGAACTCTAGGTAGATTTTAAAAGTAGAGCTAATACAATTCGTTACAGATGCAGATGTGAAATGAGAGAGAGAGAGAGGAGTCAGAATGATCGAAGGATCTTTCTTATTGCTGAATAATAAGAGGTCTAACAAAAAGATTATTGGGCTTAGATGGGGCCAGCAGGTGGCGTGGTCGTTAAGACACTGAATTCCCATGTGGTCAACCATGGTTTGAGTCCCAGACCTGGTGGTTTAAAAATCTTACACTGGGTGCATGTACATGCATGCCCAAAATCCCAAAAGGAAAATGGAGAAGGGATTATGGTGAGGCCATCCCTCTGGGGAGTGATTTCTTACTTTCTCTCTCTCTCTCCCTTTCTCTCCCTGTCCACTGTGTCTCTCTCGCAAGTACACATGCCCTATAGCAAAACACTTTTTTAAAAAGAGAAAGAAGTGAATGATCTTGATGGGAACATTTCCTGGGGAGTGGTGAGGGTAGAAGTAAGGTGGATCTACACCAAGTAATAAGCAAAACCTAAGAAAGTAGTGGGAATGAATATAAACTGCACCTGGATGTAGAGGAGATTTGATGGGAGCTAAGATGCTCTCAGTTAAGGAAATGTTGGCAGAGAACAATGTTTACTCTGGAGTACAAAAAACAATAGAGAAAAAGTGGCCAAGATTAAGTACAGAGTGAATCTCCTGACTAGATGGGACCAGGCATGACTACGGCCCAGAGCAGTATGGAGGGGCTGGGTCTGAGCAAAGGAGGATTCTGAGGGAAGAAAGGAAAGAGAGACGTGTCTGTCATTGTTCCTGAAGCGGAAGGTGAGGAGTTGAGAGAGTTTAGCCTAGTAGGCCATACTTTTTCTGTGAATTATAAAGTAATATTGTGAGTAGGGGCTGGCAGGTGGCGTGGTGGTGAAGGGCGCTGGGCTCCCACATGGCCCACTGTGATTCAATTCCAGGACCTGGCAGCTTGCTTTCTCTTTCTCTCTCGGGTCAAACTAAAATCAATCAACCAATCAATCAATCAATAAGTATTTGAATGAAATAATTCTAAAAAAAAAAAAAGAAAGTAATGTCATGAGCCGAATATAAGGTTGTTCAAAATGAGAACAGTGAAGAGTTTTAATATTCTCTTGGGAAAAAGGAATCTGGGATTATGGGCTGCAGCGAGGACCCAGCAAAAGCTGGAGATGGTAAATAAGTAACTGAACCAAATCAAACGGTTGTACAAGACTGTACAAGACAGGCTGTCCAAAATCTGCAATAAACACCAGGGGGCTGAACTTTGTTTCTTAGCAGTTGATGGCATAAGTCACAGTTTGAACTATTTAAGAAAGAACAGTGCCCAAGCCTTTTCATTCAAATTCTGCATAGTGCATAACTATACCAAAGCCTAATGCTAAAATAGACCGTTTTAAATTTCACCAGAAGACTTCCCCCCAGTCTTTTGCCTCTTTCCCACACAGTTTTTAAGACTAAATCTACTTCAGTTTTCAGTCTCATCCATTTCAACATCCCATTTCTCTGACAGTAGTAGATTTCACGCAATTATGAAAACGCTTAACCTCTCCTGTTTTATTTTATATTTTTTAAGGGTCAATATTATTTTTTCTTTACCTGAAACATAAATCTTAAAATTAAACGATTTAATTCTTGAAATTTTTCCAGCATACTTTTAAAATATTTTTCAAGTCTTTCCATTTAAGAAAGAGATAATTAAATGTGGTCAAAAACTGCCTTATCATTGCAGTAGTTGTATAATTTATTTTTTCTACTGGACGATGTGCTTAGAACTTGCACATTAAGCCTTCTATGCAGATTATATTAATATCATAAATATGCAAAAAGGAAACTACTTTAAATGTTCAAAATAATAACAATAACCTTTCCCTCATTTAAAACCTTTTATCTCAAGTTCTCAGTGCACTTTCCTAACAGGCCTGAGTACCCTGCCCGACCACTTTTGCAAGGAGCCAGTTAAAATGCTGTTCACTTTATTCACCGAATGCTCCAAATGCTGGTAAGGATCCGTGGAAAGCAAAACAAGTGCCTAATGTAATCATGATTTTAATTCTTAATGTCTCCTACTGTAGCATTAATAACAGTGAGAGGATGAGACCTCTGGTCTGTAAGAAGCCCTAGACGGATGTCTTTTTCTTTGCTTGACTCTTCAGCAGCAGCGGATAAGGAGGTGGGAGGTTGGAACTCCACAAACTCCCACATCTGTGACACACATCCACTGATCTCACAAAGAGACACACATGCACACTGATGCAATCAGGGCTAGAAATGAATCAGGGCCCTTGAGGCAAGAGCCCATGACTAATGTTCTCTGAGGAGCCCAGAGGCAGCTTGGCAAACCGGCTACATTGGGGCCATCAGAGAGCAAGGCACAGGTGAGCAATGAGCCAGCACCAGGCGGGAGGAAGGCTGTTGCCTTTGGTTCCAGAGCTTGGAACACATTATCTTGAGGTTATTCCTGAGTGATTAGAGGGTGCCCGAAAGGGAAGCTGAGCTTTAGCCTGCGTCATACAGGCAACCTCACTGGGGGGTCTAGGGAGACTTCCTTTACTTCTCTGGGCCTCAATTTCCTCATCTCTAAAAATGAGGAAATCATATTACCACATTGGAAAGACTCCTTCCTCCTCCAGCGCCCTAACACATTCTCACAGCCGTTATTTCTTGTTCTCTCCAGAGACATAAAGAGCGTCATAAAAAGGAGTAGAGGAAATCTTTCTTCCAAAAAATATTTCAGATTCTCAAAGAAGGCTGACAAGTTCTCTAGCATTTTTCAACACCATTCTCCATTCTTTTAAAATGACAAACGCGCCTGAACGGTGGAGAAGAAAAGTTTTCCTACTAATCTTAAAGTACTAGGAATGACTCTGAAAGGTGTGCTGCCAACACGCACACACGTCTGTGTGCAGAATCAGCAGGCAGGACTGTCCTCTGGTGACCTCGAGTCTCCTAGGAATGTCTAACATGGAGGACGTGTCACTGCAGTGGGCAATTCTGCCCAGTCACCATCATCCCTTAAAACATCTCTTTCCTGGAATCACATCCCAGGGAATCATTTTGTAAAGGAACAAAACTCCAAAAACTGTGTCACCTGAAGGAGAGGTTAAAAAAATAAAAAATAAAAAAATAAGATAACCTTCATCAGCCTAGTCACTCTGATTTAAACTGAAGGGGACTTTAAAAATATGTATATATCAAGCCAGTTTGGGGCATAATGGTTAAGGTGGCTATATTCCAGATGGCCAACTGTGCAGTTCAAGTCCTGGACCCAGTGGCTCATACCAGGCACATGTGAGTGTGTGCCCAAAATCCTAATAGAAGAGAGAGATGAAGGAGAAGGGGTTGTGGCATGACCATTCCCCTTAGGGCAGGTGGGTGCTTTCTCACTTTCCCTTTCTTTCTGTGTCTCCGGTGAGCACCCTCTGACAAAAATTATCCAAAAAAAAGCATTGCTAGCACTCTGGACACTGCTGCTTGGCAGGCTGAGGACACATGGGAGATCCAGGTTGGATTCCCCAAGCACCTTCAAGCCAAGACATGGTGGCATGCAACTGTAGTCCCAGCTACTCAAGAGTCTGAGGTGGATGGATATTGACATAGCAAGACTCTGTCTAAAACAACACATATGCACACACACACACACACACACGCTCAAAACATACACACCACCAAAAAATAGTAAACAGATAGATAGATGATATAGATAGATAGATAGATGATAGATAGATGGATGATAGATAGATAGATAAACAGATAGATATAGATAGATGATAGACAGACAGATGATGGATAGGTAGATGGTGAGTAACAAACTTTTTTTTTTGTAGAGGTTTTTCGCTATAGGGCGCGTGCGCTCGCCAGACAGAGAGAGAGACATAGAGACAGAAAGCGAGAAATCACCCCCCAGGGGGGATGGTCACGCCGCAATCCCTTCCCCTCCATTCTCCTCTTGGGATCTTGGGCACGCACACACACGCGCCAGGCGTGAGTTTTAAGCCACCGGGTCTGGGACACGAACCGCGGTCGACTACGTGGGAGTCCAGCGACATAGCCATTACGCTAACTGCTGGTTCCCAATAACGAACTTTTGAGGAAAGGTAAGTAAGGGAGGACCCTTGAGGGAGACCATCAGATACATAGACGGGAGCAGTATTTATTATACGCAAAATGTAAAAAGGTCTCTACTTTGGCTTTGACAAAGAGGGAGGAAAAAGGAGGTTGCTCCAAATTCTTCCTTTTAATTTAAGCCACTGGAAACCAAACCATGGAGGATGTCTGAGGTCTTAGTTACTCTCTGCAGAAAGAAGGACAAAGCTCTCCTTGAGTAACAGGGAGAACTAAACAGAGCAGAGCTGAGATGCAGATTCATCACATTTTGGGATTTGCTTCTAATTGATACCACGTTGGTCACCCCAGAGCATTTCTACAGGAGAAACCTCCCTACAGCACAAGATCCTAATTTGCTCTGCAACTACTTCCTGGAGTTCTTTGAAGGCTCTAAAGCAAAACCCAGGCACGCCACATCAGAAAATGAAGCACCAAAACAACTCTGCAAGCTCAAGAGGAAGCAGGTGTCTGCATAGGAGAGTTTTAAGACTGGGGCGAAAGAGACAGAATAGGAGAAAAAGAAGTTCATTCTTTCTATTTCCAGAGAAAACAGGAAACTGTTTCGTTGAAGATAAAACCGATATCAGGTTAGAACCAGATTTGCTAATTCAGTATTAAAGTTTTCGTTGAAGTATTAATAATCTGCCATACAGGTTTTCCACTTTCATCCAGCACTTTAACCGTGTATTTTAAATGAACATTTGCAGTACCAACCAGATGAGGCCCTCCATTGGCTTGACAAAAGAATTCACCTCCCTAATACCCTGAAAATAAGATTTTTAAAACTCTGATTGAATAGAAACTTTCAGGAGGAGCACAGCTATTGTAAAAAGTGAATAAACCTGGACTTGGGGGAGAAAAAAAAACCACTAGTGAAAATATATAATACAGCACTGCTCAAAGATACTGCACATTCATATGGAAATGACTTTATATAAAGAACTTTACCGCTCAAGAATTAGGTTTTTACCTAAAATAACACTATCCGCAATTGTGCTCATCCCACGGATGTTGACACATAAACCATCTTGCTCTTTATAAATCAAGTCAACAACTACTACGTACCCTTTATATGTCCCAAACTTAACAGGCTGAGAGAGGTAAACAGATCTGTGACAGCGCATACATAAGGCACAGCTACCCCTGTGACAGATTTCAGCTGTGTCCTCCAGTTAATCCTGGTTCTTCAGATGGCAACTGGATTGCCTTTATTGTCTAACAAGCCACATGATCAGTAAGTTAGGTCTTCTAGACAGTGACCAATGGAATGACCCCATGACACGATACTATGGGTCTATGTTACAGCTTTGCTGTGACTTTTTTTTTTCCCTTTCTTTGTTTCTTTATTTCTTTTCTTTTTTCCCTTCTTTCTTTCTCTCATGACAGAGAAGGCAGACAGGAAGATCATGAGACAGGCACCCGCAACAGGGTCCACCTTTAGCCTCAGCCAGCCTGGATCACAGGCATGCATACACATGGCCATGGGCAAGGAGGCCCTAGGACAAGAACCTGGGTCCTTTTCATGTGGGTCCAGCACCACAGAGCTTCATGTTACCATTGCGCCACCTTCTGGCCCCCAAGTCGTGACTTTTTAAACATATTGAACAACTGACTTAACTTCTCCAGTTCTGCCTTTTTTTTTCTTTTCCTTTCTTTTCTTTTCTTTTCTTTTCTTTTCATTTTTCTTTTCTTTTTTAAATTTTAATTTGACCAGAGAGAAAGTGTGAAAGCAAGCCACCAGGTCCAGACCTTGAACTGTGGTCAGCCATGTAAGAGTGTCCAGCGCCTTAACCACTGGACCTTAATGACCCTCTGCTAGTCCCTCTTTTTTTTTTTCTTTAATTGTCAAAGAGCACATGCACGATATATATACATATATGTGTGTGTGTGTGTGTATAGATATGTGTGTGTGTGTGTGTGTGTGTGTGTGTATATATATATATATATATATATATAGAGAGAGAGAGAGAGAGAGAGAGAGAGAGAGAGAGAGAGAAAGAGAGAGAGAGAGAGGAGAAGAGCAAGAGTACTCCCAGTAAAGCATGGTCACACTGCAACTCCTTTTCCTCCATTTCTCCCTCCTGTCAGGATCTGGGCCCATATACACACACACACATGCCCAGCATGTTTTTCATGCCATTAGGACCAGGACTCAAACCGCAGTCAGGGGACCAGCAGATGGCATAACGGTTACATCACTGGCCTCCCACGTAGTCAACTGCAGTTTGAGTACCAGACCCAGCAACTTAAAACTCACACCAGGTGCATGTGTGCATGCCAAAAATCCTGAGAAGAGACTGGAGGAAAAGGGATTGTGGTGTGGCCATCTCTCCGGGGTATGTGTTGTGTGTGTGGGGGGGTGATTTCTCACTTTCTGTCTCTCTCCAATGAGTGCACGTGCCCTCTAGCAAAAATCTCTCAAACAAACAAACAAAAAACACAGTCTATTTTGTGGGACTCAACTCCCTATGCACAGCACACAATCACGATGCTCTGAGGCTGGCCCAGGTTCTGCTTTCCTCCTGGTGGAATGCTGAAAATTAGTGGATGGTGAATGATTGAGAAAATGCATGGGCATATTACCATGGTTCCTGACACATGTCACACTGTATCTGTATTGCTCATGGCTATCTCTGAGATCACATGGTCACAGAAACTTCAGACTTTCAGTGCTCTGGTTCTGGTGAGGCTCATGTCAAGCCACTCTGCAGACCAGCAAGGATTAAGTCTTCCCACCACAGTGCGTTTGCCGGGCCATGCCCAGATCAATCCTTTGTCCTTTTATTAGTATGAAGCCAAGAAATGGGCAGAGCAGAAACAATTTCCAGTTTACCCAGAGCTTTAGCCATTTCTCTTTAAACAAGATCCTTGCATGATTATTCACATACACAGGACACACACACAAACACACAGATGCACCGCATAAACACACACATGCAGAGTTTTCTTATGCTGTTGAGAACCTTTTCTTTCCCTTTGTTTCTTACTGTTTTAGGAAATATGAGAAAAGTGATATGGCGCTGAAGAGAGGAATGAAGAGATAGGAGGGGGGGGGAGTGGGTGGGTGCGGGGGGGGGGGGGGTAGAGGAGGAGAAGAAGTCCTGGGAAGAGAATGTGCAGGAAGATTTTTCTGCCACAGAGTTCCTGCTAAAAGCAACTAGGAAGTCCCACTGCTCCAGCGCATGACCCCTGGTGATTTCCTTGGGGATTCCCACCTTGTAGAACCTTTGTCCCCCAGAACAAGAGGAAGCTGAGCTTGGTAAATTCCCAAACAGAGGGGGTGGTGGGTGACTACAGGTCTGAGGACAGGCCTGGACAAGTTTTTAGGTGGGTCTTCCCTTTCTGCTCCCACGGCCACAAATTCAAGCTCAGCCAGAGGAGGGGGAGCCCAGAGCTGGGAGGGTTGGCCTTTGTCTCCCAACTTCCTGCGTTTGAAAAAAGGAATCTGAGGCTTTCTGGGCTGCTCTTGTCTGGGATTCTTTCCTCAAGAGGTGTTCTTGAATCTGTGAGGATTGCCAGGAAACGGGGTGAGTCATGGCTTCTGAGCAGACAATATTCAGCTTTAGAAATTCCCAGAGATATGACTTGTTTATAGAAAAGGAAACAACTGTTCTGAGCAGCCAGGGGAAGAGGAAAGCACTGCTCATTTTTTAAAATAGCGTGTTCAAAGGTCAAATAAGTGGTCAGAGTGCCGGCAAGAACCTGGTATAGACACTGATGTTAGCAGTTCATTTGTCTACATTTTAGAGGATATTTTGGGCTTGGTATTTTAAAAGGCAAGTCCTGTGGCATTGAAATTTCACTCTCAGGCATAAGCATGTTCCCAGTGGGAGCCAGTAGGGTGGGGGGTGAGGTTGAGGAAGCACTTGGACCTAAAGGAAGGAGGGGGAGGACCACATAAAAGACCACCCTCTTTGAGAACTTTCTAACCTCATATTTCATGAGCAGGCAACTGATTTTTATCCCTGTATTCTCTGCCCTCTTCTCTAACGCCTTTCCTTCACAGTGTTAACTGCGATGTCAATTGTCATTACCTTAAAGGATTGTTCAAAGCCACCAACTTTGAAGAATGTGCTCAAGAACAGTAACTCAGGGGGATTTCGCCCCCCCCCCCCCCCCCCCGTCACCCTTACTTCTGCACTGGCCACATTCTTATCTGTTAAATTTGGCCCTGAGATGTTCAAACTCATCCAGGCACTGTTGACACAGTTGTCACTGTTAGAGCACAACAGCTGACCACAGAGATTCACTTCAAGGAGAAAATAATCCACTGAGCATTCACTAATTTAACAACCATTAACTAAGTGATAGTTTCATAGATACCACATCTGATAAAATCAACACCTTTTCCTAATTATAAGGTAAACATTTCAATAGGAATAGAAAGAATCTCCTTTAATGTGTTAAAGAGGCTCTTGGTTTAAAGTAAATAAATATTATACTTCCTGGGTAGACATTCAAAATTAGAAACAAATACAAAGAATGCCCCTTAGTATCATATCACTTTAGATTCTCTGGATAATACAATCAAGTTGTGAAGCAAAAGTATTAAATTAGTGAACTAAGATACTAAAGTACTTGAAAATCATATACAACATATCTGAAAAAAAAAAAACCTAAGAATTAGTTAAGAGCTTTCTTAATTAATAGTTATAAAGTGGGTTGAAATAAGATAAATACCTAAAAACAATAGTATTTCCATATATTGCCAATAACCATGTAGATAATATAATGAAAAAGAAAAGCTATTCAAGTAACGTTTTTTCAAAATGCCTACAAACTCAATAAGAAATGTATTAAAATGTTTTGAACTTTGAGTCAGATACATGGATAGATAGATATTCATTTCTTTGGAGAGATTTTTGCTATAGGGTACCTGTGCTCACCAGAGAGACATAGAGTCAGAAAGTGAGAAACCACCTGTCTCAATCCTTTCTCCTCTTGGGATTTTGGGCACACACTCACATGTGACTCGTGTGAGTTTCAAGCTGCCGGGTCTGGGACTCAAACCACGGTTGACTACATGGGAGTGGAATGACATAACCATTACACCATCTGCTGGTCTCCAGAGGTATAATTTTAATAATTAGGATGAAGAGGGGCCAGCAAGTCAAGTGGTGGTGAAGACATTCCTACTTGGCCAACTGCGGTTTGAGTCTCAGATCTAGCAGCTTGCAAATCACACCAGGTACATGTGTATGCATGCCCAGAGTCTCAGGAGGAGAATGAGGAGAGGGCATTGCTATGTGGACATTCCTGTAGGGGGTGATTTCTCACTTTTCTCCTCACTCTCGCTGTCTTTTTTGGGGGAGCGCCCTATTGGGGGGGTAACCTTAACAAATAAATAAATAAATAAGATGAGTTATATTTTTATTAAACAGAAAAATTCAACATAAGGATTTCAAGGCTTCTCAAACACTAAAATAACTCTATCCAAAGATCCAAAAGGCTTTTCTTAAAAGTAAATTAGAATTGCCATTGACTAATTGCTAAGCCAAGTACTTATCTTACAGCAAAGGTTCAAAACTATAAACACGAAAAATTAGCAAAAAAATATTCTCAGGAATCAGCCTTGTCAGATATCCATACCAAAACTGTGAGTTTGATGTAAATGAAAAACATATATTAAAGGAAAATAATCAAATGCCTTAGAATAGATCTTTTTATACATACATATCACATTTTGTAGATGGATTCATAGTTTATAAAGCTTTCTACTGGCTTCATTTTTTTTATGCTTCAAAATCATACTAAATAAGCCATGTCATTGTCCCCATTTTTTTAATTAGAAAATTGATACTCAGAAGTTAAGTGACTTTTCCAACATAATAAAACTAAAACGAACTGAGACTTGAACCTAGATTTTCTGACTTTCCACAGCAGTATCCTCTCATTATATTGTTCTCACAAAGCAATAGGAGATAGACTTTTTCTGAAATGCATTGAAATTTGGAATAAAAAATATTTATATGTGTTCCTTACCCCATATACCCTTCTAGAAATTATGAAAAAAAAAAAAAAGAAAAATCCGAGGTTGTTTAAAGATTTCAATACTAGGTGTTTGCAAGTGGCATGGTGGTTAAAGGCATCTGGATCCCACAGGGCTGACTACGTGGCTTGAGTCTCAGACTTGGAGGCTTGAAAAACATGCCAGGCACATGTGCATGTGTGCCCAAAATCCTGAGAGAAGGGAGAAATGGAGGAGAAGGGATTGAGATGTGACTTTCCCCTTTTGGGGATGCTTTTTCACTCTTTCTTTCTCTCTCTCTCTCTCTCTCTCTCTCTCTCTCTCTTTCTCTCTCTCTTTGGCACACACTCACACCCACTGGCAAAATTTTTTTAAAGAAAGATTTCAATACAAAATATCAAATTATTGAAACCTTGGTTAAAAAAATAGATATGCAACATAGAAGCATGAGATTGAACTGGTATCTGTGATTGTCCCTTACGGAGCCTGCTCACCAGGTGGGGAGCTACAGCGCTTCCTGCTCACTACCCAAGCCAAGCCATCCCAGCCCCAGCTGAACTCCCCATTATCACTAAGACATAGCCGTCCCCAGTTGTGAAACTGAGACTCTCCAGTAAATAACTGTTCAAAGAAAATGTAGTCAACCTGTTTCTGGAGAGGGGTAGGATGATTAGAGAGTAACCAGATGAGAGCCTATATTTAAGAGTAAGAGCATAAAAAATAAAAAGAATAGGGAATTAACATGAGGGACTTCAAAAAGGTTGTTGAAAATGGAATTAAAGTGTGAGTTTATTTTGGTGCAAAAAAAAATTGAAATCCACATAGTATTTTCATAATCCACATTTTCCATGAATTTTTGAAGACCTCATTTATATAGCACATGCCTACCACCTGGGACAACAGCTCGATTCTGACACTGTATCAAAAAAATAAGAGCCATAGACAATACATGTAAACACGAGCATTAAAGGAATAAGCGTGGCTATGTTTCAATAAAACTTTATTTCTACAAAACAGGCAGCAAATGGGTTGTTCTTTGATGACTGCTGTGTTAGGCAGTTTTAATGTGTTTTTCCCTTCGACCATGCTACTCAGCTCGACCACCTGACATTTAGATAGACATAGGTGGTCTCAGTTAAGCGGCCGAGCTGAAATGAGAACTCAGGTCTTATGACTACAAATCTTGGACATATATGATCTTTCTATCGGGCCGCTTCCTGTGACTCAAGGATGTTCGTTGTATTTTGCAGATGTGAAATCTCAGAAGGCAGAGAAGAGGACCCTGGACAGGTTGAGTCTAATGAAATAAGCAATTGTTGCATCAAACCAGCACCGACTTATGTGGGTGACCTGAGCTGCCCTCATTTCACAGGGCAGAAAAGTAGGGACTTTCTCGTTCACCTCACCCACACCTCTCCCCTCCCAGATATTAAATCTGTGCCCCCAACACAGAGCACACTGGAGTTGTGGGGAGAGGGGAGTGTGTGTGTGTGTGTGTGTGTGTGTGTGTGTGTAGTGCAGGCAGATTAGTGGCTGTTTATGGAAACCAGGAAATCCTCTCCTTAAAAAAAGTAATCTAGAGCAAATCATCTTGCTTCTTTGAACCCAAGCTTCTCTTTGTGTAGAATGGAAATGTCTTTCCTCATCACCTTTTTTTTTTTTTTTCAGCATGTCAGAATAATAAAATAGGAAAAAACTCTGTGTAAAGTTCATTGAGTTCCTCAGGGATACATGTCATCAAATGACACAGTCTTATTGTCACCTGATAGCGCATGACTTCAGCTGGCTCCAGTTCTTTGCATTTCCCTTTCGGCAGAAAACTTTGCCATCCTTGTACTTAACACATCTCTACTGACGGACAGCACTATTAAGCTGGTGCTTTGACAACCACGTCGACAAGAGACCAGGATATACGACATGTAAAGGTGAAAGGACAGTGACTAAGGGGAGCAAATGAGTTTTTAAGCGAGCCTGACACCATCCAGCTAGTTTTCATATCGCCTCCTGTGAAAAATCTTGGCATATGGGTACATTGCTGTGAGTTATTTCTTCCTATATTGGTGTATAGTGGCCTAATATTATTTGATCTTGTAGAGTGTTATCTAGGACCACACACTTATTTTATTTTTATCTCAATGGCCTTTCATCAACAGTTAATACAGCACTGAGTAGCTGAAATTCACTTCAGTGTGGCGCATGAGGCTCCCAGGGTTTAGCTGCTTTATTTGAATAGATAGTTCTCTGACTTTCTCTACTTTCAGTTTCTGGTTTTACCCAGTTTTATCTGTTTCTAGATATATTTTTCAGTTCATTATTATATATTATATTCATTTCAAGCAAGATGTACTTATTATCTATAATAACAAAAACTAATTTGCTTCATTTGTCGATGTTGGCTACGCATCGGAAGGGAAGACGTTTCTCTCTTGGTCATGCTTATGGGGGTAGGATGGAAAGGAGACGGAGGCCCTTACTGAGGATTCTCTGAAATGAGTCCCTTCTGCTGAACCTGTGTTCTGAGCTGGGAGAACTGAACTCAGACAAGGGTTCATGTCACACCTTAGAGAGTTCTCTTCATTCGAGACTGAGTTCCTTCTGATGCCTAGCATTTGATAACGCTTTCAGGAAACTAAGAAGCTATTGGTCCTAATTTCAATTCAGCTATTGCCATTCTGGGTCTTTTCACTTAAAATCACAAATTTGTTTTATTTTCAAGTCGTAGTTTAATTTTGTTTTGTTTTAAGCTCTCTTAGTTGTTTTCTGCCCAATCAGTAAGACTGGCCATACACTTCATCTGATTATATCATCCGGGCAGCTGAAAACCCAGTGACTTTTTCATCTACTGTGAATAAGGTTAGCCCATATGTGAACTCAGTCCACTTTTCAACAGCACTGTGACAGTTTTCTCATTTGTGTGTAAGAAAATGCTCACCTAATTCACAGGATCGTTGGAAGGATTATATGATAAACAAGACTGCACTGTATTTTGTGATTGACAACATACATTTTCTTAATAAAACCAGAAAAACATGCCTCCAAGAAGATGACACCAGCTTTCTTGGCTGGGTGATCTGTGTATTGCAGCACTTCCTGGTGCTGATAGTAACTTGTCAATCAGAGATTGCATTCGTAAGGACAAGCATTGGATTTTACAGTTTTATACTAATTATAATTTAGCCCTCTTTTTTTTTTTTTCTGTAGACAGGATCTCACTATGTCATGAGTGTTCCGCCTCAGCCTCCTAGCTGGGACCATAATCTCACACCACCATGCCTGGCTGTTTTAAACACTGTCTTGCTATCTTGTCCAGGCCAGTCTCAAACTCTCGATTCTCCTGCCTTAGCTTCCCCCAAGCCATCACCATCACACACCATTGCACCCAAGCTGTAGGTTGGTCTGGAAATCAAACCTGGGCCTTCTATGTGGTCTCAGCCACACAGGATACACTGTTTCAGTGGCACCTGCCACCATGTCTATAGCCTCCTTTTTAAAGAACATGTTAGAGTAGTATAACGTGCATACAGAAAAAAGTGTTACATGCTACAGTGCAATGAATTTTCACAAAAGAACACACCTGTGTAACCAACATTCAGCTAAAGAAACGGAATGTCTCCAGCATCCCAGAAGCTCCTCCCCAGGTGCATTGCCCATTCCATACTGTATGGGGACCAGTTAGCATAATGGCTATGTCGCTGGACTCCCACTTAGTCGACCACGGTTCATGTCCCGGACCCGGTGGCTTAAAACTCACGCCAGGCGCATGTGCGTGCATGCCCAAGATCCTGAGAGGAGAATGGAGGAGAAGGGATTACAGCATGTCCATCCTCTCTGGGGGGTGATTTCTCGCTTTCTGTCTCTCTGTCTCTCTCTGTCTGTCTGGCGAGCGAGCACGCACCCTATAGCGAAAACCTTTCCAAAAATAAAAAGTATTGTAGATTGTCTTTTCCAGGCTGACTTGAGGAAAAAGACCTGGAAGAGGACGGTGAGGAGTAGAGGAACCACACAATATGTCATCCAAACTGGGACACCTTTGAGAATGAAAGGAGATGCTATTCATAATGACTCTGTACAAAAGGCATATAGTGACTATCCCAGCAAACCAGGACATGTAGAAGGCATCAGAGATGCCTTGTAGGCAAAATCTATCTCTGAGGTCCTAAAATAGAATCCACTCATTTTGTCTGAAATGTTCTCAAAATAGGGGGGCTTGGAGCACACTTCCCAAGTAGTGTAGTCACTGGTAAAACTCAGTATTTACTGAGCCCCTGCTATGTGCAAGGCACTGCAATGGCACAAAGACAGCTCAGTCCCTGGCCACAAGGAGCTCATGCTCTGATAATGGTAACAAGCCAAGTTCACAAAGAGATTAACTGTAAAATGCCAGCGGAAATACACCAAGTACTACATGGGGTTCAGGACACATTCAGAGTGCTACTTGGATTCCAAGGACCAAGAGATCCCATCCTCTGGGAGAAGAGGAAAAGGCACGATGGGAGAGAGAGCATTTAGGATGCTCTTGATTCTACTGCAGTGGTTCTCAATCTCAATTGCACATTAGAATTACCTGAGGAGCTTTTCAAACTTGCACTACCCAAGCAGTATCCCCAGGCCAATTAAATCAGAATCTCTGGGAACCGGATCTAGGTATAGGCATTTTGAGAGCTCTCCCAGGTAACACCAGTGCACAGTTAAGTGCTAGAAAGAGAAGTAGGCATTGGCTAGCAGGAAGGGTGGGGAAGAGAGGAGACCATGGAAAGAACAGCTGTGAGTTCATATATTCCATCTTTGGTAGACACACAGAGAAGAACCATCCATTGGGAATTAAATATGGAGGAAAAGCAGCAGGGCAAAAATAATTTAACCCCCTTCAGGAAAAAAAAAATTAATTAATTATGAAACCATTTGCTAAGGCCAATAACAGGGATGGATGGGGAAAAGATGCACTGAACATCAAGGGAACTCAGAGTGGTAATAAATCCATCATAAATCGCACAAGCCATCTGATAACGTCTGTTCCCCACATTAGCATCCCATTAAGCCGCTATTAGTGATAGCAAGGAAACTGAATGAAACCGGCTTCCTGGGTGAGCACTAGCAGCCAGGGGAGAGTTAACAAGCTGCAATCTTTCACTGGCCCCTGTAAGGACCTAAGGTCCATTCGTAAAGGATGCTTGGAGGCCCCAAACCTTGACCTATCACGCTCATGCCACAGGCATTTGGGGGCGCTGGAATTAATCACAGCAGGGACACAATTTCCCCGATCAATACCAGCCAATTAGAAGGCTCCCTGCTGCTGAGAGTTCCCTTGGAATGCCAGATGACCTTTGCCCTTGACTTTTTGTGGGGGCAGATGTTTCTTTATCACAGCTCCTGATAAGGATGGTGTTAGGGGATGCATAAGTTCATTTCACATCCTGCCAAACCCCACCAGGATATCTTGAGGCTAGACTTGTTTAGCACTTAAATATGAGCCACCTGCCAGTAGAGGCTAAAAGAAGATAGAAATGGAAATTATATCAGTAATTAATTCTCAGCCATGGTACCACTTTTTCTATGAACTCAGCCCTGGCCTTCAGGAAGCCACTGACAGCAATGGAAAGTTAGGAAACATAACCTTTGCAATGAGTTCACTATTGTGTTGCTCTCTTGTTTTGCTTACCTGTTGGGAAAATATTGTGAGGCCTACAGGATCATCTAGAGGGGTAAAAGTCCCATACCTACTATTTTATCCCATGATCTGGCTTGGGGACTTGAGCTAGAGGTTGAAAGTTGTCCAACCCTTAGACTCTGCCCTTCATTTGGGCCCACAGAGCAACAGTTTTCACTTTTGTGCCCACCCACAAATGCTAATGAGCTTATAGTTTCTATAAGGTTATTTGTTTGAAGATTTCAACAAAAATAATGGGCATGCTCCATAAAAATTGCGTATTCTAATGTAAAGTGCAAGGTCATATAGACTTTCATTAATAAACTTCCCCTGTTTTTAATTTAAAATTTTTTTTTTACTTTGCCAGTGGTTGCGTGCACTTGCCAGAGGGAGACAGAAAGTGAAAGGGAGAAAGCGCCTTCAATGGGAAATAGTCATGCCTCCATCCTTTCTTCATTTCACCCTTCTTTTGGGATTTGGGCACAAGCACACCAATGTCTGATGTGTTTTACAAATTGCCAAGTTTATGACGCAGACCATGGCATCGGCCATGTGGGATCCAGCTCACTTAATCACCAGGTCAGGAGCTGGCCTCTTTAATTTTAAAATTTTTATTTTTATTTTATTTCTCAAAAATTCATCTCAAGCTTTTTAGGCAAGTTAAAAACACGGTTATCAATGAGTAAGAACACAAAGATACACCTCTTATTGACTCAGCACTCAGTCTGTTGTATTTAGTGTTCCATAAATTAACTATGATACACAAAAGAAATTTTTTCTGCCCTGATATTTGACACAGGAAATGAAATGGTTTGTTAAACCAGTTTCTTAACAGATTTGGAGGTGGCTTAGGGAAAGCTCAACTTCCTTTATCAGGAAACAAGTTTCTCAAAGAGAAATAATTCCATGTCCAAGGGACCAACTTCCTCACAAGAAGAATTTAGAGAAAGTTATTCTGAGGATAGCAAATTCATATGTAAATGATCTCATCAGAAGACAAAGAGTTCTCACAATTAATCTAAAGCATTCAGATGACAAAATGGCAAAATTTCAGGAAAAAGTCATTCCTCTAGACATTCAAAAGTATTTTTATTAACTACATGCACTGATAAATGGGTTTTCTGCCATGGGAATAATACCAAAAATGGACAATCAATTTATTTTGTCTAAGGAATTTTAGATTGAATTATATTTTAATGTCTTGACTTAAGGTGACACATATATTTTTATATGTGTACACACACACACACAAAGCATAGTATATAGCATGCTTCTACATGCAGATTATTCGCTTAGTTTATCATGATAGTGGAGAAAAGGTGATACCTTCCCTCACCTATCGTAAGAGTCATGGCTGTCACTCTTATAACAAAAGACAGATTAGCAAGAGAAAAGTATAACGAAGTTATTTAACAAAATTTGCATGACACGTGAGTCTTCAGAAATGAAGATCTGAAGACCCAGGGAAAACTTGGTTTTTATGCTATCTCTAACGAAAGAAAGAGACAGTTGGGGAGAAACATGATTGAACGAAAAGAGTAAGATCTAATGATAACAAGCTAAAAGAGGAACCCAGCAAGGCACGTCTGTTCAGATTCTTCTCGGCCTCTCTGCTCATACTGCTTCCTGCTAGTATGGGCAGGACCCTCTGAAATGAGGGTCTTAGGACTTCTTTTCAGGCAAGAGTGGTCAAAAAATTCCCTTCTGATCTTGCCTCACATAGAAAGGCAGGGGAAGGTCAGAGTGATCTGCTTCTGAGATCTTCCCAATCCTCTTCAGTTCAAAGTGTTTTAGGGTAACATTTTCTGGGCCCCGACATCTTGTTATTTAGTACTTTTGTGGTCAAAGAAAGATGCTAATTTCTATAAAGATATATATTTGATAGGATCAAAAAAACAATAGACATGCTTAATAAAATGTCATATTCTAGTCTAAATACAGCATTTATTATGTATATGTATTTATTAAATTTATATATTTTTATGTGTATATAAAATTGTCTAATAGCCCATCCCTTAAAAGATTATGAAATAGTATAAAAAAAGATAAACAAAGGGTAGGACCATCATAACTGTATCTCTCTCGCTCTCTTTTTTTTTTTTTTTTTGGCAGAGGTTTTTGCTATAGGGCACGTGCGCTTGCCAGAAAGACAGAGAGAGACAGAAAGACAGAAAATGAGAAATCACCCCCAGGGGGATGGCCGCACTGCAATCCCTTCTCCATTCTCCTCTCGGGATCTTGGGCATGCGCACACACGTGCCCTGCGTTAGTTTAAGCCACCGGATCCAGCACTCCAACTGCAGTCAACTACGTGGGAGTCCAGCAACATAGCCATTTTTTAAGCCAACTGCTGGTCCTTCACAACTGTATCTCTATGAAAGGAAAACATGCTACTCTGCAGAGTATTTCCAGCATGACTGACAGAGGTAATAATCTGCATTCAGAAGCACGTAATCCATGTGCCACAGGCTACGTACAGGCTCTCAGACTGATGGTCAGAATGATAATTAGGATTAACTTTTCCTGAATGCTTACCAAGTGCCAGGCACTACACTGAGTGTCTTGCATGTAATTATGTGATTCCTTAATCCTCATTTTCCAGAGAAGGCTTCTGTGACCTAGAGAAGGTAAGTGATGTGCCCAAAGTCACATGGCTGATACGTGGTCAAGCTGAGGTTCAAACCCAGCTCATTCACACCCATTATCCTCATTCCAGGCACAACTTCAGGGTCTACTTGGAAGGGACCAATGAGTGGCACACAGTCCAGGACAAAAGAATGAGTAGAATATGCATCCACAAATCCATCACAATGTGACTAAAAGTGTAACTTTTATGTTTTCCACTTGTTATCCAGACAGAAAGCTCAAATATTAAGCAGCTGGGTTCAAGTCTAAAGCAGAAGCTGCCCAAGATATCTGCGGTATATTGCACATGACCAGATATTCCTTATCCCAACACACTGCTTTGCAGGATTTTAACATTCGGGCTCTAAGGGAGCTCTAGTCCCTCCTCCCCTACCCTGTTCTACCCTACCCATGCTGCTGTTGGTTTGTCCATGACTTAACGCCTTCACCAAAGCATAGAAAGGCTCTGCTAATAGGGAAAAGGGTGAATCTGGAACCCAAATAGGAAGACTTTCTCTTTCACGGATCAGAAGTGCAGCCAAAGATGCTCAGGGATTATCAAAAATGAATATGGAGCTGGTGTGGTGGTAAGGTGGCTGGACCCCACATGGCCAACCAAGTGGTTTGAGTCCTGACCCAGTGGCTTGAAAGGCTTGCTGGGCACATGTGTGTACATGCCTAAAATCCCTAAAGGAAGGAGGAGAGGGAATTGCTGTGTAACCATGCCTCATAAGGGGTGCCTTGTCTCTGTCTTTCTCT
The DNA here is from genome assembly GCA_026018925.1 of Tupaia tana. NCBI lineage: Eukaryota > Metazoa > Chordata > Mammalia > Scandentia > Tupaiidae > Tupaia > Tupaia tana. Next base: position 35,315,629 of record JAKSZU010000001.1, on the reverse strand, counting down.
GTCTCCTGTGTCTTTCTTAGGCTGGCACACATGCCCTCTGGCAAAACTGAAAAAAAAGAATGACTAGATGGCACTAGGCATTGTGCTTGGCATATACAAAACATGCCACAAATGGCTAGTGGTTATACGGTGTTTACTCCCACACTCTGTGTAACAAATTTAAGCCATACATCTTCAAGAAAAAAAAAAAAAAAACTCCATGTTTGGCAGGGACAGATGTTGGTGAACTGGTAATACAACACTCTGTGGGGTTGACCTCCATAGGAAAGTTCTGGGTTCACATCTGGAGACTTCCCTAAAAAAGGCAGACAAGCACATGCCTATGATTCCAGGCTGGCTGAGGCTGGGGGACTCACTTGAAGGTGCTTGTGCCTCTGTTTCTCTCTCATTCCTGAAGGAAATAGGTAAGTCAGCTTGAAAAAATGTCTGTGTTAGACTTCAGTGCTGAGAAGAGAAGGTTACCAATAGTGTAGACCAAGAGAATGGCAGACAGGTGGAACTCCAAGAACCCACATGGTGCTGGGAGAAAACCAAATTTTCTCTCCCCTTGAAGAGGTGGCACATAGCAGAAAAAGAAATCATTCACTGGACAATTCATTAGAAACTGGTGTGTATTGCTAGACTCTTCAGCCATCATAGCCTAAACTAAATCAGGCTGTGTACGGTCATTATTTCATAAAATTTTACATTTTAATCTATAACACAGATCCCAAGTTTTCTCAAACTACTCATTCTCACTTGTCCACAATATCATTGGCTTGACATTATAAATATAAAAAGAGCTATGTTTTAAGAAAAATATATAAACATGCCCTGTGTATAAAGTTGCTGTGTTTCAGAGGTTATTTGGATTATTTTAATCTGTTTTTCTTTTTTAAAGCTAACATGATACTTTTGGACACTTCAGACTTCTTGTTCTTTGCTTTGATGATGTTCTTTTCTTCTTTTCTCCCCCTCATTTCATCTCCGTTCAAAGCAAACCTTCGAATTCTTTAAGTAGAAATTGGAACAGCTTCTGGGTTTTGTGCCGCACCTAGCTGGTTCTTCAGGATGTTCTTTGTTCTATTTTTTAACATACGTTTTTAAAGATAGTAATAAACTAAACTTTGACCTTGAAAATCTTCAAATAAGCCAATCAGAAAGCAAAAGGACAAGGTAAAAAACAAGAATGGGGGGAAAAAATCATACAAGACTGGGAAGTCAGTCATAGAAAGTCCTAAAACAGTGTGTAAGTTGTTGTCATCCTTTCATTTTAAATTTATTTATTGTTTGTTTATTCAATGATTACAAAGACAGTGAAAGAAAAAACAGCACCCCAACTGGACCCTGACATCACGACTCACTCCCAGCCTCAGCCAGCCCCAGATCATGGACACGTGTGTATCCAGAGAGATCTTTGAGAGCAAACCTGGAGCTTTCTCAGGTGGGTCAGCCTCCCAGAGCATCGTGTTTTACTGCTGTGCCACTGTCCGGGCCCCCTGTTGGTTTTCTTTTGTATCTGTAAGTAAGAAAATTCTGAGTTTAAGGAAAAAAAAAAAAAAAGGAAAGAAAGAAAATGAAAATGAAAAAAGGGTCATTGCGTTTGAAGTCATTTCATAAGGCGAAGAAACCACAGGGAAGGAGAAAAAAGATGGAATCAGTGTGGTGCCATCGGCTGCTGTCTGCAGCAGTGAGTGCTAACCTCTGGGTTCACGCCTGGAGACCTCCCTGAAAAAGGCAGACAAGCCCATGCCTGTGATCCAGGGCTGGCTGAGGCTGGGGACTCAGGACCCTGTCTCAGTAGCGTCACTGAGTTCTTCATTATTTGTTGCCAGGAGGGGTGGTGATGGGGTCTCTAGTTCTCTTTCTTTTTCCTTTGTCCTCTTGTATTTTTCTTTCTTTCTCTCTTCCTTCTCTTCTTCTTTCTCTTTATTCTCCTTCCTTAGCTTTTAAGTTTAATTTGATATAGAGGATCTTTCCTAATGTGCTTGCAAGCAGATGTTTCTTCTCCTGAGACAGATAATATTTTGATTGATTAAAGTATGATAGGCGGGGATCAGCAGATAGCATAATGGTTACATTAGTGGACTCCCACATAGTCAGCCATGATTTGAGTCCCAGATCCAGGAGCATAAAACACGCTGGGCACATGTGCATGTGTACCCAAGATCCTGAGAGGAGAATGGAGGAGAAGGGATTGTGGTGTGGCCATCCCCCTTGTGGGTGATTTCTTGCTTTCTGTCTCTCTCTCTCTCTCTGTGTGTGTCTCTCTGGCAAGCACACATGCTCTATAGCAAAAATCTCTCTTAATTAAAAAAAAGAAGTTAATGGGGACCAGCAGTTAGCATAATGGCTACATCTCTGGACTCCCATGTAGTAGACCGTGGTTCAAGTTCCGGACCCGGTAGATTAAAACTCATGCCGGGTGCGTGTGCATGTGTGCCCAAGATCCTGAGAGGAGAAAGGAGGAGAAGGGATTGCAGCGTGGCCATCCCCCTGGGGGGTGATTTCTCGCTTTCTGTCTCTCTGTCTCTATTTCTGGTGAGCACACGCGCCCTATAGCAAAATCCTCTCAAAAAAAAGAAGTTAAAAAAAATAAAGTATGATCTGTGAATTTAAAACTCCATTTGCTAGAGTTCCATGTTGTTCCACCCTGAAACCTACAATGTTGTCCTGGAAGTTGCTTTCATACTGCAACAAACATAGGAATCATGTCAAAGCCAGACACATGGTGAATTCAATTGCCACACATATCTGAAGCTAAGGGGAAATTACTTCTGAGAGAAGTAATGTGTTGGCTTAAACTCACTATTAAATATAAATGAGTAATGTCAAATCTTTTTTTTACAGTAATAATCAATGAAAGGAAGGGCAGAGATAGGAAAAGGTGCCAAGCTTATAAGAAGGGAGCTCTCAGCAGAAGAGAGAAAATTATGTAGAAGAAAGAAGTTAAAGTGCAGTGCAGGCCAGCTGGGTGTGAATCTCTACTTTGCCTTGAACTTTCTCTACCCTGCAATGTAAGGCATTTGTGAAAGTGTCCAGTTATAGGGCCAGCCCACGGCTTGATGGTTGAGGCAGCTGGATACACACAGATAACTGTGTGGTTCGAGCCCCAGACCCATAGGCTGAAAACACATGTGCATGAATGCCCAAAATTCACAAAAAAAAAAAAAAAAAGAGAGAGAGAGAGAGAAAGCGATAGAGAAGGGATTGTGGTGTGACCGTGCCCCCAAAGGGCACTAAGCACTCAAAGAGGGTGCTTGTGCTCTCTATGTCTCTCTCCAGCACATATCCCCTCTGGCAAATTGTTTTTTCAATGTCTAGTTATAGTCTGTCAAAATCAAACAGAAAATAAACACCTATCTGAGAAAAGTGGGACGAATCTTTTCAGAGTATCAGGCTGTTGTAGTCTAATTCGGCCTCACTGAAACATGACTTCGTTGTTCCAGTCTGGGTGGTTATCTGAATTTTTCAGTTGAATAATAGCTAAAGACATCATTTTCTTTCTTTTTTTTTTTTTTTTTTGGAGAGATTTTTTTCACTATAGGGCGCGTGCGCTCGCCAAACAGACAGAGAGAGACATTAGAGACAGAAAGCGAGAAATCACCCCCCAGGGGGGATGGTCATGCCACAATCCCTTCTCCTCCATTCTCCTCTCGGGATCTTGGGCGCGCACGCGCCCCGGCGTGAGTTTTAAGCCACCGGGTCCGGGACGCGAACTGCGGTCGACTACGTGGGAGTCCAGCAACATAGCCATTACGCTAACTGCTGGTTCCCAAGACATCATTTTCATACAATGTATGACTCCATCAGTTGTAGTTTGTCCAAGCTGAATCAACAACCTTAACAGTTCTCATCCTGTTGACCAAGAAGTCCATGAGCTCATCATGTTCCTCTCTCCTTCTCCCTTCATCTCTTTCTCCTTCTCTCCCTTCCTCTTTCTCTCCACCTCTTTCCAATATACACCTTGGGTTTGGACCAGCTGACAACTCCTACCCCAGCTCATCTCCTGAAGTCTCTGCTTGCTCCCAACTAACATAAGAGGTTTTTCCCAGCTATAATTTCCATCCCCAGTGGTTGGTCAAGTGCACCCTGTCCCCTTGCTGTCCTAGCTAATAGCATTCCTATGGCGGATTGTTGTCTTATGGATCTTCAGCGTTCTCAGGAACTTAATGGTCCTAATTTAAACTATCCCCCTCTGACTCCAAAAGTCCATGGCAAGAAGAAATGAGTCATTTGTTGAGCACTAATATAAACGTTACACTTTTGGGGGTGAAGAATTTCTTATCAAGGCTTAGTTGCCCCTTCCTTTCAAAAGTAGAAATGCATAAGAAGTGAAGAAAATTTTGCTTCCAAAGCTATGTTATGGAAATATTCCCAAATTTTGGAATTATCAAAGGTCTCCTAATAAACATTTCCTCCATGAAGGTTAATAATCTTCTATAGTGTTCATATACATAATAACAGTTGCTCCGTTTATTGAATGACAAATTATACATTTAGCATTTCATTCATGGTCAAAAACAATCCTATAGCCAGTCCAACTACTTTTCCCATTTTACAAATGCTAAAATTGAGACTCAGTGAGTTTGAGCTACCAATTAGTGAAGATGTTATAGGGTATGAACCCAGGTAGCCTGACTTCAGAAGCCCATGAGCATAACAGCTACACAATAATGCCTCTGTACGTGCCTCTAATCATGGTAAATGTCTCTACATAATCTTTTGCAATAGACTGGTAGCTCCTCACATGCAACCTGTCTCCCCACGTACTCAACTTCATATACCCATAGGGCCTAGCCTCTAGGAAGACAGCTTATAAAATTGCAAGGAATGCACAGAAAATCCTCCCTGGTTGGTGTACAAAACATCTCCCTGCACATTCCATACTGTCTGTTTTATGGTCATAACTAGCTACAACACCAAGAAAAGATGTACTATCCAAGACTCTATGGTGCCACTAGCATAAATATAAGTTCTTTCTTCATATCTGGACCTTCTGGACTGACTTAGAGATCTTTTGGTAGCATGGGCAGACTCTCTTCGGGCCTGCTCACGATGCTATTGTGGTCGTGTCGGCCAGGGTGAAGCCCATCCTGCTGCAGGGCCATGAGCGGTCCATCACGCAGATCAAGTACAACCATGAGGAGGACCTCCTCTTCACAGTGGCCAAGGACCCAGTCATGAACGTGTGGTACTCCATGAATGGCAAGAGGCTTGGCACCTACACAGGCCACACTGGAGCAGTGTGATGTGTGGATGCTGACTGGGACACCAAACATCCTCACTGGCTCAGCAAACAACAGCTGTCGTCTCCAGGACTGTGAAACAGGGAAGCAGCTGGCCTTGCTCAAGACCAATTCAGCCGACCGGACCTATGGCTTTGACTTTGGGGACAACATTGTCATGTTCTCCACAGACAAGCAGATGGGCTACCAGTGTTTCGTGAGCTTCCTTGACCTGTGGGATCTGAGCCAGATCAATAACAATGAACCCTACATGAAAATCCCTTGCAATGACTGCAAGATCACTAGTGCTGTTTGGAGACCCCTGGGGGAGTGTATCATTGCAGGCCATGAGAGTGGAGAGCTCAACTAGTATGGTGCCAAGGTCTTGATGAGTGTCAAACTGCACTTCCAGCAGATCAATGACATCCAGCTATCCAGGGACATGACCATGTTTGTCACCATGTCTAAGAACAACACAGCCAAGCTCTTTGATTCCACAACCCTTGAACATCAGAAGACCTTCTGGACAGAGCATGCCATCAACTCAGCCACCCTGTCTCCCATCTATGAACATGTGGTGCTGGGCGGTAGCCAGGAAGCCATGGATATAACCACAGTCTCCACCAGGATTAGCAAATTTGAGACCAGGTTCTTCCATTTGGTCTTTGAAGAAGAGCATGAGTGAGTTAAGGGTCACTTTGGGCCTATCAACAGTGTTGCCTTTCTTCCCGACGACAAGAGCTCCAGCAGCAGTGGTGAGGAAGTCTACATCCACATTCACTACTTTGACCCATAGTACTTCGAATATGAGTTTGAGACCTAGGATGCTGGCTCTGTCCAGACTATGAGGCCACGCAGAAATTTTGGACTTTGAGAAATGAATTAGTTTGGTAATAAATGGTTTTTAGCCAGTTAAAAAAAAATAAAAGAAAAAGAAAGAAGGTAGCATGTATTTGGTGTTAACATGCCTGTTCCAATGGCTTTAAAACCATTAAATGTACTTAGCCATCTCTCTATAAATGATGCTTATCTCATCTTAACCAGAAAGATGCCCTTTCTCTCTCCATCTGCTTCCTGCCCAGTAGAAATTAGTCTATACTGCATGCAGTTTCCAAACAAGATAATTGTCTCAACACCTTTTTACCAAACCTGCATTCTTGCTTCTTAAAAAGAAGCAGCCTTGGAGAGGACATTAGAGATCCTTTTTTTTTTTTTTAATCTTCCATGAATCCCTGTTCTTGCAGGCTTCTCTGGCTCCAAACAGGAACAGTGCTTGGTCTGGCCATTTCTGAAGTCCAGGTGAGTTTTGCCCACAAAAGAAATTACCCTGTTACCCCATCTACATCGCTAAGGCAATCTGGTTGTTATTCACTTGGCCACTTCTGGTGATGTTTTTAAAAGTGACCAGAGCCCCTTTATGGCAATTTCAAATGTATTTGTAATATTAACTTTATACAGTATAGTTTTTAAAGCTGTGCATAACAAAGCTCTTTCTCCACCAACTATTTCAATGGATCAGTCTGCTTATTTCAGAAGCCCCTGGATGCCTTAAGAATATTTATCTTATTATCCCCATTATTTTCCCCCCCAGGGAACTGTCCCTAATAAACTTTGCTATGTCTCTTCTCCTGGCTAGTTTTAATATGAGCCAAGGGAAAGATTTCAGAAAATCACGAGTTCTTTTCTGCCTGGGCTTGCAAAATCGTCTTGCTGCAGATGCATCTGTTAGTAATGATTGAGACAATCTGTGCAGCATAAGACAACTTGTTGAGAGAGGACTCTAAAAAGGCCCTCTTCCAAGAAATGTTTAACCTCTTACTACCTTTTCATGACAGTAGTATTGCTAAACAATGTTTTCTCACCTAACATGGCCATCTTAAAGTAACATTTGCACCTTGGAACAAAAGATCCTTGAGAATGTCAGGGGCCTCAAGACTATAAATATTATCTGAATGGATACTTCTGGTTCAAGCACCATTTCCAACTCCTGGCTCTCTCTAATAGGTTCAGAATGATGGAGTTTCGATGAAGATGCTTTTTTAAGATAAAGATGCTTTTTGAGATAACTGAAATCCCTTGACATTCTTCCCATGGCCAAGAAGACTTCAAATCTAAAGCCAAAGTCTCAGGAGGCTGAGAACATCAAAAACTCCCTGAATTTGTTCCCTACCCTACTTTTCTTATCATCTTTTTGCTTCAATCCAGAAATGAAATCAGCACCATTTCCAGCCAGAGTGTTAGAATATCTAGGTATGAATGCCAGGTCCAATAGGCCCAAGACATAAGTGGAATCATCCTTGGGGGTCCCATTTCCTTCAGAGCTTTATTTGTCAATGTGTGAGCTAATGAAGTAAGGCCACCCCGCTCCAAGATGGATTATACTCTCAGAAGTATAAGGCCACAAGCCAGCAGGACAGGACACCACAGGGTAGATACAGTATAGTTTCCTGGACTGCCAATAACAGAGGAAATGTCATTATTTTTAGAGCATTGCAAACTAGAGTTGAACACAAACTTGGAGTAAAATGCAACATTCATGGACTTTTAAAATAAAACTTAAAACTGCAAATACATTTTGAGATTGAGGCAAGAGCTTCTGACTCCTTGCCTGAATCTCAGGAGGCCCAGGGGTTTGTTTTCCTCCTCTATTGGGGTATTTGAATGAGAATTTGAGAAAAATTGTCTTAATGTACCTCTCCCAGGGCTATGAACATTCTTAACAAAACACTCTAATTGAAAAAGGCCATTTGTTAAAAAAAAAAAAAAAAAAAAAAAAAGGAAAAAGGAAAAAAGAAAGAAGTGTTTACGGTAGTCTTCATTATACTTAAGACATTAGACCTCCACACACTTCGTTTTAAATAAAAGTAGAATCTGAGGTCCAGAAAGTTTCAGTGATTTCCCTAACATTACATAATTCTACATGGCAAAGCTAAGACAGGAAATGAGTAGAAATAGAGCAGTATGAAGAGCCTTGTCTGGAGCCCTCATATCATTGCCCTCAGTTACCACCCATTCCACCTCCCAGAAACGGCCATCTGGATTTGCCTTCAGCTGGTGGTAGCTCTGCTAGCTCTCCTGACCTACCCTCTAAAAGACACTTTCCCTGACTCTAACAGCACAACAGCACCCTCCCAGACCTAGAAAGGGAGAGTAAGCTTAGGTTTATTCTTTCAGGAGATATTTCTATTGACCTCTGGTGATCCCTCCAGCCTGGCTGGGGGTAGTTCTGAAGAGACAAACCAGCAACTCTTGGCAAGTGGAAAGAACATTTTTGAAGGAACCACATAGAGATTAGCAAGATGAGCAACCTGAGAATGCATGACCATCTTGGTTCTAGGTCAGTGGTTCTCTCTGTGTATGTTCTTCTCTGGGATCTGATTCTCAAATCAGCTTCTCCATCTCTTCTCCATTTCTATTTCTCTCTGTGGTATTTTTCTTTCTATTCATTCTCTATTGGTTTCTGTCTTCCTCTTCTACTAATTTTCTCTCTACTTGGCTTAAAAAATTGTACAATTTGGGACCAGCAGTTAGCGTAATTATGTACTCCCACGTAGTCAAAGTCCCGGACCTTTCCTGAGCTCCCCCCTGGGGGGTGATTTCCTGCTTTCTATCTCTCTGTCTCTCTCTGTCTGTCTGGCGAGCACACGCGCCCTATAGCAAAAACCTCTCAAAAAAAAAAAAAAATTGTACAATTTGCTAATACAAGCCTAAAGATATTAGCATCACAATATGTAATTAAAATATGTAAAGCAAGTAACAATCTTAGTATATTGCTTGGCATTTTGTTGCATATTTATTAATATAGCCCTAATGCCATTTGAAATATCTCAGCCTAATCAGTGAGATAGTCTGCATAGGCTAGTTTAGACTTCCACTCCAGGGACAATCAGTTGCTGTATGGAAAACTCACACTCCGAGTGTGTCTAGATATCACAAGGAACTATTCTGGAAGCAGCTCCTACAAATGCTTCTGTTTTCTGTATCTCAATCAGCACCCAAGGTTTTGCTAATTAGAATAGTGAATTTTAGAAATATTGAAAGTGGTTATTTATAAAATAAAGTTTTAAAATTATCTAGCATGTCACAGGAATTTTCACATATTTACGCCATTCCTCTAATACTTCATTTCACAGCAAGTGAGGTTCGATGAGGTCAGAAATGGGCTTAGTTGGTGAAATTAAATGTGTTCAAGAAATACAGATTTGGGGGGCCATACAGTGGTACGGCAGTAAAATGTGATGTTCTGTGAGGCAATCCTACATGAAAAGGTTCCCAGTTCAAATCCAGAGACCTCCCTGGGTACACCAGGCATGTACTTGCCCATGATCCAGTACTGGATAAGGCTGGATGTGTATCATGGTGTTAGGACCCTGTTCGGGATTTTTTCTCTATCACTCTTGTTCATGGAAGAAATGAATGAATATTGGGCTAAACCTATAGCTTAGTTAAGGAAACCAAATCTCACATGGCTGACTACAATCCAAGCTGGACACGTGTGTGTGCACGCACAAAATTTTGACAGGATAGAGAAAACACCTCCCTATTGGGCCCAGAAATGAAAAAACTTTTAAATAAGTAAATGAAGATATGGGCCAGCAGGCGGCATGGTGGTTAAGGTGCTGGATTTCCACATGGCCAACCACAGTTTGAGTTCTGGGACTAGCAACTTGAAAATTATGCCAGGCACATGTTCATGTGTGCCCAAAATCCCCAAAAGAGAATAGAGGAGAAAGGATTGTGGCATGGCCATCCCCCACAGGGCAGTGATTTCTCACTTTCCCTCTTTCTGATTCTTTGTATCTTTTTCCAACATGTGCATGAACCCTATGGGGGGGGGGAGGAAAACTGAGAAAGAGAGACAGGAAGAAAAAATAAAGATTTGTTAAACTATTTAAGAGGTTCTTCCTACTCTTTCTAAAACCAGATATCAGAATCTAGCTATTCCTGTAGTCTATCTCTTTATACATCTCTTCTCTGAATGGTACCATGTCCAGCCACCAGCTGGGAAAATTTCCAGTTGCCTGAACTGTGGTGGAACAGAATCTTGCCTCTGGAATATCACCATATCTGCCTAAAGTGGACCTTTTGTACAAGTGGGAATAGACACAACCAATGAGACAGCCCTGGGGCATCGCCATGTTTGCAGAGGAGATTGTATGGGCTATTTTGTACCTGCCTGTATGACTGTTCAATAAATGTTCACATGTGGGGAAGAATTTGGCCTGATATCTTCTTTCATTATAACTTCATAGGAAGGTTGTGAGAGAATATCTAACCCCCTTCCACCTCTAACTTCTTCAAAGGCTCTTCTCTCTGCAGAACGACATGAGATTGTGCAATAAAAATGAGCTTAGGTCAGTTCATAACAGCAATATAAAAAAACAAGTAAAGGCAGCCTTGCTTCATATTTCTGCTGCCTCCCAAGGAATCTAAAAAAGAAACACCGAGAAGAGCTGGTGTAATGACAAAGCCCTGCACTAAGAGGCTAAAATGGAAATCTTGGGCTCCCATATCTAATACCAATTTTCTGTATAACTTAGGCAAGTCATTTTATGCTTTAAGTCTCACTTATTGCATCTATAAAGCAGGAATAATTGTTTTCTTACATCCAGTGTCTCTTGAGCTTTGGAAAGTTGTTTGTTTGTTTGTTTGTTTGTCTTGTTTTGTTTTTTAGAGAGGTTTTTTTTGTTTTTGTTTTTGTTTTTCCCACTAAAGGCCACGTGCACTCGCCAGAGAGAGAAAAAGCAAGAAATCAGTCTCCCCCCAGGGAGGATGACCATGCCACAGTCCCTTCTCCTCCAGTCTCTTCTCGGGATTTTTGAGTATGCACACACATGGGCCCGGTGTGAGTTTCAAGCCACCGGGTCCAGGGCACAAACTGTAGTCAACTACATGGCAGTCCAACGACATAACCATTACACCATCTACTGGTCCTGAGCTTTAGAAAGTTTTTATTTAAAGAAGTTGAGCTTTTCGGGGCCAGCAGGTGGTGTGGTGGTTAAGGGTGCTGAACTCCCACATGGCCAACCACAGTTCAAGTTCCAAACCTGGCAGCTCTCTCTCTCTCTCTGTCCCTCCCTGGTCAAATTAAAATAAATAAAAATGAATAAATGAATAAAGTTAAATAAAATAATTTTTTAAAAAAAGAAGTTGAGCTTTTCTTTAGGGGAAGGGTCTCCTTCTATAGCTTTAAAATGTTCTAACTCACAGTTTTTATTTTTCTCTATTATTGGGGATTATATGGAAAGAGGTAACAGCTTTATTGACCTATAATTCACATACTACATAATTTAACCATTTAAAATATATTAATCAGGGGACAAACAGATGACATAATGGTTATGTCGCTGGACTCCCACATAGTTAAACATGGTTCGAGTCCCAGACCTGATGGCTTAAAACTCACACCAGGTGCGTGTGCATGCATGCCCAAAATCCCAAGAGGAAAATGGAGGAGAAGGGATTGCAGTGTGGCCTTCCCACCTGGGGGCTGATTTCTCACTTTCTGTCTCTCTGTCACTGTTTCTCTGGTGAACACATGCGCCCTATAGCAAAAATCTAAAAAAAGTATATTAAACAATAGCTTATAGTATAGTTATAGAATCATATAACCATCACCATAAACAATTTTAGAACATGTGATCACCCCAGAAAGAACATCTGTGTCCTTTAGCTATCACTCCCCACTCTTCTCATCCTCTCCCAGCATTAGGCAACTACTAGTTTACTTTTAGTCTCCACTTTCTACTTATTCTGAGTATTTTATTTAAATAATCATATGATATGTGAACATTTGTGACTGGCTATTTTTTACTTAGCATATTATTTTCAAAGTTTATCTGTGCTATAGCATTTATCACTTCTTCATTCTTTTTTATAGCCAAGTAATAGTCCCATGTATGAATATACCACATTTTATTTATCCATTCGTCAGTCAAGGGACCTTTGGATCATTTTACTTTCAGTTACATAGATCAGGCTGCTATGAACATTACATGTACAAGTTTTCGTGTGGACATGTGTTCTAGAACTCAATGTCTAGGGATAGAACTGCTGAGTTTATGGTAACTCTGTATTAAGTCTCTTAAGGAACAACCAGACAGTTTTCCAGAACGAGTGTTTCATTTTATATTCCTACCAGCAGTGTATGAGGATTCCAGTTTCTCCACATCCTTAGCAATACTCGTTATTGTTTGTCTCTTTTATTACAATGGTTTGTGAAGTGGTATCTCCTTGGGGTTTGCTTGTTTTATGCCGGAGGGCGTGTGCATGCATGAGAGAAAAAGAAAGTATCTCCACAATGGGGTATGGTCATACCATAATGCCTTTCCTTCCTTTTCTCTATCTCACCAGGATCCTGGACACATACACACACATCAGGCATCTTCTTAGCCTCTGGGCCAGGACTTGAACCTCAGTCAGCCACATGTGATCTGACTCTCTCTGCACAGCACTTAACCACAATGCTTTGCGCCCAACTCTCTCACTGCGGTTTTGATTGGTGTTTCCTTAATGGCTAATAATGTTTAACACCTTTTCTTAGGCTTGTTGGTCTTTTGTACATCTTTTTAGGAGAAATTTCTATTCAAATCTTTGCCCATTTTAAAATCGGATTGACTATTATTGAGCTATAAGAATTCTGCAGAAGGGGCCAGCAGGTGACATAGTGGTTATGGTGCTGGACTCCTACATGCCCGACCACAGTTTGATTCCCAAACCTGGCAACTTGAAACTCATGCCAGCTGTGTGTGCATGTACACCCCAAATCCTAACAGGATAATGGGGGAGAAGGGATTGTCGTGTGGCCATCCCCTCTGGGAGGTGATTTCTCACTTTCTCTCTCTCTGTCTCTCTCTGTGTCTCCAGTAAACACATGTGCCCCACAGCAAAAACAAAACAAAACAAAAACCCTAAAGAAACAAAGGATTATATAGGGGCCAACGGTTGGAATAACGGTTAAGACATTGGAATCCACATGACTAAATGCAGTTCAAGTCCTGGACGTGGAGGCTTGAAACTCACACTGGCCATGTGTGCATGCATGCCCAAAATCACGAGAGGAGAATGGAGAAGAAATTGCAGTATGGTCATGACCCTTGAGGGGTGATTTCTCACTTTCTCTCTCTCTCTCTCTCTCTGACCTTCTCTGTGTCTCTAGTGAATGCATGCACCTTATAGTAAAATCTCTCTTAAATTTTTTTAAGTATTCTGTATATATTCCAGCTATAAGTCCCTATTCAGATAAATAATTGAAATTGAAAATTGAACATTTTTCCTCTCATTGTTTTGAAGAAGTTTTTAGTGTTAGAGAAGTCCAATTTATCTTTTTCTCTCTCTCTCTTTTTTTTTGTTTGCACTTTGGGTGGAAGAATCAGTTGCCAAATTCAAGGTCACAAAAATTTGCCCTTCTGTTTTTTCTAAGAGCTTTATAGTTTCAGCTCTCACATGCAGGTCTTCAGTTCATTTGGGGTCAACGTTTGTGTAAGGTACAGGTGCAGATTCAGCCTCTTTCTTTTACTTGTGGCCATCTAGTTGTACCAGCACCATTTTTTGAGAAGGCTATTTTGTCTCCATTTGATCATTTTTTTCAACTTGGTTGAGAATTAATTGACCATAGTTATGTAGGTTTATTTCTGAACTCTCATATCTATTGCACAGGTCAATAGGTTTATCTTTGTCCCAGTTCCACGCTGTCTTCATTACTGTTGTTTTGCAGTAAGTTTTGAAATTGGGCAGTCTGAAAAAGAACTTTTCAAGATTGCTTTGGTTATTCTGAGTGCTTCGTGTTTTCATATAAATGTTCGACTTCTTATTCCAAAAAAGAGAACTGGTTAGTGTTGTAGCATATAAATGAGATTTGATTTTTGCCTTCTGGGCACTTAAAAGCAAAGAAATTAATTTTCCATAGTTCTTGATAGTGGGGATTTCCCCCAAAACAAATTTATCAGAGATTAAACATGCTTTAAATTTCCCCTTGCAGTATTTATCTTCTCATTTCCCTAATGAGAGATCCTACTGTTCAGCTTGAGCAGTTTCAACTACTAAGACTGGTCCTAGACACTCGGCCACATCTCCCTTCCAGAGGTTGTCACTGATGAGTCAGAGAAGCAGAGCCAGTCAACAGGAATTAGTCCAATATCAATTCGGCAATCTGAAGAATAATATAATTTTCAAAAATCATTGTCTGAAACCACTCTCTTAGTTAACATTCCTGATCCAGTCACCACCTAATAAAAGGCTATATGCCCTTACCCCCCTTCTTTCACCCCTGCTGAGTAATGCAATGGTCTCAGAAACCCATGCAAAAACCCCCTCTCGAATGACACGAATGACACGGTGAGAGACAAGGAAAATGGGGCTGACAGCAGGAGAAGCCTGCAAAGAGACCAAAGGATAGGATAGAGAACAAGATAAGGGCACAAGCCAATAGGAACATAGAAAGGAAGTGAACGCAAAGGGGAAAGGGAAAGGGGAGCGCAGAAAGGGAGAGAGAAGCATATGGCAGGTATCAATTATTTACCATTTATGTACAATAAAAAAATGCACTTTAACTACAGGAAGAGCACCAAATCCACTCAATAACCATTTAAAAGCATATGGAAATAAAACACAGCCATTTAAAGGGCTGTAATAAATGTGCAATGCTCTTTGTAATGCCCCTGAAAGAACGCAAGTGTTAAGCCTTGGTAAATTACACTTAAAAGTAAGTGTAACATAAAAACGAAATTAGGCATACAAATAAACCTCACACTTAGGCATTTTTTAAAACGTCTTTTTCAAACAGTTAATTAGAAAAGCCTCTGCGGAGCATAACTTTTCTCTCCCATATTCTCTTTCCTTTAACAATAGAGCCAAGGAAATGGCAGGGGCAAATAAACAGGGCTAGGATGCAGGGACACTCTGCATTATGTCGTCTGGCCTGGAAAAGAAAGAAGGGGAGAGAGAGGGAAACAAAAGAAACAGAAGACACTGTTGGAATTGTTCCCCACACATATTTGAGAACTGAAGAAACTCTTTAAACGAGCGAGGGTCACAAAAAATATGCAGATGGCATCCTAGCTGTTTCTCGGTTGTACATTTTAATAGCCTCCATGTTCTTTCAAAGACGCGCTAGCCAATCAGAAAGTACTATTAACCTCATGTGTACGTGACATCTTCATTAACATCTGCTATAGAACACTGTCTTGTTTCCAGTAAACTGGACCCAGCATATTGCAGCCCTAAGGGGAAAGACTCGAAAACAGTCTTGCTCCAAGGGCACTGTGGCCATTAGATCCCAGATCAAAGTGGAGGAGAAGGAACACAGCCGCTAGCAGACTTTGCTGTCCTTCGGCCTGCAAATTGCACAAGAAAAGTTCTAGGTACAAACAAGAGCCCTCTCATCCATCAATGAGTAGCACATTGTCTGTCGCCTATCCAATTGGTCCTCAGATCGCTTCTGTATTTGGGGCATAGTGTAGGATACGTGATTTTGTGAATGTCACAGCTTGAGTTCTGAGACAGCAGTTAGTGTGTGCAGGACTTCTTAGGGTGTGCCCTTGGGAGTCTGTACTTGGGGAATGGAAGGAAACAAAATTGGGCAGAAAGAGAAGCTGGGCTGCAATGCAGTTTTCATGGCCATCCCAGCCAACCCTCTAGGGAGTTCCGAAGATGGGCTGACCTCTCGATGCCGGCCCGATGGGGGTGAGAGGCCCAGGCCTCTATGCCCCTTCACCAGCCAGCCCTTACTTAGATGCAGCTGTCCCAGGGAGGGGGGATGACCTTCCTCCAGCTGCTTTCCTCACCTGGGACCACTACGGAAGCAGCTAGCAGCTGAGGGCCGTCTGCCCGCAGCACTCCTGTGGCTGGGGCAGTCAAGACACACGGCCCAAAACGGCCTAAGCAGCACATTTCCACGTCCACCACAGGGGCAAACAGAAAAGCCTCTTCTGGTTCATGTATCTGCTCAAGAAACATGTGTTGCACCACTTTAATAGGCATGGCACTAATCTGTAATGGCCAGCTAGTGTTTTCCAGCAAGTCTTCAGACACAGAATAGGCCAGTTCCGTACTCAGTGCCTCTCCAAATTCTCTGTGAGGCAATATTGTATCAGGGACCCTCCTGCCCATTTTACGCATAGGGAAACTGACCACGGTGAAAGACAGGGAGCCAGAGAGTTTTTTCACAGGCAAGTCCTCCCGTACTTAAAAGAAGAAAAGGCATCTTTTAGAGGGGATAGTAAACCTTGCCTAGAAATAAAGGCAATCCGCTGACAAGGGGTAAAGGAGAGAGGGAGCTAGTAAGAAATACCCTAGGGCTTTGATTCTTTCCCCCTCTCTGGCTTCTTTTTATCTTTGCAGCTGCCGGAAGGCAAGATTTAGTCCATAAATTATACCCTGACCTCATTTTCTAAATTTCATTAAAAACATTTTTTTTTTCTTTTTATCTGAAAATTCCTCTTTCAACTCTCATAAAGACACTCCTGGGTCTGTCTTATTACCCAATAAGTAACCTGCCACTGTGCACACGGGCTGTAATCAAGCCCGAGCCGCCGTCCTAACAATGCACCGAAGTGTGCCACAGACCACCGCCACTCACCCTGTTGTGTCATTTCACTTAATTAATGAGTGGAACGAAGATTTCAGAAAAGAAGGAAATTTGATTACGCAGCATTATAATGGCACTCGAGTCTACTGTAAAGACTGAGTGGGGTCTGCCCCCTTAAAATCTCCATTTGCTCCGCCATTGTGTGGTGGAAATGTCAGCTCTACTCTCTTCACATCCCCTCCCAGGTGACCTTTAGCTGCATCTCTCAGTAATACTAAACCATTAGTCATGCCTGGGTCACTGATGTGTCAATAACAGAATAATTATTGAAGAAAGCCTTAAAAGGAAAGACGGCAGTCTCGGTGCAAAATTAGCTCAATCCAAACCAGCACCACGCTTGTTGCTTAAATGAATGGATGTCAAATGCATGGCCTCTTTACATCTGGAGACCTAAAGACTGTTGATTCCATTAATCCAGAGGGTTGTGTGTAGCTGCTAAACACCTTTTTAGACCGGTAAGTGGCATGGCTTTTACTCCTGCTGACTGCAACCCACCCTTCTCTAGTGGAACAAATTTACTGTAGTGAGTGGCACTGGCATTTTAAAAGGCAGGCAGTCGGCAGGCAGAGCTGTTTGGAACACATGCACCTTGCAGAAAGCGGAATGTAAAGAAATGCTTTCCTCTCACAGCACACAGGGTCTTGAGATCCTGAAATTGGAGATGCCACCATACTGTGCGCTAGTCTTCTGATAGAAACCAGTGAGGTGCTACTTAGGAATGAGGGACTCCTAGAAAGGCACAATGGCTTAAAAGTTAAAATCAGGAACAGAAGAGATAAATGCACACAGGAAGAACAACATGTAAAGATTCTGTTGCTAGGACCAGCAGATGATGTAATAGTTATATCACTGAACTCCCACATAGTCAACCATAGTTCAAGTCCCAGACCCGACGGCTTAAAACTCATGCCAGTTACATGTGCGTGTATGCCCAGAGTTCCAAAAGCCAAAAAAACTTCCAGAAGCTGGGAGAGAGGCCTGAAAAAGCCCTTCCTTAAATATTTCAGAGAGGACCTGTCTCTGCTGACACCTTGACCTTGGACTTACAGTCAAGGACACGAACTTGAGACAATGTTCTGTTGTTGAAGCCACTCGACTTACGGTTCTTTGTTCCTGCAGCCCTAGTGAACTCATAAGCGGGCACACTGGGGTAAAACTTGTAACTGGTAGGCATCATCTGGCATTCTAGCCCCATCATTTATTTGTTGTGTCATCTCAGACAAGTTGCTTAAACTCTTTGACCTTCTATTTCCTATAAAACCAGCCCAATAATGCATATAGTTTATCTACCCCACAAATATTTTATGAGACTCAAAACTTTACTTATGCAGAAGCACCTTCCAAACTTTAACACATCCCAGACAAGTAAAAAGACCTTGGGCTAGGAAATACTGTGTAGATGCTCGGTAGCAGGATTTTTTAGGTGTTTTGTTTTGTTTTCTTTTGTTTTCTTTTGTTTTGTTTCTTCTTTGAGGTTTTTGCCATAGGACACATTCACTCGCCAGGGAGAGACAGAGAGAGACAGTGAGAGAGAAGGTGAGAAATCACCCCCAAGGTGAAATGACTGCCCTGCAATTCCTTCTCCATTCTCCTCTCAGGATCTTGGGTGTAGATGCACACCCCAACCACCACACCACCTGCTGGCCCCGGTAGCAGTTTTTATACTGTGGCAGTCTTCATATATTCCTATGATTCTTATTAGTTTAAATAAGCAGGTGTCCCTTCTATGTTCATTGTAACCAGAAAAATACCCACTGATGCCTCAGGAACAATAGGTTACAGAGAGCAGCATTAAAGAAAAAATAAAAGACAAAAGAAGTCTGAGAAACAAAGTATTTTAAGAGACAAACCATAGATAGTATATGTCCTTGATAAGATGTGATTATGATACTATCACAGTGAGGTTTTCTTCCCCAAAACCTATAACCACAGTTTAATTATAAGAAAAACATCAGACAGTTCAAATAGAGGAACATCAATAAAAATACCTGACCAGTTCTTTTCAAAATTGTCTCAGTCACAGAGGCCAGGCAGTGGTGCCGCAGTAAAATGCAGTATCTTATGAGGCAGATCCACATGGGAAGGTTCTAGATTCATGCCCAGAGACATTCTTTAGTAATCTGGCACATGTGTATGGTCAGGGCTAGTTGAGGCTGGGAGTGGATCATGGTATCAAGACCCTGCTGGGGATGATGTCTCTGTGTCTCTCTCTGTGTGTCTCTCTCTTTAGCACTCATGGAAGAAATAAATAAATACATTTTTTAAAAAAATACTATCATGGTGATCAAGAACAAGGAAAGCCTGAGAAACTTCTATAGCCAAAATGAATCTAAGAACACATAAAACAATAAATGTAATATGGTATCCTGGATGGGATCCCAGAATAGTAAATAAATATTAAGTGAAAACTATATTAACCTGAATAAACTATGGACTTTAGTTAATAATAATGCACCAGGGACTAGCAGGTAGCTTGGTGGTTAAGGTACTAGATTCCCACATGGCCCACCATAGCTCAAGTCTTGAACTTAGTGGCTTGCTTTCTCACTTTACCTCTCTTTCTCTCTCTAGTCATTTTTTTTAAAAAATCATAATAAATAATATTAAACAAACAATTCTTGAAAAAAAATAATAATGCAGCAATACTGGTTCATTACTTGTAACAAATAACCACACTAATATAAGTTGCTAATAACAGGGAAAATAGAGTACAGGTACAGGGAGACCCTCTGAAACATCTCAATTATTCTGAAATCTAAAACTGTTCTTAAAAAAATAAGATCCAGCAGCCAGCAGGTGGCATGGTGGTTAAGGCACTAGGCTCCCACATGGCCAACCATGGTTCAAGACCTGGACCTCGTGGCTTGCTTTCTCGCTCTCTCTCTGTCTTTCTCTCTGGTGAGTGCACATGTCCTATAGCAAATTTTAAAATAATAATAATAAATAAAATTAAAATAAAAGTTAAGTGTATGACTCACAAAAGCACTATTTTTAAAAATCCCTGTTCCTCTTCTCTTCCAGTTTTATATCCCCTATAAGTTCTCCAGAGCCTCCTGTTCTCGCAAACCTCTACACGCACATGCACATCTGCAGACACACACACACAGCCTGACAGCCAGGAACCATGGCTTTTTTGTCTCACGTGCCCCTTCACTGATACACTGCTATCTCCACTGTTACCATCCCCACCCCAAGGTCCTCCCTAACATGTGTCATCACCAAGACTTCTGCTCCAGCCAGTCGCTGCCCTACTATAGTCAAAAGGGGTCTAAGGATATCTAACAAACTAAATACAATATGGTACCCTGAATGGGATCCCAGAATAGTAAATAAATATTAAGTAAAAACTATCTCTTTTTTTTTTGGAGAGGTTTTTGCTATAGGGTGCATGCGCTTGCCAGACAGACAGAGAGAGACAGAGAGACAGAAAGCGAGAAATCACCCCCCAGGGGGAATGACCACGCCGCAATCCCTTCTCCTCCATTCTCCTCTCGGGATCTTGGGCACGCACGCACATGCGCCCGGCGTGAGTTTTAAGCCACTGGGTCCGGGACACGAACCGCGGTCGACTACATGGAAGTCCAGCGACATAGCCATTACGCTAACTTCTGGTCCCCAAGTAAAAGCTATCATAACCAAGGAGGGACCTTGGTTAAGATGGTGCTGGACTCTCACATGGCCACACTACAATCATTTCTCCATTCTCCTCTCAGAATTTGGGGCATGCACACATGCACCTGGCATGATTTTTAAGCTGCCGGGTCAGAGATTTCAACTGTGGTGGGCCACATTGGAGTCCCTAGCCTTGACCACCATGCCACCTGCTGGCCTCCAAACTTTTTGTTTTAAGAAGAAAGCAATTAACAAAATCCAGAGTAGTGGTTATCTCCTGGGAAAGGGCAGTTGGTAAAAGCAGGATAATGTTCTAAGTCTTGCCTTGGGTATTATACTTTATAATTTACATATTTGTATATTCCATGTTCTTGGTATCAAATAAAATTACATATTTTAAAGAGATGTTAGAGTACTGTCAGATTCCTACAGGCAAATAAACCAAATCTGACTTATTTAAGAACTCACTGGGGCCAGCAAGTGGCACGGTGGTTAAGGGTGCTGGACTCTCACATGGTCGACCAAGGTTCAAGTTCCAGACCTTGCAGCTTGCTTTCTTACTTTTTCACTTTCTTTCTCTCTTTCTCTCTCTCTCCTCTCTCTCTCTCTCTCTCTCTCTCTCTCTCTCTCTCTCTCTCTCTCCCCCCCCCTCCCCCCCAGGTCAAATTCAAAAATAAATAAATAAATGGATAAATGAAATTGGATGAAGTAATTCTTTTAAAAAACAATTTAAGAACTCACTAATAAGATTTTGGTTGACTTACAAAATAACCAGAAGGGCCAGACAGCCAGGCTATGGCTCAGCCAAAAACTCAGGCAGCAGAACTAGATACCACTGAACACAGACACCACTGGTCACGACTCCAAACACGGGATCCTTACCACACTCTCAAAACTGGATGGGGAGCAGCTGCTACCACCAGGTGTCCTTGTGGTTCTTGCTTCTTTGTAGCTCTAACTCTGATTTCCAATTCTGGGTGGATGATAACTGGGGAGCCCAAGTCAGCTGGCTATGTTCTGTCTGAGGAAGGCTAGAAAGTACTCAGTTTCTACAGCAGGGAACAATTTCTGCCTCTACCAACACTCATGAGGTAAAAATTCCCCACATAGAGGCAGAGACTTTAGGTGCTAGGTGTCAAAACAATTGACAAAATGTTCACTACAATTCACTGTTCAGCTGTTAGACAGCAACATACATCCTTTCCATCCAACTGCTTTTTAAAAATAGATCTGCTTAGCACAATGTAACTGTCTCTCATATAATCAGCAAAGTGTCCATCTTACGGCCAGAATGGGAAGGGGAGATCCCCAAAAAGACGCAAAGTCTCATCAGGTCCTGTACCTTGCTCCAAATATAAGTGCTCTAAATGGTCACTCTTACACTATTGGGTTGTGAGAAAAGTCGTGAAGCATTTTTGCATAGAAAAACATAGAAAAAAAATACACCATGACTTTTCCGACAACCTAATAGTTCTGTCAACATTTCTCCTAATGTTCTGTATCCTCTGAACCAAAATGTTAAGCTACTCACCACCAATTCACCCTATGAAAATAAGGGGGAAAGAGAAAAGAAGAAGAAAATCAGTTGAAGTATAAGCATATGGTTAACCCAGCCAAAAACACTCTAGCTGGCCAAGAAAATAGGTGGATTTTATGAATCCACCAACCCATTTTAAACTTCCTTTGCCTTCAGCCAGAACCCTGCGTTTCACTCCTGAGGGAACTGTGTTGTTACTAGTCCTACTTGTGTAGGATAATTGAGTCTTTCTTTAGTTTTTACCACTGGGCATTCGTCTTACTCTGTCTTTCTGTAGCAGTAATCCTACTTCCCTTTCAAAGTCAGGATCAGTCAATCCAGCAATACCATAGCCTTCTTTTTGGCCTTTGTACCCAGTGGCATGAAGTAGTTATTGGAACCTCTAGAGTGAGGGTGTTCTCATGAGTATTGGGTTGTCAGGAAAGTCATCATGCATTTTTGCATAGAAAAACAGAAAAATACATTCTGACTCTCCCAACAACCTAATATATTGGCTTTGTAAGGCTGCTATAACAAATTACCACAACCTTGGTGGCTTGAAACATCAATGTATTCTCTCACAGATTTGGAGACTGTGGAGGACCTCTCTGAAAGAGAACCCTGAGATCAAGGTGTTGGCAGAGCCCTGCTAACTCTGGTAGTTTTAGGGGACTCTGTTCTTGGTTCTTCCAGCTGCTAGTGGGTCCAAGTGTCTCCTGGCTTATGACAACATAACCTATCCCTGCATCTGGCTTCGTAAGGCCTTCTACATCTTCACATTCTCTCTCCCCTGCATAGCTCATTATCTCAAGTCTTCTTTTTTGTCTTAAAAGGACAACAGTTATTGGAATTAGGGTCTATCCTAAATGCAGGATGATATCATCTTTAAGTACTTAACTTAATTGTATCTGCAAAAACCCTCTTTCCAAGTAACTCACATTCACAGATACCAGGGGTTAGGACTTAGACTTTTGAAAGGAGGATACAAATGACCCACTACAATGAGCATTCACATATGATACACAAATTCTGTAACTCTGGGCTCATTCTGAAATACCTAACCATAATCCCCCAAATCTTTAGGTCAACAATTTCATACTTATTCTCGCTGAGACCTGCCCAACTCATCAACCCCCTATCCCTGCTCATGAATCAAGGGAGGTATTTATCTCAGGTTCTCTCTGTACAGACAAAGTGGTCAATAAGATACCACGAACTGAAGGAAAGGTATGTAGACCAGATCTTCACACTGAATTAGAGGAAGGTCATAACGGAGCTGCATTGGCCCTTCTGCAGCTACTCATGGATGGAACAACTGATATGTTATACATGATGCTATTCAAGGTGCCTTAACCCATCTTGAATTGCTAAAGATTGTTATTTATACAATATTCCAATTTGGGGCAATTCCATGCTAAAGTAAATATTTCCTTGGGTATATAGGACTAGTTCACACACCTCTAGATAGAACTGGATATGCTTGAATATGATAAATATTTCTACTATTAATCACTCGGAAAAGAAGACCAGTCTCTGGACTTGAATGGCTTGAGTCTCGGGCTTCTCGGAGTGAGGATTTCCTGATTTCAAATATAACCCATTTTCTCTTATATTGCATTGCCTCTCAAAATATTACCAGACAAGGGAAACAGAGCCCACTACCAAAATACATATTGGGTCATATCCACATGTCACATAGCTATGCACTGAGAAAACGTTTAACCCTTCAGTCTGCGTTTTTCCTCTTACTATCACAGATTTTTTGAATTTTATAAAAATAAGGCCAAAAATAGAACCAAGATCGTTTTGTTGCAAGACTCCTGAATTGAGACGACCTTACCATCCCCTTCCTTGGTATTTCTTTTTTCTTTACTGAGAAATTTGTCACTCATGCTGTTTCTCTGACAATCAATTCATTGATCTTCACCATTCCAGTCCAGGAATATTTGAAATGCAAATGGGGTCACAGGTCTCTTTTCCATTAAAAAGGGGTCATTCAGAAACAGTAAAATAGTGCAATTCCATAAATCCCTTATCTTTCTAATATGTGTACACAACCAACCTTTCTTTTTCTTTATTTTTTTTCTATATCAAACCAGAAAAATAAACTGCTAGCAAATGCATATACTAGTTAATCTCCTAAAACACAGGAAATCACTGTATTGGAAGAATCTTTATTTATTTGACTGAAACCCCTCAATTTCTTAGACACTAAACATCAGCAGACTTAGCAAAGCCCCTTGTATCTATCATCTACTCATGCATCATTCATGTAAAAGGTGACCTGGGTCCCATTAGTTGACTAGCTGATCTGAATCTTTTGGGTTACTCAGATAAGTGTTTCTAGTGGTCCTCCTTTTAAAATTGATGGAATAGAACAGAATACATGCTACTTAAAAGAATACCCTGCTGGGAATTTCTCACTAAAGTAAGGCTAATTCTTTTCTGTATTTTGCTTTTCTTTCCCACCCTTATTTTTGCTTTCATTCCAAAGGACTCCATTTCTGAATTTATTTCAGATTTAGAAGTACAGAAGATCAATGTCAAGGCCCCAGCTGGGACTCAAGATACATGAATTTGAATCAGTAACCACCCTCTGGTACAAAGCCTTCTTCTCTCAGAGTGCTGTCTTTCTACTCAAGGCCTTTGGTTAGGCTCCATGAGAACAATGACCCAGTCACTCCTTGGAAGTGCTATTGATCAGAGCTTCATAGATAGTCAAGGCTTTCCCTATAACACCCTACAGATCTGGAGCAATTGCTCGTTTCTTTATTTCTATGCAAATGTGACTAACTTCAAGTGTAGTTACAGCTTGTTAAATATACACATTTTTGAGAGATTTAAATAAATGATCAGTATCTTGTTTAAAAATCCTCCATGGCACCCCATAACTCAGCACACAGTACAAATTCTGAAGCTTCACACACCAGGTCTCTAAGAGTTGTCCCCTGCCTGCTTTCCCACTGTCATCTCTCACCTCTACCACACGTACACTTTCTCTCCAGCATCCTAGGCAGTTCGGGGTTTCTCAAGCTTCTGCATTTGGGTCTGAGATGACCTTGCCCACTCTATCATCTAGCTAAATTAGTTCAAACCTTTTCCCCTAGGAATCCTCCTGAACTCCCGACTCTGACCCAGACACTTTTGCTCTTTGCTCTCAATTGTCTTATATCTACCTCTAAAATTGTACCTGTGCTGCCAAATAGTAAATGCTAATTCACTTGCCTCTACCACATTAGTTCACATTGCTTCTTTTACCCTCCATAAAGCATAATTTTTCATGGATCTGTGTCTAAGTGTTAAAGAAATGGCCACTTGGGGGACCAGCAGTTAGCGTAATGGCTATGTCTCTGGACTCCCATGTAGTCGACATTGGTTTGAGTCCCTGACCCAGTGGCTTAAACTCACCCTGGCGCAAGTGTGTGAGTGCCCAAGATCCCAAGAGGAGAATGGAGGAGAAGGGATTGTGGCGTGGCCATCCCCCCTGGGGGGTGATTTCTCACTTTCCGTCTCTCTGTCTCTCTTTGTCTTTCCAGCGAGTGCACACACCCTATAGCAAAAACCTCTAAAAAAATAAATAAATAAAATAAATGGCCAGTTGGACCATATAGTATCTGAACCGAGGATAGCCAGCCTGACCAAGAATTGATGTCTCATGTACCAAGACCTTCAATAACATGAGACTTTTTTTAATAATTCTTTTTTTAAGAATTATTTTATTTAACTTCATCTATTTATTTATTAATTTTAATTTGACCAGAGAGGGGTAGAGTGAGAGAGAGAGCATAAGAGAAAAAAATGAGAAAGCAAGCCACCAGATCTGGGACTCGAAATGCGGTCGGCCATGTGGGAGTCCAGCACCCTTAACCACCACACCACCTGCTGGCCCCCAGGAGACTTTTTAACTAGGAGATTCATCATATGATGTGAACCTAAGAATACTTCACATTATTCAATTAAATTATTCATATACAAAAATATTTTAAAATGTTCTTATATTAGGGAGAAAATTTTTGCTACATGCATTTTTTTAGAATTATGTATGTTATTTTATTTATTTATTTATTATTATTGGGTTATCTGGAGAGTCATGACACGTTTTTGCATAGAAAAACAGAAAAATACATAATGTCATTCCTGACAACCTAATAGTTTTTAAAATTTGCTATAGGACACCTGTGCTCACCAGAGAGAGAGAGAAAGTGAGAAAGCAAGCCACCAGGTCCAGGACTTGAGCCATAGTCAGCCATGTGGGAGTCCAGCACCTTAACCACCATGCCACCTGCTGGCCTTACTACGTATGTTATTAAATCACATTTAAGTTCTGAGAAGTTGCCTTTAGCTTCTGTCTCATGCCCATTTCAACCAAGAGCAAAAAGATCACCCTACTGAGGACTTGTTTTAGTCCCCCATGTTTCACGCCATAGTGTCTTTCTCATGTCTCCCGATGCAACAATTTTGGCCTTGATTTTAGCCACTTCTATAATAGTGAACTTTCCTACCTGATAGTTTCCTGCTCAGTTAGTCAAAAGTCAGTAGCTTGTGTCAGAAAACACAGATCAAACTATCTTAAATAGACACACTAAATAAGAGGCAGGGGTGAGTTTTTTGGGGGTACATGTAACCAAGAAATTCAGAACACAGCTAGATCTGAGGGTTGAAATGACATCATCAGTTATCTGCCTCTTTCTTCTTCACTGATTTTGTTCTCTGGCAGTCTCGGTGACAGGAAAGGAGCTGGTCTCACCCATAGCTCTAGCCTTACACTGTTCTTTCAGCTAGTAAATCCATTCTCAATTGCCATTTTCCTAAGAATTAAAACGTAAGTCCCAGCTTAAGTCACATTCCTGGCCAATAAAATGAATTATTCTGATCGGCAAGGGTGGGTCAAATGCCAGCCCGTAAAGCAAGAGCTAGACAGTTCCATTCAAGATACAGGGCCAAGAATACCCCCAAACAGAGGAATTATTTACTAGTAAAAGAGAGAAAGAAAAAATGTGCTGGGCAGATCAAAACTAGAGATAGCCCCTTGGGGCCAGCAGGAGGCATAACAATTACGTTGCTGGACTCCCACACAGTCAACCTCAGTTCGAGCCCCAGTCCCAGTGGCTTAAAACTCATCCTGGGCAAATGTGCATGAGTGCCCAAGATCCCAAGAGGGGAATGGAGAAGGGATTGCAGAGTGGCCATTCCCCCCACCCGGGGGGGGGGATGATTTCTTGTTTTCCTTCTCACTTTCTCTCTCTCTCTCTCTCTCTCTCTCTCTCTCTCTCTCTCTCTCTCATCTCTCTCTCCAGTGAGTGCATGTGCCCTAAGAGAAAAATCTCTACCAAAAAAAAACCCAAAACCAGAGACAGTCCCTATGTCCCCTCTTTTTGCAGTGTTTTGAGAAATGAAAAATAAGAGCATTTCTTAGTACCCTCCAAGCATTTCTACTGAAGAGCTCTTAATAACAGGAAAGTACATCAGTCAGAGTTCTACTAAAAATACAGAATCATTGTATGAAGATTATGTATGCACATATGTCCAAAGTCACTATTGCAGTTAATATAAATAGAAAACCAAGGTCAAGTGTGATGGGCTCAACTTTTCCTTGAGATATTAAATTATAAATAAACCTTTGTTTTCGCTGCACTTCTACTCTGCCTAATCCTTCTTTAATCTGACCTCTAATCTACCTACTCCATCCCATCCCCAAACTACACATGCCTTATTACTTACCCATCTATAAAACTGCCAATCATTATCGAATGCCCTCTGTATTGTAGGTCTTGATCTAATAGGGGGAATAGGACCAGAAGAAAATGAGTTGTAGGAAGGCAAAAATTGTGTCACATTCTTCTGTATCTTCCCTCATCCAAATTCCTTTCTTCCCAACATATACCAGAGCCTAATACCACACACATAGTTAATTCTCAATACATATGTATGGACTAGATAGACAAATGGCATTTAAGTATCTCACTTGCTCCATTAATATGAATGATTACTACTTTTCTCTTCATACTGCTTCTACCGCATAGGGTAATAGCATACCAAAATTTTTTTTTAACAATGCGGTGTATTTAGCAATCTAGTGGGTTGTTTGAAAAGTCATGACATTTTTTTCTATACAAAAATGTGTCATGACTTTCCTGACAACCCAATATAAAATAGTATTTTTATCTATAATAATAAAGGTATTGCAGCAATTCACATGCTCAATATTGTGGTCAGAATTCCTTGTAACTTTAATTAATTTGTAGACTGTATGGCACTGTGCTAGGTGTTTCTGAATATTTTTATCAGGAGACTGACATGATGAAAAGACTAAATTAGTCATGGAGGCATAGAGGATAGAGTGTAGAGCGAAATGTCTTAAGGCCAGGAGACTTTAAGATTATTGTAATAGTCTATGAATGAAGGAAGCTGATGACAGAGAAATTGGAAAGGGAACGTGGATTAAAAGGCATTGCAAGGGAAGAGATGAGAAGATTCAAGTTAATCAAGTTGCCATGGGGAAAAAATTCCAGCATTTGAGACTGGATGGATGAAAGAATGATGTTATCTTAATAAGTCTGGAGAAGCTGGAATGAGAGGTGTTTTTATTAATTACTTTTACCCTTATTAAGTTTGAAGTTATGGAAACATTCTAGATAGTGATGTTCATTAGGGTCTTGGAAACCTAGTCATAGAGCCAGACAGTGATGTAGTGGTCAAACAAGTGCTTTTCAAGGCTGACCCAGATGGGAAGGTTCCAGGTTCGAATCCTGAGACCTCCCTGAGTATACCAGGCACACAAGTCCACAATCCAGGACTGGCAAAAGCTAGGGGTGGGTTGTGGCATGGACACCTTGTTGGTAGTGCTGTCTTTCTGTTTCTCTTTCTATTTTTCTCA
Organism: Tupaia tana; assembly: GCA_026018925.1. Lineage (NCBI taxonomy): Eukaryota > Metazoa > Chordata > Mammalia > Scandentia > Tupaiidae > Tupaia > Tupaia tana. The sequence continues at coordinate 35,286,830 of JAKSZU010000001.1, read as the reverse complement.
TTCATAGGAAAAACAAACTCTTTAAAGAAGAAAGAAAATGTGGTAATGACACCCGTAAGTCACGAGTAGAGATTCAGATTTAGACAATACAACTTAATAAGCATCGGCAAAATCCTATTTTCTACAAATCCTGGGCTTCACATCTGTTAGATTAGATGAGTCATCTCTAGGGCATCCCCCAAAGAGAAGGTTCCTTCTACTTCTGTTCTCCTGACTTACCTGAGTGACTTTCTATTTCTGTAACCTAAAAATGGTAAAATAACAATAATAGTCAGGTAGAGAGTAGCTATTCTCTTCAAAATTATCAAACCTCTTCAGTTTCCATGGGTTTTTTTATCTCCTATTTGCTGGAGCAAGTCAGCACACATATCATTCATGCGTGATCTTCATCTGTATTCTAGCTTGAAGGAGGTTCATTAGGCTGGATAAATAGATATCTATTGGGCATATAATATGACCCAAGAACTGTGTTCATGTAAAGGAAATAAAGATGATTAAGATGCTTTCTTTCCTCTGCAGAAGCTGTAAGTCTGTGAGGAAGACATAAGCAAGTAGGTAAGGACTGTACATGAGAAAGAGGAAAAGATCTACTCTGCTTTTAGGATTGGAGAAGGCTTATAGAAAAGAGGTAACTGAAAGAACCTCTCCACCAGATGGAGAACGTGTGAAGAAAGAGGACCTTTGAGACAGGAGGGTTACATGGGAGGCACCGGGCCTATGAAACACGTGGTCTATTAAAGAACTTGAAAGAGTTGAAAGAGAACTTGAAAGAGCTCAGTTATTGGCTGGTGCATAGGATGTAAAGCACCAAATAACTAGGAATGAAGCTTAAGAATAAGGATGATGGACCAGTAGGTTGCATGAAGATTAAGGCAGTTGGATCTCACATGGCCAAGTCTGTGGTTCAAGTCCTGGACCCAATGGCTTGAAAATCATGCCAAGTGCATGTGCATGCATGTCCAAAATCTCAAGAGAAGAGTGGAGATGAAGGGATTGTGGTATGACCATCTTCCCTCCCTGAGAGGTCCTTTAAAAAAAGAAGAAGAAGGAGATAGTGGGCCTTGTCTGTTAGGGCTGTTTAATTGAAGGGTACAAACCATGGACAGTTAAGGGTCATCACATGTAAATCTCACATCATTCAACATGGTTTAAACTTGGAGCATTATTGGCTATTTCCAGTGCCTAAAAGTTTTTGCAAAACTTCTCTCCACAGGCCACTTCTCTGGACTCAACCTTTGTCATAGGGGTCACTATGATTTTTCTTGTTCAGCTAATCTGCTAATTTTCCTGATCTAAACTTTCTATATCACTCACCACACCAGCATTCCTCTTATTGTCTTCACACTGGTTTCTCCACCTCACTCTGATCTTTAAACTTGGCCTTTTATTTTTCACCCTATCCTTCACTCACCTTCTTCTGCACAATTCACATCCTAGTTCATCACCTAGCACATTACCTAGCTGATGTGCATATTTCACCCTAGATAACAGATTCAGAAATCATAGAAAGCCTCATTTACACCTTTTACACCCATTTACCTATCAGTTCCACTGCTCTCAAACAGTCTGATAACTTTCAAGTTGACAAAAATTTGTGGCAAAGGCATTATTTTACAACAGACTATTGGTGATTCTTGCTTTGCATGGTTTCATGTTAACTGAATTGTGTGCCTATCAGAACTGCATATTCTCTTTTGCAGAATTCCATGGTAACAATCTCAGTTACTACTGAGCCATGTAAAACGATGACACGGTTCCGATACGCACACAATTCAGTTAACACAGTACCATGCAAAATGAGAACTGCCTGTATTCTAATTTGATTAATGGACTAATAGGCAAAAGATTATCCCATGCATCAAATACCTCAAGAGTTCTCTTGCTCTGTTCAACTCTTTCCTCCAGTCTTTTAGCTTTTTTCGGCAACAGAAATTAGAGAGGTTGGTGGGTGGCAGGGCAGGAACATTTCTCAAGCTACCATCCTTGCTCACTTATCCTGTCAATTTTCATTGTTCCCCTTTTATTGTCATCAAGTTTATGAGAGAAAAAGATGGCATCATATTAAGGCATAATTAGGATAATAAACGGGAGCTGTGGTTTGTTTCTGGACTGATTCCAGTTGAGTAGCACATATAATCACCTCTAGCTGACTGCTTGATGATTATGACTTTGACAAAGTGGCATTATTTACTGCTAATGGATGAGATGATGATTTATTACTAATTACTCTCTTTTTCCACAATTTTTATATTATGTTAAATGAAGGATTACAGTTGAGGTAATAAATATTCACTAGGAAAAAGAATGTCTACCAGTAGGATACATGAAACTAGACTCTAAAAAGAAAAGCTATTTTGATACTCAGGACTAGATTTTGGAAAAAGTCTGTGAACTAAAGAGCAGATCACTAATCCTTTCTCCTACCTCCTCTGTGAGCTTCTCTTCCCTGTCTTCAGGGGTCTCCATCCCACTACAGTTTCTTCAAATCATTTCAACTCTTAGTTTCATTCTTCCTCTCTCCTGATAAGACATTAATGAAAACTCAGTAAAAGTACTTAAGTTGTGACACAGCATCTCTCCTGGGTCGTTTCAGAGTTTAAGAGTCTTCTGGAAAGAAAAAAAAAGAGAAGAGGAAGAAGGAGAAGAAGAAAAGAAAAGAAGAAGAAGAAGAAGAAGAAGAAGAAGAAGAAGAAGAAGAAGAAGAAGAAGAAGGAAAAGAGAAGAAATATTTCTAGATGAAAACTGAAGAAAGGATTAAAACTCATTCTTTTCTGGAAACATGTTTGTAGAGAAAGAGCAAGAATGGCAGAGAAGAAAAAGTAGCTAAATGTAAATGAGGGATCCCAACTCATAGAAACAGAGGAGAGATTTTCATGGCATGATAAAGGTTAAATTAACCAGTTAATCACATCCCTTTTGGAAGAGCGGCAGATGCAGACCAAGGTGATGCTAACCAGAGGGTAGGACTTGAACTAATGTGAAAAGTGAAATAATTCTAGTGCTGATATTGGATACAGAAGAAGGGCATAGGTAAAGAATGGCATCCAGGGTTGGCTCAAAAAGTAGTGGTTAAACCTTGTGCAAAGGAAGCTGGATTCCATATGGCCAACTGAAGTTCTAGACTCAGCTGAAAAGCTTGGAAAATGTGCCACATACATAGGTGCCCAAATCCTAATGGGATGGGGAAATGAAGGAAAAACTATTGTGGTACAATAATGCTCCATTGGAGAGTTTTCTTTCTCTTTCTCTTTCTTTCTCCCTCTCTCTCTACCTCTCTCTCTCTCTCTCTCTCGCAAGCACACGTGCTCTGTGATGATTGAAAAAAAAAAAAAAAAAAAGAATGGCACCTGCCATATTGTTTTACACAGAGGTTATACTAATTTCATTCCCATCAACAACATAAGAGGGCTTCCTTTTACCATAGCCTCTCCTGCACTTGTCATTCTTTATTTTTTTGATCCTAGCTACTCTAACTGGTATTAAATGGTATGTTATCATGGTTTCAATTTGCGTTTCCCTTGTGACAAGAAACTTTGATCATTTTTCACATACTTTTTGGGCACTTGTAAGTCTTTTTTTTTTTTTAGAGGTTTTTGCTATAGGGCACATGTGCTCACCGGAAAGACAGAGAGAGACAGAGACAGAAAGCGAGAAATCTCCTTCCAGGGGGGAGGGCCACGCTGCAATCCCTTCTCCTCCATTCTCCTCTTGGGGTCTTGGGCACGCACACACACGCACATAGCATGAGTTTAAGCCATCAGGTCCAGGACTCAAACCACAATCAACTAACTACATGGGAGCCCAGTGACATAGTCATTATGCCAATTGCTGGTCCCTATTTGTAAGTCTTCCTTGGAGAGTTGTCTATTCAGTTCATTTGCCCATTTGTCAAATTGAATTATTCATTTTCTTATGGGTGAACTGCTTGAGTTTCCTATATATCCTAGTTACCAAATCCTTGTGTGAAGTACAATTTGCAAATATTTTCTCCCATCTTGAGGATTGTCTTTTCACTGTAATTGTTGATTCCTTTGATGTGAAGAAGCTTTTTGGTTTGATGTAATCCCTCTTGTCTATTTTGGGTTATCATCTGTGCTTTGGGCATCTAATTGAAAAAAATCTCTACCTATTCCAATGTCTTCAAGAGGTTCCCCTAAGTTTTCTACAAGTACTTTTATGGTTTCAGGCTTTACATTTAAATCTTTGACACATCTTAAGTTGATTCTTGTTAATGATGAGAGATAGAGGTCTGGCTTCATTTTTTTCTGCAGATAAATATCCAGTTCTTTCAATACCATTTGCTGAAAAGACTTTCTTTTTTTCTTTTTTCTGCATTGTCTTGTACCCTTTGTCAAAGATCAGCTGGCTGAATGATTTGAAGTTTATTTCTGGATTCTCTGTTCTGTTTCATTGATCAATTTGTCTATTTTTGTGCCAGTACTATGCTGTTTTATGTATCACAGCTTTGTAGTATATTTTGAAGTCGAGTAGTGAAATGCCTCCTACTTTATTCATTTTGCACAGTATTGTCTTGGCAAAATGGGGTCTTTTATGATTTCAGACAAATTTTATGATTGTTTTTTCTACCTCCGTGAAGGATATGGAGGTTCCTCCAAAACCTACAAATATAACTACTATGTGACCAAATAATTCCTATACCCAAAAGATAGAAAAACACTCAATTGGAAAGACATTTGCACATCCATCTTTATTGCAGCATTATTCACAATCACTAGGGCAAAGAATCAACCTAAGTGTCCAAAATGATGACTGGGTTGAAAAATTGTGGCACATAGATAGCATAGAATATTACTCAGGCATAAGGAATGATACCCTATCATTTGATTCAAAGTGGGCAAATACAGAGGACTTAATGTCAAGCAAAGTGAGCCACACTTTTAAAGAGACACACTTTATATCCCCACTTACTATATCCTGAATGCCTGCTCTTTATGGAAGAAACTGAAAGATTCAAAGATATGATAGTAGACATGGTAAGTGTAGATACTAGAGACTGTAAGGGGTGGAAAGGGGGCTGGTAGCATGGGTGGTAGAGGGTGAACAGGAGGGGCAAAGAGAAGAAACATTCAACAGACAAAAGAATGTAAAGTTCTGGGGACTAGCAGATGGCATAATGGTTACGTTACTGGACTCCCACTTGGCTGACTGCAGTCTGAGCCCTGGATTCAGCAGCTTGAAACTCACACTGGGTTCATTTGCATGCATACCCAAAATCCCAAGAGGAGAATGGAAGAGAAGGGATTGCAGGATGGCCACCCCCGGGGATGATTTCTCACTTTATTTCTTAGTCTCTCCTACAGACAGCACAGATGTCTATAGGAAAAAGTTTCTCTTAAAAAAAGAAGAATGTTGGGACCAGCAGTTAACTTAATGGCTATGTCGCTGGACTCCCATGTAGTCAACCGCAGTTCGATTCCCGGACCCAGTGGCTTAAACTCACACCGGGCGCATGTGCATGTGTGCCCAAGATCCCAGGAGGAGAATGGAGGAGAAGGGATTGTGGCGTGCCATCCCCCCTGGGGGGTGATTTCTCGCTTTCTCTCTGTCTCTCTCTGTCTGTTTGGCGAGCGCACGTGCCCTATAGCAAAAAAACTCTCCAAAAAAAAAAAAAGAAGAAGAAGAAGAATGTAAAGTTCTTTTTTGGAAAATAAAAAACATGTCTTATAATTTTTGCTTTATAAAAAATATATATAAGAATGGCCAACAGGTGACGTGGTGAGTGAGGTGTTGGACTCCCATGTGGTCAGCCACAGTTCAAAGCCCAAATCTGGCAGCTTGAAATATGTCAGGCACTTGCGTGTGCATACCAAAAATCCCAAGAGGAAAATGAGGAGAAAGTATTGCAGCATGGCCATTCTTCCGGGGGGGGGGGGGGGGGTGTGAGGGAGAATTTCTTGCTTACTGTCTCTGCCTGTCTCTGTCTCTCCAGTGAGCACACTTGCCCTATAGCAAAAATCTCTCAAAAAAATGAGATAAATTTTTTCAAACAAACAAACAAAAATGGCACCCATTCATCAGAGCCTGAATGCAAGCTTAGGAGAGAGAATCAGAGATGGAACAAAGCAGACTACGATGAAATCCCCTTGAGGCCGGGAACAAACCACCATTTCATATTTCTTTGTATTCTTCACAATGTCTAGTACAATTCCTGAGCACAGAAAATGTTCTGAAACTATTTGTTGACTGATTTTTGGCAGATAGACTAAAGTAATGAGGAACAACATTTTCTGCATGCAGATCAATTAGTAACATTTTTTTTAAGGTTTGCCAACCACATTTGTAAAAGATACCATTTTTTTATTATTAGAAATTGCAACATCATCAACTTAAGCATTTTTTTATTCCCCTTTTTACTAGATTTTTCATTGTTGGCTAAAATTTCATATACTTTATAATTAGCACACACAGCAGTATCTAATTTTAATGTTGTTCCTTGATCAAATTTTATTGTTGAGTAAGTTGCTTTTGAAGTTGGTTTATGTTATTTTTTTTCTTGGTTGAATTTATAGATCTTTTATTATTATGGTTTCTTTTAGCATCTTTTTATATTGTGCATTTTCCTTTGAATTCCAGATTGTAAAAAAAGAATTGTTTTATTAGGTAATATAATATAAAATAAATTCAACAGTGTCCTGAATTTTATGGCATATTTATATGTCATCACTGAGTGTCAGCGGAAGGGACCACCTTCCCCCCCTAATCCTTAGTATTCACCAGACACGCTTATACTCCAGCAACAAACACTCTTGCCAATGCCCACATGCTCAATTGATCTGAAAAAGTGGTGTTGGCCTGGGTCCTGAAAGATGAGTAGGAGTTCATCAGGCAGAAGAGACAGGGTAAGATATTTTAGACGTAGAAAACTATATTTCGGGGCCAGCAGTTGGTGTAATGGCTATGTCGTTGGACACCCATGTAGTCAACCGTGGTTCGAGTCCTGGACCTGGTGGCTTAAACTCACACCAGGTCCGTGTGCGTGTGTGCCCAAGATCCCGAGACAAGAATGGAGGAGAAGGAATTGCAGCGTGGCCATCTCACTTTCTGTCTCTGTCTCTCTCTGTCTTTCTGGCGAGTGCACGTGCCCTATAGCCAAAACCTCTCCAAAAAAAAAAAAAGAAAGAGAAGAAAAGAAAACTACTTTTCAAGGCAGACAGAACGGGGAGCTATGAAAAGGTCAGTGTAGTAAAAAAATATAGGATATATAAGGGTAGAAAGGGAGAAAAAAATGGCTAGAAAGGTTGTTAAACTACTAACAATTTGCATGGACAGATTTTAACCTAGGGACAACTGGAGGCTCTAAGGCCTAAGAAAGAGAGTAATATGATTACATCTGTATTTTAGAAAACTGACACTGGCACAGTGTAGAGGATAGACTTAAAAGGAAGGGAGCTGGGGCCAGCCCCAGGCCTAGTGGTTAAGAGAGCTGGATCCCTGGAGACAAGCAGGTAGCATAATAGTTATGTCACTGGACTCCCACGTAGTTGACCACGGTTCAAGTCCCAGATCCAGCCGCTTAAAACTCACACCAGGCATGTGTGTATGTGTGCCCAAAATCTCAAGAGAATGGAATAGAAGGGATCGCAGTGTGGCCAACCCCCTAGAAGGTGATTTCTTGCTCTCTGTCTCTCTGTCTCGTTCTGCCTCTCTAGGGAGCACACATGCCCTAAACCAAACATCTCTCTTAAAAAAAAGAAAGAAGAGAGAGAGAGAAGTGGATTCCGCATGGCCAACCACATGGTTCTATCCCTGATCCAGGGTTGAAAAACACGCCACAGGTGTGTGCACATGTGCCCCAAATCCCAAGAATATGGGGAAATGGAGAAGAGATTGCCGTATAACCACACCCCACTGAGTGTGCTTTCTCCCTTTCCCTCTTTGTCTTTCTGTTTGTCTTTCTAGTGAGCACACATGCCCTCTGGCAAATTAAAGAAAAATAAAATAAAAAGGAGAAAGTTGAAGAGACTAGTTGGTGGTTATCCTGGTGAGAAAGTAAAAGGTGAAGTATTCAGAGAAGAGTGGACAGCCTCCAGGGATAACTCAGGAGAAGAATCAACATAACATAACTTACTAGATCTGTGAGCAATAAAGAGATGACCCCAGCATTTACAATTTGATGCTGAATGTGTGTGAGAAATATTGTATGAAAGTTTCTGTATTTTTGGTACCATTGCCCACCAGGCTTTATTTTGTAAAGTACTCTGGGCTAAATCAAGTAAATAAATACATACTACAGGGGCCGGCAGATGGCATGGTGGTTAAGGGTGCTGGACTCCTACATGGTCAACCACAGTTCAAGTCCCAGACCTGGGACTTGCTTTCTCACTTTCCCTCTCTCTCTCTCTTACTCTGTCCCTCTTTGGTCAAATTAAAAATAAATAAATAAATAAATAAATAAATAAATAAATAAATAAATAAAAAGTTAAAATAATGCTTTCAGATAAAGAAAAGGAAAGGAAAGGAAAGGAAAGGAAAGGAAAGAAAAGAAAAGAAAAGAAAAGAAAAGAAAAGAAAAGAAAAAAGAAAGAAAAGGAAAGAAATACATACTAGAAAAAAGAATAACATCCTTTGAGCGCCAACTAAGTGCTGGCTTTAAGCTAAACACTCACATTTAGTCCTCATAAAAGCCTTATGATGAAGATAATATTATCTTCTTTTTATAGATTGAGAAACCAATGCAGAGAAGACATTAATAACCTACCCAAAGTCATAAAGGTGGTAAATGGCAGACCCAGAAAATTCAAACTCAGGGTTTTGGGCTTTGAAACAAATATCAATATTTTTTCCACCACCTAATATTGCCTTTGAATAGACTAACATATATCTTCATAAAACTCTATATTTCTGTGAGTAATTTCATCACAGAGAATTCAAGTGCTTTGAATTTCCACGCTGGAATTAATAGAGAAAAGGAATTACACAGTTATTCTAAAATTCTGAGTAGACATAAAACACTGATACCTCAAGTTCCATTAGCAGTGTTAAAACTGGCTGGTGAGTGGCCATTAGGATTGCTTTGTGTCAGGTCCTGAACATTCCCCAATAGTATTAACAGTAGCAATAAAAATTACTTGCAACAAAATGTACCACTTGGAATATAGATTTACATTTAGTCAGAAACAGACTATTTTTTAAATTTCTAAGAAATATAAGTACATTTTTTTCCAAGACAGGGCTGAGGGAATCAGTCTCAGAGCACAGTCTGTCTGATGGGCCCTTCCTCCCCTTCTCAGGAGGGATTTTGGAGGCAGGCAGGTCCACAGGGCATGAACATCCCCCACACCCAATGTAGAACGAGGGTGCAGACAATCCCAAACCAGGCCCTTCCCAGCAGTGTCTTGGCAGATTGGCTTCTATGCACCACTGGGGATGGTCCAGGGCGACTTCATGCTCAGCCCTGAGGCCAGAAGCACATCCCTTGTCTCCAGAAACTTGCAGGTGGTTCCTTAATACTTTGAAACTGGGTCATGTTTTCTCCAAATCAACACTAAATTTTCCCTTTTAACAACATATGTCATGTCCAGTCTCTATGGGTGGATTTTTGTCTATTCAACTACAAATAGAAAGCCCAGAGAGGATGTTTTTCAGACCTTCTGTCAAACTTTGGAATCACAGTGACCCCCAAATATGCCTCAAAATAGAAGAAATGGAGGCTCTAAGAGAGTCTTGAACCTAGCACCTCCCTCCCACCTGCTGTCTCACACACACCAGTCTCTCCCATCCTAGCACCAGGCCAGCCTGGATGCAGCTTTCACCACAGGGACCCAGGGCCAGAGCAAGACAGAGCTGGACATTCCAGGGCCTGGGAAAAGCACTGTACAGAGATCGCTGGGCACTGACCCAGAAAGCACGCTTTTCTCCAGCTGTTTGAACAGCAGCCACAGGCTTATCTCCGCAGGCAGCCACTTTACTGGAAAATCAGGGGCTGAGGGAACTCAGCCTCAGGCCCACGTGCCCACTGAGTCTCTCTGGCCAGCCCAAGGAGGCCAGGGCTAGGCCAGGGGACTTTGAATGTTTTCATTTTCACACTCCAACTTTATAGGTGAGAAGGCTGAGGCGAGAGAAGGGAAATAGCTTACTTGTGACCACACAACAAGAGGTTACAAAGCTAGAGAGCAGCTAGTCACCTCAGCTCCCTCAGTACAGCACAATCTCCCCATATAGGGGACTTCCAAAAGAAAAAATCCGCCATTATTCATGTGTGCCAGGGAGTGGAAACATATATATAAAACTTTGAGAATAATGCCATAAACCACTTATTTATGTAACTGTTTTTAAAAAGAAAATTGATATTCTGATTGCTTTATATAAAGACTATCATAATACACTAAAAAATGAAATATAAGTACACATTTTTAAAATTTGTGGAAAATGAATTTCTAACAAGATGCAGATAGATTGGCTGGTTGATTGGTTGCTATCAGTCCATGTGTGCTACTGTAACAGAGTAAAACAGACTGGATAATTTATAAAGAATGGTAATTTATTGGCTCACAGGTCTTGAGGCCGTTAAGTCCAAATCAAGGGTCCACAGGTTTGGTGTCTGGTAAGGGCCTAGTCTCTGCTTCCAAAATGGCACCTCAATTCACTCAATAAAAACAAATTATACCACTTATATGTGCCAGTCATGTTCTGTGTGCTGGAAATATATAGTGCAATGAACAAGATAGTCAGACGTAGAGTTTAAATTATATAAATGGAGAGTTACGCTGGGAGTAGAAGGTGGTACATAGTAAAACACAATGCTTTGCAAGGTAATCACATACCACAATGAAAGGTTCCCAATTCCAGTCTGGAGACCTCCTGAGTGTGCTGGTCACACATTTGCCCATTATCCAGGGATTACGGAAGGCTAGGTGTGGATCCCAGCATCAAGACCCTGTTAGAGATGTTGTCCCTCGGCCTGTGTATTTCCCTGTCTCTCTTGATCATGGAAGAAATAAATAAATCAACTTAAAAAAATGAAAAAGATGAGAGTGGAGTGAAAAGTAGATGGTAACTCAGCAAAAAAGCATAGATCATTCCAGAAAGTTGATTCATGCTATAAAGACATCTAAACCTGATGATAGTAGAGGACTATTTTAGGCAGGCAGGCAGGGACTCCTGAGAGAGCAGTATATGAACTGAGGTTTGAGGGTTAAAGAGAGTTTTACACAGACAAAGGTCTGGGAACAAAACTTTCCAGCAGAAAAGGTGGATAACACAAAAGTCTTTTTTTTTTTTTTTTTTGGAGAGGTTTTTGCTATAGGGCACGTGTGCTCACCAGACAGACAGAGAGAGACAGAGAGACAGAAAGCGAGAAATCATGCCCCCAGGGGGGATAGCCACGCCGCAATCCCTTCTCCTCCATTCTCCTCTTGGGATCTTGGGCATGCACGCACACGCGTCCAGCGGGAGTTTTAAGCCACTGGGTCCAGGACGTGAACCAAGGTCGACTATATGGGAGTCCAGTGACATAGCCATTATGCTAACTGCTGGTCCCGATTGATAACACAAAAGTCTTAAGGCAAGGATGAGTTTGAGGTTAGAGGAGGAAAAAAGCCAATGTGGTTAGACCAGAACTGGGGGAAAGTACATGGGAGAAGTTTAGAGAGTCAGACAAGGGCACCTCGTCGGGGGGGCTATAAAGCGCATGGATGGCAAGATGACTAGCTGTCCACCAAAGATTTGTGGTGCCCCTTCCATAGTACCCTTCCCTGTGGGCCTGGGAAATGCCTCTACACCAGACATTGTAGTTACTAGCTTCTAGGTATGGCCATGCAACCAATTCTCAACAATGAAATGTGAACAGTTGCAATATATTAGTGCCACAACAGTTAAGGAACAGGTGTGCCTTTTCCACCTACTCTTCTGCCATCTGCCAGCTAGATGCAGAAAACTCTGGAGCTCTAGTGGATGACAGGATCACAAGATGAAAAACCTGGATCCCTGAATCACCATGTGGAGAAAAATTGCTCAAAACCAGGAACACCTGCGCTGAACTGTTATATGAGCCAGATATAATTTGCATGTGTGAGACCACTTAAAATTTGAGCTTCATTTATCATCTTAACTAATATACACTGCTAAAAAGCTTGGATTCTATTCTAAGTGCAAGCAAATACCACTAGAATGTTTTAGAAAGAGAATGAAAGTGAACTGATTCATGTTAAAGACCACTGTGACTGCCATGTAGAGACCGGAGGCAAAAGAAGCTGAGAACTCTGAGGGGAGAATGAACAGAATTGGTGGTAAGAGGAGAGGTGGGGAGAAATTCACAAATTTGAGATCTTCTTTAGAGAATAAGCCAAGGATCCTTTAGTGTTTGGTTGTCAAGGGTGAAGGAAAGAAGAGTCATAAGAGACTCCAAGCTTGGTATTGTACCCTCTGGTAGGAAAGTCAGAGGGACATATTCAGGAGACAGTCTGAATTTCTTTTGGTTATGCTATGCTCATTGTGCAACTAAGAAACCTAAATTTAGTATTTAGTGGTCATACAAAAATGCAAACACACACATACATCTATATATATGGTGCAAATCCTAAAGAAAACCCTATAGTAACTTTTTTTTTTTTTTTTTGTTCTGTTTTGTTTTTGTTTTTGCTTTTGGAGAGGTTTTTGCTATAGGGCGCATGAGCTCGCCAGACAGACAAAGACAGAGAGACAGAGAAACAGAAAGTGAGAAATCACCCCCCAGAGGGGATGGCCACGCCGCAATCCCTTCTCCTCCATTCTCCTCTCGGGATCTTGGGCATACACACACATGTGCCCAGAGTGAGTTTAAGCCACCGGGTCTGGGACTCGAACCACGGTCAACTACATGGGAGTCCAGCAACATAGCCATTTACGCTAACTGCTGGTCCCTATAGTAACTTTTTTTACAATCAGTGAAGGAAAAGAAAATTCTAGTCTTAGAATAAGTGTATTATTAAAGTCATTGAATACTAAACTTTTCATTATTGAAAGTATAACAAACTTAAATAATAAAATGAAAGTCTGAATGAATTATATGGCAAATTGGTGAATGATGAAATTCTATGTCTAACACTGCTGTCCGTGCAAATGTTGAATGAGATATCTTTAAACATCAGTTACCATTTTAAATATTGGTTACCTTTTTTTTTTTTAATTTGCCAGAGGGCATGTGTGCTCATCAAAGAGAAACACAGAGAGAGAGAGAGAGAGACAGAGGGAGAAAGTAGCTTCCTAACAGGACATGATCATGCCACAATCCCTTCTCAGTTTCTTCATCATGCTGGGATTTGAGGTTCACATGCACACTCACCCTGTGTGTTTTTCAAAGCTTTGTATCTAATGGAACCACGCAGTAGGCCACAAGGGATCCGGCTCCCTTAACCACTAGGCCATGGGGCTGGCCCTTGGTTACCATTGTTAAGCTAATTTTTTTTCATTCATCCAATGTAAATATATATTTTTCAAATACTGCAAAGTCTTAGAGGTCTAAAGAACTTTAAGTTCATGCAGTAAAATCTTCATAATTTAAAAATAATACATCATGGTCTCATAAAAAATGCCTTGACCAAGGTTACAAAGATAAGCAGTTGGGAGACCAGCAGTTAGCGTAATGGCTATGTCACTGGACTCCCATGTAGTCGACCACAGTTCAAGTCCCGGACCCAGCGGCTTAAACCCACACCGGGCGCATGTACGTGCGTGCCCAAGATCCCAAGAGAAGAATGGAGGAGAAGGGATTGCAGCATGCCCATCCCCCTAGGGGGTGATTTCTCACTTTCTCTCTCTCTCTCTCTGTCTTTCTGGTGAGTGCATGCGCCCTATAGTGAAAACTTCTCCAAAAATAGAAAAAAAGAAAGATAAGCAGTTTACCAGATTTGAAACCCAATGTTGTAAGTCCAATTTTCTTCAGTCTTTAGACATTTCAAAACCATATGAAAAACTAGAACCTCTGAAGCCAAAATATGTGGACAATATGTTTCACTTTATAGTAGGTTTCCACAACCAAATATTTTCATGAAAATAATTGACTGTACTACCCAAAAAGGAGTCAACAGAAATCTTGAACTCAAAAATTCAAGTTTACACTCTAACTTTTTTCTGCCTTTCTCTTTAATCATTTGCCTTGAATTTTGTAATAATAGACATGATGTTAGAGTAAGTAAAAAACAAACATCTGGGCTTTCAAAGTGCCTTGTTCTGTCTATGAGAACCATGTAGAAGAATCTAGAATAAACACTAAAAGATTGTCTACTGATACTTTAGTTTTCATTAGAGAAACATGAGACCTTTAGTGAAACTATTTTTTTTTTTTCAGAATTTGCTATAGGGTGCAGTGTGCTCACCAAAGAAAGAAAGAAGAAAAAGACACGGGGTGGGAGAGAGTGAGAAATTATCCCCCCGGGGGATAGCCACACTACAACCCTTTCTCCTTCATTCTCCTCTGGGGATTTTGGGCAAGCGTGCACATGTGGCTGGTGTGATTCTCAAGTGGCTGGCTACTGAAACCACAGACTCAGTCATGTGGGATCCAGCACCTTAGCCTCCATTCCAACTAATGGCCCAGCAACACAAATATTTTAACTGGGACTTCATCTAATGTCTCTAAGACTAATATCAAAGTTGAGATCAAGGAGTTATACTTCCTATATTTCAAGGTCCCTCCCTAAAGGACTAGCTAAGAAGTGGCTAACACTGGTTCTAGGACCTTATTCTATCATCCACAGCATGCCAGGATAACAGAGTTTTTTGTTTTTTTGTTTTTTTTTTTAAGAGAAATTCATGGGAGTGGTTTTTCTGTCTCTGTCCCCAGGGAAAAGGGGTATGCTCACTAGAGAGACAGAGAAAGAGAACATGAGAAATCACCCCCCAGGGGGGATGGCCACACAAAAATCTCTTCTCCTCCATTTTCCTCCTGGGATTTTTGGGCACACATATGCCCAGTGTGAGTTTCAAGCCACCAGATTTGGGTATCGAACCATGGTTGGCCATGTGGGAGTCTAGCACTTTAACCACTATGCCACCTGCTGGCTCCAAGAAATAACTCTTAGGAGAACTTTGTCCTCTGAGAGATCAACCATCCCTGAAAAATTAGCAAGCTGAGAAGATGATAGAGTGAGTCAGCCTAAGGCAAGATAAAGATTCTTTGGGCCAAGGAGCGGAACCTGGCTTAGGACCATCTTGAAAGGACTCTGCCTATAGGACTCGTATTTCTCAGAGGGGTGAATAGCCATAGAAAATAATCAAATCTGTCCCAAGAGATCAGCTAGGGAATCCACTATCTTTCACAGAACAGAGCTTCCTAAGTGTGTGAGAGGGAACTCCTCAGTTACCCACCAAACACACCCATGAGAAATCCAGCTTTGGGGTATCCGCCACACAGAGAATACTGAAACACAATTATCCAAGCACCAGACAAGTCAGAAATTGACACCATCTACTTCGCTTTCCTTGGAAGCTCAGCTCCAGAATAGTCTGGAACAGCTTTCTGCATGAGGGACTTAGAGTGAAAGGGCAAAGTGGAGAGTTGTAGAGAAACTAGGCCACGACTCACTGCATATCTACAGTCCTGGAGAATTATATCTGTCTGAGCATGGGAGAGAAGAGGGCATGTTGGGGAAGGAGTTTCAATTAAATGGGAGATTAAAGTTGTTATATTAGAATGTCCTGTGCTATTTTTTTCTTTTTCATTTTATATTTTGAAAGTTTGCCAGAGGGTGCACGTACACATCAGAGAGAAAGAGAAAGGAGAGGGGAAAGTGAGGAAGTACCCTCTATGGAGCATGGTCACATTGCAATCCCTTCTCTGCCACTTCTCCTTTCTTACAGAATTTTAGGTACAGATGCATATATGCCTGGTGTGTTTGTTAAGTCACTGAGTACTGGACTCATCTATCTGCCTTAATCACTCCGCCACTAGCTGGACTGTTATTTTATTTAATATTTGAAAATGGGCCTTTGTTAACACTTGGAATCCAAGAATGAAATTTGAAAGTTGTCACTAAGACCAAAAACAAAACAAAACAAAACAAAACAAAACAAAAAAAGAAAAGAAAAACAAACAAACAAAAAAAAAAGAAATCTGATCAAGGGGGACCAGCAGTTGGCATAATGGCTATGTCTCTGGACTCCCATGTAGTCAACTGCGGTTCAAGTCCCAGACCTGGTGGACTTAAACTCAGGCTGGGCACGTGTGCATGTATGCCCAAGATCTCAAGAGGAGAATGGAGGAGAGGGGTTGCAGTGTGGCCATCCCAACTAGGGAGTGATTTCTCACTTTCTTGTTCCTCTGTCTCTCTCTGTCTTTTTGGCAAGTGCATGTGCTCTATAGCAAAAACCTCTCAAAAAAAAAGAAATCTGATCAAGTATAATTGAGGTCAGTCGTTACAAGTAATCCATTAAGTAAACCCTGCCAAGTTTAGCACATTTAATAAGCCAGTTATAATTGTAACAACAAAAAAGCCACCAATAAGACACAGAGTTAAGCATAAGAAATAGAGTCAGGTCACAGCTCATATATCCATGCTTCTTTTCCACCCAAATCCAGTTTCATTGTGCGTGTAGCCAGGTAAAATGAGCTTATAAGGAGACTGAGAATAATTTTTAAACAATTTACATATTAATTGTAAAAAATAAATTTGATGGGCCAGACAGTGGCATATCGACAACAAAGGAAAGTCCCAGTTCACGTCCTGGGGCCTCTCTGTACATGCCATGTACATATATACATTCCCATGATCCAAACTTGCTAAGCCTCGGGGTAGCTAACTATGTAAACAAGATAACCCTGCTGGGGAACCAGCAGTTAGCGTAATGGCTATGTCGTTGGACTCCCACGTAGTCGACCGCGGTTCGCGTCCTGGACCCGGTGGCTTAAAACTCACGCCGGGCGCATGTGCATGCATGCCCAAGATCCCGAGAGGAGTAATGGAGGAGAAGGGATTGTGGCGTGACCATCCCCCCTGGGGGGTGATTTCTTGCTTTCTGTCTCTCTGCCTCTCTCTGACTGTCTGGTGAGCGCACGCGCCCTATAGCGAAAACTTCTCTAAAAAAAAAAAAAAAAGGTAACCCTGCTGGAGGTTTCTCTCTCTCTCTTTCTTCCTATCTCTTTTTCTCTCTCTTTTTCATAAATAGAAGAAATTAACTTTTCATAAATAAATAAACAAATAACTTTGAGGAATTTTTTAAAGGATAGCAAACAAATGTAAATGATGACAAGACCAGGGAACTGGGAAAGCATATTTATTAGGCAACTTCAATGTGCTAAGTGGTATTTAGAGGCATTAAAAAAAAAGAATTAGGAGATGTGATTCCTGTTCTTGGAACCAGCTGGATGAAATGAATCCATGCTTAAAAGGAAAAAAAGAAAAAGACGAAACCACTACAGCAAAGAATAATAAAGCAAAGTAAGTCTGATCAAGCGCTGCCGTAAGGGGCAGAGGATGTACTCCTGTGTGAATGCACACGCATGGAGGTGGAAGCATGGTGAAGAGGATTTGTGTAATAACCAAAGGGGAAACAGGCCGTCCAGAAAGACAGAGAATACTGAACTGCCTTCCTCATGCAGATTGCAAAACTCAGATAGAGGTGATCCCAGGTAGTCACTGGTGGTTTCTATTATACCAGCAACCTTTGGTAGTCTTACTATGGGGGGTAAAGAGAAATGAGCACCTAAGACATCATTAAGTAGCCGTGCTAAGAAGTTTTCTGTTGGGAAGCACGCCGTGGGGAAATGGTTGACGGGATTTTTTTCTTTCCTGAGCAGAAGGGAAAAGTCAGGTGACAGTCTCAACCTGTCAGGATGCTTCAGGGCAAATGGTGATGGTTTTGGATTTCTAAAATTCACTGAAGGAAATAAATGGAGTTAAACTGGACTATAAGGAAATAAGAATGTCTAAAGCTACTGTCAACCTAAGAGAAAACTGAGGCAAAGGAAGTAAAGCAAAAGCGTTCATTCGAGCTCCAGTTGAGGATGATTTCCCAGATACCACAATGTACAAGTTGGCCTGAATATGTGTATTAAGGTTGTACAGGTTTCAGGGTGATTTTAAAGGCAAAACACGGTAAGTGTGGAAAGGATTACATCGTTGTTCTGGGGTCAGTAATGAGGATGAACTGACGCACCCTTTGTTATCGCTGTTATTGTTGGCATTGCTGGACAGGGAATTTTCTGGGCAGATGTCTTTGCAGAAGTAGTTTTTGTGACAATTTCTGTTATCAGACATTTTTGTGTGAGGAATGCCTCCTTCAAGGTCGTCCCCAGCTTGGTTTAGTCAAGAGTTTAACACAAGCTGACACAAATGACTCCATTTTGATTTAACAACTTTCACAATACATCAATGAAATAATGAAGGCTGAACTGCAGTTCACTCAGAGAAACTATGGGTAATTTAGTTGAAAAAAGGATTTCTTTGAGTTCAAATTTGACCAGGACAAGAGCCCCTTTGTCCATTTGAAACTTCCCCAGTGTCTTCGCTCTCCACTATAGCACATGACCTTGGTTTCAGGTCATTCTATGAGTCAATCACTTGATCAATCACCTTTGAGATTCCAAGAAGACATTCCAAGCACATGGGTGGTTTAGTGGTATCAGTGATGCAGCTTTGACAAGCCTTCCTGTCTATTTCTAGGTGGTTAATCATTGCATAATAGCCCTGCTATTCTATTTGCTGTAACTTGCGAATTTTCTGTCCACAGTCAGGAAACATTATAAGAAGTTCTGTGTTTTTAGTATAGCAAAACATTTGAAAGAGAAGAAGAGAACACTCTGAACATTGGGAAAAGCTATTTAGGTTAGATTTTTGTCAGTTAATGCACATTAAGTGATGCTGACCCAGATATTTCAATTTCGACTCTTTTTCTACATCCACTAAAAGATCCTGATACCAGCAAGCTTGTGGTCTGGCAAGATGGGAGTATTATCCTGTAGTCCCACCAGAATCCTTCATCTTAAACATGGCCTTAGCCATGGTTAGTGCGGCAGTACCATTCTCTCACTTTGGTATGATTTCTTCACTTAAAACCGATGAAAGAGAGACCTGTATATAGGGTAAGGTCATCTCTGTCCTGATTTTTTAATCTGGAAAATTTCAGTTATAGAGGCTTCTTTTGTTTGTTTTTACATTTAATGGAGGCAATACTGGGATCTAAAACACAGGTCTAGGTCTGATTATTTTCTCAAAAAAATAACATCGTACTTCTGCAAAACTAGTTAATCTCTCTTTCTACCACAAGGTGTTAACTGTAGATTATAATAGACTACTGAACAGTACAAGCCAAAATTACAACTTCTGATTAAGTATGATGGCCTGCCTGCTGAATCACCAGTATGAAAACCTATGCTTGAAGACTGTGGAGCCCAGGATGATATGAATGGCCACTGTTTGTAGTAACAGTATGATTTCTTTTTGTCTTTTTTATTTAACTCTTTAGTAACACATCTGATCCTTGAAATTTTGAAGCCAGAGCCCAATTGAAACAATCAAGAAAGAGTGAACACAGTGAGATACCATGTCACCTGAGTTAAATGCCTATTAGCAAAAAAAGAGAAAAAAAAACACACAGTAAATGTTGGTAAAGCTGAAGAGAAAGGGACACTCTTTTACACTGTTGGTAGGATGTAACTTAGTACAGCCATTATGGAAAACAGTATGGAGATTCCTCAAAAAACTAAAAATAGTACTGCCATATGATCCAGCGTTCCCACTACTAGGCATCTACCCAAAGGAAAGGAAATCAGCATGTTTTAAAAATGTCTTCACTCCAGTGTTTGCAGCACTATTCACAATAGCCAAGAAATGAATCAAGCCTGTCAACAATGAATGGATAATGAAAATGTGGTATATATTTAAAGTGGACTATCATTCGACCATTGAAAAATAAAAATGAGGTCCTGTCATTTGCGACAACAAGGACAAACAGGGAAAACATTATGCGAAGCCAAACAAGCCATATACAGAAAGAGAAATACCTCGTATTCTCACTCATACATGGGAACTAAAAATATTGACCTCATATAGAAGATAGCAGTTACTAATGGTGGGAAAGGGTGGGAGGAAGAAAGACAGGAAGATATTGGTTAAGAGATACAAAATTACAGTCAGCATGATAGCATAGTAGGATAACTATAGTTAACAATAATTTATTATATAGTTCAAACAAGCAAAGGAAAAGATTTTTGGATGTTCCTAAAACAAAGTAACAATAAATGATTTAGATGATGGATATATAGTTACCCCAATTTCATCATTTCACATTGTATTTATGTACAGAAAAATCACTGTACCCCACAAATACAAGGGTTCTTCAAAAATTTCATAGAAAATACATATTATGAGAAAACTGTGCAGACCAACCCTGTGGCCTGATGGTTTAGGGAGTTGGAACTTACATGGCAACCATGTGGTTAGAATCCAGGATCCAGCAGCATGAAAAACACACCAGGCACATGTGCATGTGTGACCAAATCCAGACAAGATGAAGAAATGCAGGAAAAGAGATTGTGGCATAACCATGCCCTACTGAGGGGTGTTTTCTCCCTCTCCCTCTCTCTCTCTCTCTCCATCTCTCTTTCTCTGACAAGCATATATGACCTCTGGCAGATTAAAAAGAACAAAAAGAGAGAAAAGCTATACATGTATTTCAATTTTTTTTCACCAAAATAAACTTGTACTCTAAGTCGATTTTCCACAAACTTTTGAAGTACCCTATCTGTAGTTAATATGTCAACGAATTTTTTTTTTTAAGGACATAGTGGTTAAGATGCTAGACTTCCCCATGGCCAATCATGGTTTGTGTCCCAGACCTGGTGACTTAAAAATCACACTGAGTGTGCATGCATGCATGCCCCAAATCCTGAGATATGACTAGAAGAGAAGGGATTTTAGCATGGCCATGCCTTGGAGGTGATTTCTCACTTTCTCTCTCTCTGTCTCTCTCTCTCTCTGGCGAGTGCACATGCCTCATGTCAAAAACCTAAAAAAAATAAGAACTATAGTCAAGAATAGTTAAGTAGTCAAGAATCAGTAAGTAACAGATAAAAGCTGAGGAATGATAGGCAGCATTTACTGATTCACTTGGCGAGTGTTTATGAGCACACGCCATGTGCCAGGTGCTGAGGTTCTGGGGGCCATACAGTGACCGCAGTTCAGATCCCAAATCAGCCTGAAAACTCTTGCCTGGGAGCCCAGAATCCTGAGGAGGTAGAGGGCTAGGGGAGGGGATTAACAGTATGAGGAGACCCTGTCAAGGGTGCTTTCTCCTCTCTCTTTCATGTGTGCACATGCACACACTTTCTGTCATGAAAAGAGAGAGAGAGCAGTAAATCAAGCCTGAATCACACAAGTTAGACTACTTTGTTTGCTATCTCCTGCACTAAAGTGCGCTGACCCAGCTCTAGAATGATGTCTATATGACTGTGTAATATCCAAACATTAACCCTTGAGCAACCTCAGATATTATGAAAGCTAGTAGATCAATCACTTAAGATGATTTTGGTGATAAGTAATAGAAAACCCAACTCAAATTGGAATTAACAATAAGGTTAATTTACTGGGTCATGTAACAAAAAGTCCAGAAATTATGTAGGCTTTGAGGATAATCTGATTAGGACTCTGACTCAAAATGTTGCTGTTCCATTGTCTCTTCCTTCCCTCAAGTATCAGCTTTACTTCCAGGTTGGTCTCCCTCCTGGTGATAAAATGGAAGCTGTAATTTAAGGTTCACATTCCCTTATCAGATCATCCAGAAAGGAGAGAAATCTTCCCAAGCAATGGACAAAAGTCATAGGCCCACCTCTGCACCAATCACAGTGACAAAAGGAAATATATTTTTCTGATTGATTTGGGACAATTGTAGTTTATACCTGAACCTGGCCGGTCATTCCAGCCAACCTCATGACTACTCTTCCAATGAAGGAATAAAGGCTGGGGGAGAAAAATCACAATAACAAACTTAAATATTCATCTTAGATAATCAACTTTAGAAAAATAAGGTTTACCAAATGCTTTCTCTTTAGGCAGAGGACAGTGAGTTGCTGAAAAAGGCATTCACTCATCTTTGTTCACAAAGATCTCAGAAGATCTCAGAATATGCAGGACAATTAAGATGATTTAACTATTTCTCAATAGCATTTCCTTTTAAAAAGGATTATTAACAAACCTGCTCTATCTTTACCCCTCAGAAAGACATTATTATATTGAACAGAAAATAAACAGCCCTCCACCCTGGAGAGTAACACTATCACCATCTTCCAAGTTTTTTCACTATGTAAACATTCATGAAGAGATAGTCCAGACAAAAGCTGCCAAGTCTTCTGATTGCAAGATGTATGAAGGTACAAGAGAGCCAACGATAATTGTCTCTCAGTGATAGCAGACGACAGAAAGTTGTAGAAACCAAGAGACACACAAAGAGTAGGCAGCAAGTAGTAACAGCAGACGCCATGGGATAGAGCAAAAGAAAATAGAAATGAAAGCCATTTCATAACAGCAGGATGAAAAAGCAGGAAAGGCCACATCATCTTCATTGCCAGTGGAAGTGTGTTGATATTTATAAATATGAACCAGAATCATCTTCGTTCATTAAAATAGATCATGCAATATTCACAAAGACATTATCAGCAAATGTGAAACCATTTTGTTTGCAAATGGAAATGTCTCTGGGACCAGCAGTTAGCGTAATGGCTATGTCACTGGACTCCCATGTAGTCGCCCGCGGTTCGAGTCCCGGACCCAGAGGCTTAAACACGCCGGGTGCGTGTGCGTGCGTGCCCAAGATCCCGAGAGGAGAATGGAGGAGAAGGTATTGCGGCATGGCCATCCCCCCGAGGGGGTGATTTCTCACTTTCTGTCTCTCTGTCTCTCTCTCTGTCTCTCTGGCAAGTGCACGTGCCCTATAGCAAAAAAAAAAAAAAAAAAAAAAAAAAAAAAAAAAAAAAAAAAAAAAAAACTCTCAAGAAAAAAAAGAGAGAGAGAATGGAAATGTCTCATGTTATCCACCAACCTGCTCTATCACCCTAGTCAAGAAAGTCAAGCAGTAATCTCAGGCTGTGTGAGACTTACAGGTGTTGTGGAGATTTGTATCAGGTAGATGTGAATTAAATACTGCAGGTGATTTACCCCAGAAAGCTAAACACTGAGAACTATCTCTATCACAGTAGCTATTTATGTTAAAGAAATTGATTTTGTGCTCTTTAGTTTCCTACATTTTATCTCTTACTTTTTTATTATTATTATTAATCCAACTTTCTTCTCTAGACAAGAACTGTTTATTGTTATTTGTGACTGGTAATAGAAGCTGGATGATTCTAGATATACCCTTATTAAAGTCAACACAACAATTATCTCAAAGGGGAATACATATATTTATTTTAGACACTAACTTGGCTTCTGTTTCCAATTCGTCTAGTTATGGCTAGTTCATTGTGCTTCATCTCCAAAAAACAAATATTTCAAAATTTTTACATTAAGTGTACATTCAGATCAGGCATCTTAATTTGCTACTACCTCTTATTTATATTGTAGTAAGCATTTTATTCACTTCTACAACAACAACAATAAAAAAAACCCTTCCTGTTCATTGATAATTAGATGTTTTGCTTCATTTGGATTTTCTCCAACAATCTTCTGTTCAGATTCAGCTCTTATAATTAATTATCCTCTTGCTGAACAACTGAAAACTGAAGTCTGACCAAAGTACATCTCATCCCACACAGATGTCCTAGTTACTCCACAAAAGGTTAATTAATCATAAGAGGTGCTTTAGAGCAGGAGGCGCTGGAAGAAATTCAGACCTACTTTCTGGCAACACAGAAAAACTACCATCATGCCTCCTTGTTATTGAGCTCACACGGAGAGAATCGTTTCAAGGGAACAAAAATTCAACAGCACAAAATAGCTGGTAGATATAATATCATGCCTTAGATAATGGAGCATGCCACTTCCCAGGCACTGATGATTCAGAACCTCAGCCTGCCTGTGAGGGAAGGTCAGCACTGTTTGTCCTCATTTAACAGAGCTTCCTGAGACTCCCAAATCACAACGGCTGAAGCAGTCTTCATTGTTCCCGTCTCTTTGGCTGGGTGCCATTTCATTATATGAATGAACCCTCCTTTCCAGCCAAAACAGTCTACACACAGTCTTCCAAATACATCTTGCACTTTCCCAAACTGTGGTTTCAGTCATGCTAATTCCTCCAGTCCAGGAATAGCCTTGCTTTCTTTCACTGTCTAGCCAAAACCTGTAATTCAGTCAAGAACCAGTTCACATAATTCCTTCTCATAAACCTGCATCCAGAACATTCCAATCCACAGGAAGTGCTTCCTCTTTTGATCCAGGAGCAGCTATGGTACATTAGAAGGGGCAAAATCCTGGGAAACAAAAAAGTAAACGCAATTCTGTCTCTCCTAAATATGTAACTTTAAACAAGATGCTTAACCCCTTTAAGCCTCAGTTTCCCATTCAATAAAGTGTGAAGAACTAATCTGTGGGTTTATTTATTGTAGATATTGGGAACCAGCAGTTAGCGTAATGGCTATGTCGCTGGACTCCCACGTAGTCGACCGTGGTTCGCATCCCGGACCCGGTGGCTTAAAACACGCCAGGCACGTGTGCATGCGTGCCCAAGATCCTGAGAGGAGAATGGAGGAGAAGGGATTGCGGCGTGACCATCCCCCCTGGGGAGTGATTTCTCGCTTTCTGTCTCTCTGTCTCTTTCCGTCTGTCTGGCAAGCGCACATGCCCTATAGTGAAAACCTCTAAAAAAAAAAAATTTATGGTAGATATTAAATAGAATAAGGCATATTAAATTACTTATCATTTGGTTGCAGCTCAGCACATACTTTTTGTTTATTTGATAATTGACCATTCTTGTACTTTAGTTTTATTTCATTTGTTTTCCTTTGTTTCTCTTCCCTTTAACAAAAGGTGTCACAAAATACCACACTGGTGGTTGTCAAGATAGTAATCATCATGGGACAGCAGTTAGCGTAATGGCTATGTCACTGGACTCCCACGTAGTTGACTGCGGTTCGAGTCCCAGACCCGGTGGCTTAAACTCACTCTGGGTGCATGTGCGTGTGTGTCCAAAATCCCGAGAGGAGAATGGAGGAGAAGGGATTGCAGCATGGCCATCCCCCTGGAGGGTGATTTCTTGCTTTCTGTCTCTCTGTTTCTCTCTATCTTTCTGGCGAGCGCACGCACCTTATAGCAAAAACCTCTCCAAAAAAAGAAAAAAAAAAAAAAAGATAGTAATCATCATCAAAGTAGCCACTCTTAGGATAATGGGAAGGTGGTTCCACTTTTCTGAACAGGAATGTCATGAATTGTAGGTTTTGAGATCTATAAGACTTTTGCAAACCCCGAGGAAGAAACTGGGGAGATAAAAGAAGTCAGGACTCTGAAACCCAGAATCTTGAGTCCATCATGTCCAGCCACTGGGAAACTCAACTGTGGTAGTGGAGGTGGCTGTGAACTGAACAAGGGAAGAGTCTTCTACAGTGAGTAATGCTGCCAAAGGGAGCATTTATAGAAGATGACCCCAATGCTGACTTCCCTCACCAAAGCAAGTGTCCATCTACTACCAACCTAATATCCTAGACACTGAAAGAGATGGCACATAAATTTCCAAGTCCCCTTGGGAATCAGGAGATGAAAGACAGTGATGCCCTCGTGATAGCCATCAATTATCTCATCATATCCTATATGCCATTAGCATGCTTTGTCTTCTCAATAGGCTCTAAGCTTTTGAAGACCAAAACCTAGTATTAAATGTTTTATATATCCTTTAGGACCTGGTCTTGAGCTCAGGATCCATTTAGTAGGTTCCAATAGGCTTCACTGGATAAGCCTTTCTTCTTCCCTCCCTTGTTTATTGTTTAGGCATGATTTAAACCATATGAAAGTGGATTTCCAAATCAACATTAAGGGTTCTATAATAGACAGCTAGCTAATATTTTCTCATGAATGAATGATTTATTCTATTTATTTTTTATGATTTATTTACATTTAATTTATTATACACATCTTTATAGTGTACAATATTTTTAAAGAATTATTTTTATTTAACTTCCTTTGTTTATTTTTTAATTTGGCCAGAGAGACAAAAAGGGAGAGTAAGAAAGCAAGCCGCCAGATTCAAGACTCAGATTGTGGTGGGCCATGTGGGAGTCCAACACCCTTAACCGCTATGCCACCTGCTCACCCACAATATGGTTTTTTAAAACATGCATGCAATGCTTGATAATCAAATCAAATGTATTACCATATATTTTATTTTCTCTTTTTTTTTGGAGAGGTTTTTGCTATAGGGTGTGTGTGCTCACCAGAAAGACAGAGAGAAACAGAGAGACAGAAAGCGAGAAATCACACCCCAGAGGGGATGGCCACACCACTAGCCCTTCTCCACTCTCCTCTCAGGATCTTGGACATGCATGCACATACATCTAGCGTGAGTTTAAGCCACCGAGTCTGGTACTTGAACAGCGGTTGACTACATGGGAGTCCAGCAACATAGCCATTACACTAACTGCTGGTCTCCCATATATATTATTTTCAACAGAGAACTTTGCATTCTTGTGTCTATTAAATGTCTTTTTCCCTGAGCTCCTCTCACCTACTCCCTCCTCTGGTATCTATACTTGCCCCCATTATTGTACCTTTATTTATTTATTTATTTATTTATTTATTTATATTTTTGGAGAGGTTTTTGCTATAGGGCACGTGCGCTCGCCAGACAGACAGAGAGAGACATTGGAGACAGAAAGCGAGAAATTACCCCCCAGGGGGGATGGGCACACCGCAATCCCTTCTCCTCCGTTCTCCTCTCAGGATCTTGAGCACGCACACACACGCGCCCGATGTGAGTTTTAAGCCACCAGGTCCAGGACGTGAACCGCGGTCGACTACGTGGGAGTCCAGAAACATAGCCATTACACTAACTGCTGGTCCCTGTACCTTCAAATTTTGCAATTTTTGCCATAGAATGCAAATATTTGGTATATGTTGAATCAGTAATAAGTTTGTCTTTCATAGTCTGGCTTATTTCACTTAGCATTAAATTTTCTATATTCATCCACTTTTTATAAAAGGACAGAGTCTCACTGTTCTTTATGGTTGAATAGTATTCCATAGTGTATATATGCCACATTTTATTTTCAATCCAGTCATTGGTTCTTGGGCATTTAGATTGATTCCAGGTCTTAACAAGGGTGAATAATGCTGCAATAAACATAAATGTACAAATAGCTTTCTCACTGAATGTTTTCCTATCCTTTGGATAAAAACCAAGGAGTGGGATTACTGATAGTTCATATGGTAGTTCTAGTTGTAGGTTTTTGAGGAACCTACATATTGTTTTCCACAGTGGCTGTACTAATTTTCATTCCCATCAACAGTGTAGAAGTGCTCCCTTTTTACTGAAGCCTTGCCAGCACTTGTCATTCTTTATATTTTTTCTTTTTTTTTTTTGGAGAGGTTTTTGCTATAGGGCACGTGCGCTCGCCAGACAGACAGAGAGAGACAGAGAGATAGAAAGCGAGAAATCACCCCCCAGGGTGGATGGCCACGCCGCAATCCCTTCTCCTCCATTCTCCTCTCAGGATCTTGGGCACGCACGCACACGCGCCCGGCATGAGTTTAAGCTCCCGGGTCCGGGACTCGAACCGCAGTCGACTACGTGGGAGTCCAGCGACATAGCCATTACGCTAACTGCTGGTCCCTTTATATTTTTGATCATAGCCAGTCTGACAGTGCTTTTTGGCCATTCATATATCTTCCCTAGATAATTGCTTTTCAGCTCTTTGCCTATTTTTTTTAATTGGATGTGGTGGAGGAAGCAAGTGAACTGTTTGTGTTCCCTATATATTCTGATTGTCAGTCCCTTATCTGAAACATACTTTGCAAATATTTTCTACCACTCTGTGGGATGTATCTTCACTTTAATTATTGTTTCCTTGGTTATTCAGAAGCTTTTTAGCTTGGTATAATCCCACTTGTATATTTTTGGAATTGTTGCCCATGCTTCAGGGTGTCTTATTTAAGAAATCTTTGCCTACTCAAATACTTTCAAGTATTTTCCCTGTCTTCCATGAGTAGTTTTATAGTTTGGAGCTTTACATTTAGATTTTTTAAAATTTATTTTGAGTTGAGTTTTGTTAATGCTGACAGTTAAGAGTCCAGTTTCACTTTTATTCAGGTGGACAGTCAATTCTCCTAACACCATTTGCTGACAAGATTTTCTTTTCCCCTGGATTGTCTTACATTCCTTATCAAAAATCAGTTGGCTGTATGTTTTGGGGCTTATTTTTGAATTTTTTATTCTGCTCCTTTGATCTATTTGTCTGTTTTTGTGCCAGTATCATGCTGTTTTGATTATTACAGCTTTGTAATGTATTTTGAGGTTGGGTATGGAAACATCCCCTACATTATTCTCTTTGCACATTTTTGTCTTGGTAATACAGGGCCTCTAAGAATTCTAGACACATTATATTATTTTTATCTAGTTCTATGAAGAATGCCACCAGTAACTTGATTGGAATCACATTGATTTGGTAATTAATTTGGGTAGAATAGACATTTGATTATATTGAGTCTTCCTATCTAAGAGTAAGGAATGTCTTTCCATTTTTTAGTAGCATGTTCAATTTTTTTTTCAAGTTTTTCTCATAGAGGTCTTTCACCTCTTCAATTAGGTTTATTCCTCAGTATTTTGTGTGTGTGGCTATTGTAAATGGAATTGCTTTCTTTTGTTCTGCCTCAGCCTATTCACTGTTAGTGTATAAAAACACAACAGAGTTTTGTTTATTGATTTTTATCCTGCCACTTCAGTGAAATTATTTATCACTTCTAAGAGTTCATTCATGGGTTCTTTTGGATTTTCTATGTATATAATCATGTTTCTGTAAATAAGGATAACTTTACTTCTTATTTTCCTCTTTAAATGCATTTGTTTTACTCTCTTGTCTAGTCACATTGGCTAGGACTTTCAGCACTACATTGAAAAGAAGTGTAGAAAGTGGACAGCCTAGTCCTCTTCCAGTTTTTGGTAGGAAAACTTCTAGCTCTTCCCCATTCAGTATAATGTTAACCATGGGCTTCTCACATATGAATTTTATTATATTGAGAAATACACCTTTGGGACTAGCAGATGGCATAATGGTTACATCACTGGACTCCCACATAGTCAACTGCAGTTTGAGGCCCGGACCCAGTGGCTTAAAATTTATACTGGGTGCGTGTGCATGTAAGCCCAAAATCCTGAGAGGAGAATGGATGAGAAGGGATTGTAGCATGGCCATATCCCTTGGGGGGAGAGATGATTTCTTTCTTTCTGTCTGTCTGTCTCTCTCTGTCTCTCCGGTGAGCCCACGCATCCTGTAGCAAAAATCTCTCAAAAAAAAAAAAAGAGAGCGAAATATCCCTTCTATACTTATTTTGCTGAGAGTCTTAATCATGAAGAGACAATGTGTTATATCAAATGCTTTTCCTACATCAATTGATATGATCATATGGTTTTCATCATTCCTTCTCTTAATGTGATATATTACATTGATTATTCTTTTGCATATGTTGAACCATCCTTGCATCCCAAGGATAAAACTTACTTGGTCATGGGTATAATCTTTTTAATGTGCTATTGGATTTAATTTGTTACTACCTTGTTAAGGATTTTTGCATCTGTATTCATCAGGGATATTGGCCTATAGTTTTGGTTTTGTTTTCTGTTTTGTGGGTTTTTTGTTATGTCCTTGTCTGTTTTTAGTATCCAGATGGTGGAGACAGGGTTCCTTCCTTTTGGATCTTTAAAAATAGTTTAAGGAGTATTGGGATTAACTCTTTTTTAAAACAAGTTTTGTAGAATTTAGAAGTGAAGACTTTGGGACCTGCGCTTTTCCTTGTTGGGAAACTATTTATTACTGATTCAATTTCATTGCTTTCCCTTAGTCTATCCATGCTTTCTACTTCTTCTTGGTTTAATATAGGTAAATTATATGCATCCAGAGATTTGTTCATATCAACAAGGCTTTTTTGTTTGTTGGAGTATAGTTACTCATAGTATTCGCTCATGATCTTTCATATTTCTGCTATATGTTATAAAATTGCCTGTTTCATTACTATTTTATTTTTCTGGTTCCTTTCTCTATTTTTCTTGATTAGTAGAGCTAGTGATTTGTCAATTTTGTATATCTTCTTAAAAACCAGCCTTTTGTTTTCTAAAATTTTTATATAGCTCTTTTATTCTCTATTGTATTTATTTCTGCTTTAATTTTTACTAATTTTTTATCTAGTTTTTTGGGGGAGTTTTGTTGTTGTTTTTTCAGTTCTTTGAGATGTGCCATTGATTATTTACTCAGCACTTATCTATTTTTATCTTGTGAGCACTATTGATATAAACTTTCTTCTTCATGACTCTTTTTGTATGTCCCAAAGATTGTGGGAAGTCATGTGTTCATTATCATTGGCTTCAATAAATCTTTTTTTATTTCAGTCTTAAATGCCTCAGTAGTTTTTAAGTCATTTGGGAGTAGATGTTTAGTTGTCATGTTTTTGTGTATTTTTGAATGTTCTTTCTGTTGTTAATTTAAAGTTTAATTCCACTGTGGTTGAAAAGGATGTTGGATATAGTTTCTATACTTCTAAATTTTTAAAAGTTTGTTTTGTGCCCTAAAATGTGGTTGATCTTCAGAACTGTTCCATGTGTGGACAGGATAAATGTGTATTTTGTGGTGGTGGGAAATGTTCTATAAATGTCTGTCAGGCCCATTTGGTTTATGTTATAAATTAGCTCCTGTGTGTCTTTGCTTATGTTTTGTCTAGATTACCTGTCCAGTGGTGACATGGGGTATTAAAATTCTCAACAACTTTATGTATTTGTGTAACCCAGTGTCAGATGTATAAATATTTATAATCGTATCTTCTTGGTAAATTTTATATTTTAGTACTATATAGTGTCCCTCTTTTTACAGCTTTTGTTTTTAAATCTATTTTGTGTGATATTGGTTTTGTGACACCAGCCTTTTTTGGTTTCTGTTTGCATGAAATGACTTTTCCCAGACCTTCACTTTCAGTCAATGTATGCCTTTATGAGTGAGATATGTTTCACTGTAAGCAGCATATGGAAAGCTCCTTTATTTTAATCCATTTGGCCAATCCATATCCTTTAACTGGAGAATTTAATCCATTAACATTCAATGTTATTATTGATATTTGCAAACTTATCCCTTCCATTGTGTTAGTCATTTTTTTAGATGTTTTGTGTTCTCTTATTCCTATTTGTCTCCCTTTCATTTTCTGATATAGTAGTCCCTTCAGCATTTCTTGAAGAGCTGGTCAAGGGTTGGTAAATTCTTTCAGGTTTTTGTTTTGTTTTGTTTTGTTTGTTTTAATCTGGGGATGATTTTATTTCTCCTTTCAGTTGAAGAATACTCTTACCAGGCATAGTAGTCTTAGTTGATTTTTTTTTCAGAGTTTTAAATATGTCTTCCCATTCTTTCCTTGTGGCATTGTTTCATATGCAAGGTCTGAGGTTAGACTGATAGCGTAACCTTTGTAAATAACTTTACATTTCTCTCTTGCCATTTTCAGAATATTGTCTTAGTCTTTAATTTTTACTAATTTGGCTATGAGGTGCCTTGGAGAGTATCTTCTCATGTTGAATCTTTGGATTGTCAAAAAAATCATGATGCATTTTTCTTGAGAATTATTTATTTATTTAATTCCATTTGCTATCATTATTTTTTAATTTGACTAGAGAGAGACAGAGAGAGAGAGAGAGAAAGGGAAAGCAAGAAAGCAAGCTGCCAGCTACCATAGTTGGCCATGTGGGAATCCAATGTCTTTAACCACCACGCTACCTGCCAGCCACCACGATGTATTTTTCCTATGCAAAAATGGGTCATGACTCTTCCAACAACCCAATATTTGGTGTTCTTTGTATTTTCTGAATCTGGATGTCTTTATATCTCTATATATTTGGAAGGTTTTCAGATAATATTTCATAAAGATTTCCTATGCCTTTACTTATCTCTTCAACATCTTTTCCATATATTCGACCATTTAATGGTGTTTCAAGTTTCCCATGTGTTGTCTTTGTTTTTTGTTGTTTTTATTGTTATTTGCTCACTCTTTCTGGCAGCTTGAACTAAACCAGAGGCTTTGTCTTCAACATCAGAGATGTTTTTCTTCTACATGGAATAAGATGCTGTTGATACTTTTAAAGGAGATTTTTACTTCCTGTATTGTATTCTTCATTTCCAGAAATTCTGCTTGATTCTTTTTAGGGTGTCTATCTCTTTTTTTTTTTTTTTTTTTTTTTTTGGAGAGGTTTTTCGCTATAAGGCGCGTGCGCTCGCCAGACAGACAGAGAGAGACAGAGAGACAGAAAGCGAGAAATCACCACCCAGGGGGGATGGTCACGCCGCAATCCCTTCTCCTCCATTCTCCTCTCAGGATCTTGGGCACGCACGCACACGCGCCCGGCGTGAGTTGTAAGCCACCGGGTCCGAGACGCGAACCGCGGTCGACTACGTGGGAGTCCAGCGACATAGCCATTACGCTAACTGCTGGTTCCCAGGGTGTCTATCTCTTTAAAGAATTTCTCCTTTATGTCTTGAACTGATTTTTTTCATCTCCTGGAATTGATTGTCCATTTTGTCTTGTATTTTTTTTCTTTATGTATGTTTTGTTTCAATGAATATTTGGAATTCTTTTTCTGATATTTCTGTTATTTTTTCTGTTTTATCCATTGTTTCTGAGGAGTTACTCTGTTCCTATGAGAGAGATGTCTTGTCATATTTCTTGTGTCTCTGCATTGATTTGGGGAATGTGGTGAAATATTTATCCCTAATTTTTGAGTAGGTTCTGCAGTGCCAGGGGTGAAGAACAGTCTTAGGTTCCAAGTGTTACCCTGGCAAAGTGGTACAGTAGGGGCCATTGACCAGCCACATCTCCCAGATCAGAGTAGAGCTTGCACAGTCTGTATGTGAGACAGTTGGGGAAGGCCCAAAAGAGCTTCACTGTGGGTGGTGTCAGTTGGAGCACATAACCGTTCCCCTGGACTTCAGTCTGACAGAAGGAAGAGTGCAGGCCTGCTGTGCCTGCCAAACTGGGGGTGGCAGGGTGTAATACCAAAATGCCTCAGTCCCTTAGAGTGGGATTGCTCTCTTTTGTGTCCTCTACTCCCTCTGGGCTGTGGAGACTTGACTGAAAGTGGAGCTCCACCTACTGGTCAGCTTCAGGACAGTGTAACTCTGCCAGCTTCACGTGGGGGTGGAGTGGGAGGTTCAATTTTTCTTTCCTAACACTCTTTGCTCTTACTCTTTCCCTAAGATGTGTTTTGACTCCATGCCAGTTTCCTTGCTCTTCTGTGGGTAAGGATGCTGGAATTCATGGTGGGATCCTGAGGCTCATAGTTTCAAAGGAGACATTTTTTTCTTTAATGTATTTTGTTAACACTTATTTATTTATTTATTTATTTATCTATCTATCTATTAATCTGTTGCTATTTTCAAGCCACCAGGTCTGGGACTTGAACCATGGTAGACCATGTGGGAGTCCAGCACCTTAACTGCCATGCCACCTACTGCCCCCACAAAAAAATTTTTCTTTTTCTTCTCCAGAGTGGAGATTGGAGGGAGAGAAGTCCTCCAGGCTTACTAGCTTTAGGCAATTGGCTTCCCTCTACTTTTGCCAAGTAGAAATCATGCAAACTAGAAGTTCCTGCTGATTCCCTCTTGCCTGCTTAATGGTCCCACCTGACTCTTCTCTCTGCAGAGGCTGTTTATGAGTAGTGGCCATGGCCTAGGAACCTGTAGGCTACAGAGGCAGTGGTGATCAGGTCTCCCCTCAATCAGCAGCCATGTTCTCCTGATTTACCTCAACCTTTCTGGTCCTGATATATCCAGAGACTGAGCCAGGGGGACGGATCTGAAGAGGTGGAGCACAAAGTAGTAGCTGCAGACCAGTGAGTGGTGCAGGTGGGCACCAGCAGGGGCAAGTCAGTAAGCAGGCATCAGCAAGGCTGGCAAGCTTGCAGGCAAATAACAGCAGGATGATTCACTCCATTTCTCTGGAAAGTTCCTATTGAAACAGACTTAAGCTTGAGGGAAGGAGAGAATAAAAAGAGAAAAGAAAGATATTAGGACAAGTGGCTATGGATTGGGAGCCAAAAAGATGCAACTTATCTTACAAGAATAAACTTTAGTGAGTAAAGTGGCAATTTAGTTCTTGGTGGCAACAAGGTGGCCATCCTACACTGGAAGGAGTCAGATCTTCCCACTTTCTTGTCTGCCATATTGATTTAGTTTTCATTTAGAAGTCACTCTTGAGCTGACAGTATATAGAAGATTCCTTTCTGTTCAAGATGTCAGTGTCAACCTGTAAAACATACTGATTCAAATAAATAACAATTTGCATTCAAACCACCTTTATTCAAGGGTTCAAATCTCTTTCCAAGCATGATTGTGCCCAGTCTTCAAAGATAACAGGGTACTTATCAGTTATTTTCATTTTAAATATGCCAAAACTAAGTCAGTAGAGTCAAATATCAAGCTCAGCCAAATGGAATTGGAACCCAATTCCATCCTTTTCATCTATATAATTATTATAATTATTATCATTCAAAGGCATTTCAGATGCTGACACGGCCCACTGTGCAGGATTCAGCCAACACCTGAAACTCAGCCAACAGTGAGGGAGACAATGTTTAATAAAAAATCATCCTGAGACCACAGCACTCCCAGGTTTAAAAGCTTAAAATAAATCCCAAATTTATTCATAATGAAAATAAATCACAGAATCCAAGGTACAAAATTATGTCCATGGCTGCTCCAGTAAACATCAAAAAAGGCTTTGCCAACTCCTGACTATTTAGTCTACTAGTGTACAAGAGAGGAGTTTAAAAGAAAATAATAACCCTTATCTGTCCTCATGGAAAGCTAATAAGCAGGTATTATGGGATTTTAAAAAGAACACGTTCAATTTCAAGTTTTCTAAAATCCTTCTGGTTGTATTTACCTACTTTCTCAATTAGATGTTTGAAGCCCCCAAAAACCTTTTTCATTGCTCTGCTTTTATAGTCAATTACATAGAGGTAGATATGGATATATAAGGAGCCGTAGAGATAGATATATATCTTGTCTGTTTTCCCAACTAGATGATTAAGCAGCTCATGAATTCTAACTGCTACTAGAGTCTTCCTGTATAAATTAGTCAGGTTGGGCTGCCATAGCACAATACCGCGGGCTTTTATCTTCTCACTGTTCGAAAGGTAGGAAGTCCAAGATCAAAGTGTCTGCAGATTCGCTTTCATATGAGGTTTCTCTCCTTGGCTTGTATGTGACCACCTTTTCACTGTGTCCTTCCATGATCTTTCCTCTGTGTGTACATGACTGTGTCCTAATCTCCTCTTCTAGTAAGGACACCAGTCATACTGAACTAGAGTCCAGCTCTCAGATCTCATTTTTCCTTAGTTGCCTCTTTAAAGGCCCTTTTCCAAATACAGTATAATATATACTAATATATACTAATATAATATATAGTATAATCACATTTTGTGATTAGCAAGGACATTTAGAAGAAAAATAGGGAGGCAAAATATTAATGTCACAAAGAAATGTGGTATTATCTCTTGGAGATATTTTGTAGTTTTATCAACTGTATTAGGAAGAAATGTTCACCTGTTGAAATATCCATTTTGTAAGACAAATACTAATGTGATTGAATGTATAGAAGAAAATGAAATGAAAAATTAATTAATTAATTAATTTAAAAAAAGACTTCAACAAATACTTTTGGGAGGGATCACATCTTACCCTATTACCTTATCCTCCAGGTGGATAACGATTTTAGTTTGCTCATAGAGGCCTCCATAGATGTGTTGATTGATGGTGCTAAGTTTAAATAGATGGAAATGTTATGGTGAGCTTGGGGAAAAAAATACAGGCCTCCTTCCTTTTCTGTGTAAAGGCATATATGTTGAGGCCATGCACAAATCCAAGAGAAGTAAGGCCAAAGCCTGCAGTACCACGGAACATTCCCTGGAGCTACTAAGCAACAATGAGGTTTTTGAAAGCAGGTGGCACAGTCAAGAGAACAAGAGAAAAGACACTGCTGTGATAAGGTGGAAAAGTAACTCCACAGACTACAGTAAAAGTGTAAGTTACTAGGCTTTCTTTCTCAGTTATTTAAAATTATGTAAGTGAAATGACATTTGACATCAGAGAAATCTATTTTGAGGCCCTAACTCCATCTCTTTCCTATGGGTGAATTTGAACAGCTGATTAAGTATCTTTAACCCTCATCTATAAAATGGGTGGACAGAAGTTTGTTGTAAGGATAGATAGGCTAATTCATTTGAAGTGCACTGCCATCAATGGAGCATTCAATTACTCTTTGTTTCTTTCCCTTTCTGACTTCATTTTCCACAAAAGTACAGACTGGGTAGATCACTAAATGATCCCATTTCTCTCTATCACAGTATCTCTCAACTTTTAAAATTCTCAGTGTTCTCTGGATCACATTAGGGATCTTCAAAAAGTTCATTGGAAGTGCATAGTATGAAAATAACTATGCGTGGATTTCAAAATATTTTTTGGCACCAAAATAAAGTCATACATTAATTCTATTTTTCCCTAAACTTTTTAAAGTGCCCTCATACAGAGGTTTACTTTCTCACTCTGGTTGTTCAGATTTATATTATTGACCTCTAAGATGGGTTGAAATTCTAAAAGAGTAAATAATGCACAAATATTCACCAAATCTCTGTCTCCAAGTCACAGCACTGAGGATGTGCCCATGCATGTGTGACTATGAGGGTGTTTTATGTGCAATTTTCATACCTTGCTCTCCATTCTCTTACTGTACTCGGCTATGTAGACCCAGGACTGGGAAGGTCAGGGGGAAAGTGAAAGAGGCATCATTTATACTTTTGCCTCTTAGTCTGTCTGCATCCTGGCAGGAACCCACCAGACTTGTTTAAATGCATTACCCATTTGTTAGATAAAGGGATCCCAGCCCTCCAAGTGCCTGTGGCATCCCATGGGGTTAAACAATGGCAGAACATATCCATAATTATCTTTTAGTGTGTGATAAAAATAAAGGATCCAGCAAAGTTTGTATAACTAGTCTTAAGGGGAGCTGTGGGGAGATCTCAAGAAGAGGGTATATTATGCAAAATAATTTTAAGAAATGCATAAAAAATAATTTAAGATCTCTGCAACCTACCTATAGCTGGATATCCTGGATTGCCCTTTACTTTATGTTGAAGAAATATTTTATTTAACTTTTATTTATTTTATTTATTTATTTATTTTGATAAGAGAGGGACAGAGTGAGAAAGAAAGCAAGCCATGAGGTCTGGGACTAGGACCACAGTCAGCCATGTGGGAGTCCAGCACCCTTAACCACCATACCACCTGCTGGCCCGTGGTTGCCCTTTTCATATTCTTCAATTTTACTTTCTTCATATTAGCTACAGTCTTCTAAATTGGTTTGGTCCAATGCCAATCACAAGCACAAACATACACAGCCACATTCAAAGAGATTGAAAAAAAATTAGCCATAAAATCTGCTACAGTACTCATCAGAGAGCCAAGGGTAGCCTTCTAGGATGTGCTGCTTTCTCTGTTCTGAAGCATAGCATTTTGACACACATAGGTCATTCTCTGGCAAAGAAAGCAGGGATCAACAACTCTACTATCAGAAGAACTCATAGGCATTACTTTCTAACAAAGTTA
Organism: Tupaia tana; assembly: GCA_026018925.1. Lineage (NCBI taxonomy): Eukaryota > Metazoa > Chordata > Mammalia > Scandentia > Tupaiidae > Tupaia > Tupaia tana. The sequence continues at coordinate 35,249,131 of JAKSZU010000001.1, read as the reverse complement.
ACCCATCCTACTGTTTGGTAGCACAATACATCCAGACACTCACATGGACACACTCATGCACCCACATACACACAATCACACATACCCTGCAATTCTGCTCTAGTCTCTAGTCCTTCCCACTCGACTCTGGAAAACTAAGCATCTTAACCCACATTTCCATGTTCTGTACTCAGAGCAACCCAATTAGAACCACAGTCCATTTTTCATTTTGTTCTTTGAGACATCTTCCAGAAAGAAAATCTACCTGTAGAGGGCAAGTGTAGAACAATGGCTACATATAGATACTGGGCTAAATGAACACTCGGACTTGGCCTGAATTAAAGACAGAAACAAGCAGAATTATGGAACAGAATGGCTCCCTCTCCTAGAAATTTCTGGCTGTCATTACACCATGTTAAGCACTAAGGCTACATGATTAGCAAGACAGACCCAGTGTCTGCTCTCATGGGACTGACAGAACAGCAGCAGAAACAAACAAGGAAAGAGGCAGGTGCAGGGCAGTGTGATAGTGGCTTACAAGGCCTTTTGTTACCTGACCCATATTTAGCCATAATATAGGTTTAGGGAGTCATGGAAGTTATCTATAGGGGAGTAGCATGATCAGATCAACTGTTTAGAAAAGGCACTTTGACTGCAATACAGATAATGCACTGGAGGAAAATGCAATTAGCAGTGGGGAGACCAGTTACACCTCAGTCGAAGTAGCCTAGGGCAGAGATAGCAGTGACCTGGCTTACAGACTTGGGAATGGCCATGGAGAGAAGTAAGCCAGTCAGATATAACGAGGAAGCAAAATCCCTACCTTCCTCCAAACATGAGAATATGAATGATGCTTGTGGCAGGGGACATTTTGCCTAGTGTTCAAATACAAATTCAAATTCAAACGATCATTTTATCATTTCACTTAGAGAACCATCATCTCTCAGCCTAGTCACTGTGGTGCAGTGATAATGCAGTGCCCTGCACGGATGGAAGCCATATGAGACCATGGGTTCAGATCCTTGGGTCATTCTGAAAACACACCAGGCATGTGCACAGATACCCAAGATCCTGAGGAGCTGGAGGGTGATAAGGGGACCATGGAGTGATGAGACCCTGTTTAGGGTCTCTCTCTCTCTCTCTCTCTCTCTCTCTCTCTCTCTTTCTCTCCCCTCCCCCTCTCAGGGGCATGCATGTGTTCTCTATCATGAAAGAAAAGAAAATTGCCCTCTCTCATGTATTTTCACTGTAATTCTTGGGAATCAAAATATATATGGAATCTATCATTTATTTGGGGCCCAAAAAGGTCACACGGTTCTCCTGGCTAATACAAACAGTGCATTTTGTAACCCTCCCACTTGGATGTTCCACAAGACCTGCACAGCCACTGTTTCACTCCTGGCACTTGTTCATCATTTCACTTTCCCAAAGTGAATGAGTGAGCAAATGGCAATCAATGTTCCCAATAAAAGTTTTAGAAGATAATTACAGTGATGGGAAGTGTAGTCATTACAATAGTCATGCTGGGTTTGTTGTGATGCTACTAATCACACCAAGTTTTCTGATTCATGTAAATTGCAGGTACCTTTACTCCTGTAGGAATCTCTATTAATAGATTATATCATTATGCTAATAGCTGCTTAAAGTATAATTTAAGAATTTCAAGTGATCTAAACCAGAAATTTTAAAACACTATAATAACCTAAGAGATATGAGCCAAAAAATAAATCTTATCACACTTAAGAAAATTATTTTTAAAGAGAGACACCTGCAATTTGCCCATTAAAAAAAAAAACAAAAAATAGAGTTATACTACCTAGGGCTAAGTAATTAAATCTATGTATGCTTTTTCAATTACTCAACAAAACATAAATTTCACAATGTTCTACTTTCTAAGCTCTGGTTTATTGTTAATCCATGAATGTTTATACATACACACTATAATTTTAGAAAATACGTTTGTATGCCACCATTTAGTCATTCATTCAGCAAATATTTACTAAGTACCCACCCTACACTCAACACTATCCTACGCCCTGAGCACCCAAGGAATGAACAGAACATGTTCACAGGGTCACAGGGTAGAAGGGGCAACATAAATTCAGATCAATATGATATTTAAATATGTGCTGAATAGAGATATCTGCACGGTTCTCTAGTGCAAAAGCAGAAGCATCTGTGGCTCCATCATGAAGGGCTTCCTGGAAGAGACTCTTTTTTTCTTTTTTTTTTTTTTAAAGGATTTTGCCATAGGACATGTGTGCTTGCTAGAGGGGAATAAGAGAGACAGTGAGAGGGAAAGTAAGAAATCACGCCTCCAGGGAGATGGTCATGCCACAATCCCTTCTCTACTCTCCTCTGAGCACAGTTACATACATGTCTGCATTGAATTTCAAGCTGCCGAGTCCAGTACTTAAACTGTGATTGACCACATGGGAGCCCAGTGCTTTAACCACCATGCTGCTTGCTGATCCCAAGAAGATCTTTTTGTTTTCTTTTTTGTTTGTTTTTGGAGAGGTTTTTGCTATAGGGTGCATGTGCTCACCAGGAAGTCAGAGAGAGACAGAAAGCGAGAAATCACCCCTCAGGGGTATGGCCACGACACAATCCCTTCTCCTCCATTCTCCTCTCAGGATCTTGGGCACACACACACATGCGCGCCCAGTGTGAGTTTAAGCCACCAGGTCCGGGACTCAAACCACGGTCAACTACACGGGATTCCAGCGACATAGCCATTATGCCAGCTGCTGGTCCCAAGGAGATCTTTTTTTTTTTTTTTTTGGAGAGGTTTTTGCCATAGGGCACATGCGTTCGCCAGAAAGACAGAGACAGAGAGATAGAAAGCGAGAAATCACCCCCCAGGGGGAATGTCCACGCCACATTCCCTTCTCCTCCATTCTCCTCTCGGATCTTGGGCACACACGCACACGCACCCAGAGTGAGTTTAAGCCACCAGGTCCGGGACTCAAACCCTCAAACCACGGTCAACTACATGGGATTCCAGCGACATAGTCATTACGCTAACTGCTGGTTCCCCAAGAAGATCTTTTTTTTTTTTTTTTTTTTTTTTTTTTTGAGAGGTTTTTGCTATAGGGCGCGTGCGCTCGCCAGACAGACAGAGAGAGGCAGAGAGATAGAAAGCGAGAAATCAACCCCCCGGGGGGATGGCCACGCCACAATCCCTTCTCCTCCAATCTCCTCCCGGGATCTTGGGCACGCAAGTACACGCGCCCGGCGTGAGTTTTAAGCCACCGGATCCGGGACGCGAACCGCGGTCGACTACGTGGGAGTCCAGCGACATAGCCATTACGCTAACTGCTGGTCCCAGAAGATCATTTTTAAGATGAGTCTTAGCAGAAAAGTCCAGAGCATAACAGACATACCAAACAGCAGGGGGATGATCCAGAAAAGAAGAAAAGACTGTTAAGAACGTGATGTCTGGGAGATGCAAAGCTAGAGCATAGGGTCCACCAGAGAAGAGTTCTGAGAAGACTACAGAGGGCTTGCTGTGCCATAGTATGGCCCCTGAAGCAGGGGAGAAATGTAGACATTTAATCGTTGCTTTGTTCTTCAGAAAAAGAGAATCTATGTGCTAGGACACCTTTCAGTCTATTACAGTTAATGGTATAGTGACCATGCTGTCCATTCAAATCATGACATCGGGGAGATCATTGGAAAACAAGACTCTTTTTCAAAATTCAGAAAGTACTCCCCGTTACAGACTCAATGTTTGTATCCCCTCCCCCCATTCATACGTCGAAGCCCTAACCTCCAGTGTCATAGTATTAAGAGGTAGGACTTTTGGGAGTGACTAGGTTTAGATAAGTCAGAAGGGTTAGAGGCCTCCATAATGAAATTAGCATCCTTAAAAAAAGAGAAAGAAACACCAGAATTTTCCCTCTCTACCACAGGAGAATACAAAAAGAAGTCAGTCATTGTCTCCTAGTCAGAAGATTAAAATTCCTAAGTATATATGGCCACTCACTGCTCTGTTGGAGTGGGATCTTGGGTGTTTTAATCTTAGAATTAAATATTAAACCCTATTTTTTTTTTTTTTTTTTTTTTTTTTTTTTGGAGAGGTTTTGCTATAGGGTGCGTGTGCTCGCCAGAAAGACAGAGAGATAGAAAGTGAGAAATCACCCCCCGGGGAGATGGCCATGCCACAATCCCTTCTCCTCCAGTCTCCTCTAGGGATCTTGGGCACGCATGCACACATGCCCGGCGTGTTTAAGCCACCGGGTCCAGGACTCAAACTGTGGTCGACTACATGGGAGTTCAGCAACATAGCCATTATGCTAACTGCTGGTCCCAAACCCTAAATTTTAATATTCCCTTACCAGGACCTGAATCAGCTGGCTCTTTAATCTTGGACTTCTCAACCTATAGAACTGTAAGTAATAAATTTTTGTTGTTTAAGCCACCCCATCTGTGAGGTGTTGTTATAGCAGCCTGAGCTACCTAAAACATTCTCCTTTCCTCTCACTCCCTTTCCCTTGCAAACTCAGACTCACCCTTCAGTCTCTGGCTTAAGCATCTCTTCCTCAAGAAGTCTTCCTTTACACCCCGGTTAGTCACTGATGCCACATCCATGTTTAGCCACATCAGGAATAGGTTGTGGCCCAGGTCAGGTCTATTTTAGGTGGCTGAAAAGCAGTCTTATCTTTCCTCCACCTTTTATACACCCAAATACAAACACACGCACATACATATATGCACACCATGTTACAAGTCTCAACACTTACTAAGGGCTTGGTCAGTGTTTTCCAGGAAAGTCAGCTAATTATGCAGCTAGTTTTATAAGATGCAGTTTATCCAATTAGCTCTAGTCTCACAGTTCTAGCTTAAGCTCAGGGTTCTAAGAAACTCTATTTGACTGAAAGTGGTGCGAGTAGGAGAGGAAGAGGGAAGCGGCAGGGCACCAGGAGAGGAAGTGGGGGCAGGGTGGTTAGTGGAGGGGCAGTGGAAGGAAGTCAAGGAAGACCCAGCAGTGGGGACCCCTACAGAGCTACTAAGAACCATGCATCTGATGGCACAGAACATGAAGTTCAGCATGGAGAAAATGCCAGAGAAACCAGTAGCCTGACAAAATGAATGCCGCAGAGCAGTTTCCAATTTAAATCTCATCTTTCTAGCTCCATTGGGAAATGGTTTTAATATCACAGCATTTCTACCCTTCAACACTTTGAAAGCAGCCCTACCCCTGTGGAAGTCCGCAGCCTTCTCACAGGGTAGCTAGCAAATACCTGAAGCCCAAATACACTCATCAGAGCAGCACATGGCCATCCATATTTAGGGATTTTAATCTTTCTGTATAAATCACTCCCTCCGGCTCCTTAATCATGTGTGACAACTTGCAGTGACTGCATCTCAAGCTCTGATTTCCCTGAAAGGTCTTGCAAGCTAAGCAGGGTTAAGCTGAGTCAGTAACTTAGATGGAAAGCATAAGAACCACACAGGAAATGCACGAAATGAGTCAACAGGCAGCACGTGTCTCTCTGAACCTGCACGGACCGCCAGGAAGTGGGGCTCTCAGTGGGTGTAAAGCCCTGCCATTTTCTGAACAAGGAGGCCAGCTCACAGGCACCATAAGGGCATGCTCTGCTCACCGGTGGAAACTGAGGCGTTAGATCCCAAAGGGCCCTCCCGCTTTAGCATGCTTGCGCTCTCAATCTCATCAGAGCTGTATCAGAACCAATCAACTTGGAATAGCAAGAAGACTCTGAATCACACTAGAAAGGGTTCTTGGACTTTATCAAGATTCTTGGGCCATAGGTGCTAGAAATAAGGCAGCCCTTGATTATTCTAAATTTAACACTACTTATAACCCCAGACTTCCTTACCTATTAAACAGGGTCTCCTGGTGAGGATCTCTGTTTCCTTTAACTCTGATCGTGATGTTAAGATCCATATAATTCTGCTTATTTGTTTGATCTACTGATACAGGACAATAAAGAGGAAGCCAGGTGTGCCAATTCTGGTAATAATAAAGCCACATTTACTTGAGTGCTTAATCATAAGAGGCAGCTTTCTAAACATAGTAATTCTCTTTTTTCTCTCTCTTTTTTTTTTAAGAGAGAGATTTTTGCCATAGGGCATGTATGCTTGCCAGAGAGACAGAAAGAGACAGAGGGACAGAAAGAGAGAAATCACACCCCCAGGAAAGATGGTCATGCCACAATCCCTTCCCTTCCATTTTCCTCTTGGGATTTTGGGCATGCATGCACATGTACCCTGTGTGAGTTTGAAGCCACCAGATCCGGGACTCAAATTGTGGTAGGCCATGTGCGAGTCCAGCAATGTAACCATTATGCCATCTGCACATCCCAGTCATTCATGCCAATCTTACTAGGTAGATGAGAAACTGAGATAGATAGATAAAGGAACTTGCCATGGTCACACAATTAGTAAGAGGCACCTCTAGGATTTGAACCCATGTAGTCTGATTCCACCAGCCACTCTGATGTTTCTTAAATGATTTCTAAATGGAATTTAAAAGACCATGGAAGATAATCATCTCCAAAGTGGCAGCAAAATTTTCTGAATCTTTCTAGATACCTGAAAGGAACAAAGGACAGTGAGGATGATTCAGTAAGAGGTAGAGATGGTAAATATATACTACCTCTGGTCTAGCTACACACTTCATGGCGTGAGGAAGATAGTTAAAACCGAAGGGCATGGGGCAAGGAGTCATACCATTGACTAAACAGTGGCTGAAGTGATGATGCTCATGAATGTAAACTGGATGGAGCAGGAGGTAAAGTAAGTTTGTGCCGAGAGAAGGTAGAGCGATCAAGGACCTGGGTCAACCGCAGCATGGTTTATCTCAATCCTCTAGGCTTCTTGGGCTTCTCCATCATTTCCACTGGGTTCTTAGGGAAGTTAAGTAAATTGCCCAAGGTCATACAGGGGTAACCCAGTATTTGATAAATGGGCAAGGAGTCAGGCAGCCTGAGACAGAGGCTGAGCTCGGAGTCTAGGCAACACTGCCTTCACACCTCCCTGGATGGATCAATGAAGAGGTTCCAGGCACACAAGAAATGCCAAATGTGGCCCAGCTACAGTGGTGCAGGTGGCATCGCTGCATGATGCTGGTGCCATATGGGAGGCCCCAGGTTAGAATCACAGGTCCATCTAAACATGCCAGGCATGTGTGTAGGCATGCCTATGATCCTTACAGGGCTGGGTGCTGGGGAGTATACATCATGGTGAGACCCTGTCAGGGATCTCTCTCTCTCTCTCTCTCAGAATAAAGATAAATGAACTTTGGAAAATACAAAAACAGGGACCCGCAAGTGGTGTAGTGGTTAACACATTAATACACTGGACTCCCACGTAGCTGACTGCCCTTCGAGACCCGGCAGCTTAAAAATCATGTAGGATGCATGTGCATGCCCAAATTCCCAAGAGGAAACTGGAGGAGAAGGAATTGTGGCATGGACATTCCTATAAGGGCTAATTTCTCCCTCTCCCCTCTTTCTGTCTCTCTCTGGCTAGCATATGCACTCTACAGAAAAAGAAAGAAAGAAAGAAAAGAAAACCCATAAGTAACCAGGGAAACCCAGCTTGGAAGTAGCAGAAAGGGAGAGGATGGTGAACACAAGTATGGAGTGAGGCATGTGAAGACCCAGCCATGATGGCAAACCCGTGTAATTCCAGAGACTCAGAAAGGTTGAGTCAGGAGGATCATGAGCTCATGGCTGGTCTGGCCAACACAGCAAGATCCTGTCTAAAAAAGAGCCAGGGTTGGCCAGCAGGTGGTGTGGTGGTTAAGGCACTGGCTCCCACATAGCCAACTCTGTAGTTTGAGTCCTGGACCCAATGGTTTGGGGGTAAGGGGGAATATATATCAGGAATATGTGCATGCATGCCCAAAATCCCGAAAGGAGGGACCAGCAGTTAGCGTAATGGCTATGTTGCTGGACTCCCATGTAGTCGACCACAGTTCGCATCCCGGACCCGGTGGCTTAAACTCACGCTGGGCGCGTGTGCGTGTGTGCCCAAGATCCCGAGAGGAGAATGGAGGAGAAGGGATTGCGGCGTGGCCATCCCCCCGGGGGGGTGATTTCTCGCTTTCTGTCTCTATGTCTCTCTCTGTCTGTCTGGCGAGCACACACGCCCTATAGCGAAAACCTCTCCAAAAAAAAAAAAAAATCCCGAAAGGAGAATGAGGGAGAAAGGATTGAAGTGTGGCCATGCTCCCCGCCCCCCCGGAAGGGGAAATGATTTCTCACTTTTCCTCTCTCTGTCTCTCTCTAGTGAACATATGCACCTATGACAAAAATCTTATTAACATATAAAAATCTTATTAACATATAAAAAGAAAATTTAAAAGAGCCAAGAATGGTGGCACACACTTCTAGTCCTAGTTCAGAGGCTGAGGCAGGAGGATCATACATGTTGAGAGCCTGTTTTTAAAAAAGAAAGAAAGAAAATAAAAAGGAAAAAGAAAGACTGAGTTTTTCTTCCTGGAGATAAGATGGAAAGAGTAAAGATAGAGAGCACATATAAGAATACTCTAAAAGAAAAGAAACGCTAGCTCATGTTAGGTCTCATTTTCTCAGTGAATTAGCACAAAGTCACCTCTCAAGGTCTCTCACCCTGGAGGGGTTGGCTTGGAGCTAGAGCATAAACACTTGGCATGTTTGAAATAGCTATTTTCTTGGACTCTTCTGCAAGTGAATGTGAGCACGGCTTTGCAGCACTAGGGGCCCTTTCTGAGCTTACCTTGACATGTAGTGAAACCATCTGCCTGATTTTCTGTTTTTTTCCAGAAATGGCTACATGGTAGAAACAAATAAAGGAACTGGGGTCCTTTGCTCAGTATTGAAACCTGCTTACAAACCCGTGGGTGTCTCAGAATGTTCAAATTATCCATTTTCTTCTAAAAAGGATAAGTTAGAGGGCTGATGGGCCATACCATGAAAGACCAAACACAATAGCATCGGGGTCTGGCTCCTGTGGGTTACCTCTTGTTGGCTGGTGACCTTGGATAGTTACTCAACCTCTCTATGCCTTCATTTTTTTATCTATAAAAGAGAGCATTACTGGGACCAGCAGATGGCATAATAATTATGTTGCTGGACTGCCACATAGCCAACTGTGGTTCAAATCCCGAACCCGGCGACTCAAAACTTATGCCAGGCACCTGTGAGTGTGTGCCCAAAATCCAGAGTGGAGACTGGAGGAGAAGAGATTGCAGCATGGCCATCCCCTCTAGGCGGTGAGTTCTTTCTTTCTGTCTCTCTGTCTCTCCAGCTAGCACATGTGCCCTATAGCAAAAATCTCTCACAAATGTAAAAGCCAGACAGAGCATTATTTGAATCTGCATCAAAGGTTCTTGTAAGATTTAAATAAAACATATAAAGCACTTAGCACAGTGTCTGAGATAAGTGGTCAATAAATGTGAACTCTTAGTAAGGTTCAAGCAAAGACTTCAGTACTACTTCTAGTTGCTCAGTGTCTTTCTTCACTGATCGATACGCACTACTAGAAGCATGGAATTTCATGCATATACATGTATGTACTAAATCATGTATGAGATTAGACTCTCCCAGCCATTGACAATGACTTTAAATTGTCCAGTTGTGGGACTAGCTCTTGTTTTCAGAAAGAAGCAAAGAAATGGCACAATGGCCAATGACTGCACTCCTAGGGAAAGTAGCCAACTCTTCCGTAGTTAATGCCAATAAGACCTTGACCTTTCCTGTTTTCTATGTCAGCCTTTCTCTCGTAAAGCAAACCCAGACCACAAGTCTAGCCAGAGAGTCGATATTAAATTAAAGCTAGAATTTTAAAACATTGCCCAGGTCTTTCTCAACAATTACAATCCTTTTTAAGCATTAGATTTTCTGTATGGTCCCCCAAAGAGTTGCAGAATAGAACGGGTATTGTTAATCCTTCTTCTAAATCTCTATAGTTCTATTCCACATCTTTTCTTTTTATATTCTCTCAAGTGTAAGTAATACGTATTGCCTGGGATTGGGTGCTTATTCTGCATAACAAAAAGATTTGCTTGAAACTAAGATTAGAATACAAATGCCTCAGGTACTTCGATGTGTTAATAGCTATTATCCATTTTTAGCTTCTAAGAATTTCCTTTTCATGAAAGAAATTGTTTTCTCTTTTCCTGGGAAATGGAGTAGTAAAATTCCGAAGCCTAATGACTACAAACAGCAGTAGCATTCGCTTCCCTGGATTCCTTTGTCAACTTATGCCATCTTCCAGGCCAGGTCTCTACTTGCCATGTATCTTTCTTCTTCCTCATGTGGGTAGGAATATTTCTGCTTCCCTCACACTATGCCTAACAAGCACACAAAAGTAGAGCAGTGACCTGATAACAATTGTTTGATTAACTCATTGATTGAAAACACTTCTTGCTTAATTGATTCATGTAAACCAAGAGACCAGGTGGGTAATTGAATAATGAAACAGGCTGGGTATAAGACGATATCAAGTAGTGGAGACTGTGATTACATTAAAAATTATGTCCTGGGCAAGCTAGTGGCATGATGGTTAAGGTGCTGGAAATCACATGGCTGATTGTGTGGTTCGAGTTCTGGACTTGGTGGCTTAAAAAACATGCCAGGTATGTGTGCATATGTATTCAACATCCATAGAGGAGAACAGAGGAGAGGGATTGTGGGATTGCACCCTAGGGACTACTTTCTCACTTTCCCTATTACTGTCTCTGTCCCTATCTAGCAATCTCATTCACCCTGTGACAAAACTTTAAATAATAACAATAATAATAATAATGTCCCATCTGAAGGGTAATTAGACCTCAACTCCAACAAACCCTTGCTATGTAGAAATGTAGACTCTGTGTTGTTATATGTTCCCATTTTTTAGACAGAAGATTTTTTTAAGAGAGATTTTTTGCTATAAGACACATGTACTTGCTGTAGAGACAGAGAGACAGAAAGCAAGAAATCACCCCCAGGGGGGATGGCCATGCCGCGATCCCTTCTCCTCCACTCTCCTCTCAGGATCTTGCACATGGAACACACACGTGCCTGGCATGAGTTTTAAGCCACTGGGTCCGGGACTCGAACCACGGTCAATTATGTGGGAATCCAGTGACATAATCATTGTGCCATCTACTGGTCCCCAGAAAATAGTTTTTTAAAAATATATTAATCCATTTTTTTTTATTTGTTATAGGGCATGCATGCTCACCAGAGGGAGACTGAGAGAGAGGGGGAAAGAGAGAAAGCAAGCCACCAGGTCTGGGTTTCAAACTGCAGTTGGCCATGTAGGAGTCCAGTGCTCCAAACCACTATGTCACCTGCTGGTCCGCAGAAGATAGATTTTTAAATGTGAACTCTCCCAGCTTTTATATGCTGGAAACCAATTTTATAAAATACAAATTTTAATAGAATGCAGGCTCAGTATAACACATCCATGGGCCAAATGCAGCCCAAAACCAACAGTTTGCAGTAGCTTAGAGGAAACTTCCAGAGAAATTTGGATGAGTAATGCAAACTCCGTTATACCAGACCTAGCTTCAGGCTGATGACCACAGCCAGAGTCCTACCTCTCTTTCCAGTAATAGCTGGGCTGGCTATCTTGGCAAGACTCATCACTGAGTCAGTATGGAATGACACAAACCACACATTTGCATAGCCCACTAAGGCCTTTGATAGTGCTATAGAAAACTGAAATTTTACTACTTGGTAGAAATAGTGTCCACATTAAATGTTGTGACAAACCTTTTTAAAGGCTTGGATGATTTCATGATTCTATTGTAAACCCAGCAAAGACAACTAAAGAGACAACATGGGTAATTAGGTGACATGCTTCAGTGGTCAGTTAAACAACTGCATTGGGAAAGGCGGGAGTGTCGGAAGGAATGTCCCGTTCTTCCTGTCCCCATCCGCTCCAAATTAGTTGGTATATAGCAGAGTCTCACTTTCCTTGGAAGCAGTAAATATATGTTCCTGGTAAAGGAAAATACTTAGCCCAATAGTAGGTGTGCATTATTTTCAAAACATATATTTTTTCTTTGGCACAAAATTCTACCTTCAGTGCCAGCAGGTGATGTGGTGTTAAAGTGCTGGATCCCACAGGATCAACTGCTTTAGTTTGAGTCCTGGACCTGGGGGCCTGAAAAACACACCAGGCACATGTGTGTGCATGCTCATAATCCCAAGAGGAGAATAGAGGAAGGAACTGTAGTGTCACCACCACCCCCGGGGGAAAGTGACTTCTCACCTCCCATCTGTTTCTCTCTCCTGTGAGTGCACATGTCCTATGGCAAATAAATAAATAAAACAAACCTGTCTTCATCCATCCCTTGAACATTAAAGTCTGGATAAGACTCAGTACTTTTTCTAAAATAAAGGCCCAACCAGGGTGACATGTACTGTTAAGATGCTGTGTTCCACAGATTAGAACTACCGGGGAGGCCAAGTCAATTCCCAGTCTGACCTAAAGGCCAGTGCAGTGATATACGGCTGTAATTCTAGCAACTCAGAGAGGCTGAGGCAGGGGGATTGCAAGCTCAAAATTGGCTTGGGCAACATAGTGAAGACCCCCATGTTAATAATTTACATTAAATAGTATTTTTTTAAGAAATATGAGACCAGTCGTTGGCATAATGGCTATGTCATTGGATTCCCATGTAGTTGACCGGGGTTCGAGTCCCGGACATGGTGGCTTGAACTCATGCCAGGCGCATGTGAGTGTGTGCCCAAGATCCTGAGAAAAGAATGAAGGAGAAGGGATTGCAACGTGGCCATCTCCCCTGGGCAGGGGGTGTGATTTCTCGCTTTCTGTCACTCTTTCTCTGTCTTTCTGGCGAGCACATGCAATCTATAGCAAAAACCTCTCCAAAATAATAATAGTAATAATAATAATAAAGTGAAATGCTTGAAATTCCCCAAATGTTGATATGTCATATCAACCTTTTTATCCCTAGCACCAGGCACAACACTGTTACAAAATAGAGGCTCAGTACATAATTGTTTAATGAATGAATTAATGATGGAATGATTGCATTTAAACCATGCCTTGAAATGGTTTTACTTTATGCTCATGATGGAAGAGGGAGATCAAAAAGAAAGGAGGACAAAGATCAGCATCTTGAAATGCAACGTGCAGTGCCTTTTTTTTTTTTTTTTTTTTTTTAAGACACTTTAGAGAATTGCATGGTAATTTATCTAATCCAGCCTGTCAGGAAGAATCTGAAGACACAATCTCTGCCTCTCTGCTAAGTCTTAGCATGTGCTAATTTGAGGTGGCTCCAGAAGAGAAGCTAAACAATTAATTGCACTATTAAACAAACACTTCATGTTCCCTTGAAAACCTTTAACGAGAGCCTCAGTGTCAGAGAGGAAAAGATGCTGAGGCATCAGAACCATGAAAGAGACATTAAATTTCTTTCTGCCTGCAGCCCTGTGGCAGGCAGCAGTGTCTGCTCTGCATCCCCGCAAAGTTCACAATCTTTAACGTGATGCTGAGCTTGACAGAGAAATTGCAGGTACTTGAGTATGTATCTGCATTGCAACAGATGTCAGCATCACGTTTAGAAGGAAATTGAATTACAGATGGAAGGAGCTGGGGAGTCAAGAGCATCTGTTATACGAATCTGGATTTGAGAAAATACATTTGAAAAATAAGTCTCCTCAACTTCCGAATGAACTAAAATTGTTCATGGTTCTCGCTGCCATTCCCCTCTCTCTCTCTCTTCCTCACTCTCTCTTCCTTTTAGAAGACATAAGAAGAGGGAATTTTTCCACAATGTCAAGATAAAGAATATTAAAAACATGTCAGAAAAGACTGTGTCATCTGTATCAGTAGTGGAACACCAATTAAAATGATAGAATATTCTGGGACCAGCAGTTAGCGTAATGGCTATGTCACTGGACTCCCACATAGTCGACCATGGTTCAAGTCCTGGACCCGGGGGCTTAAACTCACGCTGAGTGCATGTGCGTACGTGCCCAAGATCCCGAGAGGAGAATGGAGGAGAAAGGCTTGCGGCGTGGCCATCCCCCCTGAGGGGGTGATTTCTCACTTTCTGTCTCTCTGTCTCTGTCTGTCTTTCTGGCGAGTGCACGTGCCCTATAGCGAAAACCTCTCCAAAAAAAAAAAAAAAAATGGTAGAATATTCTAAAGATTCTTTTCAAATAATCCTAATATCCTTGCCCCAATCAAAAGCACCATGTTGGGGCTGGCAGGTAGTGTGGTGGTTAAAGGTGCTGGATTCCCACATGGCTGATCGTGGTTCGAGTTCTGGACCTGGTGGCTCTCTCTCTCTCTCTCTCTGTCCCTCTCTGTCAAACTGAAATAAACAAATGAATAAATAAATAAAGTTAAATTTTTTTTAAGAAAGCACCATGTTATCTGGAGAACCTATCATGGTTGGTCAGCATAAAAGACCTCAAGCCTGCATGTGACCTTTTTTGTTGTCATTGTCCATTTTGTTTTAGTTAATGTGAGAAGGGACTATTGAACCCAGGTAGTTAATATCATTTTATTCAACAAAGAAGTCTCTGGTTGAGCCATGAAGTCTCAGAGGAGAGTTTATGGCTCTAAGTAAAATCATTCCTGATAAATCTGACCTTAAACTACACACAGGACACAACTCATTCCTTCCCAATCATGTACCGACGATGGCTCAGCTCACACCTGACAGAACCAGTTACAGTTACGTGGGCTTCCGGCTGCGAAGGAAATGATGGAGAGCACACAGTCATTTTACACAGGTCCAAACACCAGCTGCCAGGCTTTCATGCCCTTCAGTTATCTGCAATTTCATCTCCAATTGCGAAGGACGGATGATTTATAGATTCTAATCGGTGGGACAGTGATCATCTGTGACCTGTTAGTATCACCCTAGAGACCAGCTCATGCCTGGACCAGAATAACTGTGCCTAAGTGCCTTTAAGCATTATAGGACTTTGGCGCATCCTGTCCAGACCCCACCACCACCACCACCACAAGCTTCAATTCACCCCTCAATGTCCTCTGAAAACTAATTAAGAATTCATGGCCCCTCCATGTTGCCCTCAACATATTTCCTGTACCAACTAGTGCCCCAAAATGGAGGAAGAAGATGGGAGAAAAATGGAAGGCTTTACCCTAAAGCAGAAATCAATATAAGCAAGGATAAATTCTACACCAAGGAGGCCAAATAGCTGGAGGACTAGAGATGGCTATTTAAATATGGCTGTGCAAAGAGCTTTTTAAATGACCTAATGGAGATCATTGGGAACAAGAGCTGGGATCAATTATCCATAAAAATAAAATTTATACCTCCTTTTACAGGGCTTTTGAGTAGCATTCCCCCTTTAATCCCTGCTCCTTGACTCTGCACTAGGGAGGAGCATCTCCCTCCCTGAAGGAGCCAGGAATCAGGATTCCTGTGGGTGTGTGGAACGACGCTTTCCCACCTCCTTCACTCTAATCATGATGAATGTGATGGTTTGCACACATCTGGCTAAAGTCAAGAGTGTGCAGCAGCCACATCTGGAGTCTGGCATTATTTCATCCCTAATTTAATAGCCGACTTCCCAGTTTTGAAGCTGACAAAGGACCTGAGCGTAGAAAAATGAAAGGATGATCACTAAACTTCGTTGGCTTCCAAGCACTCGCTCTTGCCTTGGGGAAATTTATATCCTATTCTACGGAAGACACTGCTCAAGTGACAGTCATAACTCAATAACAGTGCTCACAAGATTTTCCAAAGATCGACATTCTTACTGACATTCCTTTAACCTGTGGTTCGGGTCACAATTGTACTGTGGACATTGTCCCTTTATGCCCTCAACTCAGTTCATCAGTTCATTGAGGAACAACATAACCATCCCCCTTCTCAAATTTCCCGATCCATTTTTATTTTCTTTGCCTTCATTAACCTTATTGATCCTCTCACATCTTTGCACTGTCCCAAGATCATCACTTTTTTGATTTTTGTTTATTGTGTTAGTTTTTTTTTAATTAGTATATCCTTAAGAGGTCTCTGCTAAAATTTCTCTAATAGCTGCTGCCATTTAGAATATCTTTTCTTTACGATCTCTCTCTTGAATAACATCATCTCTTAGGCATGTATGTATCTTCTTCACATACGAAACCCTCATTTTAAGCCCCCTGGTCTCAGTGTTTATAATTTAATTCCATAATCTTCGCACAACGCTTGACTAACCAAAGAAATGAGAGAGAAATTCACTCAAGGCCTTGGTTTATTTATCTTTGAAAGTTTATTAAAACATCAAACTTTGAAAATATAAGGCAAAATACTATATAACTGCTCCCTGTACAATAATCTTAAATAAATGAAGGCAGCTCATGCTTCCATAGATAATACAAGGGTAGATATTCAACCATAGTAGTGGACAGAAATTGAAGACCTTATCTGACAACCTGAAACCCCCAAGTAGTTTCATTCTCCTTGGAAACATGTATTGAGCTCTGACTGTGTGTAAACTGTGAGGTGAGGTACCAACAGTGTGAAAAAGGAACATAGCGACAACCCCTGCTCTCCTACTTGCTCCTCAGCCAGGAGCAAAACCAGAGTAGGGGAGCTAAGGCCAGAGAGAACCAGGAGCAAGCTGTAAATGGCAGCAAGTTCTGAATCATCATAATCTAAAGCAGATTAGGCTGTCTGGTTGTTTGCTCTAAACGGTACCCCCAAGAACCTGTAGCTCTGGGAGCCTTCCAGCCAGGGTAGAATCTAGGAAAGGTGACTTTACGGGTGGGGACCATCTGTCACAATTGACTGTAGTGTTTCTATCGGAAGAAAATGCAGGTGAGTGAACCACCTCCACAAAATACAAATGGGGTTGGTGAGCCCAGAAAAGAGCTTGTTAGTCCAGGTTTCACATGTCAGAACTCAGAGAGTGATGAAGCCGTTTGCCAAGTTGCACGAGTGGGCACCAGGAGGGGCCGCTGCGTTCCGTCGCTCTCTCCACCCACCCTTGGCCCATAGCGTTGCGGGGATTGGAAACTAGTGTGAAATCTGCACGCCTGGCTCATGACCACGAGGCCAGGCCTCTGGTCCCCTTCGGCCACTCTTTCAGACACACTAACCCCTCCCGCAGCATTTCCAACAATCCACTTCCGACTCCCTTTTTATGACTTTACAACACAGTTTTTCCTCGAATTTTATGGCATTTCATTAAAGCCGCCAGAAGGTGATACTGCCCCTTTTCTAGGAGTGAAATAAATTCAAGTTTTATCGCTTCTGGAAATGCCCGAGCAGCTGTCAGGACATTTGATAGATTTTCTCAATTACAGGACTTGTGGAGCATTTTATACTTACATCTGCACCGAAGCCCGGCACAGCAGACACGCATCTTGCCTCCCTCGCTTTTATCTTGTGCATCTTTGCCTTTTAATGACCAATTTGCTATTTTTTCCCAGTGATTTCTCTTTCCCTATTTTTTTCTGCATTTGTTTCTTTTTTTTTGCTGTTTGATTTAGAGAATGATACATTTCTTATACAAATGTACACTCTTTGTAGAAGAAAGGGAAAGAAAGAAAAAAAAAAAAAAACCGTAACCAGGGTCTATAGAAGAAAAAAGAAGTAGATTAAAATTTAAAAGCAAATCAATTTTTCCACAGGGGAGTTTACTGCAATGTAAGGTACACTTTGTACATGCAGTATTTATTAATGTGATGTGACATATGTTGGGTCTTTTCCTAATGGAATAGAGGCTTTGTGTTGTATGACTTTATACACTGATAAGGCTGCTCATTGGTGTTTTTTCTTCATTATCAAAAATAGGGAATATCAGCTTTCAGCGACAACTTCGTGGATTATTCAAAACTGCAGAACCAATGTCCCAGTGGATCCTAAATAAATAAAAAAGGCAAACGTATAACATAGACCATGGTGCGATGTGCAGAGAGCCTACTGTCCCGGCAGAGAACATTTATTTTATTTGCTTTCAATGGATTGTCCTGTGGACAGATCAGAGAGAACCTCAGAGAGCAAAGAGGGGACCAAAACATCTTGGTTTTCATAGAAATGTTTTTCACTTAAATAGCATTTTGAAATTCTGTGTTATTTTTGTGTACATCACTAACTATAACCTCCCCAGCAATCCTGGAATGTAAGCAACATGAAGAATCTTATCCCCATTTTGGAGACCAGGAGATATAGGCTTACAAGGACCGACCAAGATCAAAAGCAGAGTCTTAATTCCAATCCAGCCCTTCTAACTCTAATTCCAGAGATGTTCTTTGATTGTTGGTCTCAACGAGACAGTCTCAACGAGAACCAGTTAGTTTCCCAGTTTCCTTATAAAATCCCAGGAATAAGTATGCCTTATACCATTGTTTTATATAACATTTTTTTTTAATTTGCTAGAGGGCATGTATACTCATTGCAGAGAGACAAAGAGAGAGAGAGTGAGCAAGAGAAAGAGAAAGAAAGCACCCCCAAGAAGGATAGCCATGCCTCAATCCTTTCTCCTCTATTCTCCTCTCTGGATCTTGGGCACCTACGCACACAAACCTCATGTGTTTTTCAAGCCACTAGGTCCAGGACTCAAACTGTGCTGTTGGCCATATGAGATCCAGCTGCTTAATCACCACGCCACTTGCCTCCCTTACTTTTATCTCATTCATTTTTGCCTTTAAATGACCGAGTTGCTATTTTTTCCCTATGATTTCAAATGTCCTTGAAAATGGTCCAGCTTGCTTAAATTTTTTACAGCCCAAATCACACTCTGAAATAATAATTTTTTTATTTATTTACTTGCCTATTTATTATCTGTTCATCCCAAAACTCAGTGAATTAAAAAAAAAAAAACATTTTGTTATTTTTCAGAAGTGTGTAGTTAAACTGGGCTTGCGTAAGCACTCATCAAGCTTCTGTTTGCATCACCCTTGCCCGTGTCTCATTGGGTAAAACAAGTCACATGGCCGACTCCAGAATGAATGTGGGAAAGGACCACCCAAGGTGTAAATGTCATGTGATGAGAATAGTTAGGGGCCAATAATATAATAGTATACTTCAGTATTTAGAGAGGAAGACACTAAAATGTCAACTCTGAGAGTAAAAACTTTTTTTCTTTTGTTTTTATAATTACTGTTTTTCCTGTAGGGCATGTGTGCTTGCCAGAGAGAGAGAAAAATCACCCCATTCTTAGGGAGGATGGTCACATCTCAATCTCCTCTCTTTCGGTCTCCTGTCAGAATTTTGGACCTGCATGCACATGCGTGCAATGTGATTTTGAAGTCACTGGGTCTGGGACTTGAACCACAGCACATGGGATTCAGTGTCCTAACCTCCTCGCCAACTGCTGGCCCAAAACTTTGTCTTTTTTACTACTATAACCATAGCACTAGAAGAGCTCCTAGCAAATAATAAAAATTCAATAAATATTTGTTAAATATATAAGTGAATGAATGAGACATGACCTTATGGATTAGAACATATTTTATTAACTGAATGGTCCTGTCTAACCTCTTATGCTTCACCCAGTCATTACTCTCTTAAGGGGTAACTACTATTTTTACTGCTAACATTAGGGATTAGTTCTTCCTTTTTCTTTTTTAAAAAATTATTCACTTAATTTTTTTTTCTAATTTATTATCACTATTTTTGTAATTTGACCAGAGAGAGACAGAAAAGGAAGGAAATTGAGAAAGCAAGCCACCAGGTCCAGGACTTGAACCACAGTCAGCCATGTGAGAGTTCAATGCCTCAACCACCATGCCACCTGCTGGCCCAGCTCTTCCTTTTTCTGAAATTCTGGATAAATTGAATCATATAGAATACACTCATAGTGTCTGGCTTCTTTTATGATCATTGTGTTTGTGAAATTAACCCAAGTCATGTGAAGCTGAAGTTTTCCATGTTGCTGTTGTATGTTGTTCTATAATATGAATAGGCTATTGCATTGTATCCATCCTACTGTGCATGAAAACGTGAATCATTTTTAAGTTGCAGTTATAATGAAAAGTTTGTTGTGAACATTTATTTCATAATTTGGGTGAAGGTATACATTTCTCTTAGGCGTATCACCTATAAGTAGATCTCAGCTGAAACAGGATAAGCATACAGCCAGGTTTAGAAAGTACTCCCTAACAGTTCAGCAAAGTGACTGGAATGTACAGCAATCAACATTTGGGGGACCAGCAGTCAGTGTAATGGCTATGTTGCTGAACTCCCATGTAGCCGACCACGGTTTGAGTCCCAGACCCAGTGGCTTAAACTCATGCCGGGCGCATGTGCATGTGTGCCCCCAAGATCCCTAGAGGAGAATGGAGGAGAAGGGATTACAGAATGGCCATCCTTCCTGGGGGGGGGGGGGGGGGGTGATTTCTCTCTTTCTATTTCTCTATCTCTCTGTGTCTTTCTGGTGAGCGCATGTGCCCTGTAGCAAAAACCTCTCAAAAAAAAAAAAAAAAATTGGGTTGTTCAAGTGGCTCCATATCCTCATCAATTCTTGATATCTCTCTTCTTTTCAGCTTTCTAGGTGTGAGTAGAGATTTTACATTGTACTTTTAATTTGATAATTATTTAAGGTGTTTTATCCGCTTGCTATGGCTGTTGTAACAATTTACCACACATTTGGTGACTTAAAATAACTTTGGAGCCAATGGGTGACATGATAAGGTTAAGTGTTGGAGTCTACATGGCCAGCTATAGGGTTTGAGTCCTGGATCCAGTGGCTTGAAAAACATGCCAGGCACATGTGCGCATGTGCCCAAAATCTCAAGAGGAGAATGGAGAAGAAGGGATTGTGGCATGGTCCATTCCCCCTGGACAGTGATTTCTCTTTTTCTGTCTTCCTCCATCTCTCCATCAAGCGTATGCACTCTATAGCAAAAATCTCTTTCTAAAAAAAAAAAAAGAAGAAGAAGAAAGAAAGAAAGAAGAAAGAAAGAAAGAAAGAAAGAAAGAAAGAAAGAAAGAAAGAAAGAAAGAAAGAAAGAAAGAAAGAAAAAAGAAAAAAAGAAAGGAAGAAATGAAGTACTAATACAGGCTACAATGTAGATAAATCTTGAAAACACCCTAAATGGGGACCAGTAGATGGCATAATGTTTATGTTGCTGGACTCCCACTTAGTCGATGGTGGTTCAAGTCTCAGACCTGGTGGGTACAGGAGTGCCCAAGATCCCAAGAGGAGACTGGAAGAAAAGAGACTGCAGTGTACTCCCCCCTGGGGGGTGATGTCTCGCTTTCTGTCTCTCTATCTATCTGTCAAGCACACATGCCCTATAGCAAAAACTTCTCTCAAAAAAAAAAAAAGAAAGAAAGAAAGAAAGAAAGAAAGAAAGAAAGAAAGAAAGAAAGAAAGAAGAAAACATGCAAAGTGAAAGGAGCTAATCACAAAAGACCACATATTCTATGACTTCATGTATGTGATGGAGCCCAAGTGACTCCATCTTGAAGCTAATCCTGTCTTAATCAACCTGATCTCTCCATCCTCAGACTCCTTGACTACACTCCCAAGGCTAGAAAAAAGCCAACATTGTTACATTAAACATGCCTGTTATCCTCATCCAGGGAATGGTGGGTCCCCGATCATAGTTAAAATTTGATATCATCACACCAAACCTGCTCTATACATTTCTCAGGGTCTCCCTACGTGTACTCCCCATTACAATCTCTTCCCTGCCTGCTACATAAGTATATAGTTTGGGGTACATAGTGCAGAGATCAATTCATGTTGCAGACCCCACTTTTGT